>JAWNMS010000110.1:0-1200000 GCA_035043785.1 Drosophila planitibia | reverse complement strand
GCATTTCCCACGCGTGGCTTTGAGGTAAGCAAACGGCAAGAATAACGGCAAAGACGAGGACGACAACGATGGCCCCAGGTCGCATCATTTCTTTTCATTTAGCATGTGAAAGCAGTGGATTCTTTTGAGCCTAACTCATGTATTATGCAATCCTCATTAGCTAGGGCAAACAGACCCAAACAGACCCCCAGCAAGGGGCAACAGAAAAGTGCATAATCAACACAATCAAGCCATGTAATTTCTTGTGCATTATGTGCCTCAAATGCAATCACAAGATTAATAAGAGTTCTGCATAGATTTCACATTGCTTACACTAAACTCCAACCCCCATACACTCATACTCTCTTTATACTTATCCAGTTCAATCAGAAGCGTACGAACCAGCTGAACATCTTTCAGTCACTGCGCAAGGGTGTCACCACATCGGCACAGGGCGTCGGTCAAGGCACCATCCTGCTGTTAGACACGGTGCCACTGCTCAAGCGGATTCTCTCCCCACAATTGCGCTCGGTGGCTATTCAACTGCTATCACAAAAGTGAGTGCACTATAGCCTCCACTAAAGCTACTCAAACTAGTTGCTAATATCTACTCATTTAGAGAGCAATATGATCTGCGGCATACGATTCAAGTGATGGTTGATCTGGGCTTCACGTTTGTGCAGGTCAAATCGGCTGAGGGTCATTATGTTTTCCAAACCGAACCGGACTTGGATACGCTCTGTGCATTCCCAGGTAACACCAATGCCCCATTCTACACAGTTAATAATCTAAATATTTTTAACAGGATTTGCTGGTCTCACCCTGCCCTATTTCAGTCGCCAGCTGATAGCACGTGAGGTGGATCTGGAGCGCATACGACGTGCCGCACCCAAAGGGGATGCTACAAAGAGCACCATAGCTCCAGTGACTGTCTCGGCGAAAAAACCAGAGGCAGTCCGCCTGCCGAACCATTTGCAAACATTGAAGCCAAAACAAATAACGGACTTCAGTTCGCGCAGTGGACCCAAACAGCAAGTGAGATGCGTGCCTTTTCCATATTTCTATCAATTTGCATGTCTTGCATTTACTTAGCAGCAATTTTGTTGCAAATTTGTGGTGCAGCTTATTTGAGCTTATTGCGCTTTGTCAGAATTGCCCGAACCACCCAGCGACCGGTCTTGAACTTTAGTTGGTCTTTTTAGATGCGTTTTTCTTGCTTCAGCGGCGCAAATCCTGTAAGAGCTAATAACCCATAAGGGGATTCGGTGCCCATTGTCTTTAGGGTCGTAATGTGGGATCAGGGCAAACGAACATTTATTGCCAATCCTAAACGAAAGCGACTGGCGAACAACAACAACCACGGAAATATGCTTTTCCTTGTGGTTGCACATTTATTTAAGGGTTGTTTCCCTTGTCCTCGCAGTCCTCAAACTTTACATTAAGCTTCTTTTTTTATTATGTGCAAATGTTTATAAATGTATTTTTTTATATATATTATGTTTTTTTAATGTTGTATTATATTACTTACTGTCTCTCAATTAACCAATTATTTAATTTTATTTTATTTGGTCGTATTGTAGCTTACAAAGGATTTCTTTGGTCGCGTAACTCATAAGACAACAGCAGCTATGGAAGAGGGTACGACCAGAGTTTGTTATGCTACATTAATATTTTAATACAACTCAAAATGTTTTTTTTTAGTTAAAACAGATGCAATTGTCAAGAGTCCAATCTGGTATCGCTATAAGGAGGGCTTCAACAATGCAGTCCGAAAGGACGTACACCTAAATGAACTACTCTAAAGTGACAGCCTATTCTATAAAAATATATTTATTGTAAAAAATTAAAAAAAATCAAAAAACCTCTCTCTGAAACTACACCGACAATTTGGATGTTTTTTGAGCAGTTGGCACGCTTAATCAAAGCACATTGTTTAACAGCGAACTTATCATGAACCGCAACTTACGAGCAGTATTCAGTTAAGAAAAAGTCATGCTAATTTAGCTGGTTTAATTCCTTTCATTCTTTGAATAGCCAGTCAAAAGTCTTTCTTTGGCTATGGGAACTTTTCTTTTCTTCGCATTACATTAAGGATTTATGAACTAACTCTCTTTCATCTAAAAACACAAACCATTTTACAAACAGGGCGAATGGAAATGAGTTGGAGAAAATAGTTGTATTATCTTGATCATGTGGGATCCATATATTGCATGAATTTACGAATCGTTTAATGCATTCAATTTTATTATATTTATGTGTCAATAAAATCGGCTTATATCGTTAGCTGAACAGTGCTTCAGTAAACCATTAGATTAGACATTAAGAAGAGACAATTTGAACTTTTATTTAGGATCAGATATGTAATTCCATTCTGTAACTAACTAACTTGGGTAGTCTTTGCCAATATTATCAATAATCAATATATACCCTAAATAAGTAATGAATATCTTATTGATTATTAACCTTGAATTTCTTAAAGGGAATCAAGAGCTTTAACTAATTTAATCAATCAGTTAAAGGTGTCCATAAGAAATGTCTCATTGGGAGAACTTTGTTCAGATTCATTTGCTATCGCTTTCGTTCCGCTCGGGAGCTGTGAGATCTGTGGCACTCATTGTAGGCCAAACCTAGCTCAGAAGCGGCCTCTTTTCTCGCTAAGCTGACGTATGGGACTGCTTATCGCATCCGTTTAGCTATCAGCAAGTTGTGTATCTGTGTGTTTGGCTGTGCGGGTGTGTGGGTGAGTGTGTATGTCTGTATGAGATGTTGTCGCTGCCGACATTGACGTTGCTCTGGTCTCACTCACTCTCACTCAGTTGCCTGCGGGTGGTGTTGGGCGCAAGTATAGTACTATCAAGAACTGCGAGGCCAGATGTCACCGTTAAAGCCAATGTTTTGGATGTTGTTGTTGCTGATGCTGCTGCTAGGCTGCATCAACATTGAGACGCGCTATGTGCCCGGCATACCACGTGAGTCGAGAAGAGGATCCGCAGAGATAATAGGTGCCAGTGCCATCACTAATTCTTGTATTCTATTTCGATAGATATTTGCCTGAAACCGAGGCCGGTCTCTATCGGCATCTGCACCATCGAAATCGAGGGCTTCTACTACGATCCGGCCACACTTGACTGCGAGAGGTACTCCATAAGCGCCTGCCACCTGACGCCCGGCCAAAGCTTTGGCAGCCAGCAGGACTGTGTTGCGACCTGTGTGCGGGGTCAGCGTCGCAGTCCCGATTACTATAGGAATGAATGAGACGATCTGTGTCTACTTTATATAAAAAATAAAGAAACAAATAAAAACAGAAACTGCTCAAAATGTAATAATTTGTACGTCTCTTTTTTGTAAACTAGAATAATAGATATTTTTATTATAATACAGATAAACTTAAATATATTTAGTGATTCGGCAAAGTGTGATCACTTTATTGAATGGCAAAATGCCTTAAGTCTAGAAATGTGGTTGTTCGTTATGTACAAGATAACCTGGTCAGGGCATTCAAATGTCGTTGTTTGATAGTTGCTTTGATTAAAGTCCTATATAGATCGGCCTTCTGCAACAGGCGCTCGCCAGTTTATGCTGGAATACCATGCCCAAACATCATTTTCCATAGCATCTCATCTCAGCTCGCAAGTATCATGTATATTATCAACATGGCCCATGCAGTCGTTGTTATGGTTCTTATCAGTAAACGGCAGCGTCAGCAGCGGCTATTGGCAGAACAGATTACGAATATGTGTGAGCATTTTGCCTTTTGTTCGAGGTTTCGAGACGAGCTTGTGACAGCTCAAACAGCAGAGTAATAACTTAGCCAGTGACCAAAAGTGTCTCAACAACTCAACAAATCAACAAATAAACACAGATTTCAGTTGTGTATTGATAGACCGATACCTACAGCTAGGTGACTGGAATCGCTCGTTATATATTAATCTGCGAGTGAGCAACAAAAGATTTGGAAACATTTTGGACTGGTCTAGTCTGGTTTACTGAACTTTTGTCCAGTATTAAAAAACTCATAAATCGCACAAGACGACAGCAGATCGGTATTCTATATAGTATAGCATTATAATTACTATATGCATACATACACACACACACATACACACACACACACATACACACACACACACACACATACATGCATACATATAAATGGCGAGAAGCAGCTGCCAGTGGTGCGCATTTGTCTTCAACTTCGTCGCAGCAACAGTCGACAGTGATTCTATGAAAATACAGATGATATCTGTGCCAGCCACAGTACAAAGCTGAATTTTGACACGAGCTGGTGAATATATATATATAAAGAAATTCTGAGTCAATTAAGAAAAAAAAATCGTATCAAAAATGAGTGCACAACGTAGAAGAATACAAATCTGGATATGTCTCCTCGTTGCTGTGTGTCTGGAGTGGCATATAGTTGTGGCACGAACACGTAAGTCTTAACAGTCTTAACACTCTTCAATTTTTCTAGTGGATTAATCAAATTGCATGTTGCAGGTGATCTGTGCCAGGTAAAGCCCAGCACAAGCAGCCTGTGTGTGCCAACTACAGTGGGCATTTACTATAATATGGAGACACAACACTGCCACTATATGGGTTGCAGCAATAAGCGATTGTTTGTCTCTCTCGAGGATTGCGAGAAGATCTGCAATAATCCACGACACATCAAGATACGCAGTAATTTGCCCAACAAAATCAATCAATCCAATTGAATATAAGCACTTAGAATAGCCGATCTAGTTATAGTTGTAGTTCTTATTGTCACATCATACATACATCATGCATTATGAGCCTTAAATATCACGACAATTGTACTCGCACTCGGCCTTGCTATCAAATCGATTCTCATTGCCACCGCAGCCACCATAGATGAAGGATTCACAGCGCCGCTGGAGCGGATTATAGGCATAGCTCTCCACATGGCCAAAACAACGACCGCTGACCATTGGCTGCAGACACAGCTTAACTGCAATAATAACACATTAGTCAACGACTAAAGCGCATGCTCAGAAAGTATCTTACCGCGTTTCGAGGCACCATCGACCAGTAGCAGCATGAGCATCATCAGTTGCAGCATCAGCCATTGCCAACACATTTTGGATGATATAAGCCGTACTCAACCGTCTAGTTCTTTGGCCAGCAAATCACTAAACACGCTGTCAGTCAATTATTTGTTGTTGAGCAAATGTTTCTTTTTTCTCTAGCCAAGATTCAACATTGACCAAGTTAGCTAGCTGCTAAATCTCTTGGCCATTTCGACAGCTGTACCATCTACTTCATTGCGAAATACTTTTAAACTTTAGATTATCTATTTATTTTATGTAATAACAACTAAATTAGATTTATTAATTTGTGTGCGTACAATACATATATATAAATATAGTCTAAAGGTTCAAATATATATGTATATATTTTGTTTCTTTCAATAAAAAGTCGTAGTTTGAAATTAGGTATTATATATCATTTCAAAACAATTTTTTTTTAATTTTTAATGGGTTCAGCAGTAGAGATTAAAATTTGTATTTTAATAATTTCAAAATACGTCTTTACTTTGACTTTTGCGTGTTTCATCTACGAAAATTTATTGCATTTGAACTCATTGCCAATTTCCGATTTTTCGCTTTCCGTTTATTGCTGTTTATTGGCATTATTATATATTCCTGCCTTAGTTTTCAAGAATTAATATTCAATCAAATTGACTTTTGACACTGAGTTCACGAGTTCGTTAATTATCATCTGCTTATACTGATTAAAATAATTTGTACATATGAAAATTATTCAAAATGTATATTTTTTCAGTAACAAAATAAATGTAATATTGTAAAACATGTCAAAATCCAAAATAAATAAAAAATTAGCCAATATATGCAGCTAAATACTACGTATTAATGATTATACATATGAAATGGATGTAGTAGTTGTTTATATTTAGTGGTAGCAGCCAAATACAACTATAGAATTTGAATCAACAATTTCTGATGGATCGTCTTCTGTATGCTGACTTCTGATAGGCCTTACTGTTCCCATCGATACCCTACACACTCACAGCACTTATAATAAACGGCGTCGGCGTTCACATGAAATGACGTAAAACTTTGCACTGCCAACAAAAACATGTTCCGCATATCAATGACAACAGCAACAGCAACAGCAAAAGGCAAATTGAAGTTGATTTGGCTTGGGTATTTCCAATACAAGTGCAAAAAAACAGACACTGAAGCGGCGAGCGAGCTCTCGGTTTCAACTGAAGTTGTTTACGCACCGTATTATGCATATACATACATACATACATACATACATAGATATGTTAATGGAAATACACATACCGATACACTTGAGTCGGTTTACTAAGTTATTCATTTGGAGCCCACAGGCGAATGCGAACGTGAGTCGGTTTGAGTCTGTTCCAGTCTGTTCGAGTCTGTTTGAATCGGTTCGGTTGCATCTCTCAATTGCGGACTAATTTAGTAATTAAACGCAGTTTTGGATGACGAGTGGCACAATTAATGGGTCTCGCCTCGGCAGCATTTCAATTATTTCAAGCAAATTAAACAGTTAACTGAATTGTCACCACATTACACACACACACACACACACACACACAGACACTTGTCATTTCGGGCATTCAATCAGCCAAATTTGCGTGCCACCCACACCCGATATGGGTGCAGAGGCATGTGTGTGTAACTAATGAATAAATAGCACGTCTACTAGGTGCACAAGTAATCCTCATCATCGTCATTATGATGATTATCAGCTACGTTAAGTGATAATTCAATTTACTCTGTGCATTAACACCTAACTAACGTTTTTGCCCAGCCTTAGCCCGTTAGCCACGTTTACATCTTTGGCCTTCATAATATTAGCTCTAATTATCACTTAAGCCTTAGTCACTAACTTGTCTCCGTTTCTAATTACTAATGCAATTTTAATGAACCACCAAAGTGTAAAACATATTCAAGCACTTTTCCTTACTTACACATAGTAATTATTGTATTTGATATGCAAATTGCTGCACTTCCACGAAACTCTGGGATCGGTTGACAAAATATATTTGTACTGTTATTTATATATAAATTATTTTTCTGGCTCTTTAACTATGTGGAAATTTACGTATACTTGTCAAATGTTTACTGCGTCATAGAATGTTAACTTTTGTCGACCAACAAAATCTATTGAAAATTAATTTGTTAGTAGATAAATAATTACAGCAGAGCTGTGTATAATAACAAGTTGTTGGCTATTTGCATACCCTGTAGTCGAATATACTGAGTACTGAGCTGTGCCTGATTTACAGATATCTTCCATCTACAAGTCTCTAAGTATATAAAACCAATAACTGTATAATTATGTTTAAAAATAGCTTAACATTTTTATCAGTAGGTATTTTATATCACATCGCACTATTAAATTCCATTTTTTAAGGAACTGACCATTGCTCAATTTTTAGCTTGAGCTCATGTAGGGTATTCAAATGCTGTACATCTAAAACTTGACTCACTGATGGCTGTTGGCAGTCTAGCTCTGTCTCTTTACATACCGTTATGTGTTAATGTCTATACAATCATGTATGTTTAAGTAAAACAAACAAAAATAATATATATATATATATATATATATATATATATATATATATATATGTATATATATATATATGTATATATACATATACATATATGTAAATCTGATAATTAAGCTCGCTCGAGCTCAGCGCTTCGTGTGCGCACTTTGACTTAAACGCCTCGCTTAACACACACACACACACACACACAGATACACACAAACACACAGATCATAAATGTATGTGCGTATACAGTTTTTCCTTTATTTAAAAGATTCAGTTGTTGTTTGCAGTTATTAACGTGCAGTAATCAGTGATCACATTGAAAATGAAACGAATGAAGAGAATGACCCAATTTAGTTGCTTTGTGGCGATTCTTTTGGTCTGTCTCACACAATTTACGGGGGCGGAGACAACGGCCAAACCTAAGGCGGTGACACAGGCAGCTCAGGTGACCACAACTACGACCACAGTGAGGCCCAGCCTCAAGCAGCAGCAAGCTCAACCACAGCAGCAGCAGAAGAAGCAAGGTATAAATAATAGTTCATTTGAGTTGCCTGTCGCAAGTTACAATATTTCAATATTACCTACAGATCCGAAATGCCTGCAGCCAATGGAAACGGGACCCTGCCGCATGAAACTGGAGCGTTATTACTACAACAAGGATAAGAATGCCTGTGAGACATTCAATTTTGGCGGCTGTCGAGGCAATGACAATCGCTGGGGCTTTCGTCAGACTTGTGAGGATGCGTGTCTTCTTGTCAAGAAATGAGTCCATGACGATCCCAACTCAATGGCCATTCTCTAAGCAAAAAACTTGTGCAAATAAAATCAATATTTGAAAGTGTGAATTCTGCGTAAACTCTCAAGATGTGCCAATTATTAGATTATATAGTCAACTCATGACTTAAATTGTGTTTGTTTAGATAATTATCTGAGAGTGGGTAACTTAATTTTGAGTCAGTAACATTAACTTTAACAAGGGAATTATATCCAAGATCCCCTTTCAAATCTATTAAGAATAGTTCTCTAGAACTAATCAATTAGCACAATTTGGGCTTACATCTAATTCATTATCGTAAAATACAATTCGCACCAGGGTATGAGAGTAGGTTAGTATGGATTCATATGCGAAACAGCTCTCTCCATCGCAGCTTGCATTCTAATATTCCGATATCAAAGGCCACACCCACCACTGCTGCCCGTAGCCGTAGTTATTTTGTAGATTAGAGTAGAATTCTTAATAATGTCAAGTTATTCAAATTTCGGATATTAGCTGGGGTTCCTTTATATATATAGTTTCCCAAAATTGAATTATTTGATATGTGAATGAAATAATGCTGTAGAGAAGGTCGTCACGCCTATAATTCCGCGTTCATTTTTGATAATATCAAAAAGTTTGTCAAAATACGTGGTGGAAGTACGAACATGTGTGCGGAAATAAACCCATTTATGATTTAGTCGAGTTAAACGATCATAAGGCATAGCATTACTAATAAGTGCGTTGAACTGAATCTGAGACATTGGACGTCAACAAATTGTCAACAAATTGTCGAGCGACGTAAGGCGACAGGTTGCCGTGATTTACATACGCCGGCGAATGACTCAAGCAAATACGAAATCGGAAAAAAAACAATGCGGATACTCATTTATACTCATTTCGTGGCGCACTGTTTGACTATTTAAACGTGGCCAAGTGACATAGCTGAAGTCATTCACGTTAAAGAAACCGAAACGAAATGAGCTACAAGCTGGGCCTGATTGCGCTAAGTGTACTGATATGCGCTCTGTGCGTGCACAGTGCCGCAATGGATCAGTCCCAACTGGTGGTGGAGAAGCAGCAAGAAGATGGCCAGACAACTGGGCAAATGGATAGCACCAATGTGCCGGAGGAGTGCCATCAGCCAAAGGAGACGGGTCGCTGCTTTGCGCTCTTCTATCGCTACGCCTACAATCTGGACACGCACTCCTGCGAGGAGTTCGTTTACGGCGGCTGTGCCGGCAATAGCAACAATTTTGAGACCAAAGAGCAATGCGAACAGGCTTGCCTAGGCAAATCTGCATCCGCCACAGAGCAGAGCACCGAGCTGACTACGGAGCAGGAGCAACAAGCAGCGGAGACGACGCCAAGCAGCACCAGCAGTTAAACTCATTTGGCATTGTGGGAAGAGCCCAGACAGGGTACACCTTATGTATAATTACTAACACTTGAAATTATTATAATCACTCTCCAACATGTAATGCTCATACATTGATATGCAAATATATTGCTAAGTGCACAGCTCCAGGGGCGGACGGGCCAAATGGGGTTATTAAAAACCTATTTTCGTTGCCAATATAGTCTATATAATAAATAAATGTTGACCTATTTTTATCACAACATAAACGCTTGTTCTTCCTTGGCTTTATAAAAATATTTCGGAAAATTACCAAAGTAAACTTATTAAAGTAGCAGTACTATTTATAGCACTCGATTACTGCCGCCCATTTATAAAATGTTTCGCAAGCAATTGTTAATGAACTTTAACGTGATCTGTACACACACAGGCAGAGAATCATACTGACAAATGTTTCGTTGAGAGTCGTATAAAGCATCGTGTACATCGGGCTTTCAGTTAGTCGCTCAACACAAGCCCTAAAGAAACTACAGCCTATTCAGAATGAGATTCACAGCGATCATTTGCGTGCTCTTTGCATTGTTCGGCCTCTCACTGGGTCTCAAGGATCGTAAGCACTAGGATAATAATCAAGCGAGGTTCCTCTCTTAACTTTTGACTTATCCTCAGCTGTTTGTGGTTTACCGACTGCAGCCGATGGAAACGGTGTGATCAAGTGTGCCGCCTTTGTCCCAAGCTGGAGCTATAATGCCGACGAAAACTCTTGCAAGGATTTCATCTATGGCGGCTGCGGAGGCAATGGTAATCGCTTTGGAAGCAAGGAGGAATGCGAGGCCAAGTGCAAGTAATTTGTATATCAAAGCTGGATCTATGAACTAAATAAATACATTTGTTGAATTAAACTATGCGAGCTGTCGCTTTTTTTAACCTTGAAATGTTCTAGAGTAGATTATTGATAGACACATATATGTTATTTGCTCTGGCATAAATAGATAATGCTGTGCATAGGTAGCGTCTTGGCTACTTAAGGAAAACCTTTGCATCAGCTGTCGCTTTGAAAAATGTCTTCTGCTTTTTCTATTTTAGCATTCGATTATATATGTACATTTAATATAAAAATATATGATTTACATTTCAGAGTTTAGTCGTGCAAATGTTAAGCAATTATATAAATTTATCGAAAATATTATGAAGATCTTTTGAAAAAATTACTGTAACACTTCATTTATAGTGGTAGCAGCGGCAAAAAATATTCTTATCATGTTTTCATCAATTATTTACGCTTTTGCTAAATTTAGAAAAACCCCCATCGGACAATTTGTCAAAACCCCTGCTTCTAATCAAGTTGGCCGCATTTAAAGTGTTTTTTGTAGCTGATGAAATTGGATGTTTGAAATGAAGTCGTTTTTCATTTTTATAGTAGTCATGGCAACTGTCATCAGCTCTGTTGCACAGAAAAATAGTGAGTATTATTAGTTGCAATACTCTTAAAATGAATTCACAAATTATTTATTATAAAGCGAAGTGCCGTTTGCCACATTCGAAGAACGGAATTTTAAATGGCCCAAATAACCAATGCTTGGATAACATTAGACAATGGTCCTACGACTCAGATAATAAAAAATGCGTTACATTCACTTATGCAGTCTGCGGTGGGAACAAGAATCGGTTTCAAACACAACAAGAGTGTGAGGAGACTTGCCTTGAATACATCGCGAGTGTGAAATAAATAATTCATTTAAATTATACAACATTAACATTAACATTAAGCCATAAGGCAACTTTATTTTCAGTTGTACGGCATACAATGAAAATATGGAAGAATGCATTTAATATTAAGAAGCAACTCAACAAAAAAAGCCTCTATTTAAGATTATTGCAAAAAAGCTAAGCTGTGTAATTTAATAAGTAATATAATACAGAAAAAAATGTAGTGTAACCTTATTTCCATGAGTCGGTAAAATTGTTAAAAATTAAATTCGCAGCGGTAATTTTTCCTGATTTTTGACATGCTGGTTCATTACCTGGTCCTTAAGCGTCGTTAAAGCAATACAGTCATTTAATTTATCATCATTTTGAAGTTCATGCTTAATACTTTCATACTTATTACCTTCAAGTGGTCTCCCGCAGGCAGCCAATGGCAAATCTAACGCCATTAGCCCTAGATTTATATATTACTCTGAAAAGAACACTTGCAAACCGTTGCTCTACGGCGGATGCGAACATAAGTGTATTATATATGTACATACATATAGACATGGAATATATAAATAAATATGAATCTTAAGTACAAAGCATCTCAATTTGCTCATTATTTTTTTCTCAGAAATTAATTTGTTTACACATTATAGACTGTGATTTACCTGTGGAGGCAACTTTGACTATATTCTGTGAAAACAAGTTGATTGTTGGGTTATGAAAAAGTAAACAATCAATAAACAAATAGAGGCTACAATTCACAATTTTGACATTTATTTCCCAATACTGATCTAAAATCTTGAGCGACAATTGGCAACTGGCTCAAGCGTGTCAGGGGTGCGCAATAAATCTGTGTTGAAGACATTCTCGTTTTGTTTATTTTCCTATAGATACTGTAAATGTATTATTACTTAATATTTTCAATCAATCATATGTTTATTCATAGCTTATCGATCTTAGCTGGGGCTATTTATAATGATTAAGATAGAATCTGGTATTGTATATATATCTGCATGCTAAAGTGAAACCAATTGATTTTTGCTAAGAATTAAAAGAAATATTATAAATCATTTTACCTTGAAATTTTCGTTTAAAAGTAGAGTTTTTGTTTGCTTATAATATGAGGTGAAAATATGTAAATGTATGATATATACGAGCTCGACTTATTGACGCCTCAGTCTCAATTTCTCACTGACTGTACAAACTTGACGTGCCATTAATAAAAAGCTTAATACAAAAACAAAATACTTCTCACTGTTTGTGTTTATATCTGCCTTTGTGGCCAACTGCTTTGCGCTTAAAAATGGCGTGTAGTAAAATGCGAAATACCCTTTCCAGTTGCTAATGATATTTATGTAAGATGTGTGTGGTCTGCCGCTTGCGGATCTCGGAGTTTGTAGGGGCTATGGGCTTGAATGGACCTACAAATAAATATGTAAATATTTTATATGTTGAAAAATGATCAATGAAAACTGATTCAATAATAATTAAATAAACTCAATAACAAATTGTACTCAGAGTTTTGAGTGAGACTGAAAGTTAGAATACCTATCAATCGTAGTAGAGAAACTTCGAACATAGATAATCATATTCTCCCAAATATTTACCAATACTATATGCTGTTGAAAGTTCCAAATTTTTTTTGTGTTGATATTACAAAGACTGGTCACTCTGAGCAGAGCGATAGCACAGCTGACGGAACATATTTAATAGACGAACTCGACATGTGTTTAGTTCAGTTAAGACTTGTCACTGTGAGAATTCAGTTGTCATTTCAGTAAATATAAAAAAGCCATAATTATGAAGTTTTTCGTGTTGCTTGTGATGCTTGCCGCCCTTTTCGTCAGCTGCCTTACGGCCCCCAAAAATGGTGTGTTGTGATTTTTTGAATACCTTCCTTAGAATTAGTTATTAAATCTAATATGTTCTTTGGCATATAGAAGAGTGCGGTCTGGAGCATTCGCGCAATGGCGATGAACGCATTTCCTGTGAGGCATATATATTTAAGTGGAGTTTCGATTCTGCAGCCCAAGAATGCGTCCAGTTTATCTATGGTGGCTGTGGAGGCAATGCCAATCGCTTTGACACCAAAGAAGTCTGTGAGGAGAAGTGTCTGAATTGAATTGATTGGTATTAAGACAAAGATATGTCAAAAGATTTTGCAAGCAGAGAGTCTGCTTGGATATTGAAGAATAAAAAAAGAATAACATATTTGAATTTTATCAATTTAATTTATCTTAAAGACATTTACATAGAAGCGTATCTCAAACGAAAGCATCAATCTGCTATAAGCTCAGCTCAGTTCTCAAAGTTTATTACATTTGCATTGCTCGTATTAAATCATGGAGATGCGACTCTACAGATCTTGCTGCTTCCTTCGCAGATATGTGCAATGAGCAGCACTCGAAGAATGGCTTGGGACAGAATGGACCTGCCTGCATGGCTTATATGCCTAGATGGACTTATGATGCTGCCAAGAATGCCTGTTTAGAGTTTGTTTTTGGTGGCTGTGGGGGTAATAAAAATCAATTTAGCAAGGCCGGCAAGGACTAAGTGGATGGAGTGAGCTCTGTCGCTGACGAAACACCCAACAAAAGCAAACAATCAACGCGCCAAACTTGTTTTTATACCCTGAACTCATTGAAAAGGGGCAAATAGGGTATAATGGGCTTATGTAAACGTTTGTAACAAGTAGAAGGAATCATCTCCAATTCTCAATCTCAATTTATTGGGTAAATTACATATATTCTTGATCAGATTCAACAGCCTAGTCGATATAGCCATGTCCGTTTGTCCGTCTGTATAAACACGCGGATCTCAGAGGCTATAGGAGCTATATACTTCAAATTTGCAAAATAGGGTTTCGTTTACCACACGCAGTTCAAGCTTGCTCTATTTGATGGATAGTTGCATCCGTTTCTCGAATAATGGTACAATTCGATTTCCGATAGCAATACATAGCACAATTTTAAAGGCAAAGGCATCTAATTAATATATCAAGATCGGATAAGAAACACCCAAGTTATAGTCGAAAATATATTCTCATGTTGATCTTACTGCGATCATTGCGAATATGCGAGCGCTTATGTGAGAAAGGGATGGCCTAATGATCGAAGCGAGCGTCAATATGCCAATAAAACTATTATATGTTTAACAGCAAGGTTCAAGGGTACATCGTAGTCGAACTCCCTCGACTACAGTATTGTTACTTGTTTACAATAAATATGTAATAATTTCGCTGTAATATTCAGGTTTGCTGTTATTGCAAAGAGAGCTCATCTTGACCTACAGATAAGCCAGTTGGTCTTTGCCTATATAATGAGCGCCAGAAGGCAGCCTTAAGTTCAGTTGCAATCGAAACAGCGCCCCAAATAGTTGACGTTTTTATTTTATTCAGCAACTTTAAAAGCCAAAATTAGGATGAAGTATTTCGCCGTTTTCTTGTTGCTCTGCTCGCTGCTGGGCGCTACGCTTGCCACGCTGAAGAACCGTATGTGTTTTGAGCACACCTCGCTGCAAAGTTTGTGTGTAATTATTTGATCTCATTTAGCTGCCTGCGGCGAAGAGTTTGGTAAAATCGGCGACTGCCGCGCTCTGCAAAAGATGTGGACCTATCGCAGGGACACCAATGAATGCATTAACTTCAACTACAGTGGCTGCCACGGCAACAGCAACCTCTTCGATTCGAAAAACCTGTGCGAGACGACATGCAAAGTTTAAGCGTTGATAACCGGTGACCTGACTTGTTGCTATGTTTAGTGCATTGATAATTAAAGTCATGAAACGTGCAATTTAAATTTTGTAATATGATCATTTATTGTTTTAATTAACTTGTTTAAGTTTAATTAACTGTTGCATTCTTGGGTTTTTTTATGTGTAGATATTTGTTGGCTTACATAATGTTTTGTTGTTATTGGTTCTATTGATTGGTTTTTAGTGAGATAATCTACTTATTTGCTATTGCTAATTTCTGATTTGTTATAAATTTATAAATATAAATTTATAAATATAAATGAAACACATATATATGTTACGATGAAGGTGATATTGTAAGTACAAAACATCTCAATTTACTCATTATTTTTTCTCAGAAATGAAGTTGTTTACACATTATAGACTGTGATTTACCTGTGGAGGCAACTTTGACTATATTCTGATAAAACCAGTTGATTGTTGGGTTATGAAAAAGTAAACAATCAATAAACAAATAGAGGCTACAATTCACAATTTTGACATTTATTTCCCAAGACTGATCTAAAATCTTGAGCGACAATTGGCAACTGGCTCAAGCGTGTCAGGGGTGCGCAATAAATCTGTGTTGAAGACATTCTCGTTTTGTTTATTTTCCTGTAGATACTGTAAATGTATTATTACTTAATATTTTCAATCAATCATATGTTTATTCATAGCTTATCGATCTTAGCTGGGGCTATTTATAATGATTAAGATAGAATCTGATATTGTATATATATCTGCATGCTAAAGTGAAACCAATTGATTTTTGCTAAGAATTAAAATAAATATTATAAATAATTTTACCTTGAAATTTTCGTTTAAAAGTAGAGTTTTTGTTTGCTTATAATATGAGGTGAAAATATGTATATGTATGATATATGCGAGATCGACATACGCCTTCTGTTTGCCCCATTCGGGGAAGGGATTGTGTAGTGCCAGTATACCTAGATGGACCTACAATGCGGAGACTAATGAATACATGCAGTTCATCTATGGGACTATGGAAGCAAAGAAAGCCGATTCTTCGAAGAGAACGAATGTAAGGAAGTTTGCGTGGAATGAGCCATGAGAATAATGTCCATAAATGTTATGTTAACTCTGACTTTGTAAAATATTTGAATAGGAATTGTGTTTATATAGTTTTACGGATATCATATTTATAGTTAGTAAATATTTTATACGTTGAAAATGATCAATGAATACTGATTCAATAATAATTATATAAGCTCAATAACAAATTGTACCCAGAGTTTTGAGTACGACTGAAAGATAGAATACCTATCAATTGTACTAGAGAACCTTCGAACATGACTCATTTATAGATATTTACCATTTCATTTACATTCATAGTTATTTTCCAATACTATATGCTGTTGAAAATTCCAAATTTGTTGTGTTGTTATTACAAAGACTCGACACTCTGAGCAGAGCGATAGCACAGCTGACGGAACATATTTAATAGACGAACTCGACATGTGTTTAGTTCAGTTAAGACTTGTCACTGTGAGAATTCAGTTGTCATTTCAGTAAATATAAAAAAGCCATAATTATGAAGTTTTTCGTGTTGCTTGTGATGCTTGCCGCCCTTTTCGTCAGCTGCCTTACGGCCCCCAAAAATGGTGTGTTGTGATTTTTTGAATACCTTCCTTAGAATTAGTTATTAAATCTAATCTGTTCTTTGGCATATAGTGGAGTGCGGTCTGGAGCATTCGCGCAATGGCGATGGACGTATTTCCTGTGAGGCATATATACTTAACTGGAGTTTCAATTCTGCAGCCCAAGAATGCGTCCAGTTTATCTATGGTGGCTGTGGAGGCAATGCCAATCGCTTTGACACCAAAGAAGTCTGTGAGGAGAAGTGTCTGAATTGAATTGATTGGTATTAAGACAAAGATATGTCAAAAGATTTTTCAGGCAGAGAGTCTGCTTGGTTATTGAAGAATAAAAAAATAACATAATTGAATTTTATTAATTAAATGTATCTTAAAGACATTTATATAGAAGCGTATCTCAAACGAAAGCATCAATCTGTTATAAGCTCAGCTCAGTTTTCAAAGTTTCTTAAATTTGGATTGCTCGTGATAAATCTCCATCTATTTTTTGAACTCTTCTTCTTGCTGTCAGTAAGAATCACTGGCAATCAAATTTAGTGCGTTAGGTTCATATGTACAGATTAAACGACTTTGGTAGCGATGACATACACTAGTCGGTTTATATACCGATTATCTCTCTTACTACATATAGTCAAAAGTTCCATGCGGCAGATGTTGTGCGGTTATCAGGGTGGACTTTCTATATTGACCCACGGTGCTCTGCTCTAGTGCCATCTAAGCGGACGTCTGAGCTAATAGATAAGATTTACACCTATTCTCTTGCCATTGGCTATATGTAGTCGGCTTTATAAGGCAGCGATATGGCTGCTGTGCTTTATTTCTAAATATGAAGTACGCGTTTATTCAGCTTATAGCAATCGGATTGCTGATGTGCCTCTCCATGGTGCACGCCAAGCCAGGTGAGTTAACAGATTGGATCAACTTGGAGATGCGACTCTACAGATCTTGCTGCTTCCATCGCAGATATGTGCAATGAGCAGCACTCGAAGAATGGCTTGGGACAGAATGGACCTGCCTGCATGGCTTATATGCCTAGATGGACTTATGATGCTGCCAAGAATGCCTGTTTAGAGTTTGTTTTTGGTGGCTGTGGGGGTAATGAAAATCAATTTAGCACCCAAGATGAATGCGAGAAGACCTGCAAGGACTAAGTGGAGTGAGCAAATAATCAACGCGCAAAGCTTGTTTTGTACAATAAATTTGTGAAAATGTCACTATAATTTAAAGGTTGTTTTGTTATTGCAAAGAGAGCTCATCTTGACCTATAGATAAGCCAGTTGGTCTTTGCCTATATAATGAGCGCCAGAAGGCAGCCTTAAGTTCAGTTGCAATCGAAACAGCGCCCCAAATAGTTGACGTTTTTATTTTATTCAGCAACTTTAAAAGCCAAAATTAGGATGAAGTATTTCGCCGTTTTCTTGTTGCTCTGCTCGCTGCTGGGCGCTACGCTTGCCACGCTGAAGAACCGTACGTGTTTTGAGCACACCTCGCTTCAAAGTTTGTGTGTAATTATTTGATCTCATTTAGCTGCCTGCGGCGAAGAGTTTGGTAAAATCGGCGACTGCCGCGCTCTGCAAAAGATGTGGACCTATCGCAGGGACACCAATCAATGCATTAACTTCAACTACGGTGGCTGCCACGGCAACAGCAACCTCTTCGATTCGAAAAACCTGTGCGAGACGACATGCAAAGTTTAAGCGTTGATAGCCGGTAACCTGACTTGTTGCTATGTTTAGTGCATTGATAATTAAAGTCATGAAACGTGCAATAAAAATGTTGTAATATGATCATTTATTGTTTTAATTAACTTGTTTAAGTTTAATTAACTGTTGCATTCTTGGGTTGTTTTATGTGTAGATATTTGTTGGCTTAAATAATGTTTTGTTGTTATTGGTTCTATAATTTTCTTTTTTCTGTACGTTTTTAGTGAGATAATCTACTTATTTGCTATTGCTAATGTCTGATTTGTTAGCTATCTGCTCTCTATGCTCATATGTATACAAGTATATGTATATATATGCATATATATATTTATTTATATTTTATATATGTTTATATATATATATATATATATAAATAATCATTGGAAAGTGCTCTGTCAGCTGAAATCTCAACACTGTTTGAATCATATGGAATCGCATCGAGGATTATGTGTGTTCAGTTCAGTTTAACATTGGCAGGTTATTAATTAAGAAGCTTGCGCAATTAATGTTTAAAAATTATGTGGTAATTGGTATATACACATATATAAATATTTATAAGAATTTTGATTTTTATAAAATTAAATACAAGTCAGAACATATTTATACCAATGGAATAGCTTGAATGAATTTATAAAAAGATTATTTTTTTAAAGATTTTTTCTATTCCCATATCTTCCTCGCTTTCTCTCTCTCTCTCTCTCTCTCTCTCTCTTCAGCTGTTGCTCTGTCAGTGTTTTGGAATTTCAGCTGATTGGCACCAACAACTGTCTAAATGTCTAACTAAGTAATCTATAAGTATTGTAGATGTGACTTTTATTGTGTTTTTGCCCTCTAAATGCGTATAACTAATACATAAATGGTAGATCCGCCACTTAGCGCATATATGTATTTATGCATATATAGTACTTTAATATACTTAGATTAATAATTTAATTTTATTATTAAACGATGTGCTCGTCCTCGCACTTCTTACTCGGCTTTAGCAAGTAGAGTGCTGCCATTGACAGGAGCAGCTGTTGCCGGCGGCGAATCGTGACGAGCAGCAACCAATGGCAATTGCTGTGGCTGCTGCTGAGTTGGCGTGGTCGGAGGCGACAAGGTGGAATGATGTTGCTGCTGTTGCTGATGCTGGAGTTGCTGCTGTTGCAGTTGTTGTTGCTGATGATGATGATGATATGCCGCTGCTGATTCCGCCAGATCCAGCAGAGCTGCCGATGTGGAGCTGGAGGGGATGCTTGGGCCCAGGCCATTCATTGTGCTCGCTGTCATATCCTGTGCCTCGTGCTTCATGCGTAGCACATTGTTGTTGTTGCTGCTGCTGCTATTGTTGTTATTGTGATTAACGACATGCCCCAGGGCCGGATGATGGGCAAAGGAGAGCGGCGGCAAATGCAGTCCCGGAAATGCCAATCCGGCAGCAGCTGCGGCATGCAGCGATTGCAGCAGCGCGGCCGAATGCTCCTGCGCCTTGCGCCGCAGCTCAGCCACCGAATTGGAACGTGGATCATGCGAGCCACAGCCACCGCTCGACTTGGGCGACTCCGGCGAACTGGCCGCCGAGCTGCTGCTCACAGGCACGCTTAGCGGCGCCATTACCGACGAAGATGCCGATGACGATGGCGGCATCGGTGGCGGCTTCAACGAGCAACACGAGCAGAGGCTTTGAAACGGCGACACACCTGTAAGAAATCGAATATTTATTAATTTTTAAATTTGTTTTTTGATGTTGATGCATCATCATCATTTGGGCTGGCAGCAGCTAATAATTTGATTATCAATTGCTTTTGATTTTTCCGCATTGATTGACAGGCAGCCATTGATAGAGATTATGCCATTAGTCCACCCACCTTTAAGGCCCGGAAAGAGCGGCTGATGCGAGAACTGAGCAGCCAGATGCGGCGGCAGGAAAAGCGGTGGATGGTTTGCGCTACGCTGAGCTGCCGCTGCTGCTGCTGCTGCTGCCACAGCGCTCTGTTCACTCAGCACGGGACGAAAGCCGCAATTGCTGCAATGGGTGGGAGGAAGGTGGAAGAAAATCAGGTTAGTGTAAGTTTGTAGCCTTTTAAAAAGCAAAACAACAATAATACTGTAAATTATGTAAAGGGACAGTATTTGAGAACTAATTCTAGCCAGAACGATATGAAATCTGCAAGCTTTGTTTAGAAGCAGGGCAGTAGAAAGTTTCCTTTACTCGAAAAATCGATGTATTTTCTCAAAAGCTGATGTTCATAGAAAATTATAAAGTAGAAATTATTATATAAGGCTCTTAGACTTACATCGTCCACACAATATATCGATGTTATTTCATGTATTAAGTTGTGTGTGTTGTGTGTAAAGCACCCAGTGACAAATGCTTCGTTTTCATAACACCAAACAAACCGAGCAACAAACACAGTTTTTAATTAACGCTTAATTGAAATAAATTAAAACATTTTTATGCGTAATTGCATTATTGTTAATAAACCTAAATATTTTGTATATGAAGTGGAAGTTGTCGCTTGATGGCGTTGTTGTTGTTGGTGTCTAGGCCTATACTCATTTTAATTGAATGAAATAATACGCTTACAGACAACAACATACGCCCCGAGCTTCAATTCGTAGAGGGCAATGCAATTTCAACAATTTTAATTGATAAGCGAGCCAACAATTTAAAAAATAGATAGATAGATATAAATGATAAAGATAAATGATGTGCCTGGCATAATCCATTAATAAAATTAACATATTTTTTATTAGTCATTAGTGTGGCATGTTGGTTTTTGTTGCAAAGCCTATAATCAAATTCAAAATGAGTGGAAAAAAGTGTAAAGCAAATTTAATCTCCCTTTATTCAAATATTTGCGTCAAGCTTTTTAGCGCTTGGTCCATTTAGGCTTAGTCCGTTGGGACGATTGGAAATGGAAGCAAATGTGTCCAAAATTTAATAACTCTTAGTGCGGCCTAACTCGACACGAGGCCACGCAGGCAAGCAAGTAACAGCAGGACGACAGTGTGCCGCACAAATCTCTGAATGCTAATCGAGTTGCGGGGAGGCAGGAGACAGGCTGGCCATGGCCAGGACGAGCCGACTGAATGTCGCGACCACAGCCACTGGGCCACAATCGTCGCGGCTGCCGCTATTAATTCTTTTTACTTTATTTTTTCCTCCCCACCGTTGGCGCTTTTCCCGTCTAAACTTGTCGGTTTTTTGGCTTTTGCTTTTGCTTTTGTCACTCACCCACACCAACTTGCTCCTGCCCTGATTCTGAGTTGTGGAGCGCCAGTCGAGATTTTTGAGGTTTGGCCGCTTTTTGCGTTTTGCATTACCTTGCGAGGGAGGACACACTATTTGGCTTAAAACAGAATTTTGTATGTGACGAAAGCACAATTTCATTTTCCCCAGAGTTTTTTCAAAGAATTAAAATGAAAGAGGGATAGCCAAACAAAACGTTAGAATTTAAAATACATTATAAGGACTTTTTTATAATATACATATTTTTCTTTAGACAAATTTTGCATTCATAAGTTCTAAATGCAATAATAATAAATTAAATCTGTTTTAGAAAATATTTTGTACGGTCTTTCGTTCAATGCTTGAAGGATTTATTCTGCTTTAGTCGCAGTATTACCCAACATATCATTGCTAGTCCAAATCAGTTAAAATTTGGAAAAAAAAGTAATCATCCACAAGTAAAAGAAAGCCGTATGGGCATTTCCATTAGTACGTATAACTTAATTATTAAAGAATATCTTTAACACTTACTTTATATGCACATATATATTTCCTTCTAGTAATATTCAGACACACATACATATCAACCCAATTAGGCTCAAAGGTAAAAGCCAAAGTCCGAACTCAACGACAACAGCAGACAAGCAGTGACTCGCAGTAGAACTACTATGTATTTGTAGTTCCAGTTACAGTCAGAGCGACAGTCTCAGAGTCGCCCCTTGCCCAAGTCGTCGCGAAAAAAGCAGTAAACTTAAATGTTTGCGTATAATTAAGCACTCATCCTTTGGTCGTAATTAAATTTTGCATGTGCACATCCAACAGCTGCCGGTGCGGCACCGTCTACGGTCGGTTCTGGGCGGGTGGCAGGCAGTGTAGGAGGTTTTTTTATTTGGAGTATGCGCCATGTCTGAGACTGGCGAAAATGTTGCAACAACATCGTGTCGTCATGGCCTGCAGGCAAGTACGAGAACTGTTTGACAGCGTGCCCCGCCCAAACGGTTGCTGCCGCTGCCGCCTTAATTGCAACACTCAACAGTGTGCCCAGTCGGAGACGGGCTGTTCTCGCACTCCTAATTAAGACATTCAGAAGCTCGAGTGTTGTCGTTGAGCTCGTTAGTTAGTACATAACTTTTGCTGTGGGCCAACTGGCGAAAGAATGGGGTGGTGGTGATGAGAGAGAGAGAGAGAGAAGAGAGAGAGAGAGAGACACGAGTGTGGAGAGGGGAGGGTAGTGAGCGTCTGTCAATGTCAGCCAAGCAGGCATGCTCACCTAGCACACAAAAGTTTTCTTTAAATTTTCGCACTTTTCCCAGATTGCCGTTTGGCAAGGAGAAAGTTTTTCCTTACTTGACTTAATGAATTTTTACACATGTTGCCAGTGTTGCCTCCACAATGCTGCCGCGCTCCGTGCCTCATAATTTTTCCGGCAAACATTTTAATGCTTTACGCAATTCTAACAAATTAAACTCGAGCAATCAACACCTCAATGGCATATACGTGTATCAACCCCACTTTTGGAGAGAGGGCCAAACTCAATTTCCGCAAAATGTTTGCGCTACTAAAATATTTTTACATACTCTGTATGCATTCAAAATAAATAGAAGGGTATAGTGAAATAGCGTTTCAAGTGTTTCAGTATTACTATTGCCAGGACATATAGTTCTCTACATCTATAGGACAGTTGAGCAATATACAAAACTAAAGTACATCGAAGTCTTTTCAAGTGAAAAGACTTGTTGGGGTATTGCATAACTGAACAAGGGGTAACTTTTCGTTTGGTATTCTCGACTGCAGGAATTTATCTTCTTTTTTTTTTGCATTAGCTTTGGCTAAAATTATTTTCTACCTTCTGCCCGAACTGCCAACGGGAACTCTGAACATTATATGCTTATTATATTAGCCAACCCAAAGTCGTCGTTGTTGTTGTTGCAGTTGTTCGGCGGGAAGGAATTCTGATGGTTGGTTGGTTGTTGGTTGGTTGGTTGTTGTTGTTGTAACTGTGCGCGAGTCAGTGGCTTATTTTAATTGCATGATGAATATTAAAATATTTGCCCAATTTATTATTCAAGCATTCGTGTGAGCGTAAACATCAACGAGGCGGCTGCAAATACGCGTACAAATAGGTAAATACACATAGTACAATATGTACAATCATAATACATACATAGGTAATATGCATATACATATATTTAGCTTGGGTACATCATTTGGTTTTTGGCCTCTGCCTGGGCATGAGGCTGTTTACATGTTTAAGTAGCTCAGATTTTGCATGCCTCGACTCCTAATTACGTATTTAGTTATTTGTGCATAAAATATTTGGCAATTCGGCTTTAAGTTTAACCATTTTTTCCTAATATAATCAAAGAGATTTTAGATTAGGCTCTACACATAAATTTAAATTAGTTTGCAGCATTGAAATACAACGTATGGAAGAAACTCTAAGAAGTTTTTAGACAAGCCTAAAAATAAAGTTTCCATTGGAATTTCTTCAAAGGTAACCACAAGTGGCAAGCGGTTTGTTGTGCTCTTCAAATTAATGAATTAGCTAACCAGAAGTTAGAAATGACAAGCACTAAGCCAACAGCCAGAAGAAATACAGAGGTTGAATGACATATTGTAGACTTAGTAATGGTTGTATTATTAGCCGAAATAAGTATACAAGAGGTATACTTCATTAACAAATCTCAAAAATTTGCCTGAGCAAACTAAACTCAAGTTCAAGTCAGTTAAACATGCAAATTGCTATCAAACTCGAGATCTTTTTGGAGATCATCGCAGGCCATTAAATATTCATTGTTTGTCGCATTGAGTTTTAGTGTTTCCTCGACTTTTAATTGCTTATGCAAATAAGTGAAATGAACGCAATTAAAATACTTAATGGTCTTGATAAATAAATAAATACGACAAAAATTTAATAAAGTTATCGACACACAGAAAATTTAAAATGTTAAATTTAAAACATTTATGTTTATTTTGCACGTTCTCAGTTAAGCTTGAGTTCTTGGACAAAAATCCAACAAACCACGATGACAATTCGATTTTCAGATTATGATTTAAAAATAAATATATTATTCCTTTTCTTCCTTTTATTAACTATCATAAGAATGGCTAATTGTCTTGCATTGACTTTGCGAATAAGTTAACTGACGTCAGCATTAAATTTCGCTTCAGATGGTTGGCATTCGTTTGTTTCTCAGCTTCTCGATTTGCATAAAATATACGAGGATACTGAGAAAAATAACTAGATATGACGATAGCTGAGTGCATGGCTAATGCGATGATAAATGCTTGAGATGAAACGCTCGACTTGAGATGAGCAGCAAAAACGATGGCAAATGGTAGCTAGAAGTTGGAGGCACACACAGGACATCCGGTCGAAGGCATTTGAATAACAATAAAGATATCAAACGATATCAAAGCGCTGAGTGCATGCAATTCGGCATTAGCATATACATACATAGTAGAATGGCAAAAAGTCGGAATTGATTTGGTCAACCGTTACAACAACAAACAGCGGGGCAAATGATTGATCTGAAACAGGAGTAGCACCAGCAGCTGGAGCTGGGGCAGGGACGGGAGCAATGCCTGTCAATCTTGACCTTCTTGCCCAGTGGGTTGTCCCCTTTTTGGCAACCACTCACCCACTTGGCTTGTCAGCTACTGCCGCTGTGCCATTATAGCCCGATCCGCATCCTGATGGCATGTATGTATGTATTTTTTCTTCCTTTCTTTTTATTGTGGTGTGACTCTTGATTGTTGTTGTTTTGGTTTGGTGTTGTCTGGGCGCGTTGACATGTGAGCTGAAGGAGATCTGCGGCCGCCCGTCGCCCTTTAGCCGGCTGATGAGACCGCCCACTGCTAACCGGCACACCCTCCCCCCAATCCGTAAAAAAACAGCAGCCGCCTTTTGCCGGGTGTGGCATATGGTTACATTGCAGCATTACAAAACACGAAACACCCTCATTCACGCGCAATTACATTTTCAAGTTGCTTTTTATGAGCGTAATCAGTATTTTTAGTTATGTTGAGATTTATAAGAGGAAAAATTCCAAATTATCTTAAAGTGAGCAATTAAATTGCGGCTTTGGCAACAAAAAAGAAACTAGAACGAAAACTTTAAAGCTGTAGATAGAAAGTAGATAGAAACTTGACAAGATAACTTTTAATTTTTTTGAACAAATGCTGATTGTGAATAATTTAATCATGTACATATAATATTATAATAATAATATATTGATATCATTTCTTGGAGTTCTAGTTTCTGATTTACAATTATTTATTTTTACGTATTTTGTTGTGGATAACCACACAATCTGAACACACAACACAACCTATTTTATATTCAAAGAATGGGTTTCAAAGCAGTTTCCAATTATACTTTCAATACACAATTATGTTGGTGAGATTATGCAAACCTCAGTTATTACAATAAAAAATGATATTTTAGAATACAGCTGAATGCCAGTAAAACTCATTGCTCATTCCGAGCAGCCATCTAATTTATTTATTAGCTGAATTAGAATCTAGCCGTTAAAAACAATGCTTGGATCAGTCAGGCGCTGTTGTTCCGTTGGTGATT
Organism: Drosophila planitibia; assembly: GCA_035043785.1. Classification (NCBI taxonomy): domain Eukaryota; kingdom Metazoa; phylum Arthropoda; class Insecta; order Diptera; family Drosophilidae; genus Drosophila; species Drosophila planitibia. The sequence goes on along the minus strand of JAWNMS010000110.1, from coordinate 1,173,804 downwards.
AGAAGCTGGCATCGTTAGCACGTGTCGGTCATATCAATGCAGCATCATTAGATCTGGCCAGAACTCTTGAGACTATGTGGGACTGGGCGAGGACTGGGGGGCACTCTTAATGTTTCCGCTGGCGCACACGACATCCGCTGACCGGATGTGCGCCAATGGAATTTAAACGTTTTTCATCCAAAACATTAACTGAAACGTCTTCCGCTGCGCACGCCTGTTCAATAGCCCGTGCCGCACACCCGGCCACCGCAGGAGTCACAGGACTCTCAGGAGTCTACTTGGCCAGAGTCGAAAGTCGCGCCATCAACCGAATCCACATCCATCCACATGCCACCCATCTAATATCATTACTGCTCTCATTGTGGTCGTTTGTCTGGCTATAATAATACACCCAACTCCCACAACCACCCACAACAATTTCTCCACTTTTCCTTCTCTTGCTCGTAATCAATTGCTAATTTAGTCATCGTCGCCAAAAAATTCTTTAGGGGTGACATTTGACATTTGTACTGCTCAGAAAAACTCAGCCACCTCCTCCACTCCCCGTATCCTGCACAGATTTGTAAATATTTGCTTGGAAAATTGTTTTTCGGGGGGTGGTATTTGTTCTGTTTGCCCTGTTTACTCTCTTCTCTTTATGTATTTTTTTCTTTCCATTTTTGCTGCCAGTTGTTTCTGTGCTCGGTGGCATTGTTATTGTCAAATTGACGACAAAATGCGACACTTGCCATAAATGTATTGTTTGTTGTTGCCTAATGCCCTTGTAAGTGGAGGCTTAATGACACGCAGGCAATTAGCAGATCGTTGAGTTTTAATCGCGCTGCTTTACAGAGGGTGGTGCACGCATCAGGGGTTGGACATAAGTAGTTATAGCAGTAGCTATGTGCGTACCGCTGTTATGGATAGGCCCTTAGCTAGTTGTACAAGTAATTCGATTATGCATAACTTTGCACTGAGATTCAGAATTTCTCATCAACTAAATAGACCCAACAGATCTCAAGTGAAACATCGTGAAATTTTAGACACTTTTTTTTGAATTGGGAGTCCAAAAATCGGAAGTCTAAAGTGAAAGAACCCAATTAAATTCAACTTTTTATATTTTGAATGGAATATTAATGTCCATTGCTATAAAATAATATATATATTTCTATATTTCAGCCTATTAATATTCAGTCTATTTGGTAATAATTGCATTTTAAATGCAACAAATTTTGAATTACAACTCAAAGAAAACCTCGATTTGATAATGGAAATTAATTATGATCGACCAAATGATATTGCTGGACTGGTCGAAACACAGGGCACAAATTGTGTTCTTTAACAACTCTGTGTAATTTATGGATTGACAAATTTTGAATATTTATCTTTTTAATTTTTGTCTTCATTGTCTCCTAATCTTAAAAGATTGTTAATAATAGAGATATTACAACTTACGTATCGTTGGCAACGTTGCCGGCACCAAAGCTGCCAAAAATGTGACTACCAAAGGCGGCGGCAGCAGCTGAATGTTGCATCTGTGCTGCATGCGGCGTTGTTGGCGTTGGTGTCGACGACGCCGAGTTGTTGGACGAGGCAGCCATACGAGTGCCGGTGGTCAGCGACATGGGGCCACCCACCTCGATGGGTGAGTCCGTGTTGCGTGAGTTTGAGGGGCTGCTGGGGCCCAATCCGCCAGCCAAGGGCGTATGCTCGCGCATGCCCGGCGAGGGTGAACCGGCGCTGATGGAGCCCAGCGATTGGGAGGCGGAGTGCGGTGTGGCGGTCAGTTGTGTGGAGGACAGCGGTCGTTCATTATCGCTGGAGTCCAGATGATGGCCACCAGTGGGACTGCGTGAATGCTGCTGCTCCAGGGGCCCATTTGTTAAAGGACTATGGGAATGCTGACGCGGCGGCAGCTCATCCATATCATCGTCGATCTCGCCTGTGATGTCTGGCGAGGATTCGCGTGAGTCATGCAGCTGCAAAGGAGAAGTATTTATTTAAATTGTAAGCTATTAGTGAAATTTTAACAATGACTAAGTGAATATTTGGTTAAAAACGTTGTTAAGCTGCACAATTGGCTATTAGAAACAAGATTGAAAGACTTATTTAATATTTACATAAATAAAGATATATTTTTTATGATTTTCGAATACGATTTTAAATTGATAGGCATTTTCAAATTTCTTAAATAGGTTTATACTTGTCAATCCAAGTTCCATTTCATGAATTAAAATTATTGTTCAGATTTAATATCGGCGACCAATACATATACTTATAGTTACACTAAACCCTTGCAAGTGATACCCATCGACTACAGTTCAAATAACATTTTTAATTCAGATCAGCTTAGTATTTCATTATTCAAAATTAATATTTCCTTTCGATTGTATTCATCCTTCGGGACGCCCACCACATCGCTTGTTGCAAGACGCTGCAGAGCAATAGCGATTGAAGTTGCCACCACATCCGCGATATGACATTCTCCTGCAGAGTCTAGCACCGCGATCGTACCACCACATGTTCCCATTTGCATTTCGCCTGCAGCCGCGACTATTGGCATTTCCATCATCTCTGCCGAAATGGCAGACTATCCGGTTAGCTGCAGAATAATAACACATGAGTTGCAGCATTCTTTTTTCAGATGAGGAAGACTTTTCCAATCACATACCGGGAACACCACCACGGCAATTGGTAAACTGTGCCTGAGTCTGGGCCACATAAAGGACCAAGCAAGCGAGGATAAGAAGGAACTTCATTCTGTTGAAACTTGTTAAACTCGATCAAGCTTCAACTGATTTTAAGCTGTAAATGTGGGTACTTATATAGCATCTACGAATACTATACAATTTATTAATAATACGACATCTGTTCCAGATTGTGGTCACTGAATACAAATATCGTTCACAACTGGGAGCTAAATATAAAGTATTGTTCATTTCTGAATTGAATGTCGGCTCAATAAATTATTCATGCAACTATTATTTTGCAATGAATAAAGGGTAACTTTTATTGTGAACAATACCATTTATTTTGTACATAATATATTTATATGTATATATATATATATATATATATATATATATATATATATTGACATAGTTTCAAGGCTGTTCAGTCGGTATTCCCATATATTTGTCTAATTCTTAATGAAGAACATAAATACAATTTCAGGAATATGTCAATTGCCTGACATGTATTTCGAATTCATTACTACTTTCCAGCATGGACATTACCTACAAAAATAGTTTTTAACTATTCGAACCCAGATTAAATTGAATAATAGAGGAGGAAACATTTCAAGCTGTTATTATTATATATATCCATGCACACACACTTATGTTGGATTATTTCAAAGACTTTCTGATATAAACATCATATCCGAATAACTTAATTTATTTTAGGGATTTCCGAATAGTTAACATAAATTATACCTTATATCCGATTGATTACCCAGCCCTCATCGTGTACGCCCTTGAACATGAGCTAGTTATTATTATTATAATATTTCTTTGCAACTGATTTCCTTCTTGATTAAAGGAATGGTGTTGTTAGGTTACACTGCAGTTGAGCAATGTTGAGCTAGATTCACCCAAACCAACTAATTTCATGCGGTTGAAAAAATAGTTTTTAAAGTGTTATTGTGTCCAACCCTGGCTTACCTTATCCAATGAGCTGCTGCTTTCGCCATTCTCCCGCTTACGTTGCTCATCCTTGAGTCGCTCCGCCTTGCGCCATTTGGCGCGCCGATTCTGGAACCAGACCTGTGAATGACAAAGGATAACGCAGAGAGGATGCAGAAGTTAGAAAATTGCTTTTGTATGCCTGAGTGCTGTTATTTATGCTGTGGGCAAAAGTTGCGCCCCCGACTTGGCTGCCAGCCAATTGAAAATTGAAAAACTTTCATCACACACTCACACGCATACAGACACACTTGTTTATATACGAAAATAAACGAAATTTTCCACCTCAGAAACTTTAACAATTTGTTGTTTGCCTCAGCCGCCACCCACTCCACATCCCATTGATTTTCATTGTGTCTTCTAAGACATAAACAAACAAAATCTGATTTTCAATTTTGCGCAGGCACACAAAACAAATTTGGCCTGTAATCAGCGCCTAAATTGGTAAGAGGCTGCAAACGATGGCAAGGGGCACATACACAATCATCCACATACACATTCCCATCCATACACACAACCCATACACACACACATGCCAGAGCAGCATCTTCACTAATGAGCTTCAATCAAGACAATGCCCAGGCATCCTCCGTAGCCGTCGTAGCCTCCCCCACACCACACCCACTCCTCTCTCCTCTTGGCATCCTTGGCATCCTTTTTGCCTGCTTGCTTATGCGCGCGTGTTTCCTTTTTGGTAGCATTTGTTGTTGTTGCTGTTGCTGTTGCTGTTGCTGCTGCTGTGTTTGCTTTTAGTTCCGGTTACGCTGATTCCATGCTTAGAGCGCCCCCTAATGGGATTTCTAGCGTCAGGGGCGCCATCTTCTATATCTATCTCCCTCTCTTGCACTCTTTGTGTGGCTGTGTGTGTGTGTGTGTGTGTGTGTGTATAAGTAAATTTCCTAATCAAAATTCAAATTAGACATTGTGCAAAAGTTCGCATTGTTGTAATCATAACGCAACATAAAACAATTTCAACATTTTGCGCCTCGAGGCAACTTTCTCTGCTCTCTTTGCACTCTTACACACTCTCTCTCTCTCTCTCTCTCTTTCAAGCCCACTCTGTACCCGCTGGCTCTGCTGCTCCACTGGCTTAGCCGCCATGTTGGCAATATCCCAGACACAATACACACACACACACACCCACTTAAACAAACACTACCCCAAACCCATGCTCAAGTGCCTCTGCCAGGCTCCAGCTAACAATAAATTGCGCACAATCCAACCCCCAAAAGACAACCACCCATCCACCCCCTGCTAGCACAGACTTCCCTGGAGTTATTGCGGGGGTTTCTCTCTTTTCCTTTTTTTTCTTTTTTTTTTTTGGTTGGTGGTGACGCCCACCAGTTACTTAATACAATATTTATGCCATAAGCACATTACCAATAAAATATGGCTGGGTAAACTTTTTCGAAGTGCAGCGTCTCCCTTCGGGGGCTCGGTGTGAGTGGGACAGGTATAGCCTGGCGTGAGCGAGACAGACAGTGTATGGCTGTGCTCTCGTTATTATCATCAGGACAAAAATTGAATAATGAAAAACAATTGTGTGCGTCTGCCTTGACTTTGCCAACCATCCCCAACTCAACTCACATCATATAAATGTATGTATTTGTATATGTATGTGTGTTTTTTATCTTCCAATAATAATTTCATGCACAATTTTGCTTTGTTTTATTGCAATACCTAAACGAAAAATGAAACCCGCAATCATTCTCACAGAACGGCCGGAAAACGTGTTTCTTATTTATTCAATTCGCTTGGCTTAGTTTCTTGATTGCTTCTCGAAGCTTACAGCTGCAGAGTATGCAAAGAATTGGGCGGCAACTTTTATTTAACTTTCAGTTTAATTTCCAGTTTCTGTTGCTCTCTGCCTTTTGGCATATTCATTTACAGCGATGCTAATTGATTTCGTTTGTCTACAACATTACTGCATATCTTTTTTTTGGTTTTTTGTTGTTGTCGATAATTTTTTAAATTATGTTTTTAATTTTCGGAAATGATATTCTGTAGTATATTCCGATTGCAGATATTTAAATGAACGCATACTTTTAGGTGTAGCTCAAGCAATCTTAAGTAGCGTCAAAACTGTTTGCTATCTTCGATAAAGATTTAGATGCATTTTGTAACCATTCAAGATTTATATAAAAATAATAATTAGTAAAAAATAATAATTGAAATTAGTGAATGAATATTGCTTGAGTATGGTAATAAAATATGCTCTGGAATTAAGGAAAGAAAATCACAGGTTTTAAAAAGACAAATATGCTTTTGAATAATAAGGCTACTCTTGGCGAGGAAAGTAGGCCGTTTTTTATTTTTATGCGTAGTTTTAGGTTTTAGAATAACATATTTAAGACACTTTTCAACACTGTATTTTGTGCCTGCACTTCTCACATTCGCTTAACAGCACACGTCGCTATTGGCAAGCGAACACATTTCTCCTATCGAAAAAATTGCTTCTACTTCACGTAATTTATTTACAACATAAAAGTGTAAACAGAAACGGGAAAAGAAACGCCCGAAGGCGGCAAAGTGCTCATAATTTCGACTCAACAATGCGAACGGGACACACGGTAAACAATGGGAATGGGAATTGCAAACTGGGCAATAAAAAAAATTGCGGTTACAAGTTACAAAAAGCGATTTGCGATGTAAGAGCGAAAGCAAATAAGCAAACAAAGTTGTTCAACAACAAAAAATGGAAACAATGAGCGAGTAACCTAAACAAGCAAAGGTAAACAACACCACCCCAAAGGCAGTGGCTGCGGGTATGGGGTTGGTCGGGGGTAATTATGGCAAGTGCGCACCATTAGCTTCCGCAAACAGTTTTGTCAGCACTCCACAGGACGACGATGACGGCGGCGACGATAATGACGCAGCTCAAGTGGAATGAATGAACAGATGTGTTAATATCAAACGCATTTCGTGAACCCTTTGCAACAAAAACACCAGCAACATTTGCTGCCGGGCAGCAGCAACAATAATTGGGCTACCGCAACAGCAACACCCCTCGGTATCGCCCATATTGCCGGCGGCGAACATATGCAGTCCAGAGCTGTGTCCTGAGTGAGAGAGTCCTTGCCATCAACTTAGATCAGCATTAAAGGATTATTGAAGCAAATGCAATTATTTGACAGTACACCACAGCCAACCCCTTTAGGCGATGTCTTGAGATGTGGTCGGGTGGTTTGGGTGGTTTGGTTGCTTTGGGCGGTTGGCGGGTTGATTCCACTAGTTTCTCCCCAATTCCCATAGTCTGTGATTATAATAAATTATCAATTATTGGCATTATATGCGGTCGCCTTTTCCACTCTTCTTTTGGCGCATAGTGGGCGGCATGTGGGTGTGGCACTTGGCATTGTCATGCTGCAGACATAATTCCAAACGAATTATGTATGTGATATGCGTTTGTAATGCGAAACGGGGTAAAAGCGCTGTGCTGCGGCATCGATAACCAGCTTATAAATATTTTCTTCAATGAATATTAATGTTTTTATTTCGAGTAGTAATTGAGATTGACTGTGGCAAGGCTGCGAACTGTGTAAGCCTTAGCTTCTGAGATGCAGTTAATCCATGATTCGAACATGTTTCTTTTAGTTGTCAATTTATGTTTTTCAACACGCTGACACTGTGTGTCCTATGATTCTTATAATATACAATCGATTAAGCTTGGAAACAATATTTGTACTACTAAGTTTCCATATTCTGCTGAACATTTCTTTTTCCCATAATTTACAATTTCGTTTGCTATCTAAAACATAATGCTGTACTTGGCAATATCAATTTGCGGTTGTACATTAAAATTGATAAATTTATGCGAATAATTGTGGTTGATCAAGCTAAAAATCTGAGCACACAAATTAAGTCAAAGACATTTGCAAATTGGAACTGTTTGAGACTTGTAATCATTAGCACTGACGATTTGTGACACTGTGCCCGGAATATTGTTGGATTAGTGCAGGGGCAGCTGACAATTAGCGGATCTACTTCCACACACTCGGAGGCACTTGCTCGCTCAAGATGTGGGTGGCTGGCACTCAGGCACGTTGCCCACGCAAAAGATTGCAACTGAGCAAATTATGCAGCACAAAACTTAATGAGGATGCAACGTTAACGAGACACGTAGCCCATCTCTGAGATGTGAGATTGCGACCCACACAGGTGACTGCATTAGAAGCACTTTGGTGGCGTTAGGCGATGACAATGACGCACTTGTCTATTTCCGGCACAATTAGCAGGCGCTGCAAAAAAAAACAAAAAACAAATTCTCCAAACTGCCCCTCAACCCCGAGTTGATGGCGCAAAGTTCCCAGGCGTAACCTGATACTTTGAATTAAATTTGGTACAAATTTATATGTCAAACGTCCAACAATGGGACACTTGTCGCAAACACGTGTACACTTGTCAGCCCAACAACACAGCCCAGCGGAACCACCCAAACCACCCGAATTAGCCGTCTGTCAGTTCGCTGACTTCTGTCCAGGTTTTCAACTGAAGCAGGTCTTTAAATGTCAGACACATACAAAGCATATATAACCCATGAAAAAATACGGCAAAAAGATACGAAAAAAACAATTGTTAAAAGAGGAAAAAAGAGAGAGAGAGAGAGAGAGATCGGGAGAGAGTCGCTTTCGGGCCGGGCTTAGTCTGGGATTTCGATAATGGAATGAATGCCAAATATTTTGATGAGGGTGGCTTTCTATCTGCGCATTTTCAGCGACCGCATTTTGACACATTTTGCGAAAATGCCAAAATAAATTTTATAATAAAATTTATTATGTACTTCGTTTGATTCCTCTCCAACCCCTCGCACTTATTTGCCGCTCACTTGGATTCGTAAAGCCGGGTACTTGTAACCTGATATGTTTCTCTTCTTTTATTTTTCCACTGTCAATTTTTGATGTTCGGCGTCTGTCGCACCGCATTTCAATCCGGCGCAAAATCATTTACTTAATGCGTATCCGTGAGACTGGCGAGTAAGCCAAGTTGAGTTTTGATAAGTACTGCACTATTCTCTCTCTCTTTCACTCTAATTCTCTCTGTCTAGACGGCAACTGGTTAGTTACATATTGCCGTCTTGGCTGCTTGACAAAGACAAAGTGCTTTGAAGTTGAGCTAATGTGCCAGAGCTTGCTTATAAATGATATTGATTGATAAATCAGCGGGGAATGAAATTTAATTTAAGCTAACTGAAAGTATGAGAAATTATCAGATTACTTTACTGAGTAGTGGGAGTTTCAAGATTGATGGTTTTAGGGAAAATTATTTTTCCAAAAAAAGGTTAAGATTTATCTAAGAATATTTCAATATATGTAGAATGAACACTAAATTTGCTGATAATTGATATGAAAAAACATTATATCCAATTCATGCATATTAAAATGCTCTAAAAAGCTAATGTGCTTCAATTCAAATATATTTTTAACACATTGCCAATCTTAGGCATTGCTAAGATTGGTATGAAAATAAAACTTTAATTATTTCCAACTAAGATTAAAATGATTCTCATGCGGAGTGCTTTCCAATCCAATAACACAATAACACATAAATATCACCAATATAACAATCGAGTATTCAACGGAATTGCAACTTTTCGTGAAAGGAAAATTATTTGCTCTTCTATGCAATTCTCATGCAGTGCAGCTTTTATAAAGTCATCCTCTTTTATGGTATGTCGAGATGCCGCTACAAAGTAAAGTTCATAGCTGTCTATCAACCTATATAAAACTCGCATCTAACTGTATATTGAAAAATAAATTTGATTTATTACAAGTATTGCTCTGGCCCGTCTCTTTTGTAAGGCAGGCAAGCAACGAGCCAAGCAACAATTTGCCCTGTAGCTGGCCAAGTTGGCAGTGAGTTTTGGCTTTTATAAGAACTTTGCATATTTGCTTCATTCAAAATGTATATGAATATTTTTAAGGCTGTTATTGCATTAGGTTTGTACATGACCCCAACTCGCTACCTCTTTCTCCCTCTCCCTCTCTCTCTCTCTCTCTCTCTCTCTCTCTCTCACTTAATCTCTCTCTCGCTATTTCTGTCACTGTCTCTTCTTATATACGACGTGCATATGCATTATTAATAGAAGGAGTGGGAGAGCAGGCGGAGTTGCTGGGCGTAGCTTTGATCAGGCTGCGTGACCGGGCTAGGGTTGCCCTGTTCGCTATTCTTGTGAAATTTGATACAATTTATGAAAAAAAAATTTTGTTTTATTTTTTTTGCTTTTCACATTTATAATTTGGTTTTTACTTAACCTTTATTTTTTGTTTTTAAGCTCTTGGTATTTTTGCATAATTTCGAAAGGGTTGACCAACCCAAAAAAGAGATGGAAAATCACAGTTACAGTCACTGCTGTCAGTTGTGGCACTCACCTGGACTCGCGCCTCCGTTAAGTTGATTTTCATCGCCAGATCCTCGCGTGTAAAGACATCCGGATAATGGGTCTGGGCAAATGCCGTTTCCAGCTCTTCCAGCTGTTGCCAACAAAGCATTAAAAATGTACAATATTCCCACTTAGTTTTTCCTTTTTATATCATTTTTTTTCTCAGCCAGAAGTTTGCTTACCTGTTGCAATGTGAAAGTTGTGCGATTTCGTCGCTGCTTGCGTCGCACAAAAGTCTCATCGTGTATGGCAGGATGATACGAGTAACTGGTGTCTGCAAGGGAAACAGCAAAGCTAAAGTTAGTCAAGGCATTAGGCATTAGCTATCCCAAGGTGTTTGCATTAGCTGGCATAATTGAGCTAGTTGCATCGCCCAATTCCCCATTTCTCTCTGCTCGGCGCTGGTGTCGGTGCTTAAGCCCATTCAGCATAAGCGTCACTAAGCTGGTTGCACTAGTCTTCTCCTGGAGTCTAACGATTATTCGATGCCATTAAGGCAATGCATATGAAACATGAGTAGTATTTTTTATTACCTTGTGGAGCGTATTATTATTCTGTTGTTAAGTTTGCAACACATCTCCGACACAAGAAAGAATCTTATTTTAATTTATTGTGATATTTGTAAGGCATTGAACTACACGTCTTCGACCCCATCAAAATATATATATATATATTCCTCATCATCACTAGCCGCATCTAATTATCCATGCTCTTCTGTCCGTCTATGTGTTTGTTCTCATTTTATGCACCCATTTTTTTAAATTGGTGCTATCCCTCTGTCCTAAAGCTATTTTGTTGAAACTTGGCATATAACCGACATTTTATTTCAGGCAGTATATAGTTCGGAGCAGATCGGTTCGGACCACTATATCGCAAAAGGAGCTTAGGAACAATTGGTTCCACAATTTAAGTTGAGGGATTGAGATAGGTGTTTTTGATCAGTATTAAATACAGAAAATAATAGCGATGTGTGATGTTAATCAAAAAGCTTTGAAATATAGAAATGGGTTTTGATTGGCTTGACTGAAATCGCGTTGGCGAAATTCTTTACATTTTCTTCTAGACGAACATGTCAGCCTTTCAGAGGCAACTTAAAACAAATGTGAAATATTCACTTGACTTCTATGAAACAGAAAATAAATAAATAAAATTAGCTTAGTCAAATTTGGAACTCTGAACTTAAACTTAGATGTCAGCAAAATAACATCAGTATTATTCGGCTGTCAAAGAAGAAAACTTGTACTCCATGCATAAAAGTCTGCAGATTGTACGAAAAACTATTACTTTTATATACACATTACTAAATATATAAACTAACTCCAAAGACGGCATATTGTATCGCATTCAAGCCAAATATTGCAATTTATTTCATGTTCGTATCTGATCCCCAACGACTCAAAACACGTTCAAGAATTCCCACTACACTCATTGCTAATATTTTTAAAATAAAAGAAAATTAATTAACCATTCGCTATAAAGAGTATTTCAACTATGATGCTCAAAATATCTGCATTAGTTTTGGCCAGGCCTTTGCTTGACCCCCTCAATGAGGCAGTGAGTAGAGTGTGGGCTAGAAGACACAGCTGTTCGGTGGCACGATGTGGCTATTGCTGAAAGGCAGCTGTTGCCAAAATTGCAGGCTAATTGAATTTTCTAGCAGCAGCGCCATTTTGTATGCTACAAAATATTTTATAACTGCCTTTTGAGCCGAGTGAAAGCGCAAGAAAAAGACAGAAACACACACAAGCAGAGACCGAGACAGAGAGAGAGAGAAAGAGAGGGAGACCGGAAGAGAACAAGAGTTGGGCATGCGACGTGTTGACAGCCGCACTTGACCCCGGAAAGGCGGCAAAGGAAAAGGCAAAATATAAAACGAATGCCAAAAAGTGAGGCCGAAAATTGTCGGACTTTTCATTGTTGTTGTTGCTTGTTGCTGTTGTTGTTGTTGTTGTGTTTTTTGGGACTTTTGCCATGTTGTAAAATTAATTTTCAATTTGATTTTAAATAAATAATTAGCTAGCAAATTGCAAAATTTAATTTTAATTTCTTCTTGCTGACGCTCTTAAGCTCCAACCAACCCGCACAATTCCGCTCCTTCGCTGCCGCTGTGTCAAGTACTTCTTCTTCTTTTTTTTTTGGGGGAGGTTGCTTAATCCGATTAGCTGGAAAATGTTGTTAGGAGGCAGCCAGCAGCAACAGTAGCCCTCGGCGCTCATTTGCGCCATTTGCTTAAAGGTCGCACTGTTGTTGGTTGTTGGTAGTTGGTAGCTGGTTGCTGGTTGCTGCTCTCCTCAGGGGAATACATCTAATGCGCTCTAATGTTGTTTGGCTGACAACTCTTGCAACTGCTGCTGATATCAAAGTGTCGCTATGCGAGCTGCGCACTTGTGTCCGTCTATCAATATTTAATTGTGAATATAATTAGAAAATGTTGTGCCGGTAAAGCACAAGATGCACTTGCCACTAGGCGGCTAATGCCGCACATCATTTGGCCAACATCTCTTTCTCTCTATATAGATTTGTGCAAAGTATTGGCCAGAGAGTGCCTGGTTAATCCAATGAGTCCATGAGTCAACGGAATGTGTGCACTTTTCGCAACGTTTCGTTTCCGTTTTCGTTTATCGGGCTAATCAAATTTTTTGTTTCCAATAATTGCTTGAAATGCAAATGGACGCCTTGAACATGTGGCATGTTGCATCTGGCATGAACTGCCTACTGGTTTGAGGCCAAAAAGCAACCGGCAACGGCAATTAGCACAATTAGGTTGCCAGTCCAAATCCCCAAAGCGTTCACCAGCCTCAACTCTCCACAGCACCCTCCTCCTTCTCGCTCTACACACACTGGCCGGTCCAATAAGAATTTCATGCTGAAAGCATCGACCTGCGTACTAGACCAAACGGGAAATGTCAGTCAGTCAGTGAGCTAGCAGCAACAGCAACAACAACAACAACTCAACTAACCGCACTTGTCAGGAAGACAGGATTAACAAATCCTTGTTGGCAAATTGATTCAAAAAGTACGCAGCAGAGGGCACACAGAAGCCAACGCAGACAAGGGGTGCATAAGAATGCTGTGGCAGAAAGTGATGACTCCGAAAACACCCTGTAAGTTGCTAGCAACAGCAGTCTCGCAACAAGCCTCTTTCCAAGCACTGATAATTATGTAGTTCATAAATATGTATATATTTCTATATAGTTCAATGAATCACAATATAATCTTTTGTTTAATGAAGACCTGCTTAACTAATAATATTAGTTCACTCGCATTTCACGGAATTCAAATCAGTCATTTGTTTTTCGCCAGTTACTTAAGTAAATCATTCAGCACTTACTTTACATACTGCAATATTAATAACTTAACTATAAAATTAGTTCATTATTACATTAAGGATCTACAACAGCTTTTAATCGAATTTATACAATAATATTATTATTAATTTTCTATTATAAACACCAAATACAACTTAATACAAACTCCTTGCCCCCTTACGGTGTACAGGGCATAACAAGACCTCTCTATTTCTACTCAACTCTCTTTCTCCCCTTCTCTCTCTCTCTCTCTCGGTCTCTCTCTCTCTCTTTCTCTGCTGACGTATGTCTGCCGCCCCGCTCGTTAGCTGCGCTGGTAATGGGAGATAATTCAATTTTTAAACATTTGGCATAACAAGCGAAACCGTCATTATGGGATTTTTGGTCCTGGCTGTCGAAAGTCCTTGCAATCAGCTACCCTTGTTGCTCTGCAGCTGTATCTGTATTTATATCTGTGTATCTGTAAGATACATGTCTGCAACTTTACCGTCTGTGTCTGCTAGTTGATTGGCGTGTTGCTTGACTTTGAGTTCATCTGTTGTATCTGTGAGATACACACACACTGAGCCTGAAAATCAATTTTCATTCGATTTTTCGGCTCTGCCTGTATGTGTGTGCGTGGCTGTGTGTACTCTTGCGTAATCTCAGACAAATTAGCATTTATTATAGTTTTGCAGTAAATTAGTTTTGGCCCAGTTTCTCATGCAACGATGCCAACTTACAAATTGCTTGCGACACTTTTCGACTTTTCGACTTTGGCCATCTTTTTCTTGATTTCCCCAATTCCCAATGCATAGGGCAGCAGCACTTCGGCTGAACCCACTCCCTTCCTTCCCCTTCCCCTCCACAACCTGTGTCATGGTCTCGATTTCAAGTTGAGCTCTCAGCTCTCGACGTTGTCGCACGCGCTCGAATTTTTAAATTAGTTTAGCAATTGAGAAGCGTTCCGGGTGTCGAGTGCCGGAGAATCACGAAGCACGAATCACGAAACGAAACTAAATTGAATTAGCCATGCAAATGTTGAGCTTTTTTTATTCTGATTTGTCTAAAGTGTCGCAGTTGATACCTTTAGATATCTGAAATCCAATGCATTTACATGTTTGAGGTACAATACTTGGCCATGAGATGGCAGTTTGAGGAAAACTTGGTTCTTGTGTATTGGTATTGTCTCTAAGGAATCAGGGAGTAACGCTTCGAATTTAGGTACTGAAAAATGTAATTGTATTGAAAAAAATCTTAAAAAATGGGAAAGTAGCTCAGATCTTTAATTGGTTGTATTATAATGTAAATGTTTTCATATATACACAAATACATATTCACAAAATACAATTTTGTAAGCTTCATAATTGATTGATTCAGAAATCAGGTAGTAAGTTTTTGGATTTCTCAACTTTTGTAAAACTTTAAATAATTTATATAAATTGCAATTTACTCAAATCTTTGTTTGATTATACAGTAGAGTAAAGGTACTAATTTATTGCATTATTGAAAGTGTTCACAAGATACAGTAATCAATAAACAATAAGTTTCCTAATTAAACTTTAAATTAAAATTTGACAACTTATTTTAAGACTTAATAAGATTTAAATAATTAGATGAACAAACTATTCGTGTTGCATGTATAACTTAAGCAATCGTTGGCCGTGCATAATTCAGATCACATTCCGCCTGTTAGCTCATTAGAAGTGTTAGAGTAGACTTTGAGTGTATTATAGCCAAGTATGTGGATGCGATAAGTGGGCACAATTTATAAATTGCATTAGTAACACCTGCGCCACACTTGACGCAAATCAAAAGCGACAGTTGAATTTGTTACGTAATAAGCCGCAAATATGCGTAGTCTGTCACATTATGAGACATAAGTTGCAAGTCGTAAGGCACACATCTCTCTCCGTCTGTCATATTGAATAAGTCAACAAGGAGCCAAAATGGAATTTGCACCTTCTGGGCAGCAGCAGCAGCAGCAGCAGCAATAGCTGATTAAAGCAGGACGTGAGCAGCTTCTACGTGCAGAATGCTCATGCATTATATATACCAATAGTAGCTGCTCCTTTCCCCTTGCCACCTCTCTCTCTCTCTCTCTCTCTCTCTTTCTCTCTCTCTCTCTCTCTCTCTGTTGCTCTCTTGCTGTATTTGAAGTTTATGTAATGCGTTCGTAAGTCTTCGGCTAATCCCATTAAGTACTCGTACATTCCGCTCAGGCATCCCAATAACTAAAATGCTCTGCAATTTATCCTCAAAATTTGTCAGACGTTTTGACGAAATTTGTCGGCGCCTTTTGTGTGTGTGTTTTGGCAGCCAAAAAAAAAAATCAATAAAACCGTTTTCGGCGGCAGTTGGCACTTTGATTTTGATAAATGCAGCTGACGAAATCGTTTGTAGTTTTTGTTTTTTTGTTGTATCGTTTTTTAGGCCATATCTGCACGACACTTTTCCACATTCCAACACTGTGCGAAATTTGAATACCAAAGCATTAACGCGCTTTGCCGCATAATTACATGATACGAAATCCAAAACCAAAACCAGACCAAACCAGACCAAGCCAAACCAAACCCAATGAATTCCCAGACCTAAAACTAACCTCACTTCTTCGATGCCGTTGCGGAGCTGCCGCCACTCCTTTTAGCTCTCGCTTTGAATATCGATCGAGTTGCCGCCTCGCTTCGTTTATTTTTTTCTGTTTTTTATTCAATTATAGTTATATACGGCAACGCCGGGGAGAGCTCCTATCGGACCGACTCTCAGCGCACAGGCAAAGTTTATTACTGGTTGGGGGAAAGGAATAGCAAATCGAATTGCTCTGTGGTTTCCTTTCGACATTCGTCGAATGGCGTTTAATGGAATTTTTATGCGGCGCCATTTCGCGAACTGTCAATTTCTGACTTACACACTGAGTGTTGAGCTTCATTAATCGGACAAGAATTGTGGCCAAAAAAAAACACACACTTTGCAGCACTTTCAGAGATTGCAATCAGCGCCAAGTGGGCTGCTCAAGTGCATATGTAATCATAATAAAATAATCCAACTCAAAGGGAAGCATCTAAAGTTTGTATATATTATATTTTTTAAACCTTTTCATCTCATAACTCTGTTTATTCGAGATGAGTACTTTTCATACTATTTGATTGAGGGCTACTCAATTTGTTGAGCTTCGTTAATCGGACAATAAATTTAATAAAATAAACAACTCAAAAGAAAACATGCAATGTTTTTAGAGAACTTTAGCCAGAAATTACAATGTGTAAAAATTGCTTAACTTAATGAAAACTGTTAACTTTTTACGTTCTATACTATTTCATTAAATGTGTCACTAGCTTACATTTTATTCCCAAGAAAAGCTATCGTTAAAGCTGTGCTCAACTATTTGCTTCGACTTAATCTCAAGTTGCCGAACTAAACAAAATTTCGAGTTCATTTAATGAACTGACGAATATTTAATTAGATGCGAAATCGACTCCCATCAGCACTCCCTTCACTTAGTGCTTGTGCTCTCTCACTCTACTTTCTATCCTTCTGTCTCGCTCTCTCTATCATTGGCACTTACCCTCTGACCGATACAACACTAAGTTCTGCGCATAATTCATGCAACAACAACAAGAAGTAAAGTAAGCCCTCGACATGTGCGTCCCTGTAATCCGATATGCGACATAGTCCCAGTCGTAAACCCCGCCACCCCAAAAGAGTCGAACCGTTGCACGTTTCTTTCATACAGCGTGCCACTAATAGAATAATTCGTTAATGTAACTACAGGATACACAAGTAGAATATAATCCGTTGGACGAGCGATTATCATTGGCTTTTTATCTCAAATTTAATTCGCCAACAGCAGAAACTGAGCATCTGTCCTGCTGCTGTTATCTATGGTTGAGTATCTTTGGGCTGTGTTCTTGTCATACTCACATGGATGCGTGGCAGCAAATGGATAGTCGAGTGTGGGCAGGCGCGGCGGATGAGGACCGCACGGGTGCAGGGCGGGGGGGCACTGATAGCAAAACATTCCTCTGCCCGCAGCTGCAGGACCGAGCTGTAAAAGAAAGATGCAAGAAATAAGTTACAGATTCAGTTTCAGATGCAGATGCAGATACACAAATTGGTTAAAGATTGTCAGTAATTTTGATTAATTTACTTGCCAATCACGTACAGAACGAAACAGTTACGAGCATTTCAGTATTGAGGCTGGGCAAACTTGTAATTTAAATGCAATTCAATTGATGACGACGTCGACGTCGACGTCAACCGAGGCAGCGACAGCGACTGCGACTGCGACTGCAACGCATGCGGGCCGACTTTGCGTCGCCTTTAATGTTGTCATATGCACCTCAAACTCAATTCGATTCAATTAAAGACAATTACAGCCTTATGACAAATCATCTACAATCGATTTGGGTTTTTTTTAATTTTGTTTTTTATGGTTCTTTGCTTTTGCATCTCGCTGCCGCAGAGTGCAGCGCCGCTGGCGTCGCTGTCTGCATACAATTAAATTGTCCTCAAACGAATCAATTGATTTAAATTAATTGCATTTGCCGCAAACTCGCTCATTGCTCGTCACTCAACAAATGGATCTTCGGACTCAACTACTACTATTTACAGATCTGCATTTATTGCCCAGTTGATGAACTGACACATCAGTTATGAACTGCAATTGCCGCCCAGTTGGCGCCTTCTGCATCTCCACAGCTCTCTTAATTAGACCAATAATTTCTCATGGACCGGGCAAGAACTATGAAAGTTGCTGCTCTCATAATATCAGGTCAAATGTCAAGGGGAAAGAGTATGTTGGAAGAAAGCAGTCAAGCATTATAATCAGATAAGATATGGGAATGAACTGAATTACATATGTGAGAATGGGAAGACTCTTGCAACATTTGTAAGCGATACTTGTGAGAAATTAGGATCTAGAGATCACTCTCGCACTGCATATTGATAAATGATTCAAATATTAAAAGTGTAATTTGTATTCTCATCAAATCAATGTGATGAAATGAAGAATATCAGTTTCGTTATAAGTTTGTAAATTCAAACTATCAATTCAACTTTCAGAATTAAAACAATTTTCATACACTTTTTCTTGTTTGAGTAGAATTTTACAATCGAATTTTAAATCATTTAAGTCATATTTTGACTGACTGGGCAATTATCATATAGCAAATTAAACAAAAAACGTGTATACATTTTTTAGCATATATTGGATTGTGTAGTTGTATTTGGTTAAGAGATGAGTGACCTATAACAATAATACAGTTCTGTTATTCATTATTCTCATTTAGTCAAACTTAATATATAATTAGGGGTGGTTCTAACACTACGACTAAATACATCTATTGTCCCATTCGGAGACACATTTTTCTATGATGTGATTTGAGGATTCTTCTTAAGCTATTGACTATTGTTTCGTTAGATGACTTCTTAGTAATGTTCTGTCTAGAAATCGTTGAGTATTCTAAGTCTAGCCTTACCCATGGCTACTTCATTCTTAACTAAAATAGTTTTCTTATCGTTAACTCTGTTCAATTGTTTTCAATTTGTTATATTATTGACTTCTCCCTTCTAATTATGCCATTTATAAGTTGTACTTCAGTCAACAACTATAAAAATTCCCCACTTTACCCAACTATGGAGTTGCCATCGTCCTACTTGCCCTGCCACACTGCGAATATTTGGCAAAGAGCCACCCATTAAAATTTCAAAAATCAATTTCACGAATAGCATTTTGATTTGATTTACATTTAACACGCGTGGATCAGACGACAAATACATATACACATATATATATATATATATAGTGTGTGTGTGTGTGTGTGTGTGTGTGTGTATAGGCAACCAAGTAATATGCATGACTACGCTTTGGGCCACACCATTAAGCTCTGCTCTGGCGCAGGATCTGCGGGGCTGTGGCTGCGGGGCCCAAACGGTGGCCGCAAAATGTGCACGGCTCGTTGTACGGCTATTTAATACGCCCAAATAATTCAGCATAAATTATTCAGTGGAAATTAATTCACTAACAACACCAGTCGTGCTGCTAGTAGTAGTCGTAGTGTTAGTACAAACAGCAGGGCACAGTTACATCGTTGACTAACGGTAACGGCGCCTACTTTGGTTGCCAGTGCCACTAAAACTTTACACTGTTGCGGGTCGGTGAGGATGGGTGGGGGTTTGGGATTTTGGGGGCCGCATGTGCAACATTAGACACGAAATGGCAATTTTCCATTTGGCAAATGAGTTTTGCGGCCGACGGACTCCAAATATAACAATTATGCAAAATTACAAATTCTCACAATTCAAATGGAATGCTCTGGTCAGGACACTGGGTCCTCGTGATGCTGCTCCTGCAGCTGATGGCTGATGGCTGATGCTGATGCTGACTAAATGGAAATTTATTGGCGCCGAGCGCAGGTCGCCGATGCTTTGGGGACCCAGCTGAGGCCGAGTCCTTCTCCTCGTCCTGCTCCTGCTGCCCCTGATGATGCCGTTAAATTATTTTGCGTGTGTAAATTTGGCGGAAATAGTCTGTAACATGATATGCTAACACTTGTGGTGCACAACGGGCTGGCAGGGTGACAGGGTGACAGGTGGACACAGAGAGCGCGCCAGCGGAGTCGTGTGCCGGCCATAAATAAAATTCCATAAAGTTTTTTCTTTTAACAAATTTATACTCAAATAAATTAAAATGGCGCAAGGAAGCGGCAAACAAATTTGTTGTATTCATTTTGCATGGATTCGTTGGCCGGTTACAGCTATACCCACAAATATGTGAGTGTGCAGAAGTGTGCACACAATTAATTTTAATTGCAATTGAAATTGAAATGTAACTCGAAATGCGAGCACAGGAAATTGCAGAGCAACGCGAGGAATGGTCTAATATGAAAGCAAACATTCTGTAATTCTATTCCCAAATGTTTGCACAACTATCACAAATTGATGGGAAAAATATGCGATATGAATGCATATTTGACATTGTGTTCATAAATAAAATAGATATCCTCCAAGTAAAATGTATATTTGCAATTAATTGCATTTCGTTTCAACTTATTATACATGCTTAAATGTATTATTTGAATCGTGCCCAAGTTTGGTTTGAGGAATTCGATTAGTCGATTTTTATATTATTTTGAAAATATATATAAGTAGCTTTGAAGAGCCGATCTCTTTACTCGGGTGTTTTTTTAGTCAAGCCTTAATTTAGTTAATTAATTTGGACACTGCTGCAGAATGAATACAAAACAAATCTCAACCTTTTTGCGCTAGAATAAATGAATAAATACAATGTTATAATTGAGGGTGCTTGGCGAGATATCCCGGATCCAACTATTCAATACATAGTAGACTTGCTGATCGTAGTTGAAGATATGTCGGCTTAGAAATCTCTGCTGCTTATCCGATTCTAATGGTAAAAACTTCATAATAGCATTTATAACCATTTTCAATGGGCTAAAACGAATGTGACTTGGCTTGTCTTAAGATAATTGTAGATTACATGTATCTTTTTAGAGGTTGTTGAAAATGTTCGATATTGTGCCACAATAAAGATCAGTCTTGAAAGTTATCATAACATTATTTTTATTATTTTTTGAATATCAAATGCATTTAATCTTTATCACTGCCTCTTCTTAGAGCTCTTTGTGTTTCTTACAGCAACTTAAAATACTATTGCCAACTTTTGGGCTGTGCCACTAATTAGGACACATTGACAGCAGTTGTTGTAGCTAATGTGGTTGCCACACACAACATGAGTTGCCCCATGCAACTGCAGCAAATGCAATTATCCAATTGGATGAAATGCACTTGCTGCTGCTTTTTCGGCCCAGGCCTCCGCCTAGACAATGCAACGCAATGCTGCAAGCTGTGCTGAGCGGCTGTTGCAGCAGCACACGCGAAATTCAATTAGGTGCGCACTAAACAGCGCAACGATTTCGATTTGACTGCCAGGGTAGGTGTGGGGGGAATGGGGCGAGTTGCAAGCATAGGCGCTGCCAGAACTGGACAAATCTGTGTGCTAAGCTCGGACTCGGAATTGCCTTTTGTTGTCACTGTGTGCTGTGTGTGCGTGTGTGTGCGCGTGTGTGTGTGTGTGGGTGTTGTGGCACATTGTGTCGTTTGTCGCTAGTTTCTGCCACGAGCCGTCGCCAAAACGGGAAATTCAATCAGAGCTGTAGGATTAGACAGCGGCAGCAACTGTCTGCCCCAATTGCATTAGGGAGCTGCATTCGAGTTGTTCCGTGTTCCGTGTTCCGTGCCCCCTCCTCCCACTTGTCTGTGCCGTCTGTTAGGGTTGTCAACATCCGCGTGGAGCGATTGCGTTAATGGAATTAAAAATTTAACAATTTTTTACTCTCCTTTTTTGCGTTTGCTTTTTTTTTTGCTTGTTTATTGTGCGCTTTTTATGCCAATTCGTTGGAGTTGTGCAGCGGCTCCCCTTTTTATTCACCCACTCTCTCATTCTGTCTCTCTCTCTCTCTCTCGAGCCGTGTCTCCCCCTTGGCGCTGGGTGTTGCTGTCGCTGATTGACTTGTGTTTCATTTTAATTTGGTTAATTCAAATTAATCAAGCGAAGTCGACAATTTTTTTATTTTTAATTTTTATCGCCCTGTGCGTGTCTGCGAATGCATTTGTTTGTCATACCCTTTTCACGCTGCTAAGCAGGATATGCCTCAAGCATTTTTTTATGCAAAAATCTATTACATAAATATTAAATAGATGTTTCCTTATGTTTATTATGAACACAATCAAATATTGCCATTGATCTATTTCCATGCAATAAATTAAAAATAATTTAATAATTAAATACCCCAGAAATTTTAAACATTTTTTCCTATTTAATTTAATTTTGAATTTAATTTAATTTAATAAAATTGAGTAACTAAAACACACCTCAACAAACACAACTTTGGTTCAGAGTGGGTATCTCAAAGTCGTGCCTTGCTATTGCGCTCCACAACTTACATTGGCATATTGGTTGGTGCATATATGAATATGTATGCAACATCAGTCCCGCATACCAGACCTCTGGACAAGGGGGCAGCGGTACAGCGGGACAGAGGGACAGCGGGACAGGGGGCAAGGGGGCAAGGGGGCAAATGGACGTCAGTTGTTGCAGACGCGTTTCCACTTTGTTGTTTGCTCAATTAATGCAATTGCCTTTGTTGTTTTTGTTTTTGTCACATTATTAATTTATATTTATATTACTTTCTTCGCTGCTGCTGCTGCTCCTGTTGCATAATGTGCATCAGACGTGGCTGTTGCAAATTGCATTACATTTTGATGCGTTTTAATTAATTTTGAGTTAATTTTTGTTGTTTATGTTTCGTGTTTTATTGCTATTGCTTTTCAGTCGAGGGACACTCAATCAGACAATCAGCTGATTTAAATTTAGCTGATAAAAGAGTTCAAATTGATTTAAATACATTTAATTTATACCAAATACAGTGCACAAATAAAATTAATATTATGTAAATTTAGAAAATTAGGAATAAAATATAAAGTTAACTCGATTAAAACTAAAAGAAATAGTTAAGTTAAAATGGCACATATTAAAAATAAAATAAAATATAATATATAATTAAATATTATATTCAATTGAATTAAAAGTTAAGACGACCCAAAAGAGAAGCGGATATTTCAACATTGATTAACTTACGTAGGAAGACATCACTGAGAAGAGTTCTTGGCTTAAGCAAAGATGGATGGTTATTGTATATATATATATATATATATATATATATATATATAGGGACAGGTTATTGCAAGTTTTCATATAGCCCAATTATCAGACGTGCTCTAATTTAAGCAAAGTTTCCGTTTCCTTTTTTAACAAATAGCTCTCGTTTCCATTTTTCGGATTGTGTTTCAATTCCATCGTTCCACTTGGCAAGCTATACAACACTACAACAGGTGGTTTCACTGCTGTGGTAAATTTATAATAATATTTATCGTTTCTTGAAAATCCGTTTATGTATACTGTTCAGTATTGAAGAGGCCGACTTATATATAATTGATATTTGAACGATTTGAAAACTTTTTTTTTATTTCCGGGCAATAGCTGCCATTGGAACAATTGGTCGTCCTCCGATCGACAAGTGTATGTCATCACAAACTATATTATATAGCTTTAAAAGGAACAATCGATCGAAGATGCGTTTTTGTTTATTAAGATATGCAAAAAATCAATTACATCAGACTATTATTTACTACAGTCAAATTGGGATACCAGCAGATTAACTCCCCGTGCCACTCCAGGGGTATGTAATCTGCCTTTAAATAAACCCAGTTGATCTACGAGTAGCATTTTAATGAACCACTGAGAATCACCTGACATAAGTGCACTAAAATAAATCTGAGACTAGAATCTTGCACTCTATCAGCTCATATTTGCTACACTTTCCACTCTTAATAGAAGATGATGCACTTGCATATTTTGCCACAGCCCACAACTAACCCAGATTTGCAACCAGCCCCCACCGCCTCCACCCCGCATCTGGGCAGCTGCAAGGTCATAGTCACAGCCATATAACGTCACTTCGTGCCTCCTCATTCCCTAATGGACTTATCGGCTTGTAAAAATCTCAGCGTACGCTCGCAAATCGCAGCTAAACAAGCGAAAATAACAACTAGAGAGAGAGGGAGAGAGGGAGAGAGAGAGGGAGAGAGATGGAGAAACAGACAGCGAATAGAGGAATAGAATTCGCAGCTGGCATAATTCGCACTGCAGACAGCGAACGGTCGGCGTGAAGCGTCATTATCATCATCATCAGTTGGAGCATCATCTCTGTCATGATGATGATGATGATGATGAGGATGATGATGTTTGGCCATAGCCGTATCCACGTGCGAGTCAGCCCCAATCCCGGGCAGCCGCCTCATCCCGCCTGCATTAGAGCCACTTAAACGCATTTGCAAAATTGCCTGCCACCCACACAACAACAACAACAACAAATGTGGCAGTGTTTTTGTTGCTGTTATTGCCTAAAAGCGCGATAATTTTAAGCCACGAGGTGGTGTGCAAAAGGCGCGTAGGGGGGATGTGGGGGATGCGGGGGATGCGGGGGAGGGTCTAGCGGCTCACAGTTGTTGATGAGGTTATCACTTTGCGAAAAGTAAAGTGCATCCGTTTTTAGAATTGTCCGTCCGCGTAATCAAACTAAACTGGCGCAGCATCCATGTCCCTCTCTGCCCCCTCAACCCCTGCCCCTTGCCAGTGGCTCGTCTCTGGCGTTGATTGCAGTTTTTGGCCGTTGTTTTTGTTTTTTGCTGCATTAAGCGCATTTGATTGTGTCAATTGGCTCGCGCCTAGGCTCAAACCACAAAGCAAAAAAAAAACACAAAAATATGGGATAAAGTAGCCATGATCTAGTCGAGAGTGATCGACTTGGAGGTATCCATTGAAAATGTTGAACAATTTGAGTTGTTGGATGTGAATAGTTATTTGGATTTGGCCAAAGTGGTTCTCAGCAATGAGTCACTCCCTTGGCCACTTCCCTGCATCTTCCAGATCTTCCCATATATTTCACTTATATTATTATGAAAATGTTGCCGGTCCGCTTGCGTTGTTAACAACTTTGGGATGCCCTTTATTGAACCAATTTGTTTTAGGGTATACAAATCAGTTGTGGCTGTGGAATCTGTGGCCACTAAATTGAATTATGCGCCCGACTCAGCGGCTGCCACCCGCCGATCGTTGATGTTGCCTGCTGCAGTTGCTCCGACTGTGATCCGTGTCCAAGTGTCGCCAATTGTGCAACACGAGTCGGGGCAGGGCAGGGTGGCGGCTGACGAAAGCCAACCCTTCAATTTGAATTTGTCTTCGGGGCGCCCGCATGTAGGAGGTCTGCACATATAGTAGACTATATATATATATATATATATATATGTGTGTATATATTCTCGTATATTGCACTCTTGACAATTGCGTGGTTGGTGTTTTGTTTTATTATAAATATTTTGATTGAATTTTCTGTTTAATTAAAGCAAATTGCTTTTCGTATGCATTTGCCAACGGGCTAACGGCCTGCATGTAGATTTCTCCTCTTTTTTTATATTTCGCTGTAAATTGTGTGCTGAGGAAAGCGGGGGGTCTCCCAGTTGATTAAGAGCAACTGAGACAAAGAGAGAGAGACAGAGAGAGAGAGAGAGAGGAATGTTCTTGGGAAACTCGTTTGGGAGCAAACAAGTCCAAAGGGAATGCCAACAGTTCGAACTCAAGACAAAAATCCTTCTATAAAACCAATTAGAAGGCTTTAGTCGAGAGAACTCGAATCGGAGATATCCGACCCAAGCTGCTAATTAATTAGATAGTAGTTTGTCCAACATGAAAATATACCTTATTTAACAAAATCCGATCTTGATGAAAATTTTCATTTCAATATGAAAATACATTTTGAAATTTTGATGTAAATTCAATTTTAACATTTGATCAATAACATATCAGAATGTATTATTATTTGGAAGGCTATATCTTTGCAATTGTGCCTTTTGTTGCTATCAGAAATCGATGAGTTTCCATATTCGCCAATCAGTGTCAGTTTTAAATAAAATACTGCTAAACGAGAACTTATATTCCAAATTTGAAGTCTCTAACTTATTTAGTCTCTGAAATCGGCTGGTTATATGTGAAAGTTCAGAGGCACTTAGCCATATCGACTCGTCTGTTGGTGCTGATTAAGAATATATATGCAGCAGATGCTGCCTTCTGCCCGTTACAAGTACTTTCGAATATATCATTGATCTGATAATAATAATAAAATATGAATGATCAAATTTAGATAATGGCAGTCATTTTATTTCATATTCATAAATCAATCAATTTGAATTTTGTCCCAACAAAATATGAATTTAAATTTATCTATTCACCATAATTGAATCAATACATTTTTAGATTCTAATGCCACTTAACCCAACAAATATTTTCAAATATTTCAGTTAGATTTGTTTTATTGGCTGGCGTGTTTTTTGCTGGACACTCGCGTTGACAAACTGAGTGCCCCCATTTCCCCCGAATTGACTCAGTTGATGGAGCACTAAAAACGTTTCCAATTCCGATAGTCAATTCGATCAGCCAATCAATAAACATGGCAACTAACCTCCAACTATGCCCAATAGGCATTTGTACGATAATTCTATTTGCTAATTTAAAAATGCCAAATTGTATCGTTATATGTGTAGATATATATACAAATAAATATATATAGGTATATGTATATATATTTAGCCACTCCGCGCCAGACAGAGCAACCCCTGCCACCAGCTCCAACCCTAATTGAGTTGAACGAATTGAAAAACGAATCGAAACTTGACGATGACAACAAAAGCTGAACTGAACTCGCCACCAGTGTAGTCCTCACATATATATAAATATATACATATATATGCATATATGTGTGAGCAACCCCACGACTCGGCACCCACTCAATTGACGCAACTCCAGTCGAGTTTTGGGGTACGAGTGGAGCGCATGGCGTTTGCATGGCTGCCAATTAATTTGCGGTTGATCAATTCAATTTGAAGCTGTGCCCGTTCTTTTTTCTCCTTCTCTCCCTCTCTCTCCCGCTCTCTCCCGCTCTCTCTTTTCTTTTTCAAGGAAGTATTGCACAGAGGTACCGCCAGCCGGTAGAGCGGTACGGCTTTAATTTGTTGCCGCATTTCGGATTCGTTTGCCAAATTATTGGCCATTGATTTTGTGCTCGTTCTGTCCCATTCCAGCAACTGTCTAGGATTCAACTCTCCCTCTCTCTCTCTCTCTGTCTGGGGAACCGCAGTACTCGTCACTCTTTTTAATTATCATCAATTATTCAAACTGCATTTGGAGTGATCAACTTTGGGTCTGTCCTCAATTAAGCAGAGTGTTGAGCTGCAGTTGGCATCGCTGGAGTTGGAGAAGTTTCTTTGCAGTAGCCAATTTTTTCTTCCAGACTCATTCTACATTTGAATCCTTTCATTTTTTATCTTGCTCAAATCCTTTTTACTGAAGTGCTTAAAAATGTTTGTGCGATTTCTCACAGGAAAGGCATCAACACAAACACTTTTGGTGTGCCTCCTCAAATGAGTGGGAGCACTTAAGCAATTCACACACACACACACTCATACACACACACACACACATGCAGACATATATGTTTATATGGGGTTGTACTTGAGAACACTTGAACAAGATTTTTATCACATCTGAACTCATTAAGAAATTTTTAATGCAAATTAAAAGCGTCTAAATAAATTATGCGCAAAATGCTTGTGCCTTGAATTGAATTGAAAACCGTTTCGAGCAAACTTTGCTTACGTTCAGCTTAGAATTATACACATATATATATATATATATATATGAGTGTTGATCTCTATTCTGTGATTATACAACAATAGCTTAGATCCTTTGAATCAGTTGACTGGCATATAATTTGATTTTTGTACTATTTTTTATTGCAGCACATCCTAAAATATATTCGTAAAAATTTCTTAAGACTGTTTAATCGATTAATCTGGCATCTAACCTCACAGCAAAGGCAAGGAATCAAAGTCTGTCTGGAACTCAAAGTTTTGTAGGATGATTGAAATATGGTTGTGAATATTTTATCACAGCAGAAAATTAAAACAAAAATTCCTTGATGCAAATAGTTACGATAAAATAAATTTAGCACATCAGAAAATCAAAAACAAATTCTTTGATTCAAATAACAAATTTGCCTAATTCCTCATTTTAATAATATTTGGTCAAAGATGTTAAATATAATAAATACAATACAATAAAAACAAAACATATTTGAAGTTGGCTTAAGGTCTTTCAATAACATAAATCGTATGAAACATTTCTAAAGTTGTAGATTTTATAGAATGAACATCATTAAGAAACACCTGTTAAAATTCACTTTTAACTCTGTACTTGTTACTCGAACTCGTTTTTCTCGCATTTCCAAAGATTGCATTAGATACCATCCTAACTCTCTCTCTCTCTCTCACTCTCTCTCTCTCTCTCTCTCTGCTTCCTCATTTTTTATAGACCAGCATTTAGTATTATTTTCCAGTTTCCCAAGATTGTAATATGGCATTAGATCATATTTCATGTCCTTAAACTCTCCCACTCTCTTTCTTCCACTTTCTTAACAGTTTACACTGCTTATTTTATCCGACTTACCTTGTTACCGTCCGTGAAAATTTTGGCAGTAATTCTTCAAGCGTGTCACAGAAAAAAATCCTTTCGTGTGTCTCCTGCCTGACGTGGGTTGAAAGCCGCCGAACAAAGAGCAACTTTCGACGGCGTCTAAAAGGCGTTTAAAGTCTCAAAGCACTTGAAAAAGTGAAACTTTTTGCGAAGAGCGGAGAGAGGGAGAGAGAGTTCTGGTCTGTGAGTTGTGGTCGTGTGAACTCTAACGGTGCAACTAGTCAAAGTTTTCGAGTCACACTCAATCAAGGCTCAAATTTGGCACATAAGATTTTGAGTTTCGCAGCACACACACAAACACACGCACGTACACACGCACACACACAAACACACATACGCTGACACGCAGCTTGATTGCTTTGCGCTAATAGGGTTATTGTTTTCGTGTCTCTTCACATACACACACACACACACACGCGCAAGCACACACAAGCAGCGACGCGAGAGAAATTGCAATTGTTTGTTTCGTCTTTGTAATCCACTCGTAGATTTGCCTACTGTTATACTGTTGGAATTGTTGTGTACCGAACGCGTGCAACGGTTGTTTGCGAATGATCTAACAGCCGACGCAGAGGCTGCGACGTTGTTTCTGTTTCTGTTTCTGCTTCTGTTGCTGCTGACGTCGTCGCCGCTGCTGGTGCTGCTGCTGCTTGTGTCGTCGGCGTCTAAAGATGGCCGCAACGGGGGTTGGGTTGGCTTCGGTGGCTCGGTGGGCTTTCGTGCCTGTGGCCGAGGCTGGCACTCATCTCGTTTTATAGTGGGCCCCCGAAGCGCCGCCCTTACTGCTTTTTGTGCACACATATATTTCCCTTTATTTTTGTGCGCACGCGCTGCGCTGCCAGCCAGCCAAAGCAGCGCCGCTATTGCCGGCCAGCTCGCACGCACGCCTCGCTCTGTCGCTCGCACGTAAGACAATTTTCTCCGTTAAGTTTTCATCTTTTGCGGCGCATTTTCATTGTGAAATTGAATTTTCGGCATGGGAACGTCCAGGACGTCAACAGCGACAACAGCGACGTCGACGTAGACGTGAACGTAGACGTAGACGTTGCCTGCCTTCTAATTTCTCCACACGGCGAGGCTACTTTATTTTATTACACACGACAGAGAGTGCGAGAGAGAGACAGAGAGGGAGAAGGAGAGAGTGTGTGTGCGTGTGTCAGAGAGAGAGAGAGAGAGAGCGCGAACAAAAGCATCTCACTCGCTGAAGCAGCCTTAAATTGGATTTTCATCGTTATGCTTGCCGTTAAGTGAGCGCGGGAAGAGCTTGCTTTGTGGTAAGAAAAGAACAGACAGCGAGAGCGAGCGAGAGAGACAGAGAGAGGGGCAGTGAGGGCGAAGCTTTCATCCATTGTGCTTTGGGTGGTCCACTTTTGCTGTTGTTGTTGGCGTTGTTGTTGTTGTTGCAGTTGCTGTTGTTTTTGTGCCCTGACTAAAAGCGATTACTCACCGTTGGAATTTATTTGGCATATCATTTTTGACAACTCAATTTATTTTTATTAATTTGCAGCTGAGCAGCAGCGCTAACGGCGACGGTGGCGGTGACGTCGACGCCGACGGAGCAGCAGCAGTCTCGCCCTCTCTCTCTCTCTCT
This sequence comes from Drosophila planitibia, assembly GCA_035043785.1. Taxonomy (NCBI): domain Eukaryota; kingdom Metazoa; phylum Arthropoda; class Insecta; order Diptera; family Drosophilidae; genus Drosophila; species Drosophila planitibia. Next base: position 1,143,722 of record JAWNMS010000110.1, on the reverse strand, counting down.
CTCTCGCTCTCTCTCTCTCTCACTCACTCACCATCAATACAAATCCCGTGCAGAATATATATAAGTGAATTTCAGTTAATTTATTATCATGCATTATTGCCTTTATTGTTATTTGCTGACTTTGCTGCCACACACACACACACACTGACTCTCACTCTCCCTCTCTCTCTCTCTCGATGGTCGCCATGTTGGCACAGCCTGATCCATTTATTATTGTTTGCGATTGGGTCGTTGGCCACAATTACGAAATGAATTTGTTGCCTCAGCCATTTCCCTTGTTTACCCCAACCCCCGCTCCCCACTTGACTGTTGGGCGTTGTGCTTATCAGGAAACTATTTTCGTTTGCTCTCCCCCACCCCACTCCACTCGCCACCTGGACTCCCTCGACTTGTTCTTCTTCTTCTTCATCTTTGGGGGCCTGCTGTCAGCTTCGCAAATTGGCGCGCTGATTTATGAGTTTGTCCATTGTAAGTTTTCTGCCCGTTTTTGTTTATTTTTTTTTGGTTATAGTTCTATTAGTTTTTCATTTCATTTCGCTTTGTTTCACTTTATTTCATTTCATATCATTTTGTTTGCCCGCCTCGTTTTTTCCCATCGTTTTAGTGGAATTACCTGCTTAATAATAGATGCCTTGGGCTCCTTTGCTTTCTTACGGCAAATTGCAGCTGCACTTTTCTATGTGGAAGAGGGGGTGGGAGGTGGTCTTGAAATGGCTTTTCTTTTGTTTTTGCAGCTGAGAGATTTTCTTGTCGCTTGCAGAGTGCAAACAAAAAATTGCTGATAGGTGTTGCTTTTTATATAACACATATGTTGAGGTCTTAAAAAAAGACTACTTCTAGTTTCCTTCGGATCATGCAAAGTATTCGAATTTTATCGAGTTTAATTAATCTATTTTAATTTATTTAATTATTTATCCTTGGAGACTTGTAAATTACTGCAAGTCACAAAAGAGTCAAACACAATTAGGCTAACAATAAAAGTGAATATATAAATACAGTTACCATTGCATATGGCATGGTAATTTATTTGTAATTTAGTTTTTATTAATAATTAATAATTTCAAATCATCTCTCAACATTTTTATACGATTTAATCTATAATTTGTATTTATTTATTTATTTAACATCAACTGAAGTCATACTAAATTAGAAATTAAACTTCAAATTTATATTAAAAAATTGGAAATATTTTTAAGATATTTATCAGATATCTGGGAGTATTAAATACAAATTTAAAAATAACGTATATAACTCAAGACCAGCATTATATTTCTAATAATTTCCGATCAGCTATGATTTTTATTTATTAATTTATTTAACTTAATTAAAAATTAAACTTCAACTTAAATTTAAAATAAAAAATAAGAGATACTTGCAAGAGATAAGGTGATTATAAGAAATCTGGGAGTATTCAGTGGGAGTTTGCAAATAACTTAACACCAGCATTATAATTCTAACAAATTCCGATCGGTTGTCTACATTAATACTTCATCTACCACAATAAACACCATTTCACTTCGTTCCACTTCATTTTCTTCCAACATTTTATAGATCTGCTTGATAAAACTCGAACAAATCCCGAAAAAGAGCGCAAAAAGAAGCCGCAAATTGATAGAAAAGAAAGTTGCAGCCATTTCCATTCCGTTTCCCTGCCACAAACTGAGCTAGGCACATAATTTGTAGAGGAAACCGGAACGCAATGGGAATGGAATGGTACACATTTGCCGCTTCGCGTTTATTAAACGCAGAATGTGAATAATGTTTGTCCACAAATGGAAGGGAGAGGCGAATGAGAAGACAGGCAGACAGAGAGAGAGAGAGGAGAGAGAGAGAGAGAGAGAGAGTGGAGAGAGCAGAGCAGAGCGTATAAGGACGCCCAGCACTCAGTGTTGTTCCACTTCCATTTCCACTTGCACTTTGTGCGGAACTCTGGGTGAAATTTATGTAATTTATATGGGCACTTGACTGTCTAAATTGCCTGCGGAGAAAGGCAGCTACACGAAGCAGCCACCCCCTCCCCCACCCCTCATCCCTTTGCACGCCCACTCCCCCTCGCTAAACTTGCTCGCTGCTTTGCTGCCACTTTTTATGTCATCTACTTAGCCCTAATGGCAAATAATTAATTTCATGCTTCCGCGTTTCGTGTCGCCGAGCAACGTTCGCTGCACATAAACTGCACACGCCCATCTACCGCCCAACGCCCACCGTCCACCGTCCACCGTCCATCGTCCACTGGCCAGTCGGCTGGTTGGCTGGTCTAACGGTAACGGTGAAGCACACGCCCCCCCAACGACCATTTTCAATTTACAAATTGCTTATTTTTTGGAAAAACACAAATTGCGAGTGCCTTGGACTTGACTTGGCCCGAAGCAGGCGCAAGCCAAGCCGACAAACTGGCAACCGACTGGCAGTTAATGCATTTTACGTGCGGCCCTGGAAGCGAACTCCACAACACCCCACACCCCACACCACATCCCCCACCCACCCATTCAGTGACTGGCTGCTTCTCAATTACGGTTATAAATTTCGCTCAGCCAAAATGGCGCAACACGAAATGAATAGCCTGCCTCTCTGCCCACGACCATGCCACTACACCTCCCCACCCCCCGCCCCTGCCTTACACACGCTGCGCAAAATGTTATTAACTTCTTTTAGCCAAGTTGAGCCAAATTACATTGCGGTTGCCACTCGGCAGTCACTTTTATTGAGCTGCTCAGTTATCCTTTGCTAAATTCGTCTGTCATTAGATGCTGCCCCATTCCACATCCCCCTTCCCCTCTCTCTCTGGGGGCATCTTTATTTATGGTGCGACATTTCAGCAGCATTGCGAGGCATGAAAACAAAATTTATTGGCGCCATCAAATTGTTTTTGGGGCTACGCCTTTATTGAGTCCTATTGCCGCCCTATCCCCCCCTCACACACCCCCACCCTTATTGCCAGCCCCTTCAGCCTGTCATCGTAACGTGGTCCATTTGCCAGGACGGTGTTTTTGGCCACTTGGCCTTTTTTTATGGCCAACGCATAATTTTGTTGAGAGCACTCTTTCCCCTCTCTCTCTCTCTCTCTCTCTCTCTGCATAAAACGCATAATAAAATAAATGACTAAACAGAATTACGATAAATACCCGAAGAACGTAAAAGACGTAGAGCCTTACGTCAAATTGCACTTGAAGAGCAGCAGAATAAATTCAGCTGCAAGTTTTGTGTTTATTTTCCCATCAAATTCCAAATTGCCAGGCTTAAAATATCAATGAAATGCTGACGGATGATGCCAAATGGGAATGGGATAAGTTAGTATGGGGATCATTTTATGTAAGTGCTCCGAGAAGTTGAATAAAAATGCACTGCTCGAATTATACACACAGATTTACACATATACAATTTAAATATTTGTTAAATACGATAATCATTGTCTATGGCTAAATAGCACAAGGATATTCAATTTTGGACCTATTGCGAGCTCCTCTTCCAAGTGATTTCGATGTGTTCCATTAAACCACTTTCAGTTCCGGTTTCGATTCTAAATTTCAGTTTGAAGTTGGAAACAGTTCCGTTATACTTTTGATTACATATTTCCAGCATTCAAAATATAATATTACAATTTAATTTCTATTTGTTTTTATTTGTATTTTACGATACAATAAAAACTATTCAATGTGTTAACAGAAGGACAGAGCAACGGGAAATAAGTTATAAACAAAGAAGGAAATCAGTGAAAAGTTGTTGTTTTTAAGTTAAGCTTATTTTTAGCGTATTCATTAAGACACTCAAAATATAATTGTATTATTCATATAATTTTCAATGCTGTTAGTAGTCTTATTAAGACATTAAAACATTATTTAATTATTGTTGACAACAGTTAAAAAGTTGTAAGTGCTGCAGACTGTTTTTAATAAATACTAGGCATATTAGTAAATTATTATTCAAAATAAATAAACCAAAACTAGTCAAAGTAAAAATAAAACAAATGAAATAAAACATCGTTATAAAAATGTATGTATTTAAATGGAGTCCAATTAAATCTTGAGCAATTTTCAGATCCAAACCGTTATCTGTGATCTGCAGGCGAGTAATAAATAATAATAGAGCGCAGTGCTTGCCATCTCTCTCTGGCATGCAGATCACGCTGAGAAGCTTAATTTCATTTCGTTCATTTGGCCCACAAAATCAATTAAAAGCGCAATTAATTTGTTTGACAGCTAAAGAAAACAGACGCCAGACTTTTGAGTAAAAGCTCAGAAAGAGAGTGGGGCAGCGGTGGGGAGGGGGAGAGGAGTGAGAAGAGAGAGGAGAATTAAATGGCGCATAGATAGACAAATGAAACGCACGAGCGATGAGCACATAAAGAATAAGCAATAACAACAGAAACACAAAAACTGAAACTGAAACAGAAACAGAAACGAAAGCTCAGCCGGCAGCAGCAGTCGTAATAATAAAAGTAATTTAATTTTAATGAAATTGTTAATACGAAAACAATTTCATTTTGTAAAAGTTTCACAGCAGCAGCAGCAGCCATGGGTGTGGAAGAGGGGGACGGGTTGGATGGGCGGGGGCAGGCTGCGTAAATTGCTTGTGACAATGAGTGAGTGCAAAAGGAATATAAAAACCACACACACACACAAGCAGAAAAACAATAAACAAAAGCATGCGAAAAAGAGAAAGCCAAAGCCAACAACAACAGCAGCAGCAGCAGCGACGGCAGCAGCAGCAGCAAAAAAAAGGAACGAAAACAAAAGCAAAGCACACCGAAAATGCCGTCGGATAGCAGCAAATAGCAGCAACAACAACAACAGCAACAACAGCTGCACAGCCAAACGGAAGAAGCAGGAGCAAATACGAAAAATGAAATGCTGATGCGAAGATTTAATAAATGAAATTGGTGTGTGATTAAAAACACAAAAACCAAACGAAATCCATCTAATCAACTTTTGCTGCCGCCATCGTCGTACTCTGCCACACGCCCCCAAAGCCCCCCACCCAACAGCTCAGTCATCCTGCTGCCAAACCACAAGAGCGACGGCGACAGCAGCTGCAGCAGAGACAGCAGCAGCAGCAGAAGCAGCAGCAGCAGAGCGACGCAGCTAGTGGGTGGGGAACGCCTCTTAGCAGGTGGTTGAGAATATGGGGAAATATTGAGAAATGCAGGGAATACTTGCTTGGCAAGATCTTGTCAAATTAAACAGAAATGCTAAGGAAAATAAATAATTATTATTTAAAACCAATTGGATTGAGAGAATTTTCTTTTTTAATTCACAAATAATTTCTTATTTTCTATGCAATGAATTTAAAATACCTTATTGTAATGGGTTTTTTTTATAAAAATTATTTTTTTAAATACCAATTTAACTATGATTTTTTAGAGCTAATTTTCAATACTTTATGGTTGCTCTAAGATATAAAAAATTGAAATATTTTATTGAAAACAAGTCAAAATGTTGTATTTGGGAATTTGTTACAAATAATATCCCGTTTGCGCTGCCTTTTCCCACTTTTAAATTTCCTTTCTTGACTCCGCCCCGAATTATGTGCAGAAAATGGCTGTGTTGTTGCATCTCGTTTTCGCGTTAGCACAAATCCAACGCACCTCAAGTTTTGCGCTAGGGAGCAAAAGAGAGACAATCAACGAGAAAGCAAAAAAATTGCGTAGCTAACCAGCTGCTGTCAGTGAGCAATAAATTTCCCACATTGGTACTTTTCTTATATAGTCTAGTTCCAAACCAACAAGCAGTGCTTTTTGCTTGGTTCGTGAGCTTGCTAAAAATGATATTTCCTACTGTGCTTAAAGCTCGTTCCGCTCTCGTGCCTGATAACTGTTAAATGAATCTTTAATTTTAGATAACATTTAATTATGAATTGAAACAAACGCAACAATTTAAACCTTATCAAAATGAAAATCTCTTCAGTTTGCATGCAACTAATGAGAAAATAACTCATATCTTGTACTGAATTTGATTAAATTGGTTCTATTTATTTTTAATTTGAGTATTTTGGATTGCCTATAATTAAAATCTGTATATTTAGATATATTGTCTGTATATCAGATTTTCAATGTGAACTTGACCCAATACTGGGAAATTTTCGCTTAAATTAATTGCTTTTAACTATCCGCTAGTATTTTTACTAGTGCCCATTAGCTGTTGTAATTACTTCGTTCCACTTGATTCCACTTGATTTCAATCACAAAACTCCCGCCCCATTTTCAATGCGTTCCAAACTGCTCTCAAAGATCAACGCACACAAAACAACTACCTGTCTGGTCGCATTCTCTCGATCTGCCTCGCTCCCTGCAGCTCTCATTGATTGTAGTTTAACGCCACGCAGAGAGAGCGAAATGAGAGCGAGAGCATTTTCCACTCGTTCTTATGGCTGGTGCTCAAGCAACTGTTGGCGCTGCGCTTGGCGCTCAGTTTGTGTCTCGCTTCCGCAGCGTTCGTTTCGCTGTCGCCTGTTCGTTATTTTCATATTGCTGCTTTCGTTGTTGTTTTTAGTCTCGAACGATCTAAATTCTCAATTCCCTCAGTCAACGTTCTATTTTCCATATGTGCAACTATCTAGCATAAAACGTAAATGTTTAATACGATAACCATAATATAAATGCCCAAATTCAGTGTGATTAAATCCAACTAAAACTATAAATTGAGTAAAACACAAAAAAAAAAAAAAATGAAAAATATAATCATTGGCAGCTGAAAAATGCACTTGTCAACCTCGCGTTGCATGCGAAGAAGAGCGATAGAGAGAGAGAGAGAGAGAGAGAGAGGGGGAGCGGGAGCGGGAGAGACAGTGTGAAAGAGAGCGCACGCTCGTTTGACATTTTAGTTAGTCGCTTGCAGCTAGCAACAAGAACAACAACCACAACAACAAAGCACGTTTTTTTTAATTTATAGCGGAAAATTAGTAAATGAGACGTTCTGTTAGCTTTATTGTTGTGTGTAAAATATGTCTATCAATTTGTTTGCCTCTCCCTCCCTCTCTATCTCTCTCTCCTCTCTCTCGCTTGTCAGTGACACATTTAATGCGTTGATTTGTTGTACGTCATTTTTGCGAATGAAAATCAAAAGCTTTGTTTTTAAAGCAGCTTAGAAACTGTATTTCTCTCTCCCTGTCTCGCTCTCTCTGTATATCTTCCCAACCCGCTCACTCGCATTAGAGCAGCTGCCCACGCAGCTGCTAGCTGTAAAAATTTTGCGTCGCATTTTCTTTGCAAATCATTTTCCATTTTCCATTTGTGCTTCACAGCTGCTTCTCTCATTCTTCTTCTTCTGGTTCTTGTTGGGCTTTTGTAGTTTTCTGTGTTGTTTGGCCCAACACACATTTTTTTCCGTTTCGTGTCGTTTCTCGTCTCGTTTTGTGTTGTTGTTGTGTGCGCTGCTCGCGCGTTTCTATTTTTAGCAATACATTTTTTTGTATTTATTTTTTGTTGTTGTTGCCTTTGCCTGTCAAGTTAACTACGCTACGCTGGCATCAGCAGCAGACAGACCAACTATGCGAGAGAGGGAGATAGAGAGAGAGCGTAAGCATGACGCTCAGGTGATAACAAAAAGCAGAGAGCAAGAGCGAGAGAGCGCGCAAGGCTATACAACTTGTTGCTCTCTTGTTATTGTTGTTGTTTTCTTTCTTTGCCTACGTCAATTTGCTAAGCTTAAATTCAACTTACGCACAAAGCACAAGAAGTAAACCAAAACAACAATAACAAGAACAACAACAACAATAACAGTGACAAACATTTAAAAAGTGCAGCGACGCTGACGTTCACGTCGTCGCCTGCATGTGTGTGCCTTAATTTTGTGCTTCCTGTGGAGAACAGACAACAAGCGGTGGCAATAAAATATATACATACATATATATACATATAAATATACATAAAAATAAAAGCAACAAGTGGAAATAATAACAACAGCTTTCTTTAAAAGCCGGCTGCGCAGCGTCATCAAGAAGAAGCAGCAGAGGAGCGTGCGCGCAAGAGAGGAAAAATAGAGAGGCGCCTGAGAGAGAGTGTACTCCAACAACAACATCAACAACAAAAATAAGCAGTTGCTCTCTCTTTGGAATTTTCAACAAGTTGTCAAAATGTGAGTATTAATATGCAATTATTGTTTACAGTTGTAATGTATGTGTGTGTGTGTGTGTGTGTGATGTGGACAATACGCCTACGATGCGCGATTTCACAATCGAGTGGAAAGTCAACGAAGGCAAGGCTATCGCCATTTTGAGCGCCCTTAAGCCCTAAACTCATATCTGTGTGTGTGCGTGTGTGTGTGTTGGTGTGTGTGTGTGTGCCCTTGTGCCTGCATTGAATAATTAATGAAGAAGCTCGGCGGGTCTGAAGCCCTTGTTGCTCTGCTTCTTCCTCTAGCTGCTGCTCTTGTTGTTGTTGTTGGAGTAGTTGTTGCTGTTGTTGCATTGCTTGCATATTCATTTCTTTCGCACTCCAACACAAAGCGAGCGCCTGTTGTTGTTGCTGTTGCTGTTGTTGTCTGCCATCTATTTTTAGACCTTTGTCATAAAGTTTAGCAAACAAACGACGGGCGCAAAAAATAAAATACTTAACGAAAACAAAAGCAAAACCAATACAAAATAGCTGACAATTTGGTTTGAGCATTTTGCGACGCTTCGTCGACGTCGACGTCGTTTTACAACTGCGCAGCTCTTTAAAATAAAAACAACTACAAATTTAACTGTAACTGTAAGTTATCTGATAACAGCCACTTTTGGAAATTACCAATTCAATAACGGTTAATGTTACAAACAACATCATATAAAAAGCAATTGATATTTTTAGCAGTTGAGCCAATAAAAACAAGACTGCGATCAGTTTTTATTGCAGTTATTTGTTTTATCTTGCATTGATTGGCTGTGTTCTGATAACATTATGTTTGATCTTAATAGGGTTTTTTTTAATAATAATAAATCGAATTTTAGATCCACTTTGTGGTAATTTCTTCTGATATGTGAAAAATACCGTTTCTTATCTATAAGCCAAAGAAAAATACTTCCAATTACGATTTACATTCGATAAATACTCAGAAAAAAAAACCAATAAAAATTGCATAAGCCTCAACAAAAAACAATCGTTTTCATAAAATAATTTATTCTGTTAATTATGTAATCAGCTCAGCTTGTGGCCTGACTTGAATTTGAATTAGCAATCTAATCGGCTCTAAATATAGTACATATATGCACTATATACCCTTCCAAATATCTGCATGTCTAAATATGTACATTTGAATATATAAATATATATATATATATATATATATATATATATATATATATATTTATTCGTATATTAGATAAGCATGGGCAGAAGGGTATACGAAAATAAACGTTCATGGCGAGCAGGCGAATCTTATCAAAATAAACAATCGCATGATTTGTGTACAACTGAAAAGTTTGTGAACCATTTTGCGCGATATCAATATATGTATATTTATTTGCTTTTCCCTCACTCATTCATTTGCATAAGAAAAACGTCAACGGAAATTGTGAGCGAAAGCCAAAAACCAAATTTAAACAAACTCAAAGATAACGTGAACAATTTAAGAAATCTAATAATAAGGCGATGTCAAATTAAGAGTTGAACAAGGTTTAATATATATTTACTAAATATATTATTTAATTGAAAGTACTCGATCTAACCTATTTAGCTCTTATCGACTCGGAAATAATCCGATAATCCGATACTAAATTAATTAACTAATAATTATTTGGAGTCGAACAGTGTTTATTGACTGTATATATATATGTCCTTATATATTTTCTTATCTCCTCGGATATAATATCCAAAGGCATAATATATATTTAAAAGTTTCTGAATTACCGTTTTTAGTTCTTACTTAAAGTTCACTAATCGACTCAAATATAATTGATTTTCTCCACAATAATTGATTTTCTAAACTTTTAATATTTTCTATAAAACTGTTTTGAAACAAATTACAAAATCTAAATAGAAATGTTAAAAAATGTATCAAGTCAATTTTTTCTTGTTGCTAAGCAAAATAGAAAAGCGGCCCAATTTTTACTTTAGTTTGGATTCCTCATATTCAATTTGGGTCTTCTAGCGAGGCAGCCGCGCCCTCTCTGTTAACCCATTTTTCCCGTGTCATAAGATGCCACTGCCTCTCCCTCTCTTTCTCGCTCATTCGTTGCGCTTGTATAAGCGGCATATCAAATTCATGCCGAAATGACAAGTTTTTTTTTACAAGCTCGCTGCTGGCGTCGCTGCTCGCGTTTGCTGCTTGTTTACGTTTACAACTGGCAGGTCGCCTTTCTTTCCCGGGAAGAGAGAGAGAGAGAGAGAGAGAAAAAGAGCGACGGTGATGCCGTAAACAAAATGTCAAAACTTTCGTTGTGGAATGTGGCCAGATCTGCGCTGCGTGTGGGGCGAAGAGAGAGAGAGAGCTGATCATTTAAGAGAGTGTGCGTAAGAGAGCGCATACGTAAAGCGTATCGCAACGTGCTCGCTGCAACTCTTGCTACGTTATGGGAAACAGCTGTTGGTTTTTTATGGTACACATTTGAATTTGTTAATGAGCCACATTGAACATTGCCCGTACAAATATAACTCTCTTAAGTTGTTAATTTTTTTTTCATTTGCTTGTGTTTTTCCTTTTTATTTTGTTGTTTACGTTTTCAAAAATGTTTTGCTTACGCTTGATAAATTGCATATCGATGAGCGCTTTGCGCAGAAGCTTTTGCGGAATAAGCTCAACCGCTGCCCAAAGCTTGGCGCTTAGTTTTGAAAGCTCTCTGCTGCTATTCAGCAATGCTAACGGAAATGTGAAGAGAAAAAGCTCTGCATTTAAATGAATCGAGTTGAGAAATATGTTTTTTAGATAGCATCGAATTGGAATATATATTTACTACTTATTTACACTCCTGGATATGCTTATTTGGTTATTTATCTGGCTGGTATTATGAAAAGTATTATCTATTTTTACGACTGCATCGTTTCCATGGCGTGCTGCTATTTTATTTGTTGTTGTTATCGTTGCCGCCTAAATAACCTTTCGATTACGCCAATTAAATAAAATATTTACTTTTTACATACAGACCTATAATTACATAAGCTAGCTCGCCTACATACAAACTCACGTCAGCTTATCAATGCCGCCAATGCCAACAAATTAACAACAAACAACAGACAACATCAACATTTGTGGAAATCGTGTCTTTCCCAGCAGCGATCATCTGCCCAACCCCTAAAACCCCACCTAACCTCAAATAAACACGTCGCGTGTCCCGTCAATTGTAAAACGACGTAAAACTCGTAAGCTTTGACAATGTAAATAGAGGAAATTAAATGAATAATACTTTTTAATATGCTTAAATACACACGTATTGAAATAGTGTTTGTTGATAAGGTCTCAATATGAGGGTCGAGCAGCTGTTAAAACAAAATCAAGCAAAAAAACATATAGAACTTTCTACTTATTATATTGTAATATTTATACATTCCCTATTTATATATCCCTCCCTTATCTTCCAAGAACAAAAGTAAGCGTTGTTTTGCGAAAGACTCGCATCTAATACAAATACAAATATCAATTGAATACTGCTTGAGTAACCCTCGCTGTGATTACTGTCCCGTTGGCCAGTTGCTCGAGTTTTGCGCGAGTCATTTTGTTTACAAGCGCAGTAATATTATTTATAATAAATAAATCACTTTTCCTAAATGACATGCACTGAAAACAAGCCTCGGTAATTACACAACTGAAGAATCGACAATCGCAGACAATTGGCTCTGACGAAATTCGCATAACATATTTATCTATATGTATATATATATGTATATATATATATATGTATATATATATATATATATATATATATATATATCAGAGCAATTGGTATGATTTATGGGATTTGAATTGCATTCGGAAAACGTTTGGTAGCCAGTTTGAGGAGTGGTTTGTGGTCAGTTGAAAGCACTAAAGACTTAATTTGAGTCAAGCGAAATGCAACTGAAAATGTCCAAAGTAGTTGAAAATAGACCAACGCGATATTAATCAATAAGTTATGCGATTAACTTGGCTATGATAACGCTGCGTATTCGTAATCTATGAGGGATTTAGAAATGTTTTTTTTTGCCAGCATATTTGATTTATATGCATGTTAAGACCATTCAAGCTTAAGGCGAACAATCATAGTATTCTTATAGTTATTAGCTTAGTTTATTACGTATACGTATACGTATACAAGCACCGACTTTAAGGGAAGTTAAACAAAAAATTGTAATCTTGCATTGTTAATCCTACTTAATTTATCTTTGCCATTGTCGGTTTTTCTTTTGTTTTCTTTTGTATCTGCTTAGACAATTCTTTATTTGACGACATCTCTCTCATTCTCCCTCTGGGAGTGGAAAGAATTAAGATATTTGCCTCACATCCTCTAAATAACGAGCATGTCAAGTGGATTGCTCCGATCCCCAAGCGACTCATAAATATGCATGCTACACCAAATCCAATCCAAGTCCAAAGCTGGTTGACCAGCTTGCGATGCGTGCCTGGAAGTGGATGTGGATGTGGTGTGGTGCCTCATACCCGTGCCACAAACGACTTGCAGCGGTGCATGATAGACTTATGAGTTTGGTTTGCAACAAAACAAACTATTATTGAGATGTAATAAAAATGCTAAATATATCAGTAGGCTTTAATTTTATTCTTGCTATATCTATATGGAAGAGAAGTTGAGGGAGATTGTCTAATAATGGGATCACCTCAAATAATTGGAAAGCCCTTTTAGCGACACCACAGCCCAAAAGTATGCTATAGGAAAAACTCTGCCCGAAGGGACTTTTACAACCTGTTGAAAATAATAATAAATAAAAAAATTAGCATATATTCAACAATATATCTTAGTGAGTTGCAGCAGTGTCACAGCAACATTGTTGTTTCCCGTTCGTTGTAATCGAATTTGTCGTTAATTGTTTTAAGGCTTCAGGGCAGGGGTATTAAAAAGTCAGTGAATCATTTCACAAGACACGTCCATACTTGTTTTGTTGTCTTTGTTGTTGTTGTTGTTGTTGCAGCATGCAAGCGAGCAATTAGATCGCATGCGTGTCTATGTGTCTGTGTGTCTGTGTGAATGTGTTTGTGCGTGTTTATTGTTGTAACAAGCATTCTATTAAAACGAATCCGACCAACGCACGAATCACAGCAAAGACGCAAAGGCGTCAACAACTCTGATCGTAATCTTCTCTCTCTTTCGCTCACTCTGTGTGTGTGCGTGTGTGTGCGTGTGCGTGTGCGTTTGTGTGTGCGTGTAATCAACTGGTTTTTAGCCAAATTCCGAGTTTTAATTTAAGCGACATACAAACGACAACAACAACAAATAACGACGATGGCGACTGCCGACAACGACTTCTGGGGGTTCACTTCGATAACAAACATCGATGTCGATGTCGGCGTCGGCGTCGGCGTCTGCGTCGCTGCCTGAATCGCTTTTCTCAACTACTATCGATAGCCAGTCTACGGTCGTCGCTGCGCTCTCTCTCACGCTCTCTGCGTGCTTCTGTCTCGTCAGTTCTCAAGCGTCGCTCATTCGCTGCGGTACACAAAATACGCGAGTCGCACCAAAAAAAAAAACAAAACAAAAAAAATGGAAAAAAATAGTAGCTGACGGGATTTCTGCACAAAAATTCTTGGTGCGCATTCTTGGACCTCTTAGGAGGAGCGACGCGTTTGTCAATTAATTTTTGTAACGGTTAAAAAACGCACGCACAAATTAATTAACAAGTTTTTTTTTCGTTGTTGTCGTTGTCGTCGTCGTCGCTTGTTATTATTCATTAAGTGTGCAAATTGTTTTTGTCGACTCCGCCACAAAGGTAATGCCCATTTGCAGTTGCAGTCTCTCAAAGTCTCCGAGTCCCCGACGTGCAATTTCTTGACTCCATCCAATGTCCAAATTGGTGTTGTAATTAATGTACACACACACACTCGCACACACACACACAGACAGAGAGAGAGAGAGAGACTACCGTCGCGTTGTGCAGCACAGAAGCCGCCAAAACTGTCAACAGCAAATCACAAAACTGTCGCATAATCAGAGCCACGTTAAGAGGCGCGTGTTGTGTGGCCTAAGCCCGATAGCCAGTTCTCTGTTTGTCGTTCTGAATCTCGTTTGAGCTCCGTTTCCTGCCCCCGTTTAAATGTTTAACTGGAAAGTGCTCTACACTTGCATGTTTGATGGCATTTTTTGATGGGCTGTTTAATGCCTAATGCTCATGACGGAAATGCCAATGCTCGTGACTGTGTATGTGTGTGTGTGTGCGAGTGCGAGTGTGTGTGTGTGAAATAAAATCAAAATAATGGAAAGTTGTAATTGCTCTATTTGGCTGAGAGCGGCAAACGGTTCTAAAGTGACTCATTTTGTAAATTGCCTTAAAGTATTTGTTTGATTATGACAGTTTATCTACGGTTTTGGGAAACGCTTTCGTATGTTTGTTTGGTTGTTATCACATTGGAAACCTACTCAGTTTTTTAAGTCTTTCGCTTTCGCGGGATTTATAGCCGTACAGGCTCTGACGTAGTTATCGTAATATATTTTATTTAAATTGCACAAGCATTTTACCAAAAAAAAAAAGGAGGAGAAACACTCTTTGCAACTCTTTTTTTTTCACAACAGGTTGATATCATTTTACAACGCGTTTTTTTAATATATTTATTCACTTGGTCCATTGAAGTTGGTATTGAGATTAGGTTTATTTTATTTACTCGATAACTTCCTCCATTTCCAAAATATCCCTTAGAATCGATTAGCGATAGCAGTAGAAGACATAATATTCCAGATGGAACTTTATATACATTACTATATATATACGTACTATATTATATACATTACTTGACTTAATATTGATAATCTCTTAGAGTTTCATAAAGATCTTATGAGAATCATGAGAGAAAATCAGAAATCAATCAGGGCATGTCTGTTCAATCCGCATTCTTATTTATTTTAATAAGATCCTAAAGCAACTGAAGTGAATCTTCTAAACAGATAGACAGATAAAGAAAGAGAGAATATCGGCTTATATTTAAAGATAACTTATCATAGCCCACTCTTCATGTTCTAGGTTTAATTCAATTATGCCTTGGAAATCATTCAAATCAGGAAGTTTATTTAAATTCAATATTACATTTCGTACCTTCGTCTTTAGCAATGGACGAGACTTCCTACACTTGATTGAACTGACCTAGCCTTGGCATTCCATTGCCAGGCGTTATCTTACACACATACACACACACATACACACACACATACACACACACATACACAGACACATACACACACACTAACACATTTACACTTTTATACATAACAACCCCTTGAGCCGCCCCAAACCGAATCGAATCCAATCTAATTCCGCACTTGTTGCGCTACTTCTATTTCACTCTCTCTCTCTCTCTCTCTCTCTTTCTCTCACTCTCTGTGTGTGTGTTTTTTAACGTTGTTGTCCCGTTGTATTTTGTTGTGCGAAGGCTTTAATTGATCGAACGTGAGCTTCATGCCAATTGAATTCCATGGATATATATATACATATATCTATATGTATATCTATACATATATCTATATATATATATATATGTATGCATTTATAGATATGCACTCGTAACTGTTTTGCGCCTCCATAGATAGTCGGACTGAGCGCATTTAATGCCAACAAATCGAATCGAGCCAAGTTGGTAGCCAACTAACTACTAACTAGTTGCCACACCGCATCCATTCGTTAGTCGGACTGTCTTTAAAACGTTATCAGGCGATCAATTGCCTTCGCCGGCCACTACCAATCGAGCCATCGATCGATCAGCGAACGTGTCGCCTGGACTAATGAGTATTTTTCGCCTAAGACCCAAACGATAAATAAAAAACAAAAACTTTACGAACTTTATACCCACTGCGTATACTCTATCTAGCGTTATCAACTATAGCAGCTAGTATTAACGTCAGTGTGTGCTTCATACCCATGGCATATACTCTATTTGTATACCCCTTTTTACTATCGTATACTCTGTCGTGCCTCTCTCCCAGCTAGCTATCGATGCTAGCATTGAAGTCAGTTTGTGCTAAATTTAGCATAAATCAGTGACGATATCTGAGTAATTAGTCGGGGTCATCTGTTGTTCAGCAGGTCAATCGGGAACTCTGTCAATAAGTCACACAATTAACAACAGCTTTCGTTTCTTTTTATACGCTTGTTTTTTAGAATTTATGTGTTGCTTCTGAAAATGTACAACAAAATATGGGTTCAGGGCATAAAAACAGGTCTCCGAAGATTTAATACCCTTGATTTAAAGTCACATCCTTCCTATATATTTATATGTGTGAAATACTTATCTAATTCTTTGAATATTATATTTGATTGACTATGTCAATTATCCAAAAGCTCCTTTAAAAGTTTTTACAAGAAATCAATTTACTGCTGATCATTTCTCAGATAGCTATATGATATAGTAATGTATTGGGACTGTGAAAACAAAAATAAGTATTACGTTTCTTAGAATTAGATTGCGTTAGGAATCTTTATAATTTCTACTTTAACAACTTTTAAATTTCTATGCAAAGCGTGCAGAAATAAACTTTTAATGTTTTACTTTATCGACTGGAAAAGCGTAGAATTTAAGCGTAATTAGAATTTAAAATTTCTGCTTTAACAATAGGAATACCCTGACTAAGTGTATGCCAGCAATATGTTGAAAATAATAGCACGTTTTTTGATATAGAAGTCGCTTCCTCGATCAATTTACGTAATTTTCGTATATACTGTAAATAAAAGTCCCCAAAATCCGGCTTATACTCGTTGCCAATTGTCTCCTCAACGGAATTACTTGTGTGTGTGTGTGTGTGTGTGTGTGTGTGAGAGTGTGAGTGTTGTTCTGTTTTGAGTAGCGTTTGCCTTGGGTTGAGGAAGCGCAGACGGATTGACAGCAAGTTCGACACTTGACAATTATTGAAACCTATAATTATAACATTCTCCGATCGTAGAACGCATGCAACAACAAATACACACACTGAGAGACTCGCTCCCGTTATGGTCACGACATAACTTTCAATTGATGTCTCAATTTGTGCAGCTGGCAGAGGCAAGGAGGAGCTCGCGAGTTAGCAAGGAGGAGCCTAACTTCCCCCACACACTCCCCAAACACTACTTACTCCTCCCCCCCCCACTAAATTGGACGGCCGACAAACTGCTTAATTATGTTTAAATGATTCGAATGAGCTGCATTTTTGGCATACTTCGCTTTCGTGTCTCGCTTTTTATTAGCTGTGTATCTGTGTGTGTGTGTGTGTGTGTGTGTGTGTGTGTGTGTGTGCGAACGTTTATCTTGTTGCTAACTTGCTGACTGACAGCTCGGACAGACTGACAGGGCGATCAAATCATGCATGTTGCATGCATTGCACTTGTCTTGTGGCATTTTGTTTGCTGTCTCTTTTGATTAGCAAATGATGATGACGATGGCCATGTTGATTGCAATCAGGAAGCCGCAAAAAAAAAATAGAGAAATAATAATAAATAAAAATATGTCAATTGCGCATCAAACAATCCGGTTGAGTTTTGGGGCCAATGTAAATTTAATCATTAGTTTGCCTTATAAAGAGTACGCATAAGAATCCAGTCGATAATCAGTGGAATGTCGCCTGATGATGATCGCTACAGGAAATCCAAAAACATGCATTCAAATTAACATTCATGTTTGGCTAAATTAGTTCAATTAGCTTCAATTCAGCTAACATATTTTTTGTGACAAATGTATTGAGACAATTAGATATTGTAACGTTTTTATTAAGCCTAGCTTATTTGTGCTTCTTATTTTGTTCCAATATTAATCGGTTTGTGCTTCATTATAATAACCTGATTCCACTATTAGCATTGCTTACATTCATAAATGTGTACAGTGTGTACATTGAACATTCGTAAAGTATGTTGCGAATATTATTTGTTGAAAGTCTGATAATATCGCTTATTTTAAAATACACTTATTATTCAATTAACTAAATGTATTCCTTATAATTGAATGCTAATATAAAGATATAAATACAATTCTTTTAAATTTGTAAATGTAAATTATAAATGCATAATGGGGTTATAGCCTGTGTTCGAGAAGTGTTAAGAACGTGAATGTAAGAAATGTTGGCCAAAGTGGAATCAGGCTTGTAGTCAATCAAAAACTTATCGTCGTTGCTTTGAGTAGCGTTATAAGATATATTTGCAACCATTACATTTATTGAGCCAACGTAATCTTTTCACAATCTTTGCACGTTGTCGTTAATGTTTACTAAATAGTTCCTTGTTGAAATTCGTTTATTTCCTCAGTTAATCACTCAACAACAGACTGATCGATCTATGATTCATTACGAATCGTTAAAATCTAAAGTGCTGAGTCATTAGCAAACTTATTTCCATATATATAAATATGTAAGTTTATTTAGATTGGATTTAATTGGCTAGCAATGCAAAATAGACGAATTCAAAATCAGTTGAACACTCGATCGTTGTGTGGAATGTGTATATATATATTTATATATATTCCACACTTTTCCCATACATTTGCATATCCACTCCCTGACAACCCCTTAGCATATCGTGATTAATTTGTTTGCATTGCCTATCCGCAGACGACTCGCCAAAAACTACCCAATATGGTTGCAACATATGTTTTTTCCTTTCCAGCTGCCGGTCAATAATGCTTCCATATTTGTCATGGGGGTCTTATCAGTGTGGCATGAATGAACTCACGATCGATTGATGTTAATACCCTCGATTGGGTAGCGTTGACATTCCAAGGCGCCTTCCACATTTTATTGACGGAACAATGGACAATAAGTGAGGGGGGACGACGACTGTATTTATAAATGTTTTCATAATACTTATTTAAGTTAAGAACCTGTTTCCATTGGCATTGCCACACTCGCTCACCGAATGAAGAAGATGAGGGGCGAATGCGGGGCGAGAGCATCATTTAAATGACAATAACAGTATAAAATCATTTAAAATATTACGTATCTGCCACACAGCCAGTTTGTGTTTATTATTTATATGCTCGAGATGAAAACAAATTGCACGCGTAATTGCGCTTAAGTGGCCCGAAAGCGCCGCAGATTGGCCAACTAGATACAGATATATCTATATATATATATATATATATATATATATACATATTTATTGAAAAGCAATGGAACACTGATGGAACGCCACGTTTCCCATATTTTGTTTGAGTGGCCTGTCAATTGTTCTATAAATAAGACGTCAATTTCTACGCTTTTGAGTCAATTGCTTTCATTTCTCACTGTTTTGCAACACTTTTCCTTTTATACAACATGTGTTTATTTTTACACACTGGACATATGGAAATTGGATATGCAGGGTATAAAGGAGTTGTGCTAATATAAGTGACAAGCAGAGGGAAGCATATCCCAGCCCAGAAAGTAGAGATATTCATTCTATCGAAAATAGATACAAATGAATTTCCGATAACAATAAAAAAATCACAATTCTAAAGATGTAGCACAACATTAACATAACAACAAAGATTTCATCAAGATAGAATATGAAACACCCATTTTTGTAGCCAAAACATATTTTCCTATTGAAGAAACTACTAACAATTGACTTCAGGGTATCTCCTAGTCGGAGTCTCTCAACTCGAATATTCAACTTGTTTTTCTTTTTCGGTCTCTTGGCAGATATTTTCGTATTGTTCTTTAATTTAATTTTTACTTTTTTGCGCCCAATTACGCGCTTTAATTGCCCGTCTACCTAGACAGAGTAGGGGGCGTCCCCTATTCCCAATGCCACACATTTGCCATTGTGTTCAAGCGTTTGTATTTTTATTATTATTTACTCGTTTTTCACACTTTTTGCATTGTTTGTCGGGCTTGGCATACAAATCGAGCATTAATCGGCTGTACGGCCATAAAAATGCTAATTTAGATTTAATTCGATCGTTTTGCATAGCTGTTTAGTTTCAATGACCGATCGCTATTTGGCATACAGCTGATAATAGATAATGGCTGGATAAATATGTCAATTGGTTGGAAACTATAAATGATCGTTGTCTGTGCAAAACTACCTAATTTTTGGAGTTTATCAGTAGCACTTATCCCAAAGCAAATAAATCAGAAATGATGTTCCAATTAATAAATCAGTCAAAAAGCTTTTCAGGTTTCCTAATATTATATGGAGTATATTAATAAAGTCTAAAGAATATTGCTAAAGTGAAGACTCATAGACTTTAAGTCAACCCTGCACATAAAGATCTCACACTCTAAACCTGAAACAAATATTAGAAACGATATACTGATTAATAAATCAAGCAAAAAGCACGAGCTCTTTGAATATCTTTAAATATTTTTTTGAATATTTAAATCTAAACACATCACATTCAGATTAAAATTCCACACTGCACATTAACCTAATAAGCACTAATCCTAAAACAAATATTTTAGAAATTATATTTCAATTAAAAAATCAATCAAGTCCAAAGGATATTACTAAGCTTATCACTTGCACATAAAGATCCACATTGAACAATAAGCGTTTGATTATTTTTATATAAAAGAATAGTTAGTTAGTACATAAAAAACACGTTTTTCGAGTGGCTGACAAGACCAAAATTCAAAATTACTTTTTGCAAGCAGCTGTTCTTTTATTTTTCAAAGCGATCTTCAACGAACTAAGTGGCAACTTTCCATGTTTTAACACCTACGCAAACGGCTTTGAAGTAAAGTGGGGACACTGAAAAAAAGAGGTTGTATATCAGATAATTGTGGAGTCAGAGAGAATATATTTATAGATTGAACATTTTCCTCAGTGCATGATCTATGATGAGACTTCAAGTGAACTTGAAACTCCTCAGCGTGTTCTGCACTTGAATACATGCGGATCAAAGCAACTATGCATGCCAGCTGTTGGTGCTTCTTCTTCGTCTTCTTCTTCTTGCCACTGTTCGTGGCAAGCTGATTATACGACTGAAACTGATCGTTGATGTTGTGTTCCCCCTGTTTGTGTTATTATTATTTTTGTTATTATTTGTTAGCATCTTCGCATCGTTTCTCAGTTTGCCAGCCCACACGGGGAATTTTTCTCAAAAAAAAACCTGATTGCTAATCGATGATAGTTCACCTTTGCCGTGCTTATTTTTTCTGGCGTATTTTTAGACTTTTCATTTCATTCGAGCTGAACTGAACTGAATTGAATTATTGTCTAAGCGTAGCCAAAATCAACAGCAAAACAAACAGGCCGACACAGAAATATGTCAAGAGTTGTCTGTGCCAGTTTCTCCGCTGCGTTCTTGGCATTTTGGACTCTTTATACGCATTTGTGTCTAATAACAAATACAACATACACAAAACGAGAATCGACGTATCAAAATATAAAATCCAAAAATAAATAAAATAAAATTCAGAAAAAAAGAAACAAAACTCGTACTCTTATCGTGAAAGACATGAGGCGTGGCAGTCATTTAGCGGCTATAGAGACATTCGAATAGCGGCCAAATCGTGTAATTTTTGGATATCTATCTATATGAATACCCTCTAGCTAGATAGACTCAAAGGGTGGTGTGCTGTTAAATAGGTACACTAAATAATATTACTAATATATTTGGCGCTTATTATTGTCATTGAAAGCATATATAATAAAACAAAGACGATATCGGGTTTGTTTTGAGATAGTTGTGGTTGTCGAGAACCTGGGAAAACCTTCTTAAGAGCTATTTAAATATTAATTTAATTAATAATTTAATTTAATTTAAATATAAAATTAATCTAAATGCCAACCAAGCCCTGCTTTTGAAAATCGCTTCAGATTTTCAGCAATGGCAGTCTGCAAATTACGACCCTTTCTGCGTATGTATTTTTTTGGGTAGCAAATCGTGTTTTCAAATGAACAGAGTATATTTTAGTGCAAGACTCTCGTTCTTTAAGGTTTCCTATTTGTCACTTACAGCAAAAAAATGATAAAATAAATAAAAACTGCGTATAAAGATAAT
The DNA here is from genome assembly GCA_035043785.1 of Drosophila planitibia. Lineage (NCBI taxonomy): Eukaryota > Metazoa > Arthropoda > Insecta > Diptera > Drosophilidae > Drosophila > Drosophila planitibia. The sequence goes on along the minus strand of JAWNMS010000110.1, from coordinate 1,121,736 downwards.
GTTTTTGTTTCTTGGAAACTGACAACAGCTGCTGCTAATTTGTGTGGGTGGACATATTTAGCAAGTTTAAAGCACAGCGATTGTTTTGAATTTGGGTTGGGTTCAGGTTCGTGATATTGAGTTGGCCGGGGGTGTGGCGGGTAGGGGAGCAAAACTGTGTTTTGTGTCAACAGGCAGCAGGCAATTGAGTGAACAATAATTCAAAAGCCTGTCCAGATTGAAGGCAACTCAATTAACAAGTTGCGTTTATTTTTTTTTTTGTATTTGCTTATCTCCAATGCCGTAAATCAGCTGCGATGACTGTTGATTAGCTGCCGATAAGATTTATGCACCCATAACTAATATTCCCGTGATCTTTCTCTCTCTTAATTGCAGGTGTGCGTTTAACCCACTGAGCGAATTCCACGTGGCGGCGGTTCTTACAGAAAGCCGCCTGGATGCGTTTTTGCTTTGATCGGCTGTGTTTCGCAACCAAGCGGCCAGCCAATAACAATAGCAACAGCCACCAACACAACCAACCACACAGCGGCACCAATGAGCCGTGCAGCAGCAACAGCGACACCACCGCAATCACCGCACCACCGCCAGCACCACCCGTCAATGTCTATGCCGAATACCAGAAGCTGCAGCCAGCGATAATCAGCAGAGACGACACCGAGGCCAAGCCGCCGGACATCTCAGAGAACAGTCGCGAACAGCCGCCAACGGCACGAACAGAAACAGAAACACAAACACAAGCACCACCCAGCACCACCACCACCACCACCAGCATCAGCACCAACACCACCACAACCTCAACGAACAGTGTAAGCATCGCAAAGCAACGCTATCGGCGCCATAGCAGCGCCGAAGATCAGCCGAAGATTCTGATTCCGATTCCGAGAGCGAATTCGAATACGAATTTGCGCAAAGCGGTCAGCATGCAGCAGGAGCCGAATGCCAACTATCAGTTTCAGCCCGACCTGGGTCTGGTGAACATCGTCAACAACAACAACAACAATAACAACAATAATAATATTAATAATAATAGCTTTGCTCAGAGCAGTGGCGGCATCGTACAGCTGCCCGTTGGCTATCTCGGTTTTGAGCAGACAGCGACGGGTCTGCGCCTGATACCCGCCCCCGCACCACCCTGCCATACGGATTTGCTGACGCATACGCTGATCTACGGCACACTGCCATCGGGTACACCACAGCACACAGATCAACGCAGTCTGCTGCATCAGCAGGAGCTGGTGTTGCAGCAGCGCTATCAGCAATTGCAACAGTTGCAGGCACAGACACAGGGCATCTATACCGCATCCGGTAGTCCAGTGCCGGTGCATTATCAGCCGACGCCGACTAGTCAGCCGGTGGCCATACCTGGCGCCTGTCACTCGCCCACCACCCAACCACAACAGCTGCAGCAGCAACAGCTACAGCAGCAGCAGCAGCAGCAGCTGCCACCCACTTCTTTGGCGCTGGCACAGCATATGCAGGGTTTGCGGATTTCTGGCTGTACGCCGGGCAGCAGCTCGGCCACGCCCTCGCCGGTGGGCATGGCCGATGCAACGCTTATGCTGGGCAATGCCTATGTGGCGGCCACACAGCAGGAGGAGCGCTTCATCCAAATCATCCAGGCAAAGGAGCTAAAAATCCAGGAGATGCAGCGAGCCCTGCAGTTTAAGGACAACGAAATTGCCGAACTGCGCTCGCACCTGGACAAATTCCAGAGCGTCTTCCCCTTCAGCAGAAGCAGCGCTGCCGGTTCAACTTCACCCAACGCCGGCAACGGATCTGCTGCCGGAGCGGGACCAACTTCGGCGACGGGTGCCACACGGAAGTCGGGGCAAACGTTTCAGCGGCAACGTGCTCAGGGCATCTCTGCGGAGCCGCAAAGTGAAACCATGGTGCTCCTCGAGCACGTCAGCCTGCCCAAATACGAAAAGGATGAACGGTGAGTGGAATTTCTAAAATTCAAATTAATCAATTCGGTTTATACGTGAGCAAAAGTGGAAGTAAATCTTAAACTTAAATTTAAAAACTTAAAAGTCATAATTATTCCTCGCATAAAATGTGAGCTGAGAAAATTAGTTAAATTGCTGTAAAATTCTCTTAAAACATTTTGAGAAACATTTATAGGTCAGCTTGGAATATTACTAGACAAACCTTACAATTTTGAATATGTCAAAAACTTCTCTAGAATGCCTTGTTCTTATTGATTTCCTTATAAAACTATTCCAAAGCATCTGTAAAATGTCTCCATTCGCTACATTACAATATTATTTATAATACAAATTTAAGAAGCACTGGCTAATTATCAATAGGCAAAATGTTTACAAATCTTGAATAATATGTTGCTTGAATGTTACTTTAAAACCTTCCAGCCATATCTCTATTTAAATCTGTACAAAACTAACTCTTAGCAAGAAGTAAGGTTTCTTGATTCGTTACCTTCGACTATTATTCAAATTAAAGGTCAAAGAAACACTTGCTAATTATCAATGGCAACATGGCTTGAATAAACTTTGAATTAAATATTGTTTATATAGCTCATTTTAAAATCTTAGTCAAAGCATTTGTAAGGTTTTTCCTCTCCGTTACACCGATCTCCACCAGCAATTGTATATAGTATTTTAAGTGGTATTGAAATTTGGAACAATACTGATTACAGCGAGTGAAAGATCAGCCAGCGCTTCTCCTAGCTATAGATTAGCTGTGTTTTATGACTATATTTATATGTGTATATATTACACACTTATATACATAGTCGGCTGGGCCGATAATGATCATCATTGGCGTCGCATTGCGGCGATCTTAATCTGAATATGAGCAGCGCCTTTCGACTGCCCCAAAATGCGTTAATTCAAATTGTGCTGACAGCCGCAGGGGTTCACAGTCCCCCAGCGTCCACGAATCAAACCAAATGGCCTTGGCCAGTGTCATATACCATATGTATATATATAGTATTATATATATGCAGTGTCGCACACGATTTAATTGCGTCATGTGGCAACATTTTGATTTTTTAACAATTTCTTTAGACAAATTTTCAAGGGAAAAGAATTGCCCCCCATTTTTAATACAAGTTCATAAAAAGTAAATTTTCAAAATGATTTATTCATTACAACGAATATTGTCTGCCCTTTAAAACACGCTTAAGCGTAATGGATTCAAATTCATTTTGAAAAATAGATTCAGAAAGAAACAATAAGTATCATTAACGGTTTATTGCTTAATGTCGCCTTTTTATTATTTAGCTGGCTCCAAGTCAATTATTTTTCATTTCTTATACTCTTATATATTTAAAGACCCGGCAGAAGTAAAGAAATTTTAAGATGTTTCATTTCGTTATTTACCTAATGCGATTGCCTAGTGTTTATATACATATGTTTATCGGGCAGCCAAATTCAATATTTGGCCAAGCAAACTCTCTTGTCCAGGTTTTGAGAGATATGTACAAATACGTGGGCGTATTTTGTTTTAGTGTATTTTTTAATTTGTTTTTCTGGTCGGCACTGATCTTTTGGGCCAATGTTTTTCACACTTGGCGGCTGTCTGGATGTTGGTCTGGTCCAGTGCTTTTCCCCTGTGTGTTTGTCCGCAAATCTGCTTGCCTTCTTTAGCATTGTTTGCTTTGAAAACATAAATATGTATTTTTTTAATTTCTTTTCGTTTTTTTTGTGCTACGCATCGATATTTCCTGTATCATTTCAGCAGCGAGCGTCGAGAACATTTTTTTGCTGGCTATATTGTATTATAACATATTTCCGGGAGACTTTCGATGTTGTTAAGATCTTTTAATTGTTGGTGTCAAATTAACATCATTTGTTGAAAATTTGCATTTGCCAATTCGTTGTCAAAGAGTGGCTACATTAAAGCCCTTTGGCTGTAATCGGATTCTTCTTCAAAAATCATGACAACATTTTTGACGTGCAGTTCTAGAATTTTTTTAGTTTTACTACTCTTTAAATTTGGCCTATTTGGGTTGCTTCCCAACTTTTTTTTATTTTATTGTTTTCTTTTTAATTTAAAGTTAATTATGATTTTTTCCTTAATAAATTAATTAATTCTTTTCAATATTATTTTTTTCTGTTGACTGATATTAGCTGACATTAAATAAATGAATAAAGTAAAACTATAAATACTCTTCCCATTAGGTTAAATTTCATGTTTGTCTCTGACAAAACTGATTAAATCTTAAAAATAAACTCAGAAAATCTTAATTTGGCTGTCTTGCACAGGCCAAGAGCCTTTACCGTGATATTAGTTAGCCAATTGTTTTTAGTATCTCTTAATACCGACAGTTCGAATTTAGATAATCCGTTTTTTATTGATCATCTTGGTTATCTTAATAATATGCAGTTGCATACGCATATTTGTCCTTGTGTGACAAATGTGCATCTGGCATTAAATAATGCCACAAATTTGTTAGCTAGACGCAATTTATGCGATTTGGCGTCCAATCGCAGGCTGCTGACACAATCGCAGAAAATCGCGGCAAATTGAAATCCGACTGGCAAAGCGTTGTCAACAATTCAGCCTTTTAATGGACAAATTCAATGCGACAAAAGGGGTCGTGGGGCGGTAGGCGGGGGCGAAGGCGAAGGCGGCTGGCGGCTGGCAACTGGACGACCAGTTGACCAATTCGGCTGTGCACTCTATCTATGACTACAATCTGTGCCATTGGCAACGCGTATGTGCAACAGGACATTTTTTGACACTTGCATGGCATAAATCAAATGCGCCGCGGGCCTTTGCTACGTGCCACATGCACTCGACTCTCGCCTCTCAACACGACTGACCGAACATTGGCTGGACAAACTGCAGCAGATCGGGGCATTCCACTCCAAGTGGTCTTTGAGGCCATTTGCACGCCGTTGTTAATGCCGCATTGTGGCCATCTAATAAATAATGCCAGCAAATTGTGCGAAATTGTGTCAACTCTGGTGCACGTGTGTGTGTGTGTGTGTGTGTCCCAGTGGGTCGTATAAGAGCTTACTGTAAAAACAAGCTCAAAGATGGCCAAGAGCGACGCTTAGATAAATGGAGTGATCACTTTTGCAAATCAAAAATCATAAAACCATTTTTGAAAATTTATGAATTCGAAAAATTTGATGGAAAAACCATTAGAATGAATTTTAATGATAGTAATTAAGTTGACACGAAATTGGCGAAATATTAAATGGCAAATTGTAATAAACAAAATTCTGATAAATTAAAATAAATGACAAATTGTAATAAATCAAAATTTAAGTAATCGGCAATCAAAAACGTTTATTGCCAGATTTAAAATGTTGTGTTTTAATTACATTTTTGATCTGGCAGATTAAAGCAAGCACTTTTCCTGGTCATTTTAATGGCGCATTAAAGCGTTTTCAGTAGCGCCCGATTAGGAGACACGATGTACCCGGATTCCACGTCATTAACGTCTTTATTCACCTTGTACCAAGTATTAATAGTCTAAAATAAAATGTATAAATTAATATTTAAATTTGGGATAAGTGCATGCACCTTTTAGGTATGCTATAGAATTTACATAAAGTAAGGGCTCACAATGTTGAAGATGTTGCTTACAAAACGTTTTTTTAAATCTAATAAGCCAAGTCAAAATTGTGAGATATATAATTGGCTTAGCAAAAGCCTTTTCTTGTTTTGGATCTGCTGGAAATGTTTTTTCTTTTGATTATCTTGCCAAAAACATATAGGAACAAGGAGATAATAGGTATGTTTTCCTTAAAGATTTTTCAAGCATTTAAAAATGGGATAAGTTGTGCAGAAGTATGCAAACGGGCAAAGAAAGTATCTCCAATTCCATAAAGTATATATATTCTTGATCTGGTCAAAAGCAGATTCGACTCATTCATGTCCATCTGTCCGTCTGAAAAAGTACTAATATATGTAATAGCTGCCTTCAATTTAACCCAGTTGAGCTTTTTGGCTAGAGCATTGCATTGTAAATGGTGTCTGTTTAAATCCCTCTGCTTGTTCGTTCAACACATTATCCAACTTAGTTTTGTAGGTGTTAAATGCAGTTAGACAGATATGCATAAATTGGTGTTAAGAGCTACTTACATATCACGCCTAACTTACAAAACCCCTTGAGAAATCTTTATTATCTCACATTACATGCTCATTTATCAAGCTTGTCTGTGATCTACGTTTATGATTTCAACTGGCAAGTTGGGGTTATGCCTCATGTCCGACGGCTTTCAACTGCTGCCAATAACTATTTGCACTTTCAATTTGGACTGAATTGTGGCAGCAATGAAACTAAAAGTCAACTTCAAATAATTGAACGCACCCGCAATTCGCAGACTCTGAGATCTCTCCGTGTGCTTTGGAAAAGGTGCAGCTCCGCCACAATGGCGTCTACTTAGTGGATAGGTGTGAGAAGGGGGCTGGGTGCAGAGAGAGAAGTGTATCAGCCTTGGCATGCCTTGGCACACATAAAATCAAAATTACCCGCAAATATAGTCATATAATGTGGTTAAAGCTTCCGATAGACAACTGGAACACTACCATTGCTGCGAGCAACGCCCCACAGGTCTAATTGAAGCTATTAATTGTTTGGCTCGCCAGCGGTGGCAAGACCAGAAAGTGGCACCCTGCCACCAACAGCTACGTGCACCGTGGGTAACACAAATTGCACACCATATGCATTTATGCGTGCTGTGCCAATGATAATTTACGCATAGCAAATGTTCCATCAACAGGCATGATGACGACTAAAAGAATGACCTGTAAAATTTATAGTAATAGTAGTCAAACATTTTTAGCTATGTTAAGGATAGGTTCGAAAACTTAAAAGTATTGGTAGTAGTATTTAAAAGAGTGTACTTAGGCAATATAATTATTTGGATTAAAAAATAATTGTTTACTATTCAACTTAATCGACTTTGTTCAAATGTGTTCATTGATTATATTTATTAATGGATATGGTTTTAATAATAGATACAAATTTAGTAGCAGTCGCTTTTTAAGTAAATCAGTTTTTAACTAAAATGAACTGTGACCTACGAAAAGCTGTCTACGCCCTTAGTCATCAATCTTAACATCAATCGTGGTCTCGAGTGTTCCCTTAGTTCTGATAAAACATCTAAAGTATCTATAAAAATATCACTAAGTTTCATCCGCATATTGAATACATTTTACATGGATTCTTCACATACCCTGTTGTGCACCTGGTCCGAGGGTATTGTTAACTGTGACTTGTGGCGCTGGTAAAGCGCCCCGGGTGTTGCACCAATGGCACCGCTGGCACAGCTCCGCTGCACATGGAACTCCTAAAGTCGAACTCGTTTCGGGTGCTCAAATAAACTATCGGTAGGGGCGATGAAATCTAATATGCATTTTTCTTTCGCAAAATATAAAAAGACGGCGCTTTTGCAGGAGGCGAAATTAAGTTGGTCGCTTCCTAGGCACCAGCAGCAGCTGCAAATGCACCAACGATGGCTACACGGCTAGAAATTGTGTACTAACATCTAGCATAACAAATGAAATAGAACTGCTAATTCAATACCTTTTACACACATCAGTAAGCATTTCAGCTTTCTAATTCAATTAGTTAGGCAAAACGTTTAAAAGCTAGTCAACGATTTGTTTCAGTGTACGATTTGGACTTCAACACTGCTGGGTGCATGAGTGTTATGTATCGGGTAGCTGGCATGTTTCATACATTTTTATATTTTAATTGTAAGTGTTGTGTCTGCAAAAAAGTCGAGTACTTGCCAAACTAGCAACACAGCTTGTTCCCTGGCTGAACTCATCAGCGACCACGTCGTGCTTAGATAGCGGAAACTCCTAACTCTGAGCATGTGCAACGTGCAACGTGCAACGTGCAACGTTGGCAAATATAACAAATTGGGTGCCCACAGATCGGAGCCACCTCCATGACGACGACAGGCGGGTTACGCCCGATATAAAGATAGAGTTGGCTTTAATTAATCGACCCAAGTCAGTTTAGCTGGCTGCCTGACTTGGTTGCTTGTCAAATTCGCTGACAGATAAAGTCATTTGACATTTACAGGCATTGGCAACATGGCATGGCTGCAGTTAACCCTACCCACCCTCCAACACGCAGCCTGAAAACAATTTTCAAATTTGTAGCAATATCGAATCATTCAAAAATATTTTTCGTATTCGAGCAACGACAACTACTTGTTGGATTGCTTGTAAGCCAAACTGGCGAACCAGATAAAAATCGATTTATATGTGTCAGTCGTGAAATTAATTGGGCTTTTTTGGCTTTGTCAGCGCTGTGTGCGCAGAATGCTTGTTAAGACCACAAGCTGATCATTTTGGGACCTAACCAATGACAGTTTGTTACCAAATTTGGTGCCACCGTAACTAATCTATTATAATAGGACAGACAAACAGATATCTATATATATATTTATATTTATGCATTTATATCAATTTGCAGCTCCCGTGAACTTATCAAAGCGGCCATTTTGGATAACGATTTCATGAAGAATTTGGACTTGTCGCAAATACGCGAAATCGTCGATTGCATGTATCCAGTTAAATATCCAGCCAAAAATCTAATCATCAAGGAGGAGATGTCGGCAGCATTGTATATGTTATGGAAGGTGAGCTTTATTACTAAGTCTTTATTTTTGAATATTGTTTTTGGTTTTTTTTTAGCTCTAGCTTTGTGATGTGTAGATTATGAGGACACAATTGCATAGCTTAAATCAACTCCATAAATTAGTTTTTGTTGTTTTCTCTTCAATTAGTTGAGGTTGGCTTTCTATTCAAATCCCTAAAGCACTTTCTTCCCAATACTAAACTTGAATTATGAAAAAAAGAGTGTGTTGTTTTAAAATATATTATTTTCTGGCTCAAGGTCAAGTGTTCCCTATTCTTAAGTCAATATATTTGGAACCCCGACGGGATTCGTCTTCAGGCAGAGATTCACAGCGTTCGTTGAGCTTGAAGAATTTACAGAGTTTTAAAATTATTTTTTATGTGAAAATAGTTTAGAAATTTGTGTTTCATATATTTTAAAATTTCTAGGTTCTTATTTCGCAAAGTTATTTTCACAGTTTCAACTCAAAAGGGAGCTAGATGCATTTCTTAACTACATTTTATTTTGTAAAGTGAAATCGAATTCAAGTCAAACCATTTTCAGTTAAATGTGACAAAAATTCGTTTAAGATGTTGGCGTTTTTGGGGAAATCTGCAAACAGCTTAAGCAGAAGGTTGTCTTCAGTTTTTTATTTTGCTCAGACGTTTTCATTTAACCGAAACGAGTTCTGTTCATTTGGGTGCGTTTTTTATTATATATTATTTTATTTCTCATATATTTGCTTAAATTAAATATTTATATATGTGAAAATTGTTTACTCTTTCACATGAATTGACCCTTTGTTTGACTGTGCTTCTAAGTATGCAATAGTTTATCTGAAGTGATGTTGCAGCACTTTCCCGAGCAGCCCGTAGGTATGCAACTCTTTGCAACTTGCCTCAACTGTTGCTGCATGCTTCATTTTGAACGCACTCCTCACTTCATTTCGGCTGTCTGTGTCTATCTGCCGCCCACGGCTGTCGCTGTCGCAGTTCCGTCTCCCGATCGTGCCACTCGCCGTTGCAGATAAGTAGCGCCTACTTCTGCTGCCAAACTCAGCACATGCGCAGCTGTGGCATCGATTTTCTTGCCTCTTGTCTGCTATGTGCTTTATGTTGCCAGTTGGTTGTGCCCTCCCAACAATGCACATGCGTTGTTGGTTGCACCACACACAATCCGGCGAGAAGTTCACAAGTTTGCCATACCAGCGAAATGTCAGCGGCTGGGCAGCTGCTCCCAAATTTAGTCTTACGATTTTCCTTTCCACTTTGATACTCAGTGCGCCAGGCCAACAAAGAGTATATTGCTTAGCTGCAACATTTTGTTTCGCTTTTGAAGCTAGAAACTCTAAACTTGGCATATTAACTTGTGTGCTTCTTGTAACTTTACTTTTTCCAAAAACGTTTTAAAATGTACTTATTTAAGTACATATATTCTTAGGACACCTTGGTTACTTAAAATGATTTGTTACATTTTTTTTGTTACATTATTTTTATATATATTATAGTTTAAATATCACTCTATTCCAAAACTATTCTCTAATTATCACTTTAGTCTATTCTTAGCCTAGATACAGGGAATCATGGTGTCGTTGCACTCGAGTTCAGTGTCATTCTTACATGTTTGTTAATGTTTCTGGGTGTGCTTGTATCTAATTGTTGTTTTAAATAATTCCACGGCAAAGCTTCATTTTTTTAAGATTCGAGCCTAGGATTGGTCTTTGTTGTTGCAAATTTACTATTCATTTCGTGACCGACTTAATTTAACATTTTAATTGAGACAGCTGACGAGCTAATTGCATTATGCACAAATTAAAAACTCGAAGACGACGCGCCAAATTTGAAGAAGAAGAAAGTTGTAGTTATGTTTCCTCATCAAAAGCGAAACTCGACGATGCATCATTATGATGATGATGATGATCATGCAACGTCGCCGACAGTTGCTTCCTTAATCTGTGCAACCTCCGCACTTGAAAGTCGGCTGCATCAACTACGTTTGCTCCTAGGCCCGCTACCCGTTACTGGGGAGTCGAAAAAAGAAACACAGATGGCATGGCAGCTGTTGTTGCTGCAGGCTACACACACACACACGCACACGTATAAAAGAGAGAGAGAGAGAGAGGCAGAGAGGTAGAGAGCGATTGCAACTCTCATCTTACATGATCGCAGCAACAGATGTGCAAAAATCACGAGTGTCGGCCATGTGAGTGAACCAAATACGCTGCATCCGAATAAATGAATGAATGGTAATGATAACCAAGTACTCGTACTTGTGACAGTTCCGGCTTATACAGTAATACCGCGATAAGGAAGTCAGCACATTTACGTACATTAAACACTAAGATAAGGTATTCGAGTTGTGACATATATTGGAACTGATTAAAATAAAGGTCAATGTGTTTAAGTCTATTTAAACATCACCGCAAATAGAAACAGTCGATTTCGAAGCAGTGCTTTTGTTTTGATATCAAATAAACAAAAACTTACCGATTGAAAATTCAAGCAAGTAAAGATTATAAATACCAAATTATTATAGATGAGGATGATTTCATATTATATTTATTATTAAATATTGTGTTTACCGATTAGCCACATAATATGGTCTAGAACTATTTCTGCTTACTATATGTATATACTTTGCTGATAATACAATCAAATATAAATACCTTATGGGCATATAAGCGCCAAATGAAAAAAATACAAATGCAAAAAAAGCATATTCATAAATGATGAGTAGCTGATCAGCGGATCGATCTTGCCTTATCTACTCAACGCACTTGTTTCCGCTTACGCTTTACCTGAATATGGATATGCGTGTGTGTGTTTGTGTGTGAGAGACGATTGTCTATCTTCACAATGCGTACACGTTTTCTGCCAAATGGTCGCTCTCACTCACCCTCTCACCTTCAATTGTATTGCGTCGCTCAGCTGTGCTGCTGTCTGCTGCTGCGCTGCTGATCTCTCCCACATCCCAATTAGACTCTCTCTCTCTCTCTCTCTTCAAGTCTGTCTCTCTCGATATTGCGCGCTGGCTTGTTGAATCACAGCAGCAATCATTCGTTCAGCAGCCAGCGTAGCAAGTAAACGTGCGAGGCGCATGCGCGCTCGGCCTGCAAAACATTTTACAACAACAGCAAACAACTCGTGTTTTGTTGTCGTGCGTGAGTCGCGTTCGTGACGCTTGCAGTTTTTTGTTTTTGCATACTGCATGCATGCTTCGTCGCGCGTGGAATATTACAACAACAAAATACCATAATAAAAGAGGGCCATATCAACAAAAGTAGAAAAAATTATATATAAATACACATATTACACACACACACACACCGACATATACAATGCCTTTAACATGTTTTTTGCGCTATTTTAAACAAGACAATTACATAAACACACAAACATTTTGTTCGCTTTCGTTGTTTTGTGCTCCCCATTCTAAAATGTGCCACAACAAGCGAACGATTTTCCCCATGTGGTGTTTACACCACAAAATCGAAACCCGGCTGTAAACCAGAAATTATGTAGAAAAGCCAACGAGAAGCAATGCGGTTTCTACGAATTCGCTTTTGGCCTGAAGAATTCTTGAAAAGTGACAACAACAAACTAAAAACAAAAGTGAAAGTGTATTTTGTACTCGGATTTAAACAAATAAAGCAACTTCTGTTTGTTGCATTCCGTGGGCGTGCCAAATTAAATGACTGTTCATAGGTCTCCACGCAGAGAACGGAGGGGTGTGGACACAAAGGGGAAGGGGGCAACAACAGCTGGAGTTACAGTACATTTGCTCTTTATATATACATATATATATATTTATTTTTTGTTGGTTTTTTCATTTTTATTTTTGTGTCGATTGAACGCAAAAGATCACTTGAAGAATTCCGGTTTTGTGGTTTTTCACAGTTGTTGTTGTTGTTGCTGCTGTTATTGCTGTTATTGCTGCTTGCTGCTGCTATTTGTTTCATGTTGTCTGTCTGCCCTCTCGCATTTGGCGCATTTGTATTTTGTCGGTCATTGGTCCGCAAAAGTGTAGACAAAAAAGAATTACAAAAATGCCAAATGTCGCTGCGAACCAAAAACCAAAAAGCTTAAAGCCCAAAAAAAAAACCGTAACTTAACTCTGGCCAACAATAAAATTGATATACTCGCTAAGATAATGGACACTGAGTACGGAGTACAACGATATAAAGACGATTCGTGCAAGAATGTGGAGCGACAAGTAAATTGGATTTTGCCACACATTATTTAGATGAAGAAATGCGGAAGACGTGGCCAGCATTTCATAAACCTGAGTGCCAAAGCAAAATATATCAAAATTAAATCAAACATTAAAATAGAAATCGTGCGAAAGCCAAAGACAATCAGAGCTGTGGGAGGAGCTGAGATGATGAAAAAGAAATCAAGAAAGAACCGTCAATCGAGTGTGGGTCGATGATTGAATACCCTGGCAGACATTTATGACTCATCATTGCAATGCCAAGCAAGGCGATTCCAAAGCTCTATCTGAAAATTCATCAAGATAGCTGAAAAATATAAAATGTTTACGGGGTCAAAAGAGTCTCTCTTTAATGCGTGACACAATGGCTGACAAAATTATAAGACCCAACGCGAGCGTATAGCCAAACAGAAACAAGCGAAAAACACAAAGAGTCAAAACAGCAAAACAAGAAAACAAGAAAAGTGTGTTAATGTCGTGCGTTTTGTTACGTTCGGATTCGGATTCGGATTCTGTGTTGTGGCCTATTTGACTTCTTTGCCGCACAGCGCTCATTTGGCTCAAGTGATCGTTTAGCTTGAGGGGGGAACTACGTTCATTAAACGGATCCACAAAAGCCACCAAGGGGGAAACTCTCACTTTCCCAGTAGCTCTGAGGCAGACAAGATTCCATTAAACTTGCGATATGCTAAATGAGCAGCGCATTTCGGTTGAATAATGATTAAGTAACTGGCTTCGAGCTACGAAATTCGAATTACCGTACACACATATATATAGGAAAATGAGCCAAGCTCCCTTTTGGGAAATGAACAGCAATTTGACTTGAGGTCATATATAATGTGCAACGAAATGTGATCAAATTTCTCGTGTTACATTTGTGTTGCGATCAAAAGCCATCTGATGCGGTTGTCACATTCTACTTACACATTAACTGTGTACTTAATAAACTTGTATCTTATCAGCCATGAGTTTGTGTGTTTTTTACTGTTTTACAACGTAGTAATCAGTATTGGGATATATCACAGATTGAATTTATCATTTAAACGCTTAAACGTTTAAATCTTCAAGATTTGTGTGATAAACAAATGGAAGATCAACTTTTGTGAGTTTTGCTTGGCAGTTGGGTGCCATGTTTACAATCTTGAGTATTTTATTGTACTTAAATCACATGACCTTGATAGTTTTGTAAGAGTCGAATTTTATTTCATAAAAATACCATTGGAAAACATATTTACGGTCTCTCAATATTGATCGCATATAGAATTTATGTAACTTTCGCTTTCTTAATTGGATTGACAAGCCTTGACATTGAGTTATTGAGTTGGCAATATTTATAAGAGAATGAAAATGAGCGTAGACAAACAATTTTTATACATAAATAAATAATTAGCAATGACTTGAGAGATATTTAAGCACTTTAGCTTGAGGGGAAAACTAAAGGTGTATTTTATTATAATAAAATAGGTATATGTGTGGATATAAATAATCATATTAAACTTGCTCTCCTCCTTTTTAGAAAGGTAGTTCCCAAGTTGCCAACTGGAATACAATCGATTTCATTCTGTTTTACATATCCACCAGACTTAATCAAAAATGATCGGGGATACGCTAAAACGATCTTGTTTTTGCTTTGTCATTTAGAATACCAGTTCCTACACATTATAGATGTGGCTATCCATTGTTCAATTCGCAGTTAAAAAAAAATACATTGAAAAAAAAACGGTTGCAAATGAGCTCACGATGATTCTGGTTCGACAACAATCTCAAAACCATCTTAAAAAAAAAACAAAAAAAAACTATATTGATATACGATCTTTGCTTCACTACCTATCTACAAATGTCAATCAATTTTAGCTTTCTTTATAAGCATAGACAAACAAAAGAAACTATGAATATTTATTATTACAATTTATGAGCAAAGAAATACTATATATAAAAAGGCGGTCAGGCTAAGCAGTAAAAGTGACTCAGTCGATGACATTTTTATTGTGCAACTGTAACGTGGAAAAGAGAGGATGGGAAGAAAGAAAGAGAGAGAGAGAGAGAGAGAGAGAGACAGATTTCGTGTTTGTCTTTTTTATATGCAATTGCAGACTGTCAGGCAGAAAATAAAATCAAGACATGAAGTGAAACAAAATTATGGAACTTTTGCCCTTGGCACATAAGCAACTGCCTGTGACTAACTTCATTTTAATTAAGGCGAACTCGCTGGAAAGGCAGACACAGAAAAAGGGGAAAGAGAGAGACAGAGAAAAATAGACAGAGAGAGACAGAGAAAAATAGACTGGGGCGCTGGTTCAGAGACCGTTACGATTTATAAATAGCCACAGCCAAGAGTCAAATGTTGAGCCGCTAAAGCTTGAAACGGCTTTGCAAATTCTTGCGATTGTATTGAAATCCGGCGCAGACTGGCCAAGACAGCAAAGGGGGAGGGAGGGGGAGTGTCGGATATAACAGCTTAGCCAACTTGTTGACCTTGCCCAGCAGTTTCGTTAAAGCCATTGCAAAATCTTTTGGCCAGCTGCATTTGCCGATTGTTTGTTCAAATTGTTTAACATTGCGTGGCGGACTTCCGCATTGCCCCACTCACCAGCCTCGCCTCCATTCCCCCTCTGCCCTCGAACTACGCTCATCGAAAACTCTTTGAACTATGTCCCCTTTTGGCAGCGCCTTTCAATTAGCAAACTAGTTTTTGGAACTACACAAAAAGAATAATACACAAAATATTTCCATTGATTTGAAAGCAGCATGAAAATATTGTTATTTTTTGTTGTTGTTATTTTTGTTGTTGTTTAGCAGCTCTAAGGCAGCTGTGTTTATCATCGATGCCGTCAGCTCGTGTTGTCTCTCTCCTCTTATCAGCTGCAGTGCTGCGGCTTCGGGCCGAGGCTGTGTTTCTGATAAGCATACACATTTCCATTCACTCGCAAAAATGTTTTTTTCAGTTTTTGGCTTCGTTACACAAATAGTTAGTGCAAACAACAAATATGAGAAACATTTGTATTTGTTTACTGATTGATCGAATCAATGGCTGGCAAACAACGCTCAGCGGTGCTTGTTGGTTAACTTTATTTTTTTGGTTTTTATTTATTTTATTTTGGCCTGCGTTACTCACATTCAAATGCTCAAATGGAAATGAGACATTTTTGAAGATTTGAGCTTGAGTTCAAGTAGCATATCAGTCTTGGCAATTTACTGAGCGAGAATTCCACTTGATGTCATTCAATTATTTTGAATATGTACAGGGTATTTCCCCACTGAAAACTGCGAGGGATTCCACTTGTGGGTTTCTTTTCTTCAACATTTCAGTTGATTAGTTGTTGATACAACTATATGGCGACCAACTACAGATGATTTCCATATCAATCTGAATTTTCTTCGCTTAACTTCTGCTGCCTTCTCACATTCGATTTATTTGTCGAACTGATCACAGATCATAGTCAAGTTTACTTTCATCTGCTAAATGACAGCGCCATTTATGCATGATGCACGATGACTTGCCTTACTCGCTTATAAACTGGAAAGTTAAGTATTCATTAATGCAACAATTTTCTAATGCCTGAAAATAGCTAGATATTGGCAGCAATGTAAAATTTCTTTTTGTTTTCACCCCCCTCCCCCTTCCACAATGCATTGAAAATAATTAGTTACGTTCTAATTCACAAAAAGTTGTTTAATTGACTTTTGCCTTAATGCTTACGTAGCGCGCAGTTTTCCTCTGAAATAGTCTTTAAAAAGATTATTAATATTATTATTCAAATAACAATCATTTCCCAATTATTTTTCGCTGATTGGTCACAGTTCTTCTAACTAGGGTATTTTCTATGTTGGCTTGTTGGAACTGTCACCAGTTGAGTCATATTTTTATTTACATGCTCTATTTCATTAATTTAATTCATTTGTTGACGTATTTCACACATTCAGGGCTATTTTCGATTACTCAAAGAGTCGCGACTCAATCATTCACACGCTTATTCAAATTGCAACAAAAATAATTCACACCACAGGCTAATTGTTATTATTTCGTTTCGCTTTGCTCTGCAGAGAGAGAGAGAGAGAGAGAGAGAGAGAGAGAGAGAGAGAGTGTGTGAGAGAAAGAGAGAGGCAATCAGTGTGGTCCATAAATATTGGCAGTGTTGTAGTTCAGTTTTGGGTGCGGTTTGATTTTAAGCTTCGCTTTTACAAAACAAAACGAACCGTTGACTTTGTTTATACTACATATGTACATATATACATACATTCATACATAGATAATTACATACACAAGTGAGGCAAGCGACAAGCTTGGAAAGTTTGCAACATGAGCAACAATAACAATAACAATGACAACAACAATGACAATAACAAATCGCTTTGGTAATATAAATAATAGAAAAGCAAATACAATTAGGCTGTTGTGCCAAGTGCTGGTTTTTTGTTGCTTGTATTTTTTTTGCTGTCTTCCACTGACTCGTCAAAATTCCAAGCGCGAATTTCATGGCTCGGTTGTTATGCAAAAGACTACAAATAACAGCAACAACAACGAAAGTCGCCAAGTCGCGTATTTTAACTAACAAAACAAATCACGTCAAATTTGTCAGCGTTGTCGTCATCGCTGGGCCAACAGTGAAATTGGCGAGCCAAAAGAAATTAAGCTAAAAACAGGCAAATTGAGAAACAAACATGAAAATCAAACATTATCCGGGCAAAGCCGTCGACGCAAGTCTCTCGCTGGAGAGCGACAGCGCCATGGGTGCCCTCTATGAGGCTAACTGGCTGCAGGCGCATCATCAGCATCACAGTGCACCCACTGCCACGCCCACGCCGCTCATATCAACGCCAGCTGCGACGACGATGGCCAACAAACTCGGCCGGCAGCCAAGTAATGTGGGCAACATCAACAACAACAACCACAACAGCAACAACAATGGCAGCAGCAGTTTTCTGCTCAATGGCATCTCGGCTCTGAGCAAGTACCAGATGACGCTGGAGAGCATCAGGCAGCTTGAGTCTAAGGATCGGCGCATTGTGAGCGCCATCAAGGAGCTGAATGGCTATCGTCCCTCGGCGCTGCAGCATCATCAGCAGCAACAACTGCACAATGGCTGGATAGCAGAGGATGAGCAGGAGCAAGAGCAGCAGGAGCACGAGCAGCAGCAGCAGCAGCAGCAGGAGCAGGAGTCAATTAAAGTAAATACTCATCCACAAACGGAAGCCAGTGTTGTCAATCATTATGTGATGGATCCGACGGAACGTCAGCGTGTGCCACGCCCACGGCAACAGGTGTCTGTCAAGCCGCCCTCGTTGCGTCGCTCACAGACCATGCTGCAGCATCAGTCGCGCCACTCACACCAGTCTCAATCTCAGCCCCCGTCTACGACTCATCCTCATCCCAGTTATGTGACGCTGCGTCATCCCAAGCTGCCCGCCAAATTGCCACAGTGCAACAGCAACAGTTCCTCCGCCTACTCCACATTCTCCTCCTCCGCCGCCGAGGATCAACGGCCGGAGCGGGTCATCTGCCAGCAGCCGCTCCGTTTGTTGCCACCACCCATAGAGCCACCGCCGGCTCCTCCAGTCGTGGCCACAAAACAGCGTGCCTTCAAGCCGCTCAGCAGATCCCAGACGAGCGTTCAGCGCTATGCCACCATTCGAATGCCCAATCACTCGACCTCCTTTTGTCGTGCCATCGAGCGCGAATCGAAGCAAACGCCGGCGTTGAGGCGCCACAGCCTGGAGCAGGCGCTACAGGGACTACAGCTGCAGGATGAGCACCAGCAGCAGCAGCAGCAGCAGCAACAGTTGGTAGCCAGGCAGCCAGTGCAACAGCAACAGCAACTACAAATTTCGCCCGCGGGCAGCAGCAATGGCAGCTCCAAGGATCTCAATGGCGAGGGCTTCTGCATACCGCGGCCACGCCTCATTGTGCCCGTGCACACATATGCGCGACGACGTCGCACCGGCAATCTCAAGGAGCAATCCCCAGCAGCACAGGACGAGGAGGTCACCAGTGGTAAGGCGTCGAGGGGGAAACTCTTTGGGGGGGGGGGGCGTGCAAGATACGAACGAGTAGAAAGCCTCTTCTCTTCTAAGCACTCTCGTTTGAGATCTTCGCCACTTTAAATTGTAGCCTTAATCTTTGTGTTTTATTTTAGCCAAAATTTGATCGACACCATTAGTTTTATATACGACTGTGATATATAAGACGACTGGTTTTTCTGGTCTCGAGTCTGCTCATTTGAAGAGTTGCCGGTTTAGCTTTTATCTGTAACAACAAGCCACTTCAAAGGCAGCGAAAATATTATAAATACTCGGAGGGGTGTCAAATGCTTCTCTTCGAGATTAGCTGAAAGTATGAAAATTGCTTACGATTTCTGTTTGGCTGTGAATCCGATTCTGCTCCCATTACTTGATTCCATTGATACTTGTTATTGATGCTAATGCTGAAAGTTGAGCAGCGCTCTTCAAATATCAGCGACTGATGCATTTATTTATTTGCTTTTATAGTTTTTCTCGCATTTGTTGACTCAATGGAAGATGCTCGCTTTTCAATTCTGTGTTTAATCAATCAACTTCAAATGCGCCTTTGTTTCAGATGGACGCGTCGAGGTCTCACGCGAGGGTAAATATCTGTCCACACTCTCCGGCGCCAAGGTACTGGGCGAATTGGCAATCCTGTACAATTGCCAGAGGACGGCGACAATCACAGCGATCAGCGAGTGCAATCTGTGGGCGATTGAGCGTCAATGCTTCCAGACGATCATGATGCGCACCGGCCTCATCCGGCAGGCGGAGTACACGGATTTCCTCAAGAGGTTTGTGCTCTGATATAGATAAGCTTGCCTATTTTCTTCTTATTTTTTAATGTTCAACTGGTTGCAACTGGTGGCAACTGCCACAGCAATTAGTTGCAGCTGGTTGTTAATGCATTTGCACTTAATTATACCAATTCAGACTAAGTTATTTATTTATTTTTTATCTGTTTTGGTGTGTGCATGTACATATTGGTATTAATCGCTCTGCTTAAGTATTTTGTTTTTATTATTATTTTTGGATTTGTGTTTTTGTGCAACTTTCACTTCGCGAAATGGGCAAACAGCATCAGGCATCGACATCAGACGACGGCGGCGTCATGGTCATGGGCGTCTCATATACGTCTATTATGATGACGGGCTCTGCTCAAAATGAGACGGATCGACAGACTGCAGACAGACAGACACACAGACAGACAGACATCGATCGTGCGCCGGCCAACGAACGCATAGAAATGTTTTCTGTTTGCTTTCCATCAAAGTGCCCACAAGAGTTGGCAACCTGTTTTAGACTATAAGCCACTCTGATCTCTGTCAGAGCTGGCGCCGTGACTGACCGACAAATTAATCGCATTTAATTGGCCCGACCGCAGGGTAGCAGCGCCTTTGAAACACCTCACTCCATCCCCTCCCCTGCCCTCCCCTCCCCTCCCCCACTCACCATTTGATGGTGTTGTTTTTTGTGTGCATCTGGCCATCATCAATGGAGCCCCATTTGAAGCATGAAATTGCGCTAAAAAACGAAGGAAAAAAATAGAAAATTAAAGAAAAACCCAAATGCACATTACACCAAACGAAAATGAAAGTGCACCATTTGGGGGCGTGTGGAATGATTAGACTTACAAGTTACGCTATGAAAGTGATGAGGCACTGCTCCGGCTGCCACATGGATGGGGAACTGATGAAATGAATAAGTTACTGTCTTAAAGAAACACTAGAAACTAGTCTACGTATAGAGAGTAAACGAAGAGATATCAGAGAGAGAGAGAGAGAGAGGAGAGAGAGAGAGAGGGAGAAAGAGAGAGAAAAGAGATTCTGAGGAACTTGAAACCATCTCCAGTTTAAAGTCGTGTTTGTTATTTACTGCCGCTTTAGAAATAATTCCCATATTGCCTTTGGGCTAATTAAGAGGCAACATAAAAAATGATAATAATGATAATAAAAAAACACTCCTGCCTTGTCTGGGAAGTGCCCCCCAGGCGACGACTTCGTCATAGTAATTTTATTTGACTGCTTTACATTTATCTCTTCTACGGGCGGAACTAATTTGAGCTGTTTTTGATATATGGCCAAATCTGCATAAACTTTTATTGGCTTTGAGACTTGATGGAAACTCATAATAATGTTAATAGTTTTCTTTAATTGCTAATTCCAATAAAATTGTTTAATCGAAATCAGTTTACGACTAAATCTGTCAGCACTTTTAATATTAGAATTAAACATTTTGCCCGTTTCAGCGTTCCCATTTTCAAAGACTTGGCCGAGGATACTCTAATCAAAATCTCCGATGTGCTGGAAGAGACGCACTATCAGCGCGGTGATTACATTGTGCGGCAGGGAGCACGAGGCGACACCTTCTTCATCATATCGAAGGGCAAGGTGAGGGTGACGATCAAGCAGCAGGATACGCAGGAGGAGAAGTTCATACGAATGCTGGGCAAGGGCGATTTCTTTGGCGAGAAAGCGCTGCAAGGGTAAGTCACAAATGGAATGAACAAAAATCCAAAATCCAAGTTAATTAAATGCTTTTCTGCTGTAGTGAGGATATGCGCACAGCCAACATTATTTGTGAATCCCTTGAGGGTGTCAGCTGTTTGGTCATTGATCGCGAGACATTCAATCAGCTGATCTCGAGTCTGGACGAGATCAAGCATCGCTACGACGACGAAGGTGCCTTGGAGCGCAGAAAGTGAGTACGCCAAAGCCTTGGTGCAACACTGATTATTAACTATTTGTTGTTATTTCCTTGAACAGGATCAACGAGGAGTTCCGCGACATTAATCTGACAGATTTGCGTGTGATTGCCACATTGGGTGTGGGTGGCTTTGGACGCGTTGAGCTGGTGCAAACGAATGGCGATAGTTCGCGCTCCTTTGCCCTCAAGCAGATGAAGAAGTCACAGATTGTGGAGACGCGCCAGCAGCAGCACATCATGTCAGAGAAGGAGATCATGGGCGAGGCCAATTGCCAGTTTATAGTCAAGCTGTTCAAGACTTTCAAGGACAAGAAGTATCTGTACATGCTGATGGAGAGCTGCCTGGGCGGTGAGCTCTGGACCATATTGCGGGACAAGGGCAACTTTGATGATGCCACCACGAGATTCTACACGGCCTGCGTGGTGGAGGCATTCGACTATCTGCACTCGCGCAACATTATCTACAGGGATCTGAAGCCGGAGAATCTGCTGCTGGACGAGAAGGGCTATGTGAAACTTGTGGACTTTGGCTTTGCCAAGAAACTGCAAACGGGCCGCAAAACGTGGACATTCTGTGGCACGCCCGAATATGTGGCACCCGAGGTGATATTGAATCGTGGCCATGACATTAGCGCCGACTACTGGTCGCTCGGTGTGCTCATGTTTGAGCTCCTAACGGGTAAGACGAGGCGAATTAAATGTACAACCCTTTGGCTTACTAAACTTTCGTTTAATTTGGTAGGTACTCCACCGTTTACGGGCTCGGATCCGATGCGCACCTATAACATAATACTTAAGGGCATCGATGCCATCGAATTTCCGCGCAACATTACGCGCAACGCCAGCAATCTGATCAAGAAACTCTGTCGCGATAATCCCGCCGAGCGTTTGGGCTATCAGCGAGGCGGTATTAGCGAGATACAGAAACACAAGTGAGTACAATTTGGCCAAAAATCTGTCTGCAGTGAATTTCTTATTAAAAGTGTAATTTTCCACTTTCAATTCAGGTGGTTTGACGGCTTCTACTGGTGGGGTCTGCAGAATGGTTCGCTGGAGCCGCCGATTAAGCCGAGCGTGAAGAGCGTTGTCGATACGACCAATTTCGACGACTATCCGGCCGATCCGGAGGGACCGCCACCCGACGATGTCAGCGGCTGGGATAAGGATTTCTAAATGTAGACGACACAGGGGAATTTATTGACGCCGCTCTCTGTCTCTCTCTCTCTAGAGACCTCAGTCGCGTAGCTGCTACAATTTGTGAAAATAACGACGATGAAACGATCTGAACGGTCTTAATTAGTGCGCCATTTGTGTACGCCAAAGCAATAGTCAGGGTCCGGCTTGATGGACGAAAGCTGAGCCCCAAAAGTAGCAGTCGCATCGCCTAGGGTCCTCATCATAAAAGCCCATATCCACACACAACCACAGACAACCACAGACACGCACACACGCATTGAAATAGCTCAAGAAACCAGCTCATTGTCACAGCGATCTGAGGTACCACGATTAAATTGTGCAACAATATGAATTTATTAACGAGTTTATAAACTATTATTATGTAAAGATTGAGAAATCTATATTTTCTAGTTCATTGGATATCAATATAGAAATTGTAAGTAGGTTCCTGTGCATATTGGCGTTGCTCTTGTCAATCCATGTGCATTGTGTAAATTGTTTTCTCCATCTAACTATGTAAAAATTACAATAATATTTGTTAAATGTACCAAGTGCAAACACACACACACACACACACACACACCCATATATATACAAATCGGGTTGCCTTATAGTCTGTAAGCAAAATTGTTTAAGAAATTATATGACCAATACCCTCATGACCATAACATAATTATACTTCTTTGTTTTCTACAAACTGTCTGTCATTTGAATGGCTCTATTCTAATTGTTCTTCAATCATTAGGCTTAGATTTCATTATTTCTATATTTTAATGCGTACAATGCGTCGCTTTTTTAAATTGACTTTTTTTAAGTAAATTCAGCTAGAAATTTAATAAATAACAAATTTATGCGCCTTTAACAACCTGTTGCATTATTATGTGTATTGTAGAGTGAGTGATATGCGAGAGAGTATGTCAAGCTAAGATACCTAAGACTGCATTATAGCAGTCAACATCTCTTGACAATATTTAACTCGTGTTTGCGCTTCCTGGATTTGAGCACTCGAGAAGATCGGTTAACTTTCTGGCAAAAACTCACGTTTTAACTCAATGAGAACTGAATGCAATTCTGGTGCAAATGCACAGCAAAATAAAAAAGCTGCAAACAAAAGTCAAATGGAAATAAACAAAACTCGGCTACGTGCGCAACGAGACCTAATCCAAAATTTAAAAAAAAGCAGAGAAAGCTGAGCAAAATCCATCAATAGCTTCAGCACTTTATAGAGAACATTCTGTGCAGATAGTTCGCTTCGTGCACGTCTCGAACCAGTCGGAACGGAAAAAATTAAGAAACTTAAGAAGCGCTTCTGCTGAGACCAGCACAAATCGACGGGGATCGTGTAAAGTTATGTTTATTTCCCAAAAATAAACAATATAGTAAGGAACGCAAACGGAATCAAGATGCCCAGCTGGAGTTTAATGTGCCTGCTTCTGGTGGTATATTTATCGTTGAGCCTAAGTCTGCGCCTGGAGAATCAAACGGATGAGCAAGTCAAGCAATTGATCGGTGAGTTATAAAGCTATTGTTAAAACAAGAACAAATCTAAGCTAATTCTTGATTCCATTGACAGCTTGCAAACAGCCCAAAGCACCGGGATTGTGCAGGGGAAGGCAGCTGCGCTATGCCTACAACAGGGAGACGGGCAACTGTGAGAGCTTCTATTATACGGGCTGTGCCTCAACGGAGAACAATTTCCTGACCTATGAGGAATGCCGACGCGACTGCATGCAGCGGGGACGTTATTAATTTTATAAACGATTTCATTTTATTTTTATATTTACGTTAACAGAAATTCACAATAAAACTATGTATTAGACCTCCTAGCCTTTCTGGACTTGCGTTGTGGCTTGGGCGGTGCTTGGCGCTTGGCCAGGGCACGACAGCTGACCAGCAGCAGCAGCAGCGCTGCTAAGATCACTGCCAGTGAGTCCAGTGAATGGTAGACAAACCAGTTCAACTCTGTGCCCGGTGACCGTATCAGCTCAATGGCTAGCTGCCCATGTTGCAGCACATGCTCCACACTCCAAATTGCGGTCTCCAACGGAGAGCGTTCACGCTGATTGAACACCTGCGAGAGCTTCAGGGCACGCTCCGCATAGCTGTAAAATACAGATATATAAATTAAGTTGGAGTTTCAGTGGAAATACATTTCTAAACAAAACTGATTATTATTAATGGATGATAGTAGCATCTACTCAATCTTTAACGCACCTAGGCCGGCTTAGTTCCTGCAGCGACTGCTGAAGCGTATCCACATTGATGTGCTGATAGTCTAGTTTTATTCCCACGCCACGATCCTGTGCCGCAAACGCATTCAGAAACTGATCGCCGTAGATGGGCGTCATGAGCAGTGGTTTGCCGCAGTGCAGCGCCTCCGTGAGTCCCAGCAAACCGGCATGGGCCCAGAACAGACGCACCTGCGGCTGACCTAAGAGGGAAGCATGAGCTTAGCATGAGTAAAGGATCGGATCTTTGAGGATCACTCTCTCAACTTACACAGCAGAGCCAGCTGTGGCGCCCACTTCACAAACAGAAACTTGCTGGCATCCAGTTGTGGTTTGGGCTGCTCCTCCGCCTCCCATTTCCAAATGACATTGAAGGGCAGCTGTTGCAGCACATGAATAATAGCCGTCATTTTCTCATCATCAATGCTGGAGGCGCGCACCATGGAGCCCCAGCTAATGAAGATGACGCCGTGCTTGGACTGCTGCAGAAATTGCACAATTGTCGGACTCAGCTGCTGCTGGGACTCCTGGGTGATGTGCACGCCGCCCACCTCGAGGAACTGTTGCGTGCGCGGACGACTGCCCATGTGGGAGTAGTGTTGATTGCCCAATATAAATGCAGTCTGGTTACGCGCCACTGCATCCACATCGATGTCCAAGTTCAAGTGCCGCTTGATAAGCGCATTATCTGCTCGATTCGTGTGCAGCCTGTAGATCAACTTCAACAGCTTGGCCTGGGCAAAGTTGAGGAGTCTCTCGCTCCAGCTCAATGGCTGCTTGAATCCCACAAATTCGGACAACACATAGGCGGGCGTATCGGGCAGATCGATGCGATCGTAATAGTAGGGCATCAATGCACAGGTGCTCAGACCAATGATGGGCAACTCCAACAGCTTCGCCAGGCCCAGCTGACAGTCTGTGCTGAAGTACTCAGTGAGCAGGAGATCGTACGGTTTCTTCTTGTGCCGCTCGAGCACCGTCTCCACGTGCCCGCTCGCATAGAGCAGCTCGCACGAGATCTGTCCATTGCCATAGAGATCGTAATATTCCTGCAGCAGCACTTTGAGGGAACGGGTGGGCGTGTGCTCTGACAGTGGCACCACGTTGATTGTCGTACTCGACTGATCCTCGGTGGCACTCGACAGCAGCAGCTGCTCATAGTTCGCCAATTGAGGCGCCTCCGGGTTGCGCACATATGAAATTACAGTCAAATGATGACCGCGTCGCGAGAGTTCATTTAATATGGGCAGCGCCACCTTAAAGTGGCTGTAGCCAAAGTGCGGGAACACAGCCAACACATTGCCAGGTTCGACACCAGCAGCACCACTTGTCCCGCCACTTGTCACGCCACTTGCCCCACTTAACACCGCACAATATAAAATAATCAACGCCAAGCGTTCGCAATCTGCCTTCGCGTCGTCATCGCTGCGCTGCTCTCGACTGAATGTTAATGCGACGTTCACTCGTTTCATGATTACCCAACACCTGACCTGATAATGGCTTATATTCTTCCCAATTTTCTATTGTTGTTGTGGTTAATTTGATTGGCCGTCCATGTGACGTATTAAATTGCAGTTGCACTTGTTCGGAATTTCAAGTGTGCACTTTTTGTGGTCACACTGGCAGGGTTATCGATCAAAAGTAAATATATATTGCATACCTTGAGGTGCTTTCAACCAAGCCCATTGCAACGAAAGCTTATTGCATACTTTGCGGGCTACGTTTTTGCGCGGCTGTCCAAAACGCCTGTGGCGCAAAAGCGTCAACTTTTAATAGAACGAAGTGTAGATGGCGCTAACAAAGCCGTTTGCATTTAAATGTGCTGGGTAAATATTTTGTAGCCCTATATGTCGCCAATGCATCAACCTAATCTGTATTATTGGCTTGTGCATTGCTATGCTAAACAGCCATCTGCAAATAGAACGTTGTGAAACGAATATTTTTGGAACGCAAAGAATGTAATAGATTGATGATTAATAAGATTAGACCCCTTCCAAAATGCCATTTTTAACCATTGAATTTGTATATGATCCTCGATCGAAAAATCTGTTTCAAAATTTAAATGGGGTTTTTAGACCATGGTTTAGCCACAAGTTTAGTATGCCTTTTGGAAATCGATTCTTACAATTTTAAAAGAGACTCGCCAAAAAAGTTGTTTCCAATTTAAGCGTAGTATTATCCTAGAAACAAAACAACATTGCATGACAAAATCGGTTAATTTCGTATGGCTTAAAGCTTAAAGTGGCTAAGCAGCTACTTCAATATCTGTATAGACCAATACGTATTAAAACTAGTTTGCCTTAAGTTCGATTAGTCACTTAATTGCCTCTGCATACTGTTAAATATTATAATAGAATTAATTGCTAATAACCTAGCTGGCAGACGTATTTAGTCGCATAGCCAGCTAAGTGTAATTCTCCAAAGTTTTGCTTGGCACTTAGCACAAAGCAAGAGCCTAAAGATATTTTGTCGTACAATTGAATCGAACAACGCCCCGACAAACAATAGATAATGGACAGTAGGAAGCGTTAATTGAAACCGCAAGCGATGAGTCGAAGAGGCGCTACAATAATAATTGTAATTGACAGACAAAATGCAATTCGACAGGCATCTGCAGCTGCAAATACATCTGCCCCTAAATGCGGACAAGTGCAGTGTGACAAGAGGGACAAGAGGGGCAAGAGAGGAACGGGGAGTGGTCATAAGATTGCTGACTGTAAAATAAAGTGCATTGCAAGTGGGATTTCTGCAGTTTGGTTGCCTGACACTCTTGAGGCGCCTCCACTTGTGGGGGAGGGTGGTGTCGGTGGTTTATTGAGTGTGTGATTGTTTTTGCTTGTGATTGTGGGCGTTGTCAACGACCCACTTCTCAGGGCGACACATCGAGTGCCCCGATTGGGCCACAAGCATTCGATAAGAGCCAAATTGCCAACCTTTAACAATGCTCGTAAGTGTTTTTTACGATAAAAACCACAGAGCGGGGCAGAGAAGTAAAAGTGTGTGTAAAATTATATTTAAGCAAACAGAGCAATTAAAAGTGAACAGGCTCCGAGCAGAGAGTGCTCGCCTAGCGATAAGTCGATGCCCATGGGAAACATTATACTGCCTGGCTGGCTGTTAGCTGACTCTCGGTAGTTTCAACGACGCCCCCTATAAACACACTTACAGATTGCCCCGATATCACCGAAAGCATACCACATACATATCACACATACACACACACACACATACATACATACATGTGAAAAACATTTCAAATGGAGACGCGTTCCAAATACTCGTGTTTATGTTGCACCCTTTTTTCTTACATCTGGAATTGGGTAAATCTATATTTTAGGCAATGCTTCGATTTTTTACATTAACCATTCACATTTTTAAAGAAAATTATCATTCACTTTTACCCTTTAACTTAGTATTTACGAAGTAAATCTACTTTTACAGTTATTATTCAAGAACCTCTTAATTTAAATGAGTTTTTTTTATAGTTTTCACTATCTTAGTTTACTTTATTAGGCTTAGCGGTTACATCTTAAAGTGACACTCAAATATCAAAGTGGGGCCTCTGAGGGCCACCCTTATAGATGTATACAGTTAAGCTGATGTCAATTTCTATATTTGCGCAAGATTTCATTATTAGCAACAAATTGCCACATATATAACACCAGCACTCAGTCCATACACAATCACCCGCTGACGTCAGAGCTGACAGAGTTTGTACAAGTTTAATGGACGCCCATTTGATGGGCCCGCTGCTTGCCAGATAGATAGATTTCTGTGCTGGTTTGTGGGCTCATGGCACATCCTTTGTCCTTTTAATGGGCCTCGCTGCTGGACTTAATTAGAGCGCTGTTTGTGCAGATTTCGACATTTTGCAGTTATGATCCAATTTGGTGCGTTTAAGGACACATACGTTGACCATTTGTTTGCCCATTTGTTGGGCTGTTTGCTCGATTGTCGCCTGGCAGCTCCAAACGCGCAGACACATCGATGCTCTGGATTAGCAGTGTCCACATTAAGAGGACAACATGTGTGCGCAGCAGGAGTGGACAGTCAACCAGCTGCCCAAAGAGCAGCAGCAGGCGCAGGAGCTGCGGTGCTGAGGGGCTCGCCCCAGATCCAATTAAGGTCTGGATAAAGACAAAATAGGGGCGGGGTGTGGGTGTCTCCCGTTGCTTATCGAACTCGTGCCACCGGACAATGGCAATGACGGGTAGCCGGTCACTTCTCTCAGTTGTCCAGTTGTCCAGTCGCCCAGTTGCCCAGTTGTTGAGTGCCAGAGTGTCAAAAGATAACTGCTGCAACTGCACATTTCTCGAGTGGATTTTGGGTGCTGCTCACTGTTGAGTTGGAGCTGCCGTTTCTTGCCCGCCCAATACATCATACATCGCAATCTATAAATGCAACTGGAGAGGTACACGCGCTACTTGAATTGAATCGATGTTGTCTGGTGCAGGTGCCATTGCCATCGTCATCGGGTACTCGAGTGAATGGCAGGTAATAACAATTCAGTTCAAACAGTTGCTGACAAGCGTTAATAATAACTATTAAATATACTTTTATCAAACGTTAACCATTCCCATTTCCCGAGTGCAACAGCTAAGGCACCTGCAACTTATGCATCTAATGCCAGAGCTTAAACCAAACTTGAATACTAATAATGTGGCGATCAGATAGCAGTGCCAGACATGCATTGCTCAATTATAACAAGTCATAGATACTTGAAACCTTTTTTCAATTTTTACAGAATATGCCGACAAATCGGCTTGTTGTCAGCATGTTTACGTGATGAGCAGGAACTCTCTGATTAACAATCAATTGATAAAGATAGTGGAAATTGGTTTGGTTGTTTTATGAATAAAATATTCTTGAATTGGTAAAAAGCTGACTTGGAACTGACTGAATGTGGAAAAGATGAATGTATCTTCACTCCCAGAGAAAGTTACAGCTTCGATTTATTGTTTCTCAAGTCGATTCTATATGCATTCAATTTCCTTTCAAGTTGGTAAATTTCATTTCAGGTATCAATAAGAGCACCCTAAGTCTTAAATTCCACCTCGACAAGGTCATGCGGCAACTTTGGCTTGGCGTTTAAGTGGCAGGAAGCTGATTCGTGCGCCTACAATTCAAGAGAATCAACAATGGGTCAAAAACAATTCCTGTGTTTTGTTTGCACATGAGTTGATTTTGGCTGAGGAGGCGCGTGCGCATCGCTGCCTGGAGGACGTTCCTTCAATGTAAATTCAGGAACTGGGCAAAAGGAGTCGCGGCCACGCGCAGACCGAAGCCAAGAGCCGAGAAAGACAAAACTTGAGGCATGTTTTACACGTGAATTTGCGATGACAAAAAGACGCCGGCCGAGGCCAATAAACGGGAATGGTTATGAGAAGGGAAATGGAAATTGGGACTGGGACTGGGAATGGAAATGGGCAAAGTGAAGGTGAAGCGCATAAAAATTGGCATCAACAGCAACAGCAGCAGCCATCGCACATGGAAATGGAAATATGTTCAACGAGCTAAGAAGTCGTCAGTTTCGTGTGCTGTTTCTGTTTGTTGCATGGCTGCTTGGCTGCTTGGCTGGATTGTCCTTCCTACTCCACGCGACGCGCTTTATGGCCGATGCGGATTCGTGGAAAACATTCAATTGATACGAAATTGCTGCAATATAAATGCAGTGCTGCCGATCGAGCAGCAGAAGCAGCAGCAGCAGCAGAAGGAGAAGCAGGGAGGCAGGGTGGCAGTCGTCAGGTATTCGACACATAAATGCGGCAATAAAACGATTCTCTCTCGCTGATCTTCACTTCCATTGTGAGTGGCTGTCGTTTGGGCTTGGAAAAATGGCAGCCAGGGACACGCGAGTTGGCTGCGATATCTCTCTCTCTCTCTCTCTCTCTCTCTATCACTCTCTCGCCTACTCTCTCAAAGTGTGCAGCAGAAGCTCTTCCAAATACACTAAGAAAAATGTAGACAAACGCCCTTTTTTCAGTGTGTTTGTCTTTCTAGTTCTTATTTCATAATAAAAGTCAAACATTTTTACCAACATTTGTAAAAAAACAGCAGAAATTAAATAATCAAAATCAAGGCCACATTTTTAAAATTTCGCAAAATGAGCTTCAATAAATATGTAAAATAGGAGCTTGCATTTATACTCTTCGGAAATAAGTATCTTAAATAGGCCAGAAATAAATAATATGTTTTTGTGGAAGGCAACCAACAGCAAGCATTTAAACAATTTTACGCTATTATTTGTAATAATATTTGTTTTTGCGAGTGTAGGCACAAGTCGGCAATTTGTTTACAGCATTGTTATTGAGACAAAGTCACTGATTTTCAAGCAAAGGCAGTGCAAAGACCCAGTCCAAGTTTGTGGCACTACTTTCCTCTCTCGCTCTCGCTCTCGCTCTCTCGCTCTCGCGCCTTCTCGCTCTATCGCACCTTAAAGCGAAGGCATCGCTCATCGCGCACAATGATGTTGCAATTATTGAACCTTCTGTATTTTCAAATTTCCATCATTAATAACACAGGCGGAGGCCAAGGTGAAGGCGAAACACAACAACTTCAGCAACTTGCAACGCAGGAGGCAGGCGAAGGAGGACGCTGTGACCATTAGCGAGTTTCGGCGGAATACGCGTGAATTCGCTTTGTCTAACAATGCGACGACTCACTGAGCGCATCAATTGAAGGAAAAATGGAATTTTCGGAATGCCAAAACGCCGCAGGTATACAAGAAGAAGACCAACAACAACAGCAACAGCAACAACAACGCTCCAGCTCCTCTCAGGCCGAGGCACAAGGTACGCGCACCCATTAACGGTCGCAGCAAGGAGCCGGCAAGCACATAAAGATCAGCTATAATTATTCATCTTGGGTGGGGGACATGGTCCAAGGCAATGCTGTCCGTCTTGCCTCGCATCGCCTCATCTCTCCTTGGGACCGCTCACTGTGTTTGTCAACGCAGATGCTAATCACAACATTAGTCCCGTGCAGATTCCACTTCAGACTATCCTATCTGAAGAACTCTGCAGAAGAAGAACTCTCTCTCTCTCTCTCTCTCTCTCTCTCTCAGTGTATTTGTATATGTTGCAGATTCGTTGCGCTCGCCTGGCAAAAACCCAGCAATTCTGGCTGCTTGGGCTAACCTCGAGCCCCCTCCCGGTGTATCCGTAGCTCAAGGATATGCGTAATTGCAATTGGATATTTGTGTTGTAGCTTAAGGACGCTCTCTGATTTCCGGCACTATGAAGTTGTCCAGCTATTTGCCAAACAGATAATTATTTGTATCTATTTAGCAGCAGGCCATCCTAACGACATTCCACAGAGTTCCTTAAGGAGACGAACATGAAATTGTGGGTTAACCAACCAAACTACGTACTTCGATTAGTTGCACATTAAAGTAATTGAGCAATTTGTAAAGTAATTAAATTTGTGGAAAAAATAACTGTGATGTCTAAATAAGTTTGCAACCAGTTATGGCTATATTGAAATGGTTTACAAACCTGCTTTATTCAATTCTATGTTTGATGTACCAAAAAAGGAATTAATATCATTTGCCAAGCTTTCCAGTTCTATGTTAGCTCATTGCAAGAATGAGTTAGAAACTTAAATCTATTGCTACATGAATTGTTCTGCTGCATATCTAGTCAATATCTACGTATTCTTCTTTTATATAAAAACAATTTTCTGGTCGATTCAAGTTGCAGCCACCCAAAAAAAACTCCTTTTACGGTTTATCTCCCTTGAGAGTATGCAAATTACAGTCGCCTACTGGACGTTTCTCAGAGCGATCTTGGATGAACCTGGATGATAAACTTTGGTTACTGGTAGATGGACAATTAATATCTAATTATTATTTATTTATTTGTATAATTAATTATTTACATATGAAAATCAGCATTTTGATTTTTAAATTTTGAATATGGCAAAATAAATCGATTGATTTCAAACGAGTCCATCCAAAAGATAAATATCAAGGGAACAGCCTGGGAGTGCACGAATGGTAAAGTTCTTCAATGTAAAGTTCAGATAGAGGTGTTTGGGGCCGAGCAGAGAGTTTGGCAGCTGCCCATATCTGGCTACGCCTATGATAACTATGTTCTCAGGCAGACTAGCGAATCTTTAAGTAAAATAGTTTAATTTTATTACACTTCCATTTATAGTTAAATGACGTTTAGTCAATTAGTAAATATTCAAATACTCGCATACTGCAGAGTCTTGATATGTTGCATGGAATGAGTATGAGATTTCTGTTTAATGTTCAGATGATAATAGTTTAACTATTCATAGTACTCGTTCCCCAATTGGGTTTTTCAGTATTTTTGAAACCCAAGTCGCTGCCTGCTTTCCAAAGTGCTGTCAAAACGCAACCAAACATTCTGAAGATCTGACAGCAGTGCGACTCATAGGGAAATCGAGGGGAAACCACTCGAGCATTGAAGCAGTGGAACTACCGTTTAGCTGCCATTGGAATTGATTCCTCGAAATGCACATTAGCTCTAAGCATTTATGTAGTTAGTCGTAAAAGTGCAACTGCAAAATGTCCTGGGAAGGAGCAAACCCACTTGAAAATGCAAATGTAACAAACAACTAAAGGACCACCCAAGAATCGATGGGTTGCTTGCATTTTTCTTGTTTGGTTGTTAATAAATTTCTAGTGATTGGCCAGTTAATAGATTATGCTGCCTTGGATAGCCATTTATTCTTTGCTGCTTGAAGGAGCTACAGCTCCAAAGAAAATCCGAAAATTGTGTAAAACTGTCAGGAGTCGCGACAATTAGTCTCATGGAGTATGTAAACAAAGTGCAAGAGAATTTTCAGAATTGTTATCGACAAAGGATTTGAGCGTCGGGTTACGCAGAAGAACTGTTGTTTGGTTTTCTTGTTTTGTGGAGTTGTCGGAGGAGGAGGCTTGGTCGTGGTGCATTACATAATTTATGAATAGCGCCGCACTGTAAACATACCAAGTGACCAAATAACCAACAATAGCATGTAATCGGATCGATCGATGGAGGAGGCTACGGTCAAAAGTGCTTGACACTCCGAGTGCGCTGAAGTGGCGCTGAAGGACGCGCCAAAGGATCTGGTGGGTCGCACATGTTTGCAGTCATAAATCAGTGGATGTTATGCCTGCTTTGGTCTTGTCTTTCATTGTCGCATGCAAACGCATTTTCACACTTTTCGTCGCCCCGTAATTTGAATACTTTACAAGGCCTGCGCCTTCGCTGGAAAACAATCCTCAACAGAGGATTATTAATTACACACTTGGATTGGATTTCTAGCGGTGCTTACTCGCTGATTAGAGCTGTAAGCGATATGCCCTTTGGGGGTCCACCACACTCCACACTACTGACTCGTCTCTCTTTCTCTCCCTCTCTCTCTCTCTCTCTCTCACTCTCACGCCTATCAATGGGTGGGCGGTATCATTAATAGCGCTTTAATTAGACAGACAACCAGTTCAATAGATCAGCAGCTCGACGGGTGTCCAAAAGTATGTCCGAAAATTGAAAAGAGTCGGTGAGACAGGCCAAAGCGCGTTCAGGCCAAATCAATTAGGCCTTTTTGGCTAACGGGGAACATTAATCAATGCGTCGTTTCGGCGGGGGTGTATTGACGGACGGAGTGGGAAGGGTGGGTGACACGCATTTTGATTGGATGCCAGCGTGCTTTTGTTGCTGCCGCCATTTGCCGCCCTTGTGCGCCGCCATATTGCTAAATCACAAACGCAAATAAAGCATAAAAAAAGATGAAAAGCAAAAACGACGTTAAAGATATATGAAAATCAACAGCCGGCTAAATATGAAAGTCGCTGAAGTTTATGACAAGCGCGGCGGCTAAAATCAAAGTCACTGAAATCATAAAAATACGGTGTTTTTGTTGCTGTTGCTGTGGTGGTGGCTCGCCAACCCACTGCCCCCACCCAGACCCACCCATTACCCACCTCAGTTTGTTTTTCTTATATATATATATATATATATATACAATTTTGCGACATTAATATTTTGTTGTGTGTGCTTATCAGGCGGGGCAATTTTATGACCACAAACACAGCCAGGCCACAAAGAGTTTGCGATAAGGGCAAGCGTTGCATTAAGTAGCTGCCTTAGCTGCCGCGGGGCGGATGGTGGGAGGAGTCCGTTGCAGTGCTAATTTGACCAGTAATTGTCGCTGCTCGGATCCTGCGGATTAATCTAATTATTTTCGCAAATAAATACAACCCGTTTTTCACCCTTTCGCAATTCGCTACAGCTACACCAGAAACCAAAGACAAGATACAGCTACAGCTACAGCTACAACGCACAAATAACAAGTCACAACAACCGAGCAGCACACACGAACACACACATACTCGTAGTAAGGACTGGCTTAATCCTGCTTTGCTTCAAGCGGAGAGTTTGCCATTTTTTCCAGGTAACTCAGGGCGAGGCGAGGCGAGGCTAGTCGACTCGAGGCAAGGAGTAAAAGTGCGTCGCGCCCACCACAAGATGCACACAATGAGAGCGCAGCAATCACCGATTGAAGCACATTTTAGGGTTAGGTTTTAGGGTTCCGGGAGTCCGGTCCGGTCCGGCCAGGACAGCAGCCAGCAAGCATGGCTACCTGTGCAACCCCGTTTAATTATGCTGGTAAAGGGTACACCCCTTTTTGCTCGCTTGCCCAGTTTTGGCCTGGACCAATGTTTTGGTTTTTGGTCATGTCGTTGCCCAACGATGTCCTTGGCGATTTTATGGCCATTTGCCGATATTCTGGCCCGCGTAAAGTCGCGGGCGTGACACGTTTATGGTGTGTTTAGATACTTTTCGCAAGCAATGCAAATTGCAACAATGCCAAAATGCACCCGTCCAACCTTGACTTCTGCTTTTGCACATCCCTTTACGATATAAACTACATTTACCATATAACATCCATAGCCATAAAGCGCATATTTACCTAATTATGAAATGCATTTCAGTTCAAGTCACAAGTCTCAAGGCCTGAGACAATTTTTCGACTTTTACTTTTTGCCATTAGAGAATTTCTTTCCGTTTCAGTTTTCATTGGAAGCATTTTCGCTTTTCCCTACTTTTTGTGTTATTTTGTACTGTTTTGAAAAATTGCTTTTCCATTTGCCTTGAAGGAAGTTGCAAAATGACGGAAATTTGGTTGAAAGTTAAAACAGCATAAAATTGGTAAAAATTTGCCTAAAGATACGGAAATCTTATCATAAATGAAAGTTCCTAAATTTTGTACAAATTAACTTTGAAAATTGTTGGTTAATATATTATAAGCTATAATTTTGTTCAAAATTAATAATTCGATTAAAATATATGATTTCTTTCTGAGCTATTCTTAAGTTAAAAATTATAAAAAAAACATATTTTTTTATTACTGATCAACTATTTATACAAAAAAATGTATAATGTCGATTGTTAAAAGTTTAAATGATCTGCCTTAGAACAGGCTTCATAGAATTAATTGAAGGTCATTCCAACTGCTCTAAAAACACTTACCACCTCTTGAAAGTCAACTGCAGATAAAAATAATTGAAATTGTAGGCACAGGAAACTCATAAATAACAAGAAAGAACTTTTGCGTAAAAAAACCATGAGCTCTGAAAAGTTACAAAAACCATGTGGGCAACTTAAAAATTTGAACCATTAGCATTTTGGGCCATGAAATTTATCAACAAAACTACTTTGCACTAAAAAAACCTCATTTTTTTCTGCGAAAAATCTATTTAAAAAAAGAAATAGGAGCAAAATGAAATCATAAAGAGAGCATGCAGGAATAATGCACAAAACTTTGTCAAAAATTGCTAAAAACCAGGGCAACAGTCGCTAAGACCATGAGCCAAGGGGACTTCTGCGAATCGCCTACAGTTTTTATGGTTCAAGAAAAAAGAAATGCGAGAAGAAGAAGCAGAAGCAAAAGCCAAGTAAGTTGTCATTTTTGATTTTATGATGATTTTGTTTTTTGCTGCTCTCGTTGTTATATTTTTTACGCTCTACATTTTTTGTGCCCTCGAGGCAACAACAAAACCCTGGTGCAGGCAGCAGGGCTACTAATGTCGAGCAGTCGAGCAGTTCTTTTTGGCCGTTTTTATGGTTTTATGGCATAATGACTTCTTTATTAGTGCAGTATTTTAGGATGCTATCCTTGGTCAGGTCCTGCGTACTCGCTCTCTCTCTCTCTCTCTCTTTCCTTCTTTTTATGATGCTGGCTAAGTCGAGTCCGCTGGTTTCCGTTTCCGTGTCGCGAGTAGCAGAAATAAATATATGCAAATACTCAGCAGCAGATGTGTGTGAGTGTGTGTGTGTGTGTTTGTTAACTTAATCCTTTATGCATGTGTCCAGTGTTGGAATAGCAGGAAGTTGACAGTTGGTGCCGTATAGCATGAGAGTGTTGGTGTGCGTGTGCTGGGAAATATTCGGCCTGTGTCTTTCATGTGACTCATATGCGACTGGATCTGACTATCCGACTGTTTGTGTTTTTATCTATTTATTTATTTGTTTTTGTACACTTATGACATGATGTTAATTACTACGCGTGCATTCGGGATTGGCTATGGGAACCACTTTGAAATGGAAAAGTTCGCCGACTGTTTGACAAGTGTCAACAGCGGCGAGTTGCCAGTTGCCAAACGGCCAAGAAAGCTGCCAGTGCCCAGACAGAAACAGAACACTAAGTACAACAGCACCAGCTACAACAACAACAACAACAATAACAACAACAACTACTGGCAACTGTCTAACACAGACACACGCGTCGGACGTCAAGTCGGGAATTTTTTTTATTTATTTATTTCGGCCAGGATATTTGATTTAGCCGGTTGACTTTGCATATGTCTTGTTGTCTGTTGTTTTAAGGAATTGGGAAAATTGTCGAAAAATTGTTGGGTAAATATTTTGTAATTGGCTTTCATCGACACAGTAGTGGCTTTTGTCATTAGTCGCACCGGGATAAAGTCAAAAACACCGTAAGTGTGCCACTAAGCTTCCCAAAGTCCTTGCTTAGTCCTGCTCTTAGGCCAGGACTAAGTCGGTGTTTGCTTTTGGGTAAACCCTATGATAATAACCCATGGGAAAAATACTGTTTAATTGATGGATTTGCGGCATTTGTTAATGTGTGGTAAACCCAGGAAAGAAATCGCTGTGGGAATATTTAAGACTGAGTATGTCTACTAGATGTTGAATGAAAGAAATAGTAACTTCCATTTGTATTTTCTGTCCATCTATATATGAAACTTCTGTGTTTGCTTAAGATTTAAAATAAGTACATGCAAATAAATACTTTTATAAATCAACTACTTGACACTTTCACATTTGTTTTCACCATTTATATAATTGTGTGCAACATTTATATGAATATACAGTTTGAGCTGTAAAGCCTAAATTATATAATGAAACTAGCAATAGCTGATAAGAAACATGAAAAATGTTTCCACAAGTTCGAATCAACGACAAAATCTCTGCCGATAACAGTCAAATGTAAATAAAAATTAATTTGAATTGCCTTAAATCAGCTGTTAAACGGAAGTGAATAAATTTTAAATTTAAATATTTAACTGGTTTGCATATATATATTCCGTAATCAAGTACTTTTTATTTGATGGTAATTTATTTCTTAACAATAATCGCATATGTTATAAATAAATAAATAAAATCTGGTATGGTTTTTCTTTAATAAGTGTTTTCTTCTTTGAGTGCTGCAATTTGTTATGGCAAATTTGTCCATTACGGCAAATCCATTATATCAATTTTGCATATTAAATAATGATCATCTAGCGAAAAATCATTATATATAATCATTTTAGCTGTCAAATTACAGAAAATTCAATCAGATGCTGTTGTTTTCTGCTTCTCTTGTGCGGCATCTGTAAAGTGCCTCTGCCCAACTCTCTGGTAATTCAATTAGGTATATGTGCTTAGGAGACTTTTCAAGATCCTCTTAAGTATATACTTTGAAGCATTTCAAGTATGAAACTCACTACAGGTAAATTTCAATGGGAGATGGAACACATGCACTTTGAAGATGATAGATTGTAAATTTAGTTTCTTTTAAATTCCTCATTTATCGCTGTATAATTTTAGCCTGAAATATGCTTTTTAATATAATTTGGGAAGTTTGGGATGCATTTTCACGGAAAATTGTATATGTAACGTTAAATCATTGTTCTCAAAATCTGCATAAATGATGCAAAGGACACAAGGACGCAAAGGAGAAAGGAGACACAATCACCCTATCCGACAAAATTGAGTTTAGCCCAATATTTGCTTTGAAGCGACTAATTGAATTTTCTGTTTAAAGTGTAAAAGCGTAAAACGTGGGAGGCAGTCAAAAAAGTGATTTCTGATTTGTGTGGTAAATTAAAATTTAAATGAAATCGAATCAGGCGCACGCACACACATGCGAAAGGGACAATAGATTACAATATCCTGGGGCGAGGCAGAAAAAAAGAGAAAAGTACAAAACAGCACGAACAACAACGGCAACGTCAGCAGCAATAGCAACAGCAACAGCGGCAGCAGCCGGATCAGGAGCAGGAGCAGGACACCCAGGCCCAGCTGGCCGGGGCATGCGCCTGGGTGGGATGCGGGTCGACTCCGGCCTGATGGCTGCCTGCCAGCCAGCAGCAGCAACAGCAGCAACGTCGGCAGCAACGTCAGCAGCAGCGACAGCAGCAGCAACGGCAGCCGACAACGGCGTCCGACCATCAGGCAAACAGTTTCCGCTTGTTTACTGCCAGTGAGCAGTGAGCAGTGAGCAGAGAGCAGAAAACGAGAACGAGTGGAGTCTCCCAGTGCGATGCCAAACACGCGCGCAGAGTGCAGACAACAGCAACAACAACAAATACAACGCAGAAGAACAAAAAAGCGATACAGATACGGCAGCCGCTGGGAGTTGAAATCAGCCAATCAGGGCGCATCATGGGGCAGCAGGTAGGCGTGTACGTATCTGCCATTTCCAAATAAATTCCAACCCCGACAACAACAACAGCAACAACAACCTCAGGCAGCTGCTGTTGGTTCGCTTCAAAACCGGTCGACGACGCCGCAGTTGCATTCAGTTATTAACGAGCGCTACTCACAGCTACAGCAGCAGCCACATCAGCAGCGGCAGCAGTAACAGCAGCAGCAGCAGCAACAGCCACAGCTACAGCAGAAGTCACTTCACTCAACACACACACACACACACACGCGCATACAATCAGTTAAACTGAAAGAGCGAGAGAGAGACAAGGACAGAAAGAGAGAGAGAGCGAGAGGGCTAGAGAGCACTTGATAAACACAACTTGAGCCGCCGCTTCGAACATTATTTTCACGAGTTTGAGTCGGAGAGCGGAAAACGAAAACAGAATTCAGTTTGAGTTGAGACGCTGTCGTGGGCACGTCGCAGCAAAGAGAAGAGCGCAGTAGACACAGCGACACACACGCACACAGACGGCAGAAAAGGCGTAAAGCAAACCAAAGCAACGAAACAAGTTAAAAACATTTAGTGCAAAGTGACGAAAGTGCAACAACCAAATCAATAAGTGCTAGCAAAATACTAAAATATTAAACAACATAAACTGTTCTACAAAACCCAAGAAAAACAAAAGGGAATATGTCTTCTACTTCCGCCTCGCCCATCAGCAACATAACCGTGGACGACGAGCTCAACATAAGCAGAGAACAAGGTAAGCACCAGCTAAATAAAAAGCCGACGGCAAATTTAAATTTAGTGGCTAGTGGATTCATTGAGCAGAAGCTTCAGCAGTATTTGGAGTACAATTAAACTAAATTGAGGAATTTATTTTTGTTTTCTTGTAGACTTTGCTGAGGAGGATTTCATTGTCATTAAAGAGGAGCGTGAGAGCAGCTTATCTCCCATGTTGACTCCACCGCATACTCCGACCGAGGAGCCACTTCGTCGTTCGACTGGCAACTCAGCCAGCTCAACCACAGCCACAGCTGAGGAGTCGGTGGCAACGCAACTGCATATGAGACACATGGCGCATTACCAGCAACAGCAACAGCAGCAGCAGCAGCAACAACAGCAGCAGCAGCAGCAACAACAGCATCGCCTTTGGCTACAGATGCAACAACAGCAGCACCCACATGCCCATTATCCGGTTTATGCTGGAGCCAATGCCGATCCTGTTGCTGTGCATCAGCAGGCGCTGCTCATGAATCAGTGGATACGCAATGCGGCCATCTATCAGCAGCAGCAGCAGCAGCAGCAACAACAGCAGCAGCAACAACAACAGCAGGCAGCAGCTGCCGCTGCAGCGCATCATCATCATCCGCATTCCCATTCACATCCCCATCCCCATTCCCATCCGCATCATCCGCACCATCATCATGCACATGCTCATGCCCATGTGCGTCCCTATCCCGCTGGACTGCATACCCTCCACGCCGCCGCTCGCCATTTCGGCGTCATGCCGAATCTGAAGCTGAGCGGTGCAGCAGGTGGAGCAGGCGCCACAACGGGCAGCAGTCGCCCCAAGAAGCAGTTCATCTGCAAGTACTGCAATCGCCAGTTCACCAAGTCCTACAATCTGCTTATCCACGAACGCACCCACACGGATGAGCGTCCCTATTCCTGCGATATATGCGGCAAGGCATTCAGGCGCCAGGATCATCTGCGAGATCATCGGTATATACACTCCAAGGAGAAGCCATTCAAGTGCAACGACTGCGGCAAGGGCTTCTGCCAGTCGCGCACGCTGGCCGTGCACAAGGTCACCCACTTGGAGGAGGGTCCACATAAGTGCCCCATCTGCCAGCGCAGCTTCAATCAGCGTGCCAATCTCAAGAGTCATCTGCAGAGTCACAGCGAGTCGGCGACAGCAGCGCAGGCAGCATCTGCAGCCCCGCCAGCAGTAGCAGCATCAGTTGCATCTCCAATTGCGGCTCAGCCACCAGCCTTGGATCTGTCCTCGTCGTCGGGTGGTGCTACGGTGGAGCGACCGAAGCGCATGCTGGGCTTCACCATTGACGAGATCATGAGTAGATAGATTGAGCAGCTGGTCGCAACTTTATTGGTTTTATACGTTCCGGATGCATCACACACATCCCAGAATGCTGAGCGCCGCCAGGCATGGGAAATGCCTGGTCTGGAGTCGCAACCGTTGCAGTCGCCGCTCAGCTCAGCTCAGCTCGAGTCGAGAGGGAGACGCCCACACGCAACACGTCATCGTCGTCGTCGCCCCAACTCCCCAGTGAACCAGCCAGTTCATGAAGAGAACGGATCACAGTCACAAAGAGCCCCAATCGAAGCTATATAAACCCAATCTTATATAGCTATCGCATTGGCGCTATCAACTGCAAAATGCCAAAGTAAAGAAATAAATAAAGAAAAGAAAGAACTTAGTTAAATGTATTGCGAAAGAAGCGCCTCCTACAAAACCATTCCAAAATACGGCACAGAGGAGTACTCTTGCCACACTATAAATTAATATATACAAGTATATTTTAAGCTTCAATAGTATGAGTATCACACGTAGTTATGTAATCGTATGTACCTTATAGCCTGTAGTAGCTGCATTCAGTTTGTAATACACCAATACCAATACCAATTCCCAGAGAAAACCTCAGACCTCTATCGGTTATTTTCAAAGACTGTATAATTAATTGATTGTTTTAATTGAATATTATAAATACATAAACATATTAAATCGATCCATGCTTTGTTAATTTTAGTTAATTGTTATGCTTGTTTCTAATGACAAACACACGAGTTCTATATATGAATGTATATTTGTAGGCTGACTGCGCACAAAGACACCACAACGATCTCATTATCTTAGTTTAGTCTAGTTGCATATAACTATGTATATACCACGATAAGAAAAATATATTTGAATTATGAGTAAATGCAAAAACTGAAATTTATATGGCTGTTTTACCACATTATCTCGAGTTTCTGGGAAAAGCTTATGGAAATTGGGGGTTTTTTTATATCTAAATTTCTAGAACTGTTATACTACTCGTAATTTGAAGGAAATTGAGTCAAACTAAATTTATTGAGTTCAAATAAAAACAGCTATTCCAAATAATGCTAATGTTTTGAATTATGCTGAAGAAATAAAAACCTTGATTTGAAAGCAAATTACAGTCAATATCCGAGCTCAGGTCAACGAAAATCTTGAAGTGCCAATGGTTTTATTTTAGCTTACTTGGAAACTCTAAGATTACTAAAATGTGCATTAAATCGATCAATCGATGAACTGCAAAATTATAATTTTTCTCGATTTGCCTAAAAGAATCTGCATTTATTAAAAATATGTATAAATGTATAAAAAACTATTTTCGTTGTTTTGTGGTTTTTAAAGTAAAATATAAGTAAAATATTTATTATATTATTATATTATATATTCTAATAATGGATGAGGAATTCCTGGAAAACGCATAACCTAATAAATACATTTTTATTGCGGTATGCATAATATATACATATATATACATCAATCGCACATATTTCAAATATTTTGCAGCTTGTCTCACCCACAATCAAAATGAAATTGTGTTCCAGTTGTTGTTGCAGTTAAAAATGTTGTCAACTTATATTAGGCAAATGCATAACTAACTCAAAACACTTCATATTTTAAGCGACTATTAATTTACAAGTTTCCA
Source organism: Drosophila planitibia (assembly GCA_035043785.1). NCBI lineage: Eukaryota > Metazoa > Arthropoda > Insecta > Diptera > Drosophilidae > Drosophila > Drosophila planitibia. The sequence goes on along the minus strand of JAWNMS010000110.1, from coordinate 1,078,282 downwards.
ATTAAGTGGCTAACTAGCTCCATAAGGCAACTGGTTTAGTCTGAAACTGTCACCGAATTTAATTTATGATAACTCTTGAATTTGATGTTCGCATTTTGAATTGAGTATGTTATTCGGTTGTGACTGGGGTGTGGCTGCCATGTTTTAAATTGTTGTCAAGCATTCTTTAGAAATCCATAGAAATCGGCACAGTGGTTAGGAACGTGCCAAATGGCAAAGATCAAGACAATTGTATTAAGAACTATGCTGTGGGTTCGATTTCTGGATCTAGAACTGCAGTCAACTGCATTGCCATTAGCACGCGCAGTACCAGGAATTGTACCGAGCTGGCTCCGAGCTGAGATAGTTATCTTTAGTTTGTCTTTAATTGAGGTTAAGGTCGTACCTTTCTTCTAGGGGTTGATAATGGCACCCGAGTCTGCCCCGCATGCCACAAACTGAAGCAGAAATATTGTTTCTTGTGGTTGTTGCTTTCCCTTGATTGGTCCAGCTGCCAGCTCATTTGCTGCCTCAGTTTTCTTTAAATATCTATCTTCTTTTATTTACCTATTTTATCTTTTTGATGACACTGCCATTATGTCCATGTACAATTGATTTTCGACCATCGAACAGCTCTCAACTGCCAACTGCCAACTGCCAACGGCCTACTGTCAACTGTAGCATGCAAAATGGAATGGAATAAGGCATCAGGAAGTACATACATATATTGATGTCTACATTGCGCCTCAGCTGTGGCGTCCTAGGTGGCAACCGGTCAACCGGACAAGTATACCGGGACGCGCCCTCCTGGCACGCCCAGTGCCATACACATTTCAATGTGGACAGCCTGCGGCTCTCTCTTGGCCAGTGGGTTGGCCAGCAAACGCAGCGAGGTACTGTCTATTTCGTATTTGTGTTATTTTTTTGTTGGTCTTATCTTTTGGTCAACCAAAGAACTTGTTGCTATATAGTTGGCTGGCCTGGATGTGTGTGTTTGGCAACAGATCGCCGCAGGATACATGGATGCGAGGATGCTAGACTGTGGTCCGGTTCATGTCGCAGCATTCGACACACATTGTCCACAAACAGGCCCATAATTGCACGAATCCGCACTGCGTACAACCAAAATATTTTGTGAAAGTCACAGCGGGTGGCCGGGCAGACGGGACAGACAAGACAGCCAGACAAGGATGGAGGATAGCGTGTTATCCTGTGAGCTCAGATTGATGGATATATTGTCGCCTTCACTCAGTGTCAGCCAACGAGTATTTACGTGTGTTCGTCTGTGTGTGTGTATCTGTGTCGTTTTTAGGCCACAATTAAATGCATCGGTTCCGCAACTAGGGTGGCATCTTCTTATGCCCCTTGTCCCTGCCCCTGCCCCTGCCACTGCCCCTGTTGTCGACATTCGGCTGATTAAGCAGCAGGCAGCACTGGACAACGTCTGCCAAAAGTGAGCCATTTGCTGCCCAGCAGTCCAGATGCACCCCTACGAGCAGCAAGCCTCTATGGCTCTATGGCTCGATGGCAGCTACCCCCGGGGACTGACTGCTTGCCAGCTCGCTGGCTTGCTTAATGATATGACCCTGGAACTGTTAACATGGCCCGGAGTCCGGGGCACGTTCGCACTCCAAGTGGCCTTGTGACCACCCAGATTTCGGACTGGCCCTAAAATGAAGTTGCCTCTCGGCTCAATTTGGGCGGCAATTAAAACGTTGCAAATCGATTTGCCGCCATTCAATAATAATGCCACAGCGAATGGCCAACAGCCACATTAGAAATGAACGCCATTTTTCTCTAGAGGCTTTGTTGACAGCCACCGCACAAGGGCGACGGCTGCGGCGACCAGCCATCGAGTGGTGCTCAGCGTCAAGTTGTTGCCCATGATCACAATCACGAGCCAAGCGAGCGGAGCGAGATGATTAGAGATGATGATGACAGCATCATAGCATCCACGGCCTGGCCATAGCTGGACTCAACTTGTTGCTCAAGTGGGCCAAGCCCAAAACTTGTCTCCGGTAATTGTACATTGTCGACGCTGTCAGCTTGTACCATTTGATATGCCGACGCCCGCCTATTGCAATGACAAAAAAGCGCCGCCATGCCACTTGGCTTCATCAAAAAAGAGTAGAAAACAAATCGAAAATAAAAAATTTTTACTCCATCATATTGTTATTGTGATTTAATCATATGTTAATTACTTCTTAGCTGGTTACTTGCATTGGAAGGGGCTAACTACAGTTGGAAAACTCAACTGCTTTTGAGAAATTTTGATTACAATAATTGTTATATTTATATTTAATATTTGATTATAATATTAATATAGCGGAATACAGTCATTGTAATATATCAGCATTATCTTAGCAACAATGATTTTTAGTTTAAATTTGTATGTTTCAAGTTTTTTCCATATAGTATATGATATCAGTCAGATTTTGCTGATGTCTACATTTAACATGCAATGGAAATTAATTGACTAAAAGCAAAAATCTCCTGATTTTCTCGAGCTTTGTTTTCTGTTTGATTTCCCAGTGCATTAGGCCCAACCCTTTTCTGAGTCACTTTACACATTTTCCGCACAGTAGTTGCACTTGTCACAACTTGATACTGTTGTCGTTCCCTAATTGCATTACACGCGTTCTTACTTAGCAGACGAGCCCCACTCACACACACACACACACATAGACACACTAAGTGTTACTTACTTCGAGATACTTGAAGCATCTGTAACACACTTAACTACGAGAAATGTCACTGTTACTGTTACTGTTGCTGTAATGGTTCAAAACATCTTGAACGTCTCGCTGGGTGTTCTTAGCTGAGTTTTTATTGGCCCCGTTCCCCGGTTGCTATCCCGATCGCCCTGTCAGCTGGCTATCTATCTGCTGTTTTGACACTTTTGTTTTGCCTAAAAAGGTGTTTTAAATATATAACTTACTTTGACAGAGAGTGAGAAACCCCAATGAGAGCCACGGCAAACAATACGAATTGCTCTAACAATTTAATCGGTATGCGCGCTGGCTTATCGCCAGGTTTCAATCGGGGCACTGGGCATTAATTGACACCTTACACACAGGCAAGGGCTAAACCTAAGACCGAAACTGAACCCTGACAAGGGACTGTCAATTAGTTGCTGAATTTATCGGCAGGCACAAATCAGTTTTGGAAAATTTGTAACCCGAAAACGCCGTTGACTTGGGCTAAAAGAGCGATCAATTTTATTGTAAACTAACTAGGGAGGTCTCCGAATCTCTATACCCCACCCCTCTAATACACATCTCGTATAGCCTGTGTGTGTGTGTGTGAGTGTGTGTGTTAGCCAAGCACTTATTGAGAACTTAATTGAATTACACAGCGAGAACGAGAATGAGAATGAGAACGGGGACGAGAGACGACAGACGAGAGACGAGGGACCCGCACCTTGTCCCCAAGGCGTTCTAGTGTATCGCTGAATGTCCGTTGATTGTCGCTTGTCCGTTGTTGTCTGTGTAGTCTGTGTTGTCTGTGTTGTCTGTTGTTGTGGCCAGCAAAAGACAATAACAACAACAAGCGGCAATGTAGATGAAACGTCCAATAGTCTCAGTCGCAGACTTAGTACCAGCCACCAGGCAAACGCATCCATGGTGTCAGAGTCAGGGAGTTTGTACACAACGAAAAATTAAGCAATCGAATTCAATGAAATTTTAGGGTACGATTGTAGAAATTAGATTCTAAAAAAGCCACATTGCTAATATTGAAAAATCTCATAGTTTCAGAAAGAAACAATTTCAAAATAGCGTCTTTATTTCTGCTCTTTTAAAATTGTCTTCTTAAATAAATAATTTCTGAAAACTTAAGCTAAATGAGAATTAATTTCGTAGGCAAAGAAATTATTTGTAGAGTTCAAGAAATGTTTGTTCACGATTTGGGCGATCTTATAAACTCTAGGACAATTTTTTGCGAGTGTATAGATGACAGTCTTGAGGAGGCAACAAGTCTTTTGTTTGTATCGCTTTTCACTTGTGTGTATGCGCTTCATTTTATTCCCATTCCCAATCCCAAACCCATTCCCCATTCTCTGTTCTTTGACATTTTAATGCGCCCGTTGGCGTTGACGCCTGACGCTGATGGTGGTCACTTTGAGCTGGGCACACTTGAAAATGGTGTGATAGCAATAATCCGATATAAATAAGACATTATAAGCGACTTGCCTGAGCTCGCCACAACAAGAACAGCAACAACCACAGCAACGACAACGACAATAAACACAAAATTTATTTGTTTGGATTACAAGGAACTGAATCCATTGGCGACGACATGTGGCGCTTCCCGTAAAGCTCCGCTAAAGCTAAAAAAGAAATCAAAAGGCCACAACCGAGTGATTCATATGGACCCACCGCAGACGCATCCTCTCATCAGTCAAACTTGAGAAGTTCGTAAAAAGTAAATGAAGAAAAAAAAAGTGAAAACAATGGAAATGGCAATGGATCTACGTCTTCTGTGACTGCCATATGATGGATTGATTTCATCGATTATGGTATAACAACAGTGCAGAGGCTTGCAGAGTCTCCATGTCTGGCACTGGCACTGGCACTGAACTCATATTTGTTTGTTTGTTTGTTTGGCATCTTCTACATGGAACAGCCACACATGATCAATTACACAAGCTGAGCCGCTTTCCCAAGCTCCCCATCCCCCCTTCGGCTTGCCCACGCTTCATGTCTCGCCTCATGCGGCACAGCTTCTTTCACTTATTATTAAAAGTAACAAATTATTTTCAATTGATTTACACGCTGGCAGCTCAACAGTTCAAAAGCCCAAACACCCGCGCACCGAAACTGACCCTGAAAAAAACCTCATGCAATTCCCCTCGAGCTCTCCCCTCGGCAGTCCCCCTCCATTGCGCCACACATTCAATTCCTCGCTCGCTGTTGATTAACCACTCACTGGGAACATTTAATGTGTAATAACGATTTGTATCTGAGCACAAAGTAGTTATGTTGAAATTCCTTGGGCAGCCAGCGCTGCCTGGCGATCATTAATCATAAGAATGTGAATCTTTCTTTTCAGCTCGCACACCTACAACCCAAACCATACCCCAACGTTCACATGCTCAGAGCGGGCGTAATACTCAACTCAAGTCAACTCGACTCGACTCGACTCGACTTGGCTCGGCTCGGCTCAGCTCAGCTCTCGGGCCGAGAATCGGTCTTCAGGTTTGCCGAACAATGATCATGCGCTATGCCAAACGATATTTCATGCCCATAAACGGTTAGCGGTGTTTGGGTGTAGTACGTCAGGTTCCCGAACCACTCGCATACACTGCGCACAATGCAATTGTCTTACACTCTCTTTATCTATTTTAAATTAGAGTTTGCATTGTTTCATATTTTATTTCCTTTAAAATAGATATTAAATTGTGTCTATTTAAAATGACCCATTGATTCCATTGCTAATTAAAATCACGGTGATTAGATAAGGGTATCTAATTATATTTATATATTACATTTAGTCAGATATTAGTTTCTTAGTTTAGTTTATTTGTTGTAACCCTTACACCGGAAATGATGGCAGTTTTTTGCCAAGTGTAACTATAGCACAGCATCATCTTCTATGCACCGATTTAACGCCCCGACATTTACATATGTCTGTGGTGTGTCCCCATCCCAGCCCCAGCCTCAACCCTGATCCCCGATCTCTCATCCGTAGCAATGCTCATTGGCGTTGGCGTTTGGCTGCAGTACGTGCCTACAAATTATGTTTATTCACGTTTACAAGCCTCTGACATGCACTCCAAGACGAACCTGGAGCCGGGAACTGAGCACTGATCACTGAGAACTGGGCATGGGGTCTGTGCTTGGTCTGTGCTCGGTTTTCTGGGTACGGTGGTTTGGGTTCTGCGCACCGGGGTGTCCCCCGGCATCAACGTCAGCGTCATCATCGCATCGACAGCGTTTGGCATTTCTGGCTTTTTGGGTGGGTGACGGTGCCGACGTCATTCCCGCTGCGTCTTCGGGCTCGGGCTCGGGCTTGGACTCGGGGTCGGGGTCGGGGTCGGGAGAGAGGCTTGGGGCTTGGGTTCGTTGCGCTTTCTACGTTAATTTGTTAACAACAATTTTGGCATTTGTCTGTGCACTTCTGTGTGTCGCCATCGATTTTGGGCTGATCATAAAGCCGCGAACTGATCATTATCATATGCTAATTATCAGTGATCATTGTGAGGGGATTTGTGAAACGCGTTGAAAATTTGGCAAATTATGTGTAAACTTGAATTAAGATGGAATCTGGCCATGAATCGGCACAAAAATGATTAGTATTATATCAGTTAATTCCAGTGAATTGAAGAATTTTGTATTGAGATTTTGTGTGCTGTCTTTAAATACTAATTAATCCTTCGGATGTCTTGAATAAATTTGTCTAATTATTTTAGGAATAGGTTTGATTCTATTTTAAATATTATTAATAATGCTTTCTAAAAAACCTCCAAAGGAAATCAATAATTGTTAATATACATTATAGAAAACTATATAAGAAAGCATACATTTCATACATCATGGGCTTGATGGTAATTCTCCCATACATTATTTATTAAATATGCATTTTTATCTTATTTTTATTTGAACAATAAATATATATTTTGCTTAAATTAAAATCCTTGTCAGCATTTGTTTTGAAATCGGAATATAATTACTTTTATTAATGACATAAATAATTTGTTAACAAACGAATTTAAATAGCTTATCACTTTCCACGCATTACTTGCAACTTTCTCCCAAGTTTTAATAATGTAAAACTTCCGACGTCTAACAACTCCTTGTGCTCACAGTTATTGCAAATCTTTTGGCAGTTTCCAATGCCCCGAGGTCTTACGCAGCAAGCTATATAATGCATAAATTAGCTAGACACCAAATCAAAACTGTACAGGGGGAAATCGTGGACTCGAAAGCAATCCCCCAGCTTTTAATACTGCATACATGGGCTGTTTTCAGCTTAGAACCGTTGTCCATTTTCACATGATTTGAAAAAGAAAACACAGGCAATAAAAAGTTGCAACTAAAACTCACATCGGCTTTTTAGTTGCATATGTGCAAGATATGCGTAGCATGAACTCCCCCCTGCCCCCTCTGCTTCGTGGCGCAACCAACTAATTTCAGAAAACACAGCGAGGCCATATTGCATGATGATGCACTGCAGCATGAGGCGATTTTTATGTTAAGCACAAGGAATTCGGGCTATTAGCGCCAAAGGATTTTCTCATGGTTTAAAAATATACCCAACGTGCGACAAATTTGGCCGCCGGCCATGTGCAGCACGAAAGCTGCACGCGGATCACCAAAACGCGTGGAGGGCGGGTTTCCAGGCATCGCTGAACGGCTGCACAAGGCAGCAACAGCCACAATAGCAACAACTATAGCTGGCTACAACACATCTGATTGCCGGCAATTGCGGGCGGTGCGGTTGGCAGCCAGTTCAGCTGTGTTGGTTCGGGAGTGGGGATGGTGGGGAGCGGGTGGACGCTTTATGGTTTTGCAAGCAGCCTCGACCGGTCAGAGTGCTGCGCCTGGAATGGCCTGCACTGGCACACAATTTAATATTAAAGTTGATAAACATTTTGACCACGGCAGTTAGTAAGCAAACGTACGATCCACCTACTCGCCTTCTTTAACGGCAGCAGCAGCAGCAGCAGCAGCAACTGTGGCAGCACCGCCATCATCATCATCAGCAGCAGCAGCAGCTTCAGCAGCAGCTTCAGCAGCTTGAGCAGTCCCAGCAGACAGTGGACGTGACCCGACCAGTTGGTCGGTCAGTTCGTCTGACGTTCGCATTGAGAGCTCTGGCGAAATAAATTCAGAAACTATGCCAGTCAGCCGTCGTCGTCGTCGTCGCTGTCGCCGTCGCCGTCGCTGGCGAGACTTGCCAACTGATTGCGCCACAGATTCGCACTTAGTCAGTGGCTGTGGCGGACTGACTGGAGGGCGGGAGGAGTGTGGAGCGGCAGACAAAGGGCGTACTATTTCGGGACATAAACGGGGGCGTGTTGAGCGCGGCTTGGCAATAAGCTTTTTTTTAGTAGTCAAGTCAAGTGGGGCCAAAGCTCTGGGCCACGTTTCAGAAGCAGGGACCAAGCGGCGCATAATGAAATTAAAAATTATCCTTTTAAATATCAAATACATATTAATAACAAACTTATAAGTGAATGAAACCGTTTAATTACCGTGGAAATGTTTTAATAAAATTTAATTTGATTTTGATTTAAGTAACTTTACATTTAAACTATTAAAAATTAATCATGTATAATAAAGTTAATGTAAATAATAAAATCATTGAATTCTACATTTTTTTTATAAAAAAGTGAAAGCTCGACTAAAACAAAACATTAACAGTAAGTTTAATAAATGGGAACTGAAAAGTTAGCTCATTAAAGGAACACATACTGAATCTTTCAGATATTAACTCTCATTCCCTCCACTGTCAATAACTGGGCAAAAAAAGGGAAAATGCTGCAGTTGCCCACGCCCCAAAAAGCTGACTCCACCTTCGATTTGTGTGCTTGCAGCTGATGCAGCCCTGGCCCGATAAACTGAGCAGCCACTTCACACACATACACACACACACACACATACACACACACTCACAAGCACACACACACTAGTACAAGCATAAAATCATGTCCAGAGCGAGTCTTACATGAAGTTGGAGTCGAGTCTTTTGGACTGAAGCCGAACGCTTTTCGAGAAATCAACGTCCAACGCGATTGTTCCCATGCAAGTTTCTACAAATATTTTTTTGTGAATTATTACCTTCGTATTTTTGCCAGTTCGCGAGGAGTCAAATTGGTCGGCACACGCTCGAGGGCACACGCCATTTCCCACGGAGCGAGCATTTATGGCGGGACCTGGACTTGGGGACTTGGAGACTGAGGCGGTTGCGGTTGCAACTGCTGCCAGCCTGCCATGCAACTGCTGTCTGCCTTGCCCCGACGACCCATGGCCACGGGTCTGCGGCTGCTGCTGATCACTGATCGAGGACGAGCCATGAACCATAGAGTTGGCTGCTGCTTCGGCTGCTGGGGCTATGACATGGCCAGGCAGGTGGTAGGTAGTTCAATTAGGCCCATAGCTTGATATCAATGGCCAAGACGCAGTCACCAAACTGTCAACTGAGCACGTAATGCAGCATAATTGCCAACTGCAGCAACAAGTGTCCGACGTGTCCAGCAATTCAAATAGCGAACACATCCTGCTGCGAATTTGATGCCCAACAAACACACACACACACACACAGAGAGTTACAGCAGCCTACACCTTTTGGCTAATGGGCCCAGGCTTCCATTGGGAAACCGAAACCGAACCCGATCACGATTCAAGTTCAAACCCACGCATTTCGATGCGGTTTCTTCATCGTTTCTTCTTTTTTTTTTACTTATGCTTTTTAATTGGCTTGTCGCTCTGCAGCAACAGAGACGGAAAGAGAGAAATAGAGAGAGAGAGAGAGCGAAGGAGAGAGTGAGGAGTGGGAGAGTGAGGTGAGGGTTAGCTGTTAAGGAGAGTCATGTAACCGTGTCTGGACTTGGAGCTGAGAGATGTCACTGCTGGCATCGCCATTGGCATCGGCCATCGGCCATCGGGAAACGGGCATCTTCCTTGGCCTGGGCTAATAGAAGTGATGTCGATAGCACTTAAACACGATATCCGTTTCAATTTGTTTGGATTCTTCAATTTAAAAGGTGATAATTTTCTACTTTATGGCCCTCGACATGTGGGCCACCCATAAAACTGATATCGGAGTAGTGCCTCGACTCAGCTCGGCTCGGCTCGGCTCTCTTTTACTGTGTGGAGTTTCTTGTCCATATACATTCAATACATTTGCCAGCTGAATCTCGAGTCCAGGTCCAAGTCCGAGTTGGAGCTGGAGTTGGAGTTGGAGTTGAAGTTCTTGACGTCGTATCACTCGCTTAATTTGTTATTCGCTGGTTTTCACACTTGATAATTGTGGCTGCGGTCAGTTGCGGAGCAGGGGAGAGGGAAGGTAGACAACTTACAGCAACCACTACTAAAACCACGAAGCAACCACCAGCATCATCATCATTATCATCAGCTGCCTCAGCCTCAGCCTCAGCCTCTGCCTCTGTCTCTGACACGGACTGTGCCTGTTGCCACTTTGTGTGTCGTCTGTGTGGGCAGTTTCATTGCTTGTCTTTGAGTTGGAGCGACTCCGGTTTATCAGCGACGTCCGGAGCGACAGAATGTCTAAATTTTTTTTGATTACTGAATTTCAGCGATTTTTATGCGTTTGCCTCACATAAAATACGTATACAATACAAGTCTCCCAGCTCGGAGGCGTTTTAGCTTCGCATTTCAATGATCGACAACAAATCAACAAACACTTAATTAAACACTGAGCGAAAATTTGAGTCTCAACCAGTATTTCCAGCACCGAGTTTGTATTCAAATCACTTCGAGCCATTGTTAATGCCTTTAATGCTCGTCGATGCAAATGCAAATTGCTTTTGAGCTCTGGTTGAATCTTTCGGTTTTGGGTGGTCACTAATTTAATGCCTGATTTACATAACAGATCTCATCTTTTGTTTTACCCGCTGATAAGCTTGGCACTCTGCAAAACTGAATATTTTGTATTTATTTTAGGACCCGTTGGATGGTTAATGGCACTCACAATGAAGTGACGACGATTAGTTGACAGCCTTAAAAAGTTTTTAAGATTGTACCGATTAAAAACCTGTAAAAGTATTACCCAGTATGGGAAATCACAAATGAAATATAATCAAATAACACTCAATTATGACCATTTTAATAGATTATTCAATCGTCAGGTTTTAGTTGATTGCTTAAAATGTACTACAAATTGAAATGTTGAGGAGCCCTTGTAAATATCTGATTTTAGATCAAATGTTTCTCATTGGTTTATTTGAAACCTTGACCAATATATGCGAATCGATTTTAACAGTGATGTTTATTAAGATTATTTTCTATGGTTTGGTTCGTTTTACAATCAATTTAAGTTAAGTTGCATTTTCTAATTTTTGACATACTTTCTTTTCTATGATATCCCAAACTGATTAAATAAATATATTTAAGCACATTTAAAGATTTAATAAGACTTAAAATTAGTTTATAGAATCATGTTTTCTTTATTTGCAAGTTTTGTGGTATTATTAAACCATCAGTTGCTTACCCCATTTCCTATAACCAATGTGAGAACCCAGTCTGCACATGGTCGACTTCTATGTTGATACCGCATTGCAACATAGGGTTCCAACTGGCAACGTTGGCGGCGGAGTTGTCGTCGGCGTCGGCGTCGTCGGCCTCCTCTGAAATGCTGAAAAAGCTGCAAAGCACAATATGAAATCATATCACTAGACATGGCTTACAATAACAATCGCGGCCAGACACAGGGACAGAGACAGAGTCAGAGTCAGAGTCCAAGTATGACTGAGTGTTGTATGTTGAGTTTTACAGTGAATGCTCTCAACGGCAAACGCAACAGTAACAACAGCAACAACAGCAACAACAGCAATAACAGCAATGTGCCAACAATGATATTAAAAATAACAATTGTCTTCAGTGGTCTTTAACACCCGCACCGCTGATAGACAACAACAACAACGCTTGAGTGGCATATAAAAGTCACATCGACAACTTCGATTGACTAAAGAAAATATTGTGTAGCGGATGGAGCGGATCGAGCGAGCGATCGAGCGCTCGACCAGAGTTCATAAAGCACCGAGAGCATTTTGAATACCTGAACAATCATAAAAATAATGACGCTGCACATTCCGAAGCAGCAGCAGCGGCAGCAACAGCAGCAGCAACTCCCAGCTAAAAAAAAACACTGAAGCGATTCCGTCTCCAACACAGAACTGGAGTCGCGTCCATGTTTTACTGATCGACTGAGCTTTCTGCAGCCAGTCACACACAGCATGTAGACTTTTTGCCTGACTACATAAACTTGTGATATGGCAGATTATGTGGAAGGCTGAGCGGTAGGGAGAATCGGGGGTGCGGGAGAATTCTATGCGGGGTCAATGCGGCGTATGCGCAATTTGGGCGCATGCAAATTGAGTGCGCTGCAGCGCCTTGTAAAGTCTCTCCTCTTCCAAAGAAATTCGCATGATGTTGTGATTAATGAAGCGACTGCCAGCACGGATCACAGACCAGCCAATGGTTTCCACTGACAGCTTATCAGTGGAATAAGCCGCTGCTGAGGCCAATTGTTGCCTTGCGTGTTCCGCTGACTAAAGACTTCAATTCAGCTTCAATCATTTCATTTAACTGATGATGACGATGCGGCTGCCGCGGATGCTGCCGCGGATGCTGTCGCGGATGCTGCTGCTGCTGCTGCTGCAGATGGACATCATTTTGGAGCTGGCAAGTCGCAGTAAATATCTGCAGTTGAGCTTCTTCTCATCGCTCGACACGCAACTTGCATTTCGAGCGTTTTAGCTACCAGAGCCAAGGCACTTAACTACTTTATTGGTCCCCATTGGAACTGCAACTCCTTCGCACACACCTGTGAAATGACAACAACAACAGCGGCAGCAACTGCCACAGTTATGCTTGAGTTCCTCAGCTTCTTTTATAGTTTAATGAGCCACAGCACACGCATTAGAATCGAAAGGTTTATCTGTCATAAGGCTCGTAAAAGAACGGTTTCTTTTATTAAGTACAAAAAAGATTTCTAAACGCCATTTCTACACGGAGACCATACAGACATTTATCGCACTTATATCGCACCTCGTCCGTCCATAATAATAACCCATTTTAATTGACCATCAAAGCCACAACAGTAATAACAACAAAAACATATATATATATAAAAAAAACCCAGAATAAAGAATATCCAAAACTTAAATGCAGATGAGATTGTTGGGGTGGAGGGAGGAGGGAGGAGGGAGCAACGACAAGTCTCATATAATTTCAATGGGTCCATGTCCGCGCGCTGTCGATGTCTATGACCGGGTGGGCTATAAATTTTGTATTGGCATTTGCCATTGTGTGGCCAACGATAATATCGGGCGTGGAATTTATCGTGCCATGTGGGGGAGCCGTCAAAAGAGCGACAGAGACGGACATACACATTTGTACAGGGAGAGAACGGGAAGAGCGCTAGGAGCCGCAATATTTCATGGCTGATGGATACGTTTGTGATATATCGTAGTACAAGCGGGCCGTGATATATAGGCTCATGTGGAGGTGCGCATAAATCAAATGATGGTCGAAAAACATGAAATAAAAAATACCCAAAAGTCGTATGATGTGCTAGGCGCTGTTTTTCCCCGGGCGGGCCGCTCATATTAAGGAAACAAGTGCATTGGGTCCGAAGGGGTGTGAGAATCGAACGAAATCAAGACAAAATAGTGTGGAAAGCGAATAGGATAGTTAAAAAAGATAGAGATCTAGGTAACATCAAAGCGGCGGCTTGTAGATCAGAATATATTAAGGGAATTGGGTTTGTAGAAATAGGACGTGAATATAGATTGTATTATATTAATATAGTAAATAATATCTTCATTTAAATTTAATTTGAATATATTATTTAAGTAATTGATCCGAAAATAATTTATGAATCTGAATAAATTTGTATTTCTGCGCTAAAGCGTATAACTAAAGCCTTCGATAGTTTCTATTAGGATATCATTATTTTCATGGAAAAGTCAAGTAAAAATATTCTCATACTCAGCAAGTTCTATTCGTTGGAACCCCGAAGCACAACATTCATTTAAATTAAGAAATAAAAGAAATCTTCGAACTGTGAAAGTTGCCAATGGCTTCTGTCGGTTCGCAATCATAAGCCAAACTAAAACTTTTCACATTGCGACCGTTGCACGCGCTTGAACTGTGACCTCTTAAAGTCTGTTCAAATGAAGTAAAAGGGAGAGAGGGTGGAAGGGGAGGGAATATGAAGTATTCAAATTCGCAAGCCGATGCGAAGAGACGAAAGAACAACAAACGATGGGGAATGATAATAATGCCGGCAATAAAACGAATGGCAACTGAAATCGCACAGAACTTCGAAATGGTAGTTGGCTGCGCTTTTAAGCCTTTTAAACTTCAATCAAATTTCTCAGGATTTGGCAGGCAACAACAATACCAACAACTGGTAAGCCCCATAAGCCACGCTTTGGTTCGACAACAACAACAGCAACCAGCACAGCAATAATAATAATGTAATTTTGAAGGAAAAGAATGCGTTGTGGGCACCTTTCTTTCCACCGAGACGGCAACTTTGGCGAATTTGTTTTTGTTTTATTTTTTTGTGAGGGAGGGAGGGAGGGAGGGGGCGTGATGTTCGTTGTGGATATGCCATGTCGATGATCCTGTGTGTGTGTGTGTGTGCAAGTCAACCAACATCTGTGTAGGATGCCAGCACGTAAACGTTTCACATGCAAGAAGAGTTAACAGCAGCATTTGGATATGGATGCCTGGTGCTACCAAAATTACCAGACAGCTAAACCATGGACAACAACAATATGTTTATGGCTATGCGAAACACCGAAAATTCTTTGATGAAAGTCCACCGTAGCGGTAGAGGACCGTATACAAATTGGGCCCCAACCATTAGTCTGGAGAGCCAAGTTAAACGTTTTAGTGGCTGTGCTTAAGAGCGCTGAGGTAATTTTTCACTTTGCTGCAGTTTCAGTTTATTATGGCATTATAAAGCAGAACATTTATCCATCTCCCTCTCTCTCTCTCTCTCTCTCTGTCTTTCTGTCTCCGGGTGTCTCTTTCCCACTCCCTGTATTTGTCGTGCACAGATTCCCACAATTTCTTGAATGCGATTCCAGAGAATAAGTTACCATCATTCTATTTAGAAAACAATTCGATTAGAATTGACTTCTGTCGAGTGTTTCTTGTGTTCCCCCTTTGTTCGATAAAATACTTTCACATAATATCCACAGATAGTTGGAAAAATTGAGAGCGCTGCGATAACAACAATAAGCGCATTAATTGTTTGGCATTGTGATCATCCAGCTGTCTAACAATGAACATGGCACAATGGGATTGAGTTTCCATGCGATTCCGACTCCTCCACAAGTGTCTGCGCTTTGTCAGTATTTTCACGCACTTTGTAAAGTGGTTAGATAATCCATTGTTTATGGCATACCAAAAAAAAAAAAAAAAACCAAATACCGAATGGGAAAAATGTTTCGTCATTTTGCCAGTCAGTCAGGAATCGAGTAAAGGGGAATTCGGTTCGGTTCGCTTTGGTTCGACTCATAATTGAAGTTACTTGGCAGACAGTCAGGCAACAGCAAATCCATCTCAAGGTGCCTAAAGATGACTATAGAGCAAGCAACATGATTTGCCTAAGTATTGTTAGTGACTTTAATAAATTAATTGCGGGTCCGTAGAAGGAATCAGGCTGGTCCAGCTACTGTCGTGAAACAAATCTAGGCTAAAATTATTATTATTACATTCCATCAGTTTCGAAAATGATATTCTGAACACATCGGTATACTAACTAGCTACACACATATTTTTGATTTGTTTGACAGATTTTATTATATTAAGTCTTTAAAAAAATCAACTATTTACAAATCTTATTTAGTTATTATATGTTAACATTATCATTGTAAACTGATTTTTTGTAAGACATTCTTGTCAATATACATTAAAATTATGGTTAAAACATGCCAATATAACGGTCCAAGTCTTTGTTTATATTTTCTTATAGTTCCATTGACAAATTTCATGGAAAACCATTTTTCCACTTGTATCCCCCATTTACAGCTAACCCTCTCTGCATATCCACCCCAAACTCATCAATTTTCTTTGACAATCACCTCTTGTAGCAATCGAATGCATGTAAACCAAACCCATTAAAACCCATCAAAAGACCGAATTCAATTCAAGCTGAATGGATGCACAACAATTGCATTTTGAGGCGCATTTAAAGAATAACAACAATAACTAAGAAAGCCCAACAAGCAACAAGCAACAAGCAACAAGCAACAACAACGACAACGGCAGCAGTCAAAAAATGAAATGAAATCAAATGATGTGTATAAAAATGAAAATAATACAAAGATAAATAACAACAACAGCAACAGGGCAACAGCAACAACGCAGCTCGAAACAAAAACCATATAATAAAAATCAAGAAAAACAACTACAAAAGCGCAAAATACATATGTCCGTGTATCTGTCGATGTCGAGCGGGGGCGAGAACGGGGATGAGGGCGAGGTCGTATCTATATGGCTTGAGTTTTGCTCTGGCTCTGCGGCAATGTTGCTGGCGGCGCTGCTGCTGTTGCTGTGGCTGTGGCTGTAACTGCTGCTGCTGCTGCTGCTGCTGATGCTGCAGACAACTGGCAACGATGGCGACAGCCATGGACAACAACATGCGAGACTCTTAACCTTTGACGCCCGAACAATGAAGTGGTTAAAAGCAAGACATTAACACACAGACTTACAGGCAGCAAACAACGCCAGCAACAACAACATCAATAGAGAGAGGGAGAGAGAGAGACAGAAAGAGAGGGACGCTGTCGAAGCTGTGGTCTGAACCGGAGTCTGAGTTTGGGTTTGGGCCTGGGCCTGGGCCTGTGGCTATGTCTCATAGAGCAGTTCGAGCTGTTGTTGGTGTTGTTGGCTTGTAGCACTTGAGTGGAATGACAGAAATTAGTGAAATTTATTATTGATATCCACTTGAATTTATAGAGCAGCGAACAAAAGGCGTTGTTCGAAGTTGGAGTTTTCCCCTTTACCATTACCTTTTTATTTTATTTTATTTTATTTTTTTTTTTGTTTCTTCTCTGACTTATATAAAGGTGCATCTTTGTGGCGTCTCCGCAGCTAACAGCAGCAGCTGCTGCAGCTGAAAAAATTGATGGCATTGCGTTGCGATCTAATGCGTGTGATAAACAGGTTCAGGTTCTGTTTCGGTTTCGGTTTCTCTTGCTCCTAAGCGAGAAGGTGTCGCTGCGTATAAATTATGAGAGGAGAGACAATAAAATGCACGACAGGCAGCAGCGCTAATAGCCGATAGATAGAAGTTGTTACCGCTGCCCTTTCTTTGCCCAGCGAGAGTGAAGCAGTATTAAATGGAGATACTGGGAGAGGGGAGACCGAAAGATTTAGACTTTATTGTGAAGCCACCCAGAACAGAGTCCAGTGACGACGACACCCGCAGCATTCGGATCAGCTCTGTGGCAAGCGTTCAATCGATCGATCGCGCAACGATGCAACGAATGCATTTTTACATGAAGAGTGTATTTCCAGCAGTTCCGAGAAAACTTGAGCGCCGCACAATAGAGTTATTTAGAGGCCCAAAGTTATGGTTATTGATTTGAAATCTCACATGATATGAGAGTAAGGAGTGCGTGTCTGCGTTAAAATAACAGGGCCACAATCGTCTACTTCACAGATCCCCCTGAACACAGAGATTGGCAGGTTCTTGAGAGCACAAAAGCCGCCGTTGCATACACTCACACTCACACACACACACACACACACACGCACACTCCTCAAGCTGGAGGCTTCAGCTCCAGTTCTTACAGTCTTCAGTTTCGAGTTGAAGTGTTATGGGCGAGTCGCGAGCTCTTGACAGACCCTCGTGCTCGTGCCCTGTTTCAAATGTTCAGAAATTGTGGAACCTTTAATTAAACGGTGGCCTAAAATATGCAAACGAGTCGAGACCGACGCTCGGCCGTATGCCAAGTCCAAGTCATAACTCA
Organism: Drosophila planitibia; assembly: GCA_035043785.1. Taxonomy (NCBI): domain Eukaryota; kingdom Metazoa; phylum Arthropoda; class Insecta; order Diptera; family Drosophilidae; genus Drosophila; species Drosophila planitibia. The sequence goes on along the minus strand of JAWNMS010000110.1, from coordinate 1,060,629 downwards.
TTTGCTTTTACGAAAAACAAAAAAAAAGGTGGCCCAGGCATAAGGGGAATCGGGGCAGCAGGTACCGTCGGGGTACGGCCCATTGGCCACTTTGCATACTAAACGGCGCACGCCCCACTTTCAACGCATGCCGAAGACGCGTCTCAGCTCGGCAACAGCTTCGTCGTCGTTGTCGTCCTTCGGGCGCTTTTTCGGCGGTCAGGTGGGAGTGACCATGGAGTTTTTGGTGCGCTACCGAAATCATAAGACCGGCAGAATTCTTCAGTTTTGCGCTTCAGCTGATTTGCATGCGCCTTTTCATTTTTTGATTATGGCTTCGAACCACAAGAAACTCATTTAAAATCGATTTATGTAAGGATTAAGATTCAGTTACTGCACGAAAAGGAGAAGAACAAAAAAAAAAAAAAAAAACAGATCTTCACTGCCTCACCTTATGCCCCTGTGGCATGTCCATCAAGTTGGCTGCAAGTTAAGAAATTAGTAAAACTCATTTTTGCATTTTTAGCCTCCGGGCTTAAACTTAATTCGGAAGCACAGCAGGAGGTTCTAAGTAAATAAATGTGCCTACCCGGCCTCCATTCGTTTAATTTGCATTTTATTGCACTGGAGCTGAATGCGGCTAGCCCGAGTCTGGGGTCTGTGAAGTCTCTCTCTCCTGGCTGGCACTACAGCCAATTAAGCGTATATTTGCCACGCTTTACAGCTTTTGACTGGTTCTCCTTCCTGCTCTTGCGATTTTGCGGTGCTCTACTTTGGCAAGAGCGCAGCTAAAAATGATTAAAGGCCTCCCCAGTCCAGTCCAGACAGTCTTTTATATTAATTTGTGTATTCGCATTGTGTTTCCAGTTCCATCGTAGTAGTATCTCACAACAGTCCTCAGAAATTGAAAGTGAATGCCGGGCAGCAGGAAATGAGTTGCCAATAGAATAATCATAACGCACCATAGGGGGTGGTTGATCCACAACAATCAGAGTTCAACATAAAGCTTGTCACACCGTCTACTGGTTGGTAGCCTGCACTCCTCCCATATCCGGTTCGAAAAATTGGTTCACTTTGAAAATAACCAACAGAGGTGACCAAAAGTTCTGCAAAGTCTAAGAAAAAATCAAGTTGTCTGTGCAAAATAATAACGAATAAGGTAGAAAAATCACAATAACCACAGTGTTTAATATCCGGAGAGTAGATTAGAGATTATGTTATTCTAGAGTCCGACAGCCTTCATAGAGGATTTGATTTTAAAGTAATAGCTATGATGAAGAACTGTTAATGAACTACTTATTACTTCAGAACATAATTCCGCTCTATATATGTATCTCTATATCTCTCTCGCTCTCTCTCTGTCTCTCTTTCTCTCTCTTTTCTCTGTATGTCTTTCGGTGTGTATTCTGTATCTTAAGGCCAAAGTATTGCATTAAGGCCAACTCCATTACGATACGTTATATTATCCAATTCTGTGTAAATGTAATTTGATGTGTTGCCGCTGATGTCGATGTTGACCCAATGCCAATGCGAAATTGAAATTTAATTCTTTCTCACGTAGTCGCCTCTGCCATTAGCTCAATCAGAGAAACGTTAAATCGAGTGCATCAATTTGACCATTTAGGCCCCTTGCTGTTGAACAACAGCAACAAGAGCAACAGCAACAGCAACGGCAAACGCCGAGCATTTGGGTGACGAGCAGTGAGCACGAATGGCGCCCCATTCGGCAAACCGATTGCAATACCGATTCTGATACACCCGTGCAGGGAGTATCTGGTCATCGGACATATGTTTAGAGCCGAGTGATGTTCATTCCAAACGGTCAGCGATGCACAACGAAATGCTTCGGCTGTCACTCAGCCGGAGAGTGTTTCAAGTCGGGGGAACCGTGTACACTCACATCATTCATGCAGGCAGGCAGGCAGGCAGTCAGTCAGACAGTCAGCCACTCAATAATTCGGCACTACTTCCTTCTACTTCTGACCTGACCGACAGCCGCGAGAAAATTGCAACAATTTTCCATTGTTATTGTTGTTGTTGTTTCATTGCAAATTTTACTCCGTTTGTTTGCAATTAATTGACATTCGCAATCCACAGAATTGCAATCGAGAGTCCAAAGCCCGAACCACACTCTCAACTCTTATTTGCCCATGCAAATTATATTGAACTGATTCCCACGACGCTTTTGGCCAGATGGCTTCGATTTGATTTCAAACCGTCCTTAGTTGATTTATCTTGTTGTTGTTCTTTGCTTATTGCTATTGTTGTTGTTGTTGTTTTTGTTTTTAATGCTGCTGTTGCGTTGAAGGCATGCAAATCATTCATGGAATGTTTGACGAAGGGCTGGTAAAAATGATTCACATTCACACTGTTTCGGGATCGGTTTTGCTTCGTTGGTGCGATGTTTAATCACTTTCAAAATTGGCAGCTGAAATTATAGTTAAAATTGTATTTACTTGGCGACTGCTCAATTTGATTGCATATCGACTTACGAAGCAAGAAAATCATAATAAGTAGGGAATTGGATAAATGAAAGGTTTAAAACCTAAAAGTAGGAAGATAGAGTTACAATAAAGAAAGTGTTCTCAAGGATTTTCAGATACATTACTATTTGAAATGAGCATAATTACGAGTTACCGAAACCAGTCTAGTTTCGTGGTTCAGAACCGAATAATCGGTTTTCCAAATTGTATTGTAGTATTTTTTAATGTAGTATTATTTATTATAATATATAACCAATAATCGATGTTTCTCTCAAATTCGAAAGCTATATTCTGAGTTATGTTGCTTTCATTGCTAAAATTACTTCATTGCCCTCCCACTCTTTCTATTAATAATTCCCTTTGTCCAAAACCTTATACACTTCGACAACACTCTACTGTTTACTTAAGATATTTGTCCATGCGCCAACTCATTTGTTGTTTGCTCACTCGGCTCAAGAACGACGTCAATATAAGATACAAGCACAACAACAACAAACACAAGATCTCAAGTATTTGAACCCAAAAAAAAAAAAAACAAAAATGATCAACGGCGCACATCAAAGAGCAAAATTTTAATATTTCCTAATCCATTGTAATTATGATTTCTCCCCCATTGTTTGTCACAAGAAATGTAACCTTAAAAAAAAAACAGCCGGCACAAGGCCTCAGGTCTTTTCAATAGATCGTATTACCAAGTGAATATGTCAATTCTGCGCCGTGTTGCACACGAAAAACGATAAGAGATCTGCGTCGCAGCTACGAAAGAAAAAATTAAAAATCGAACAAAAAAATCGAGAAAAAATGTTTGGGCCAAAACCCCCAAACATTAATTGTAACGGCTGTGCGTGCCAACCACAAAATCGACTACCAGACCGCCTATTTCAACAGAAAACTGAACTGACAAAAAAATACAAAATAAAATTGAGAATAAAAATAACGATAATTGTAAGCAGAAGTGGAAGAAGTGGAAGGCAGCACCTAATCTTGACGGCAGCGTTAGGGACTGAAACTGGGACTGGGACAGGGATTAGTTGTTCCAATCAGCGGCAACGCCTGCGGCTAATGAACAGCGGCTGCTGCTGCCTCTGTCACTGCCACTGCCGGCTGTTACCGGGAATTGTGAACTGGGAACACGGCGAACGCCCCTGGTAATTACTCGTCGTACCAATAAAAAGTCACGCCAAACAATAGCATTGGGCCAGGGCCAAGATCTTCGATAGTCGATCTTATCGCTGCCATAGATGTGTGTTATGACTTTTACTTTTCTTTGGACTGGTCCGACATGCGCGACAAACCAAAGCAGATTAATATTTCGATCGGAAAGATGACAGGCGGCCCAACACAATCAAAATCAAATTATAAGACAGCAATCAATAATTTGACACGACAAACCACATATGCAAAAGCACAAATACTTGGATATTAACATTGGTTCTACGGCAAAAGCAGATGGCATTCGGATTTATAGAAGACGACTACTTTTAATAGTCACCTGACCAGATTTGTGATTTCACTGTGTCCCAATAAAAAACTAATTACAATTTTAAGACTGGGGCTTTTTGATTGATTGATTCAAAAGTGTAAATTGAAATTTACTTCCAGTTCAATTTGTGTAAATATAAATATATACATATGTATATGAGAAGTATATGAAGAATCGATAATATATATAAGCATACCATTGCACAGCAGTAGTTAAGACATGTCAAAGCTATCGTTGAAAAATTATGTGACAGCTAAATAGATATTTTGGATGCCCTAGGGAAATCGGTAATAGCTTTGATTCCCAACTGGATTGCCTCTGGGGAAAATAAATGAATTATATTCTATTATAATATTAATTGTGGTCAATTGTATTCATTCTGCAACTAATATATTTTTTTTATTTGCCAGGAAACAGAGAATGAAAAGTTCGTCAATCTATATCACATAGCTGATATTAAATTTAGTTTCGTCACTAAGCCGGTTTACTTTCCTCTGCTCTTTGCTCTTTTTCAAATTCATCTATTCGACGCTCCAAGACATCCACATCCAGCCACATGATCGAGGCCATATGCCACCTGGGTGGCGGATCACTATTTATTTCCTTCAAAAGATTCTTGAGACGAACTCTGTCAACTTCAATAGCCATTTTGCGCCTTTTCAGCCTTTTGGTTTTTGGGACCATCCATTCCATCCATTCCATCGGCGTATCCTGACGCTGATGCTTCAGGCCCAACTTTTGCGTTTGAGTCTTCACATTTTCAATTGTACGCTTGCCTGCTCCTATTGCCAATAACTCCTTCTGTTGCTGCTGCTGAACCAAGGGAGTTTTGGGCATAGCAAGCGTACTCGATTGACGAATGTTTTCCTGATCCGATTTTGGGCAAGCTGAAATGCGGTTTGATGGAAGATCAGGCACTCGGAATATCCTTGGTGTATCAGCCCTTAAAAGGCTAGTTGCATACACATTCTTCGGGCCCAACTTTTGCGTTTCAGTCTTCACCTTTTCAATTGTACGCTTGACTGCTCCTTCTGCCAAGAACTCTTTCTGTTGCTGCTGCTGACCCAAGGTGGTTTTGGGCAAAGCAAGCTTACTCGATTGGGGAAGGATTTCCAGATCCGCTTTTGAACAAGCTGAAAGGCGATTCGATGGAAGATCAGGCACACGGAATATCCTGGGTGTATCAGCCCGTAGAAGGTTTGATGCATAAGCATTCTTGTGAGCTAATCGCTTCTTTGGATTCATTTCTTCTTTAAATCGATGTCCCTGCAAATATACAAATATATTATATGATGAGTGCCTTCATTTTCAGAATAGAAGTTTTGTACGCAATACTTACCGAAATATATTTAAATCCTTTTTTCTTTTGTTTACTTCTCACACTGGATACACAAACATAAATGGGACATTTTTCTGCTACGTTATCCTACTTCAAATTGCCGACAGACAGGAAATCCAAAGCCTCTTTGATTCTGAATTTTATTTTATTGATTTTCATGCTAAATTCTTTTTCTTTCTACTAATAATGTAAAATATAAATACTTTGTGAGAATTTTATATTTTTGTTTTATTGTTTTCTTGTTTTATTCTCCCCCTTAACTTCGAATTATAAATATTATTCTTATTTTAATTATAATTATATTCTGGCAGTTGTCATAACCTGAACAGCATATTTGTCTTATTTGGATACAGCCAAAATTGAACGGGTTTCCCTGGATACATCAGTATGTGCTCATCGCAGCCGAGTTGATATAACCATATCTGTCTGTGCTTCAGTCCATCTGTTTAACTGACTGCTTCCTAATTCCTCAGTTTCAAAGCTGCCTTGATGCCATTTGCAGGCAGTACTTACATATGTCAAAGCCGGCACTTTATCATATAGATGCATATCGGTATGTATCATCAGTATCCGATTTGTTCCAGTTGAATTTATGCATTTAAGGGTACTCGATCTAATCGAACCATTGTCAATGTATATAGTACATTGTACCGAGTACCGAGGGAAACTATTGAATCGGATGAATCTTCAAGATCAAAGATATATATATATATATATTGTTGAGGGTCCGCTGTCAGTGTTTGCTTTGGGTAGAGGTTATACATTAAAATTCCAAAAGGAAGCTACTTTTCGCATTTATTAAAAGATTAAAAGTTAATTCCCAGCTGTTGATCAACCTGCGTTTCCGAGTTGTGTTTGTGTATTTGTAAAGTTTTGCGACATTTTGCTTGGCCCATGGGCTTCAGTGAAGTTAGTTGTCTGTCAGCTCTTATCCTTGCCCCTTGTTGCTGTCCGTTGTCCCTGTTCGGTTGGCCCTCTGCCGTTGTCCCCGTTTGCTGGGCATGTTGCTTGCTATGTACAACATCAAGTTTTATCGCTGATCGTGATCATGTAATTCCAGCCCACGCATGCGCGCACAGCGTTAAGGAATCAAGTTTAGCGCATTCTTATTGCCGATCTCAATGCGCGCCTTTCCCTGTGACAGATGGTGTAAGGCTGCAAGGCATTCCCGTGCCCAGACCCAGACCCAGACTCAGGCTCGAGACTCAGATTCAGATTCAGAGCCAAGACTCAAGACTCGATACTCGAACGGAGCGGATGACTGGTTTTCGCTAGCCGAACGTTCTACACTAAAAGAAAGTATATATAATATAAGGAAAATGTATGATAATTATATATTCTGTACATATGTTTATTCAAAGTTACTGAAAGTACTAAGTAGACAATATGTTTGTATTGGCTGCTTATAGCTGAAAGTCAAAATAAATTGATTATATCACCTTCGATTTCCACAAGCATTTTAAGCAATTTCTTCAACTTAAAGCAATATGTTTTTCTGAGTGTATATGTAAACTGGTACTTGAAATTTGAAATCATGTACCATTTGCCTTGAGACGGAGCAACTAGTCGCATCTTTAACCTGGATGTGGATCTCGTCGTCGATCGTGTGTCCCTGACAGAGCGGCACAGGAAACGCGCATTTAAAAGCGCGACTATCGAAATATAACGACATTGAGAGGAGGACAAACACAGCGAAAGAGAGAGAGAGCGAAAGAGAGAAAGAGAGAGAGAGGAAGAGAGAGAGAGAGAAAGAGAGAGAGAGAGAGAGAGAGGCAGAGGAAGCGGCAGCAGCCAGCAAAGCCATTTAAAGGAAGCTTGTGTCAATATTAAAGGCGCATGGAGTTTACCTTGGAATGTAGTCGGCGCTGCAGTCGATCGCTAATCTTTTGAAGGCGCCGACACAGCAATGATCATCATAAGCGAACGTTTGAGCGCACTAAGCGACATAATTGCTACCGTGGGACGACTGCAGACAGCAGAGCCACAGCCACAGCCAAAGCCAAAGACTCCCTGCTTCCCCGAAACTTGGCCAGTTTGCTTGTTTGCCTGTCGGATCTTGGGGCTGCACTGTTCCTGCGATCATTACGGGATGCGCTCCTAATGCGTTCCAATCAAACACACACGAAACGAGCGTATGACATGTTTGTGCATTATTAATCATGATAATATCTGTATAAATGCATAAATGGCAAAAAAAACTGTGCATTGCCCCTTGCAAGTTTGCAGCCAAATTGCAATTTAATGCAAAAATAAATTGCAGTGCCGACTGCAAACGTGAAACTGAAGTTGAAAAGATGAAGTTGGAATTGTAATTGTAGTTGGAGTTGGAGTTGGAGCTGGAGCTGACCAACCGGCAGCCGAAGCAGGCAGCTCCCATGATTATTGGTCATTTACTTGAGCCGTTTAGCGCATTAAAATGCACACAACCTCTAAGAACACACACACACACACACACCCATATATGTATGTATGTGAATGTATACATGTATGCATGTATGTATATTCAAGCAACTCTGTGTATCTCTGAGCGAGTCCCACAGTCAAGTTGTATGCATACAGAAATAATTGACAGTTGAAAACTTGCAACGCAAACTGAAGCTTCAATCCCAAGTTCAAGTCTCAGTCGTGCTCAATTCTGGGCGTTGGGCTTGCAGCTGTGACTGTGACTCTTTCGCTGTCCCCCTCCCCCAATGCACCCGTACCAGCAACTCCAACTGCAACTGCAACTGCATCTGCATCTGTGGGGCGTGTGCATTGCCATGACGTGCCAGCAAAATTATTACAATGAGTTGTAGCTGCAGTCGAAGTGTACAGGAAGGGAGGGGCTGTGTGCAACACACACACATACACACACACACACATTCGTTGGGGGTAGCGAAAGAAGAAATCAACGCATTCGCTAATGGGCATCAGCTAGCAGGTTATTACACTTCGAAAAATTATTGGTATTAATTAAAATAACAGTTATGAAATGAATAATCTGAGCAATCTCATCAGTCAATATGTATTTACAAATTCGTATTTTGTATATATATATGTTATACTTTTCTTTATGACAATAAGTAGGAAGCGTTCACCTTGATAACAGTTATGATCCCCACTTATTGAAGACATGATAGATGAGTGATGAATAGGTGAATAGATGAATAGAGCATCTGGAACAATGAAGGAAGGTGGCCAAGAGAGCGACTACAAAATAATTCATCCGTCTTTCATTGGATTGATTAACACACATCCACATCCTATTAACGATTGATATTCGATTAATACACGAAATTATTCCTAATTCAAGCTGGAAGAGCAAAATAAGCTGTAACCCAAACAGATCGAATAGAATGGTATAAGTGACTATCTTTATTACTTTTTGAGCAGCAGTTAAGGTTTACTACTACTATTATAAAAAATTACAAAATGTAAATGATAAAATATAATAGTACTTAATACTTGTGCTCTTATTTAATTGGACAGATGAAAAGTACGTTCTGGTATTCCAAAGCAAAAAGTCCAGCGGCTGATCAACCAATGGACGATGAGGCATGGATCTGCTTGAACATCGATTAAATGCCAATAAATGTGCAGATATGCAAACCTAAAAGGAGACCAGGGATATCGAACTTATATCAAAAATATATATCGAGTTTATATTGATGTTTCCGATGGGAGACTCACTCAGAAGAGCGAATGTCAGGATAGGAATGATAAACTTATTAAACGTGTTCTTATTAATTAAACAATTCTTATTAATTTAAGCTAATATAAATCAAAATGAAATACGAAAAAACATTTAAGAAATGTATGCATGATAATTAATCGATTGCCAAAAATAAGCGATAATATTGCCAAAGTTATTTACAGCTTATATACATATGTACAATCGTATGTATAAGGCAAAATATTAATTAAACATTTTCTCTTCTTGTCAACGATCACAAAACCCACAATTCGGAAATTCTCTTTTTCCACTTAATCTGAGGCGTGGCCCCGCCCTTCATTTTAGTCAATTTCTATCGCCTCAAGCTTTTACTTATGGCTTTATTAAGGCTGGCTTTTAAACATACATATAATATTGCATGCTAATTGTAATTAGCTAAAAGAAGAGTTGTTCTGTTTTCAAAGCGAAAACTGATCAGAAAAATCAAAAGACATGAGCCCATTTTTTAGCTAAAAGAACTTCAAAGCATGAGCAAAAGGAACCAAGAGATTATCGGAACTGTTAGCCTTAGTAGTTTATTCTCATCTTCATAGTTGCCAAAATGCCAAGATTAGACAAAATATGAATAATCTGTTGAACACAACGATAAGAAGTGCAATAATTGAGCAAGTTGAAATGATCTCAGCTGCACATTATATATATAAATTAAAACATAAATCAAATCAATGTAGTTGTCAACGCACCTCTTGTGGACCAAACTTATTGACGATATGTATCTCAAGGGCCTCAATATTAGTTTAATTAAGATCTGGAGTCAACATCCACACCTCGTATAGCTGCCAGTTGCAATTACATAACTTCATTCCCATAGGATAGTCATGCCGATTCCCACCACCAATCTTAAAACAAGTCTCTCGCAACGATCGTCAAGTGCAATCAGGCAACTTTAACTATCGCTCAAGGCTATCAGCGATTTGTCAGACTTTACCAGCAAGTTCTGGAAAGGTGCAGTCGAACAGGCCTGAATTTCCAAATCAAAATAAAGAGTTACCTGCGAATAATTGCCAACAAAATGACTGAAAATAAAGCGGAGAAAGAAGAAATGACAATCATAGTTGGGAAAAGTGAAACTCATAAGCAAACTGTAAAAATCAAATTGCATATCTAAGTAAATAATGAAAGAAACAACAGCAAATGGCAAATTATGAGCAACAACAGCCGCAACGATTACTTCTAAAGCAATTGTGAAAGAACACCCACTCAAAAATAAGCGTTTTCCATATTAACAGCAACTGCGAGCGCCAATAACCGGTTAGCATTGTGTGCATGTGTGTGTAACTGATCGCGCTCTATGCATGTGTGTGTGTGTGTGTGCGTGTGTGTGCTCAAGAGATGACAACACTTAACTCACCACAAGACACAAAACGTGTTTCGTTTGCACCTACTGGGCACCTGGTTGCGCTCACGCGTGCTCTTGCTCTCAGCTAGCGCGACCCTCTCCCTCTCTCTCTCTCTCTCTCTCTCTCTCTAGCACTCTCTCTGTGTGCGTTGATCGCGTGCCTGCTGCGCTCTTGCACTCTCACTCAGCTGGCTTGAGTTTGAGTGCGCTCTGTTGCTGCTGCTGCTGCTGCCGATGTGTTGGTGAGAGAGAGCCAGTTTTGGACAGGCGAAAAGGCAACAAGTGAGCGCAGGTCCCAGGTCCGCGCGCCGCTCGCAGAGCAATGGACTTTTAGTTATTCCGTGATCTTTTACCAATATTGTGCAGCGCACACGGCACGTCGGCTGATCGCAACAGCAACAGCAACAGCAGCCAAATCCGCCCCTGATTTTTCAATAAAAAACAAATTATACATTGTAAATAAATGCATACACATATATTTATTGACGGAAGTGCTGAGGCTGGTGTCAAAAACGGAAACGTCAGCGGAAATACCGCCCAAAAACCTGTGTACAATTGCGAATAGATTCTAACTGTGCTTCTCAAGCCTTAACACAGCCAACTCAACTCTGTGTGTTTGTGACAATAACGCCCACAAAAAAAAAAACTGTTTCTTTGTGTGGGCCAACAAGCTTTGAAAGCTTTGAAGCGCGTGCTCGACGTCATTTGATCCACTCGCCAGAGGTGTGTAGTTCGGGCCGCCCGCCTCCCCGCCACCCCATCCACCACTAACCTCCTGGCAGTGCTGCGAATTGGTTTGTTGTTGTTTGTGTTTGCGTTTGTGTTTGTGTTTGGTGTTGTGTGTGTGTTTGTTGTTTTTTCCTGTTTGCCGTTTGGAACGTCAAATTCGATTTTTATGACTTTTGAAAGCGTGACTAAGGCGTGATTTATGATGGCGTGTGGTTTTTAATATTCATGTGCAAAGTCAAAAGCCAAAAAGCAAAAACCACGGACAATCCAGCCACAAGACCTGCGTAGGTGCGCCAAACAATAAAAAATAAAAAAATCGAAGCACATCAACAACAATAACAACAACAACAACAGCAACAGCAACAGCAGCAGCAGCAGCAGGCGTTGCAGCTTTGTGCCCACGGGCGAAGAAGACTCTGCCTCGATATCCTGCTGTGTGTGCGTGGATCAGTGGTTCAGTGCATTTGGCTCTTTTTATGGACGCAGCGAAGCAATTGACTGCCGCTGCGGCAGCTGGCAAGCACGACAACAACAACAGCAGCAACAGCTGCAACAACAACAACAACAACAATAACAGTAACAAGACCAACACCATGCAATCGTTGCCACAACGAGGCAAGACAACAGCAACAACAACAACAACCACAACAGCAACAGCAACAGCAACTGCAGCCGACGCTCGCATCAATAAGTCACTTGCAATAGAAGCAACAGCAACAGCGACCAGCCGAAGCAATCAGAGCAGCAGCAACAGCAACAGCAACAAGCAGCAAACAGCAATGACAACAACAACAACAACGACAAGTGTCGAGCAGCAGCTCAAGTGCAGTCAGCAGAAGACAGAAGCCGAACAGCAATCACCAGCATCAGCAGCAGCAGGCAAAGCAGCAACTAATGCAACAGCAACTGTTACAGCAGCAACAACAGCAACAGTTGCCGCTGCTACCAAATCGAGTGCCGCAGCAATGGCCGCTGCAACAGCAACAGCAGCAGCGGCAACCAATGATCTGGCAGCAGCTGCTGCTGTCGTCCTCTCACTACAGGGCACCATGGTCAGCAGCCTACAGCAGGCGGCATTGCTGCCGGCAAATTCAGCGGCAGCAGCAGCACTCAATTTACAGGCGCTCGAATCGTATTTGGCACTGCAGCGTCTCACTGGAAAATCGGATGTGTTTCGCTTTAGTAGCAACAGCAGCACCAACAATAACAATAACAACAACAACAACAGCAACTGCAATGGCAACAGCAACAATAGCACGCTTAGCAGCAACAACAGCAACAGCAGCAACAACAGCGATGCTGAGCAGAATGCAACATTGCCAGCACTCATTGATTTAGCCAGCATAGAGCTCAAGTCCAGCTGCTCTTCGAGCGCCTCCAGTGTCTGCACAGCCGTTGTCAGCTCACCCAACGCCAGCAGCAGCAACAACAACCCTAGCAGCAACAACAACACTAGCAGCAACAATACTAATAGCAACAACAGCGGGAGTGGAAGCACATCGAAATGCATTCCTCCGCTACCATCGATAAGTACCGTTAGCGCCGCTGTTGCCGCTGCTGCTGCCGCTGCCGCTGCTGCAGCCAATCAGCAGGCAGCGTTGGATTGTGCCACCGCCGCTGAATTGGCCGCCGAATGCGATTTGCCGCTGCTCGACGGCGAGGATGCGCTGTCCTTTGAGGCGGGCGACTTGGACAGCAGCTACGGCAGTTTCATCTTCAATCCAAACAGCTTTGGCGCCACGGAAGCGGACACATCACTGCACTCGCTGCAGGCCACCATGTACCAGGACAAGCTGAGTGTCATTTCTGCTGCTGGGGGCGGTGTTAGTGGTACTAGTGGTGGTGCAGAGGATGCGGCAAATAGCTCAACAGCAGCGGCAGCTCAACGCTCCAAGAAGCAGTTCATTTGCAAGTTTTGCAACCGCCAGTTCACCAAGTCCTACAATCTGCTCATCCACGAACGCACCCACACGGACGAGCGTCCCTACTCCTGCGATATATGCGGCAAGGCATTCAGGCGACAGGATCATCTGAGAGATCACAGGTGAGCAATACATAAATATAATGGACAATTTTTAGTTAGCTTTTCGAAACATAAATAACATTGATCTAGACGATCTCAATCCCAAAACTAGAAAGAACTAGAATATCTCAGATGATCTTTTTATTTCGATCATCAACCGATAAGCGAATTTATTAATCAGGAGAAATCAAATTAAAAGCTTAAAAACAAAAAATTAATTTGAAATATAATTTGTGTAATCTGGAACCAACCATTACTCAGACTGTAGTTTTATTCATTAATAGATGCTGAAAACAAGTTAATAAGCTTCAAGAACTTAAATGTGTGATAAAATGTTAGCTTGTTTGCCAGCCTGTCCATTTCAAAAATGTTCTAAGTCAATTTCCTTTCTCTTTTGCCACAGATACATCCATTCCAAGGAGAAACCCTTCAAGTGCGCCGAATGCGGCAAGGGTTTCTGTCAGTCGCGCACTTTGGCCGTCCACAAGATACTGCATATGGAGGAGTCGCCGCACAAGTGTCCCGTTTGCAATCGATCGTTCAATCAGCGCTCGAATTTGAAGACACACTTACTCACGCACACGGACATCAAGCCCTACAATTGCTCCTCGTGCGGCAAAGTGTTTCGGCGCAACTGTGATCTGAGGCGTCACAGTCTCACGCACAATCTATCGGCAACGGGTGGTATGGGCGGTGGCTTAGGTGATCTGTTTGGCGGCAGCACCAGCAACGGTTCCAGCTCCGATCTGGGTGTCTCCATGGTTCTGCCCAGTTCAACGGCCGCAGGAGCGCCAACTCCTTCAAGCACACGTGACTTGGTTGCCGTCAGCGATTGAACTCAATTCGACTTCCCCACCTCTCTCTCCGAAGAAAGGTAGCGCCCCTTTTAAATCTCATTTGCAGCTCTCAAGAATTCGAATCCCTCCACAATATGTGTCTGATCTGTGTTGCTTGTACTCGATGCCTTCAAGTTGCTTACAGCTTACAGCATTTAATTTTAGTTTTAGCTTGTGACTAAATAAAGTTAAGCTTATGATATTTTTAGCTGGTAGTTTATTGAATATTTGAAGCATAGCAATAGGACGAAAGTTTGACTTTATTTGAATATACATATAATACTATAGCTATAAGTAAATTGTGGACTTTTATCGTAGTTTCGAATAAATATCATAGCTTAATGGAAACTCATTTATATAAAGTGTTTTATTCTTTGCCGTCTGGAAGGAGCTTTGGTGTAACTGAAAATAAACTTTAAAAGTATGTCTCGGAAGCCTTTAATTCAAGATTGGGGTCCTGCCAAATATCAAGATTTTATTTTTGGAGAAACTAAACATAAGCTTTATGAAAACCAGCTGATAAACTATTGTATTTTTCTTTCAATAGATACAAGAACTTCTATAAGCTAGACAAAATCAATAAATGTTTCTCCGTGAATAAGTGATAATTATGCAAGAATAAATAAATTTACTTATTTCAAATTATACTATTATGACTTTCAATTAATTTACAGGTTTTGGTATTGGAAACAAATCGACAATGAGTTGGTTGGGATAAGTTATGAGGGGATTTCTTTGGAAAGCACCATCCTTTAAGAAACACCGAAACTATAAATCAATTTTGGGCCCAAGTATTCTCGAGTGCTTCCTGTTGTGCACCTCTTGGGCATCCCGTTCTGATCCCGTTTCCATGTCATTACACCCCCACCCACCTAGTTGTAGTTTCTCACATGTAGTTAACACTATATAAACACTTGTAGCAAACGAGAAATCAAATATTTGTAGCGATGTTTATCGCTCGAGTGCCAACAAGGGCAATTAATGTACCATTAAGGTGTACATACTCCATCCACAGTCCAAACAAGCCTTTGACAACAGAAATGAACAGAAAACAACAGACAACAAGAGCAAAGAGACAAAGAGGCCCAGCGACTACTCGGCTCGACTTGACTATTTTCCCACCAGAAGTTTCTACCAGAGAGACAAATGAACGTTATCGCCTAGCCAAACAATGTTGAACAAGCCAACGACACGATTTGTAGAGCAGGCGCTATCATTGCCGTACCGCCCACCCAGGTGATGAATACCTACACCTACATGGCAGAGTTCGGTTCCCAGAGAACCGAGAGCGAGACGCTTTTGCAGAATTGTGGCCAGCTGCCAGCTGCCAGCTCGAGTTGCCACAAAGTTAACCATCATTTCTTTTATGATCGACAACACGAAAACGATGCAAGTTCAAAAGCTGATGCCGACCTCTGCGACTGGTTAGGGTAGCTCCGTCTCTTTTTTGCAGTTCGGTTCGCTGTCTCGTTTGGCGTTTTTTCGTCTTTTTCATTTTTTTTTCGTTGCGTTTGTCAATCGTTAAACGGATCAATGTAGAGCCGCCTGGGACGACACAACGCTGTTGCATTTCCTGCGCCAGCTTCAACAAACCAATTACAACGATCAAACAACAATTATGGTACACAGCTCTTGACCAGCTTAAGACCTGCCCACCACCACCTTGCCCCGTTACCCTTTTCCTAACCGTTATCTCTTCACTTGCTGTGGCAACAGTTAAACACGAACTGCGCACGCTGCTCTCTGCAAATATTTGCGCGGATATTGTTCTATTCAATGGAACAAGCACGGAACGAGACATGTCCCAGCACCGACAACGTTTTGGGCCATTAGCCAAAGAGCTCAACAGCGGACAGACTATGGACTACACTTGAAAAAAATATGAACAAAACTTTAGAAAACTGCTCTAATAAATTATGATTATTATTATTTCCTTCGAATTTTAAGTTTGGCAATATTTTATGCTAAACAATAAATAATTTACGAAATGTATAAATTTAAAAAAGAAGAAACACTCAAAACACCTCAATCGATGCGAATTTTTAGAAACGTGAAACAAATTTTAATTTATCCAACTTTGCAATTTATAAAGAAGAAAAAACTTCCGCAACAGCAAAATGTTTAAGAACTCTTAATTTTTATATTTATATTTTAGAAATTACGTTTCATTTTTAGTAAGACAACTTTATTTCTGAAACATCTAATCAAGATGTGTTTCTCGAAATTCGATAATTTCGAGGCCATATATATTTTTTGAGTGCATCGACGACAGACTCCAGCTGGAATGACTGCTCTTCCCTCAGCTTGGGTTACAGTTTGAAGCAGCGTCTCTGCGAATTGCCGGCAATTTCACACTTTATGCGCGACGGCTTCATTTCCAGCTCCAACTCCAACTCTAACTCCGACTCCAGCTCCAGCCTCGAGTACCCAGGTCCGAGCTGAAGCGGTTCGAGGCGCGTGCGGGCGAGCGGATGTTTAAACATTCAACGCTGGGCCTGGGCCTGAGCCTGGGCATGGGCATGGGCATGGGCATGGGCATGGGCCCGGGCCGGGGCTCGTATATTGATGGGAAAATTATGAAATTCATTGTTTGTGTTTGACTAATAATTATGACAGCAAACGCATTGTCGTCATAAAGCCACAGAAACAGCTACAGCGAGACTAGGAGTGAGCGCACTAAATTTCGCTTTGAGGTTTCCGCAACGCCCCATTGACAATGTCCAGAGTGACTTTGGCCTGGACGCCATTCAGCTCTCTCGCACCGACTGACTCTAATAAGCCCATCACTAACCAGCAACAGCAACAGCAGCAGCAACAGCAACAGTTCGATCTGCAACAACAACAATGTTGTCTAGTGTTGAGGCGTGGCAACTTTTTTTTGGTTTGGTTTGGTTTGGTTTGGTTTCTTTGAAGTTGCTCGCAAGAGTTGAAAATATTTTCGTTGTGCTTGTGAAATTTTGTTGCGTTTCCCGGAACCAACGCAAAAAGCGGAACGTTCTTGTTGTTGTTGCTGTTGTTGTCGTTGGGTTTTGGGTGAATGTGAATGTAAATGTCATGACGCTGACTATATGAACGTCTGGTCTGGGCAGGCCAGTTAGTTGTCGGCACCATTTGCTTTATGATTTGATGTATGTGTGTCTGTGCCCGGAGGAGGCCCCACCAACCCCGACAACCCGTCAAAGCGTCAATAGTGACGGCACCTCAATAGGGAACGAATTCATGTTTGCACAGCGCTGATGTGCGGACACTCAAAAAAAAGTTGCAAGTAAAGTACAAATTTGGTAAGATCATCAAATATAACTATTACAAGCTAATTTGGGTACATACGCATTTTTACGTTTCTCACAATTGCAATTAATTGCAATTTGCATTGATTGCAAAAAATGCGTTTAGTTTTGACAATATTATGCACCCGTCCCAGAAATCGATTTTTTGCTCAGAATTTGTACATCAATTTAGAACGAGAATCATGCTTTCCAATTGAATTGTAATATTAGGCCAGAGGCCAAACTGCGATTAAAAATCGATTCATCTGTGGCTAAGTTCGAATTTTATTTGGTGTCATACTTTCTTTTTAGTGTAGGTCACTCGCTCGCACGGAAGAAGACCAACCGGAGACCGCCGCTGGCGTTCCCACTCCCCTTCTCTTCACCAACACCAACAACACCAACAACAACAAAGACACAAACTCTAACTCCAACTCAGAGTTGGACTTCAACTTTGACGAGTTACTGCGCCAACGTTTGACGAAACGTAAATTATGCGGCGTTCTTGTGCCTAATTAGGTGTCGTATCGTAAACGTTTTTATATATTGGAGGCACACACACCAAGTTGATGGGCAGCCAGAGGAAGACGCAATGTGTCGACCAGGCAAACGTGTTAGCAACTCGTTCGAGCCACATGAGGAGAAGGTGGTAAAAGTCTTAGACATGGTTGCAAGCTGTAAAATTTGTAACAAGGAGTCTATTGGGGGTATTGCGATTATCTGTGAACTAACTGAGCTACAGCCGTATCCAAGGTCAACACATTAATTATCAAAGGAGCATAAAACGGTTCTAACACATTTTCTGATTGCCCAAAGTCAAAAGATGGGATCTCTAACCTCATTCAATTACAGTATGAACAACACTTTGATAAAGATAGAAAGCATAATTGATTTGATCTGTTCTTATTGAGTTTGCACTGGTCATATATTTTGGATGGATGGACTCGAATTAGAGTTTTATTGATCTCAACTTGCTGACATCTTTTTATTTGTATATAAGTTAAAGATTTAATCAGTGGAGCAAGCAGATCTAGATCATTACGAACAAAATCAACCATTCATTTGTTTTCTAAGGAATAGATTCCAAGCCTGTCAAGTTTCTAGATGAAATACAAATTCAGCTGGAAGTTAAAAACTATTAAGTTGTTTTCCATATTTCTTGACAACGTAGACTGTTCTAACATGACTCTCTACCTGGTAGCATAGCTTGGCTAAGACATGTAAATGTAAAGTGTACAACAGATTTGCCAAACGTCCGTAAAGAAGGAGAGGCACAATTTCTGGAACTGGCAGCCAACTAGTATTCTCTGTGGTCTCTGGTATTCAACTCCAGTGCGGTGCTGGAGAAGAAAAGCTGCCGAAACTCGTGCAAATGAATAGATAGACCTTGCTTACGCAGTGCTTATACAGTGTGCCTAGGAGAGGTAATTAGATTTTATTGGATGGTGCAGTTTATGCCGACGGTAAAGCTTGGCCAGGGGCTATGGATGGAATGCCAAAGCGGGTGTATTCCAAGGTATGCACACTCTTACAAATATAAATACACATATATATATATATATATATTTAGATATATAATATGTATTTGTGTGTGTGTGCGTGTGTGTGTTTGTAGTACCTTCTAAATATATACCCTATAACTGTTGCGCCTTGATGCAGCCGACTCGGTTGTTGGGTCGCATTTTTTATGACACTCAGGGCGCAAATGTAAACAAATGTGACAAATGTTATACGGCTAAGTATTTCAAGCTGAGAGTAGTTTCTACAATATAATTGACAGGCAATGAGCTCTGCAGTTTCATTTTTTTTTTTTTTTTTTTGGATAATCACACTCTTTTTCTCTGTCTCTCTCGCTCTCTCTCTGTTGCTCGTCAGTATTTGCCCTGGGCTTGTTTGACAAGTTCGCGGCACGTAGCACGGAGCAGTCGCTGGCAACGAGTTGTGTACTACACATAATCATCAAACAGAACTCACAACTGAATAGAGAAACAAGCCAGATAGTGGAGCAGCTTATCTCCTAAAGAGAGACAGAGAGACAGAGAGAGAGAGAGAGAGAGAGAGAGAGACCACCTATATGTATATATATGTATATATAGGCTTGGTTAAATGACTTTTGGGTGCTGATAACAACTCAGAGCCAGAGCAACCCACACGACTAATTGATGGGGCCCATGCAATGCGGTTCAAATTAAACGAAAATCATTTGCAAGCAGCAGCAGCACCACCAGCACCACCTACAAACACCACCCCCTTCAGAACTACCTCGGCGGTAGTCGGCTTGATTAGAACCAAAAACAATCAAACAACAACACAAACACACACACACACATACCCACACAGACTTCAAAGGCATTTTACCGTCAATTTGTCATTAACGTCATAATATAGTGACAAGATTGCTTTGCACGGATATCGTTCGGTGGGTTGAGCAGTCTGCCCCATTCTCTACCCTCTCAACCCTCTCCCTCTTTTCCTCTCTATCTCTCTCTCTCTCGCTTTCTCTCTAGGGCTCCGCCGCCCTCGTCTTCTAGTACTTATTTGTAGTACAAATATTGAGTTGTGCGTCTGTCTCCCTGGCCAAGGTGTTGTAATAGCCGTCAGTTGTCGTTGTTGTCGGTGTTGTAAATTTCCGTTCAGTTTGCACTCTCTCTGTCCCACTCTCTCCCCCTCTCTCTCCCTCTCTGGCTATGTGTTAGCGCAATCATCAAGTAAAAAATGTCACATTTAAGAAATATTTTTGTATTTTTTGTTGTTGTTGTTCGTTTTTAGGACTGGTCTACAAACTCAATTGTGTATTTAAGGATTAGCAATGTGTGGGATTTTTGTACGTTTTCCATGTGAATATAGTCGGTGTGGTTCTTTAATGCTAGGCGCATATTTGGACAAGTGATTAATGGGCCATTAGTGAAATCTTTTTGGCTATTTGCACATTAACTCATCAACACACTATGTGCGGGCATTTCCCTTTTCTCTTTTTCTGTTAGTGGTGCAGTAAAATGTGGCATTTATACGCTAGTTTTTCCAACACTGTAAAATGATTTGAAAGTAGATCAAGTGAATAAAGGCCAAGTTTAATATAAGACAATATGTTAACAACAATATATTCAGTACTAAAACTTGTGTAAAAAATCACTTATTCTCTACAAAATATTTACTCTACTTCAAAGCCGAAATCAGATTTTCATTTAAGATATGCAAAAATAGGTTGTTTATTTTTAAATGATATAGATAACAGATATAGCAGAGAGCACCCCACATAAACAAATCGCCAAAAGCGATAAATGATACACGATAAACGGCAATCAAAACGAACTTCAAAACATTTAACGCGCTTTGCCCGCCCCAATGTTGATTTAATTATCACAGCATGGTTGCCATTGCCACAGGGGCAGCAACCCCTCAAAGAACAACAACAGAGAACTAACCCTGCCACAGCAGCAGGCCCATTAGCAGCAACTGTTTCGCATGTAATCTATACCGTGCCACGCCTACCGGAATGCTTCAACCACCATCTCTATAAATGATATCATAGCAGTAGTAACGTACCCTAAACCCTCTCCAAAGTGGGCACAAATTATGAAGCTAATAAACAACAAAAACAAGGCAAGGACAAGCGACGGCGACGGCGACGGCGACAGGCAGCAATTTGTGAGCCGTTTTTGGGTACCGGCTAACGGTTACCCCGTGTGCTGATAAGCGTGAAATGTATCTATAGATGCATGTCCTGGGCCACCACTCGAAGCGGGCACTTTGTGGCACCGTTAACTGTCAGCGGCAGGCTGCTTAGCTAACCCGGATATATATATATATATCTATATAGACATTTCTGGTTATATGCATCGCTGATCTTTCGCACACTCAAGGGGCTTACATAACCGTAATTGAGTCGACAAAAAAGGGCCCATCATTCAATCTCTCTCTCTCTCTCTCTCTCGCTCTCTCTCTTTGAGTCTCCTTCCCCCTCTATTTGTTGAGTGCATCTGTTGGGTTTTAAGGAACTGGCATCAGTATGGAAACTGGTACTACTTAGGTTGGCTTATCGCTCGTCTGTATCGGCTTAGCTGCGTCTCTCTCTGAGCGTTTGATTCTGATGTGTACTATCTGAGTGTATCTGTATCTGTATCTGTATCTGTATCTGCATCTGTAGCTGAATGCGCTTTGTTATTAGGTGTCGTAATCGTTGACATAGCTCAACCTAATTAGGCATAAATTGAGCGCCATAATGTCACAACTGTCAGCTTAGTTATGACCAGACCTAAAGCAGCAGCAACATTGGAAGGAGGAGGAGCATGGAAAATGGAACCAAATCAACTGACAAATGATCATGGGATGTGTCACAGTAAAAAATGGAAAAAGAGTTAGCTAAGTGTTTTTGATAAATAATAAAGAACTGAATTCAAACTGTCAGAGGCGCGTTTTGAAAAAGCTGGCATACAAAATAAATGGGGATATTTCTAATCAATTGACAGTTCAAACTAAAATCATGGGCTCATCTCATACATATATATATACCATTTTGAAAAAGTATTTAAAGCAGCAAATACTTTTAGAAACTACTACTACATTCCTTATCAGCATTGCAAATGTGCATGCTAACAATTTATTATTTTTTTAGTTTTGTTAAATCGTTTTTATTTACTTCTTGCTAAGTTGTAATTTTTCATATGCATTTTTTTATTATTTTGTATTTATTTCAGTCAATTTTACATATTTTTAATTTGACATAATATTTTATACATAGTAAAAGTTATTGTCCAAATTTTACCAATAAACTATTGTGATTCAAAATTTATTTGCATCTTTTTTTATTCAATATTTGCAGTCATGTCTTGTTATCTAAAAATAACTTACAACATTTAATATTTTTAAAACTTATACTGATTTAGCTCAAAATATTAAAGGTAAAATAGAAAATTGTATGACTAAGTGGGTGTCCTTTGGTTGTTTATGTCATCGGCTTCCTAAAACAAAAAAGAGAACTCAACCAAAGCCAAACTCCAGCGAACGAGCCAAGTGAACGAAATTAATTTGTAAGGCGCGCGAGAAGCGTGAAAGATGTTGTTGTGGGCTACCTCTATAAGTCGGGGGCATCGCATCCACTAAGCCACGGCAACTCTTCTGGTCCTAACTGATTGATGATGCAAACACGCGCCTTCTTTGTACTAATAAATTCTGAGCAAATTCAGACAAATTCAAGCGGCGAACAAAATGAATGAAATTTGTGGTCAAGCGATAAGAGCACATACCAAACAGAGGAAAAGAAGTGTCGAAAAGAATAATCACTAATGTGTGTATGAGTGTATGAGTGTATGTGTGTGTGTGTATGTTTATGGCTCTTCCGGTTGGTCAGTTGGTGGAGAAGAAGCCAGGCAACTGTTGGAGAGTTACTGCCATCTAGCTTAATAATTTTTGTTGCTTCTTTGAATGTAAACAAATTAGAAATCAAAAATTGACCACAGACTGGACGAGAGTCTTGGGACTGTGTTTATTTAAGGTTGATAACAATGTTGAAACAATAAACATTTTTCTCGCACCATCGAACACACAAATCCACTTTGCCACGCGCTTCATCAACCAAGAAAGAAAGGCCACCCGAAACGGATCGCCCGGAAAGATGCGACTTGGTAGAGATCGGGGACAACACATCATCAAGTGCGTTGTTGCTGTTGCTGTTGTTGTTGTTGTCTTTCCTCTCTCTTGTGGCGTCATATAACCAATGCGAGAACCGCAATATAAGCAACAGACGGCAATTTATTGATGAGTTTATTGCAACAACCCTGACTCCAGCTTCAGCTTCAGCATCAGCATCAGCTCCATCTTCAGATCCAGTCTGATGATGTCGATGATGTCTATGTCGCCGCAGCTATAGCCTTCATATGAGTTGATTCTTTGTGTGCTTGGGGCTCTTCTTTTTCTTTTTTTGGGTGGGGGACAATTTGTAAATTTGGTTTTATGACAACGCGGCGCGCTCCACCACGTAAAATAAAACCGATCGTCTGTTTTGGCTGAAAAAAAGTCACTGAGAGTAAGAGAGAGAGAGAGAGATGAATAAAAAAAATGCTAATTTAAAAAATTACGAGTTTCGTTCGCTTTTTGGTCACACCTTAAAAATGCTCGAGACGTGGTTCAGTTTCCACATATCTTTTCGGGATCCACTGTTTGGCATCTGTCGCCGGCGTATACGGTAGGTACAACTCTAACTGTAATTTATCGTTAGACAAGACAAGCGGCAAGCTAAAGCTGAGGAGGTAGCTCTATGTGGTTGCTGCGGCGGCTGCTGCTGCTTGCTGCTTGCTGCTGCCTCATCCGATATGATACCATTTATAACGATTATTTACGACATGCCAAAAATTTGTGAATGCTTTGTTTTCGTCTATTTATATTTGGTTATAAAAAAGACACTCACACACCAGACACAAATTATGATCATACATATCTGGGACTCTGGTAGGTGCTATGAATTGAGGTGAACAGAGATGAAATAGACTCGATTGACTGATGAAGTTGTTGCCGTTAGTTGGCATCAAATATTATATATATAGCTTGTCTCAGCTAGCTGTGTGGAATATTTCAAAAATTGATTTGAATTCGCTAAGAATGTTCAAAATTTAAACATATATAATACGAAACTGGGGGCCAAACCGATGTCTGAAGATATTCATTTATTACAAGTAATTAAATTAATTTTATATTAGAGTTTATTTAAGAACAGGTTAAGCACCTATTCTACTAAAATATCAAAGGTAGAAAAACTTATCTAGCAAATAAGGTATTATTATTATTTAACGAAAATTATTCAAATGCAGTAAAATATCTGATTATTTTTATTATTCAGTATTGTAAGGAAATTAAATTGTTGATTTATTATTTGCTAGTTGCTAAGTAGCGAAATTGTTATAAGTAATTTACAACCACTTTTTTCTAATAAAAATTGTATATTTTTCAAATTAAGTGACTTAAATAATGGTATTATATTTCGATTTAAATATTGTTGATCAAATTGAGTGACTAAATCTAGAATTTTGGTTTTCGTTTTGGCTTAAATCAGATTTAAATTCAATTGGTAAACTTAAATCTATGTAAGTTTAATACATCTGTTAAGAAATTGAAAAGAAAATATCCCCAGTAAAAGTTAAAACCATAGCAAATAAATAAAGTCTATAATATCTTACTTACGATCTGAGAGCATACCAAAGAATCAACTCCATATGTCTGATGCCTCAGGGCAGTCATCAAAAATGAAGCCATTATGCAGAACGACCCATAGGTAAACGTGTACTAAACGTCAAACATCATAAACTGTTCTCAAATTTGATTTGATGTCGTTTTCAGCATAGTTCCGACTCGTGTTGTTGTTTTTGGGGGTTCAACAATGTTGCGCCATTCATGGAGTTAGAGTCCGAGAGTCAAGACCCCGTCGGATAGGCGGCGCTGAGTAGGTGAGTGAGTGTTAAAGGCAAATAATTTTAACTGCAGTGCAAAGCAGTTGTCGGCTTGTTGTTATTGTTGTTTCTTGTGTTTTTCTTTTTTTTTTTTTTGTCTTTTGCCGAAAATATGATTTAACTAAATTATTACCTGGAGCACACCTTAAAGTAATACAAAGGCAACGAACAGCAACAACAATAAAGGAAACGCTTAATTTTGCATTGTCTTTGGGGCCCAAAAAAAAAAAAAAGAAAAAAATGAAGCCAAGCCGCTCTTAAAATGAATGCATGGGGCGCTTGCTCGAGAGTTAGGCTTCATGGATGCACCATCAACCGAGGGACTGAGCAGAGCCAGGGCAGGGTAGGGCAGAGCCCAGCATGCCGAGCACACACACACACACAGTCCGACAGAGAGAGTCACAAGTCGCAGTCATCATCATAGTTGGGACTTTGGCTTTGGCTCAGCTCGTGGGTGGGTATCATACATTTGAGTAGAACGCCT
Source organism: Drosophila planitibia (assembly GCA_035043785.1). Classification (NCBI taxonomy): domain Eukaryota; kingdom Metazoa; phylum Arthropoda; class Insecta; order Diptera; family Drosophilidae; genus Drosophila; species Drosophila planitibia. Next base: position 1,035,514 of record JAWNMS010000110.1, on the reverse strand, counting down.
CTATTCGACGTGCTCATGAGTGAAGTGTGCAGGGGAGGGGAAGTGGTGGGGCGGGGAGGAAGGAGGGAAAGGGAGGGGAAGCTGGGTCGTCGCCGGGTCTTGAAGTTGTGGAGCGAACGCATCAGCATCACAATGTGCCATCAATAAGTGGTAACAGCGTGTGTTGTTGTTGTTTTTGTTGTAGCCAAGTTCGTTCGTGAGCGAACGTCCATCAATGTGGGCACTGTGGTTGTTGTACTTACTGTTGTTGTTGTTGTTATTGTTGTTACTGTATCTGTGTGGTGGTGGTTGTTGTAGTTGCGACGACGATCATAACTTGAAGTTCAATCGCAATGCCGCGGGCCATTTGCCGAGCCTTAGTGGCAAAGCCAAAGCCCCAAAAGCTGAAGCCACAGCGCAAAAACACAGCACTGGCAATGAGGATGAGGCCATGAGGTACGAGAATCAATCGCCCACGTTTATGAATTGCTGCGGCGCCGCTTCAGTCCAAGTCCAACTTGAAGCCGCCACCAGCAACGTGCAACATTTTAGCCAACGTCTGCCTCGCAACCACAAAACGTCGCCACTTGCGCCTCATAAAATCAAAAAAAAAAACAAAAAAAAAAACGAAAGAAACAAAAAAGCAAAAAACCAAAGCCCAAACTAAAATAAGGGCTAGGCACACGCGCCGCCAGAAACTGTGGTAAAGACTTGCACCGAGGTTTTCCCTTCGACTGCGCCTGCAAAAACGAAAAACGAAAAAAATTAAAAAAAAACCAAAACTCATGAGTTGCGGCAAGCTCATGGGTTATGCACCCAGCTGCAGACCCAGACCCAGTCCAAGTCCCAAGCCCAATGCACATTTGCCCTGCGCCACCTACGCCGTTTGACTGCGCCATGTGCAGCGTCCATTTGGCGGCATCTTCTGCTCCATCGTCATCGTCGTTGCATGCGACAAATATTTCAACACAGTCTTCGACGATTCTAATAGACCGATTTGTCAGGGATCAGATTACATGCCAGCTAACGCCCACATCCGGTGCAAACTTGGACGCTACGAGATCGAGGCCAGATCTCTGAGGCGAACACTTCACGCTTTCAGTGAATGAAACTCGCTTGACTTCACTTTAGAATATAATTTAGTGAAATCAAGATAATACAGGTGTACAGCTATTCAAATGCAGATTTGAAATGTGGAAATGCATATTTCTCAAACCAACCAGAATATTACAAGTTATCTGGTAAATATAATCACAGCGTGCATAAATCAATTTAAAATTTTTAGAAAGGCATAATTGGCTTGAAGTCAATTTCAAATTTTACACAGTCTTTGCGATTTTCAAAAAACGATACAATTTCAATAATATTTATTTTTAATTTAATATATTAATAAACATCATTTCAAAAACAATACGTTTTAGTAATTTTTCTGCCTCTTAATTAATAAAATTTTAGAAAACACACTTTTGGTAAAAAGCAAAGGTTGAACTTATCAGAAAAGCGATGACTACATAGAGCTGATAAAATCAGGTGATATTGCGTTTTATAGTTACTATAACTCAGGCTTCGAACTATACCATTTCCTTAAGTCACTTTCTTGCGGAAAATAACAATTAAGATACATTGATAACGTGAATTTGCCACCAAATTCCATAAAACATATCGCATAATGTGGGCAACAAAGATTTCGAGTCACCCATAGCTATGCGCCCCGCAGACAGCCACTTGCCGCAGATGGTTGGAGATGATTGGAGCTTGTCGCTCTGTTGCATGCCTCATTGTTTATGGTTAATCTTTATCAATTTAAAGAAATATCTTTGTTTCGACATTTGCACATAAACAGCGTTAAGCTTTGATTTCAGATTTCCACCGAGTCGCATCGCGTTGTTGGACGGGGAGGAGGGGGTAAAGAAGTGAGAGGCAGACACGCCACAGTGGCGTCTCCAACGGAAGCAAAACCACGGGGGGTGGGCGTGGTGGCTGGCCAATAGTCTCGAATTCGGCGCCCAAGCAGGGACACCTTCTTGGCCTGACGACGACGACGACGACGACGACGATGACGACAAGAAGCACCAAAAAGCACAATTTTAATGAGAATATATTTTGTGAGGCAGGCAAATGACAGGCCAAGGGCCAAGGCCCCAAACTTCTCCAACACATTGTTCGGCAGCTGAAATAATATTCCGTGAATTATGAAATGTAGGAGGGAATCCTTAACGAACAGCCCCCATACGAATAACCAAATAACCGAATATCTGAATACATATACGAAAATGTCGTTCACACAGCGTGAAATGTTCTCTGTGAGACCGTTGCTGGGAAGACTCTTGGACATTTCCCCCGCTGTTGTGCGATGACTACTACCAGGCAACTACGACTTCTACTACTACTACTGTGTCCCAATCGTGCTCAGCTTTTATATGCTCATCAATAAAAATAAATCAAAGCGCATTTTTAGAAAAAAACCAACAAAAATGAAAAAAACAACACACACAAAAATAAACTTAAGGTCATAACATTTTTGTCTTGTGTGGGTTCCACTGATCGCCCCTCTCTCTCTCAAGAGAGGAGAAAGAAATCGCTTTTGGGTATATATGCATATGGAAATTAAAAGACGCTTGGACAGTCACACACTTGGCACTTGGATGAGGCTTGTTATCCTTGGCGCATTTGCAAAAACAAACATTCATTCACATATGCCAAACATCGCTACCGGATTAAGGTATATACATATATATATATGTGTATACATATATGATGCCAACTGTGACAGTGACTGAGTCCCAGACTCTGATTCCGACTCCGACTCACTGTTGAGTTGATCATCGTCATCAGGGGCAGGGAGAAGCAGCTTAGCTCACACACCACTTGGCACTCTCGGGTGTCTTGTTAACATATCAACATCATGTCGCACTCGCACCACAACTGCCCACAGTTATGCGTTTGGCTTTGGGCTCCGTCTTTGAGTTTAGGCATCTCTCTCTCTCTCGCTCGCTCTCTGTGGCATGTCGTCTTTTTACGATTATTATTATTTTTACCGCTGTGGCATTTTAACGCCACAATCCAAAAGGCGCCTGCCTGCTGGCCTGTTGGCCTGCATGGCCTGTCTGCCTGTTTACTTTTCGGCCTTATGGGGCTTACAGCTAATTGGGAATTATTTTTATGCATGAATTGTGTGAAGAAATTGCTAATCATTTGCTTGGCGACTGTTTTCTTCTTCTCTCCTTTGCCGCCTGCTGCTGTCTTAATGGCTTCAAAACGATCGCTTCCATTGAGAATGGGCGAAAGTGGCAGCATCAGCTGCTGTGCAGTTTTCCAATCTCTTAGTTTTATATCTTGCTTAAAAAAAATATATATAATAATAATAATGTACACTTACCATCACTTCAAAAAATGTTAATATTTACTAATGTGTTGGCATATGTGGAAGAGTAAACTTTACTATCTATAAATAAATAAACAAGTTATACAAAAATACTATAAAAGATAAAATTCTATCTGCAGCGAATCCAATTTTTTTAATATACAAATAAAACAAATTAAATACGCTTGAGCTGAGTTTTCAGGGGGAAAGTCTGGCTACAATAATTATTACTATTTGTTTTATTTTATATAGCATTTATATTGATAACATTGATTATAAAATATTGGTTTGATAATTTTTCAATTGATTTCGGAACGTATGAGTTTTATTTTCCAACTCATCTTGTTTTTTCTTAATTATTATCTATAACAATTTGTATGCATCTTTTTGTTATATGCAGAAGCAAGTCAAAAGAAGTTCACATATCGATCAAGAAGATCATTAGTCATCAACTGGCTGTCCTCATCAATAGCCAATATCCGCTTCCGCGAACTCAACCACAATTCTCACACAATGCTAGACCATAAAACATAAAACAAAATAAAAAAAATCACCGGAACTACGATCTATTCGAATTTCAATAAGCTCGCACCGCAGACATTGTTGTAAAGTACCAGATTAACATTTCGCATTAGCGGTGCAGTCAGAGCCAGAGACAGAGACAGAACCAGAGCCAGAGTCGAAGTCAGAGCCAGAGTCAAAGCCTAAACAACAATGACAATGAATATAAAAGGTGACAAAGTCCCGAGCCAGGGCCAATGTCAATTGCGTGATGCGTGGGATTGCAACTGGCTGGGAAACTGGGGAAAAACTCAGCGATTGCATTGAGCCATTAAGACAAATGGCCAAGCATTCAAAGCAAAGGAAAGCAAACGGCAAAAGGCAAACAAAACAAAGCAAAGCAAAGCAAAGCTTCAGCAGCTAGCTGACAAATGAGGCAGGCGGCTGGCTCTGAGGCAGAGGCACAGCCAGAGGTGCAGACAATGTGTTGACACGCTTTTGGCCAGGCTCCAGACACAGACTCAGATACAGATACAGACACAAATACACAGCCGGTGTATCTCACGGACACAGATACCAATTTGTCAACCGAACAAATAGCCAGCGTACGTGAGAGAGCAAAGCGCGTACGTGAACTGGGTGACACTACACAAACAATGCTGATGCTGATGCCGATGCTGATGCTGATAATGTTAATGCTAATGATCACGATGATCGTAATGATGATAATTATAATGATGATTATGTGATTGCTTGGCTGCTGCTGTTGTTATTTGTATCTATTGATCTGGCATTTGTCTAGCTGAAAATCTTTGGCGATGCTGGGGCTGCGACACATCGCTTTGATTTCAATCTTGATCTTGATATACAGTTCGGCGCCTCTTTGATGGCAGTGGCCAGCAACAACAACAAATTCCTTGCTGGCCAAGAGCCAAGCTACACGACACCACAAAAAAGCACCACCACCACCACGACCTCAATGTGCGCTGAATTGTGTAAACAAGCTGACTCCAAACATACCCAACATCATCAATTTCAAACCGTGCAACTGCCTCTGTCTCCCCTTTGTCCCTCCCCCCTCTTCCATTCACTCTGTCTTATTGGAAATTATCATAGCAGAGCATCTGAGTTATGCCCTATGCCAACGTTGCGACTTCTTCGTTGTTGTCCTGCCGATAATCAGACGCGCTTGGTGGCTCCTGGCCAGCTCCACTCAAAAGGCTCCAAGTTCCATTTTTTTCCCCGCGGCGGCAAACGCAGTTGGAATATTTCAAGCGAAAATCGCCCCGGATTCGAATCGCGCGGTATCGATTGACTCCTCCATCGCCCCAGCCCCTCGCCCCTGTTCCCATCACAGCCGAATGGCTGCCTTGTGCCTTATAAGCTGCATATGTGCTGCGGCCTTTCTACAAATTGACTCGACGATAATTGAAACTGACATGTGACTAATCTGCACAGAGTCCCCTCAACAGCACCAACTGCTCCAACTGAGCACTGAGCATTATTTAAACTGGTTGCCACCAAGCCACCTCTCCTACCCATGCCACTCCTTTGCCCCTCGCCCGCTCAGCTCCGCGCTTTCATGGGTGACAATCGGGCACTGTACTTTGCGCCATAAATTTCGACTGTTTCTCAAGTGGCCGGCCGGCTACTTTGTTGTACAACATATACTTATTCACATTTATAAATATATACATATATATATATATATATGTGTGTGTGTGTGTGTATATAGTACATGGTATTGGTCTTGCCTAACATGCGGGTCTGCGACCGAGGGAATTGTTGCTCCGTGTGGGTGGCTAGCTGGCTCAGCGGCGTTGTAGAAAATGTTACTTTTGATTATTATTTATGCGACATGATGAAGCTCAACCGATCGATGGCAATGCGTGCCCTGCCCACCAATATTGTGACAACAATAATAACAGCGACAACAACAACACAACCTATGCCAAATGATGGAGCTATGATTATGTATTACTTGAGCAGATGTGGGTGGCAATAGAGAGGTGAAAGTGTTAGTTATCACTTAAGGAAAGAAAAAGAAAGAGAGAGACAGAGAGAGAGTTAGAAAGAGAAAGAAAGCAAAAATTAGAATTAAGACAAACCCCTCTGCTTTTCCTTACAGATTTGCTTTAATGTATAAAACCTTAAAATCCAAAGAGATAACTCCTCTTTAGCAAGGGCCACTCCCTTTCTGTTTAACACGTGTGCTCCGATTAAATCCAACGTTTTCGCCGCTGGCCAACCCCAACACAATACACAGTATCGGTTTATCAGTTTTCGGGAAATTTGTCATTACATTCCCCAAATCTTTATTTAATCATAGTTCGAATCGCAGTCATAAAGTATTTGTGATACGCAAACTGCAAAACAAAAACAAAACACCAATACAAAAATTAAAATTGTTGGTCTTGAACTTGACTAGAAGATTGCCTGTATATCAATCAATATTAATACAATTATTTTCTACACTTTTTAGTTAACAAGTTTTGAGTAATTTTCATTGATACAATTTTTAGCTGACAGAAAAATTTGCTTGTCAAATAGATCCATAGCCAGAAAACTGTATCTAACTCTCACAAACTCATTCAATTTTTATAAGACGTGATATTTTATTCACATTAAAGCAATTTTCAAGAAAATGTGTTTCATACTTTTGTTTGATGTATACTCCTTTTTGCCTACATCTTTAGTGGCCATTGCATGCACTCGCAATTTCGTGGAAATTCCAATTCCAGTAGTTTGAACTTGTGCCGATAAACCAATAATTAACCAAGAAATGTAGATTAGAATATATGAAGCTCACAATCAACTCAATGATATGGCTGCTAGCTGGCTTGTGTGCGATATCTAGAGCTGTTTGATAACACGTCACACTGACACACTTCCCGGAAAGCAGCAATGGCTTTGACAATCTCTGATTGATAATAGGCTCTTAATTAGCAATGCCCAATTACGAGCCGAATAGAAGAGACAGTCGCGACAAGGACGCGATCGTAGCGACACTTTTTGCTCAAATTTATTTCACAAAACTTATATACTATCAGTGTATATCAACTAGAAGAGTATATTTGTTTTGATCAATGCGCAACCTACAGTTTGTCCGTTTGTATGACAAGAATTTCTCACCAAACTTTGAAGGTAGACCGCTGGTGATCTCCTTCACAGATCCCTTTCTTAAAATCGGATCACATTTCATAAAGTTAGTTTTATGGTCATAATTTTAACATGAAAATCGATCGGGAATTACGTTATCAATAGTTAAACCCAGTGCAAAAAGTAGCATTATTCTAAATGTCAAGCCATAATCACTTTTGCCAAAGTTAAGGCTATGAAAATGTTTACCTGTTCCTTCGGAATATAATTTTGACATGCCAATCGAGCCAGAATCGCGTTCCCAACTAAGGAAACTGTTTTTAATACTTAGAAATTTGATAAATTTTGACAAAGTTGTGGGTCCGGAAAGTTTTGACCTGTCCCTCAAGCACTTCCAGGGTATAGTTATACTCTGATACCGAATTGGGGGTTGGGAGATTATTAACAGAAAGACGAAGACCTTCAAAGATGGGTATTTACATTTGGCGGCCACACCCACATCGGATATAAATAAATTTAGGTGGTGCATACATGATGCCTGAGTTTTCCACCTTTTATCATCTTCCAGAGTATTCCCCAGTTGGTTACGCCCGGTTGCTGCAACGCTCTCGCTTGTGTTTTTTTTGTTTTGATAGCATCGAGCGCCATAAATTCAAAACGCTGCATCGAGACAAATTTTGAAAATACTTTTACTCTTTTTGTTTTTTTGTTTGTTTTATTTTATTGGTAAAGGAACGCCACCATAAAGATAAACTCTAACATGCTTTATACATCATTAAACATTCCTGCACAGCCGCCAGCCAGTTAGCCAATTTCGGTTTTTATTGGTGCCCCAGACGCAGGCTCCCACTCCCCGCCTCCCTCCCGAAATGGAGTGAGCTGGAATGAGCTGGAATGAGTTGAAATGAGCTGAAATGAGATGGGCTGCTGATGCTCGGCTAGGGGACGAGGCGAGCTTTCGGTGATTTATATTTGACAGATTTGCGGTATTTGATTCTGATTTGAGTTCGGGTTCGGGTTCGGGTTCAACTTTGGATACGTTATTTGGTGGGGTTCGTGGTGCATGTGGTTTTTATATGCACCCACTTTTATCGGTTAAGTGGCATGCCACAGCTTCACGAGACTCGATAAATGTCACCGATAGTTAATTAAGTCTGGTTCGAGTGTGGAACGCGCACACAAAAAAAGTATATAGTTGGTCGGCATATACCCGGCGAACTTGCAATGCAGGGTATATGTATTTTGCGGCTGATTCTGATAATTTGATTTAAATCTTTTCTGTAAGATATATGTAAAATAAAGAAAAATTAATGGTTGAGTCTAAATGAATACTTTTCAATGTTTAACAATATATTTGTACACATATACCCAGTACCTATACAATACTCTGCTTTGAAGTGGAATCGTAAAAGCGCACACCAAATCGCATTTTACTACACTTCGGATGAGAGTTGATCTTGGGATGCCCGAGGATAATATGATTAAGCCCATCAATTGACACCCATTTGGCGAAAATACAAATTAAAGGTTGTTGATCGCATACCAGGCGCGCTGACTCAACGCCCATTAACCTCGTAATTTACAACATTGGGCCCATGCCCCAACCCGAATGAAGAGTATCTGAAAAATCTGGGCTACCGCTGCACGCGCCATAAATATGTGTTAAGTAGGGGCAACCGCATAACTTATATCGAAAACTTGTGCTCATAACAATTTAATTTTGCTTTTGTTTCAACTGAGAGCTGTGGAATCGAGCCACGAATGGATCGAGGCTTATCCCCCAAAGATTGTCGCGTGTCCGAGACAAGGCGAATTGAGGATCGAACAACGAGCTCGACCAAAAACGACAACCACGACAACAACAACAACAAGAACAACAACAATAACAGCAACAGCAACGACAACATAGTGGACAGACAAGACGTCGCAAAACTCAGACAAGAGCACTGCTAATGGGAATACTATGTAAACGGATGTTTTAATGTCCAAAAAGTAAACTGCGAAAATGCGCAACAGCAACTTAAAAATCGCTCCACACTCAACTCGCTCGGTTCGACTTGGTGCGATTCGATGCGATGCGATGCGATTCGATCGATCGCCCAACAACAAGAAAGTGTACATTATAAACACCTACGAGTATGTTGTTGTATTGACCATGTTGTTGTTGTTGTTGCTGCTGCTGCTGCTGCTGCTGCTGTTGTTGTATGGCAAGATACACAAGTTTCGATATGCCGCCACCATTGAAAATGCGTACAAATTGCCGAGGAAAGTGGTGACAAGCTCGCAAGCTGTAAACCATCAAAAACAACAACCACAACCGATATACAAGCAACAAAATTGAAACAAAGTAAATGGATGAATGAAGTTCGAAGTGATCAGTGTGATCGATATATGAGCTGCAGAAAGAAATGCCATAAATTCATCGATACATTGAAGCAATGTTTGCACACATAACAAAAAAAAGAGGTGCAATTAAGAAGTGTACAATAACAATAAAAACAATACCAAAAACGCATTATAATATATGTATCAATAATATGTGGAGCAATCTTACAGATTTTCAACAAATCTAACGAACCGCAGGAATCCTAACAAACTCAAACATCCTTAAGAAAGTGTTGGATAATTTAATTATTTCTCCACCACTTTTAGAATTGAGTCGCAGAGTACAAAAAAAATGTACATTCGTAAAAATTACTACTTCAACCCGAAAATCCTTAACAGCAATCTACAATCTAGTTTGAACCCTTTCGATCGTCACACATGCCCGGTTTGTGTAGCCCAGTGTAGATTGCATGCAAATTCAAAATGATCACCTTCATCACCATTAAAGACAACAGCGGCAGCCAAAATGTCGTCCTACAAATTAACAAAAATTCCAACAATTTCTGCATGCTCCATTCGACATGCCTCCTTAACCTCTTCGCATGTCTGTGTGTGTGTGTGTGTGTGTAAGCACGAAAGATTTCTGCCACGTTGATTCAATCATTTTGGGCTGATGTTAATAACAAGCTATCTCGCTCTCTCCCACACGCATCATGCCTCTTCCCTGTCTCACGCACTTTAAGCAAAACGTTAAGTTTGAAAAGGTTTCGGCTAGAAAAACCATTGCATGAGCTACAAGACCGTTTTTCTGTTGTGTTGTGTGAATGGGTTTTGAGTGAGAAACACTTATTTTTAATTAAAATCAATTAATATTAATTTAACATTATTTTCAATAATTATTTATGCATTTGATAAGGCAACTTAAGACGGTCTTGTTCTAATTAGTATCTGAATTCGTTTTTAATATTAAGTTACTTTATGTGCGAGCAGCAATCATTTTTTGTTAACCTCAATTAATATTAAAATAAAATTAATTTTTAGAATTGTGCATTTTAAAGAAAATGATAAAAGTCTTAATAATCTTTTTAATATCTGAATCGCTTTTAACATAGCTTTCCCAAAATATACTCAATTTATTTAGTTATTAACTAAGAAGTTGAGTGAGAGGAATACCTAATTTAATAGGCAAACATTAACATACATTTTTATATAATTCACACATAAGTGCCTCTTCCATAATCTCCCACTGCACTAAAGCACCCATCCAAGCGAATCCAAGAGCTAAACCAATCGATAATATTACACAATGTTTGTATAGTGCAACTCAACCACAACTCACGAAGGAGCCAAGCGAACAACGAACCAACTGAGCCGAACCGACTGATACGAACCATCGAACTATCGAACGAACGAACAGCAAACAGGGAAGCAAAATGGAGCTGCATGTCTGGAGTGTGTGTGCGTGTGAGTGTGTGTGTGTGTGTGTGTGTGTGCGTGGATTGTTGTCTGGGCCCGCGCCCATTCATGTCATCAAGCGTGGTAAAACATGCAACGTGCCATTAGCCCGACGGGCGGATCGACAGAGGGACGGACACAACTGACCGACAGAGTGACCAGCCAACCAGCCAACCAGCCAACCAACCAAGCAACCAAGCCAACCAAGCAACTGGAACGCCTGGCAAAATCGAATTCCTTGTTAGATGCATTCCGACAAGTTGTTTCCTGACACCTCTGGAAAATACACTCATAAGCAGCGCGCTGCCTTTGCTTTCTAGGTGTTGCCAGCGATTTTACGACAACGAACCGAATGTGGACGTAAGTGTGGATATGGATGTGGATGTGGATGTGGATATGGTTGTGGCTGTGGACGAGAAGCTGGCGATAGCTTGACAAGAGTTTATGAAACGAGCCACAGCCGCTGACTCTTTTTTATACGCTTTTTTAGTTTTTTTTATTTTTTTTTATATGGGCGACAAGAGTTGACAAGCTGGCGAAACGGGCTGTGGGGCAAAACTGGGGGCCGGTTAGTGAATCACTATGCGAGCTTGGGCTACTCTTCAGTTTAATGTTAATGATGTTGATGTTGCGGTTGCTGTGGCTGTTGCTGTTGCTGTTGTCGTCGTTGGGAACTGTTGAATTAATTATGAAATTTAAGCGCTGCGCCTGGGATTTTGCAATTTATTTTAATCGCACATTGCTAGGCACATTTATAATCGATTAGATCGGGACGCCTCAGCTTATGCAACAGTTCAACTCTCCCTTTCGATACCTCTCCCTCTCTCTCTCTCTCTCTCCCTCTCTCTTTGTCACTCTCACTCTATGGGGTCTCGTTGAAATGTGTGTCAATTGGCATCGTAAATTCTCCAAGCTGTGTGACCATTTGTTGGCTTTATGTTAATTTCCCGTTAAGTTTGTCAATTGGCCAGCTTAGTCAGCTGCCGTCTTAGTCAGAGCTAAAGAGAATCTGTTGTCGCCTGCTGATCACATTTTAATTGCAGCCTTTGGTAGCATTATCTGATCATCCGTCTGACAACATGCTACCGTCTCTCGGCCTGGGAACGGGTATTATTGGACTGACTGCCCGCCTGCCTGCCTGCTTAATTACCAATTGATTTGTCCATTTAAATATGGAAATTTTCATAAAGCGGCATGACTAATCGTATTCCATTTTAAATGGGTCAAATAAAGCTGCTGTTTTGTTAGCTCCCCACGAGCAACGAAAGCAAAAGAAAGATAAACAAAACCTAAATATTATAAATATATTTCTAACCGACTATAATTCGTTACTATAGATACGAGCATGCAGTGTGGATAAGCACTATTTAATCTAGATAATAATGCGATATAACGAACTCATTAGACCTTAATTGCAATTGCTTAATAAGTGGTAGATGATTAAATTGATAACGTACTAATTTGATAAACGTTGAATTATTCATTTACTTGCATTTGTTTACTTAGTTCTTAATCGTGTTATTAAAGTGTTCATATTTGTAGATCGAAATACAATATTTGTATTTTTGTTTTATTTTCGCTTATTAGCATTTATCACATTTAATTAATTGCTATTTATTGACTGGTAATTGAAATTCGGTTAATGCTCTGTGATAATCTATAACAATAAAATATTATATTTCAATAGAGTACACATACCACAAAACGAAGTGAATTTATTATAGTCAGATTTCAAATCTTTCTCATCAATTTCAGTAATCTCTTACGACTTCTATGACAATTCAGTATTTTATCTCAGCAGTGCGTTTGTTGGAGTCTGATTTACAAATCGTTCTCATCACTCTATCAATAAAGCATTTCAAAAGCTTTCCAGTTCTCACACATTACTCATACGCACTCCTCGGCATAGAACCAGCTCCAGAACCTATCCCAGTTGGCTGCTAATTAATAATAGAGCTGACCAAAATAATGATAACACTTGCCACCGCGCATAGCTCTAACAATTTTGCTGCTGTTGCTGTTGCTGGCTGCTGGCTGCTGCTGTTCACGTTGTAGTCGTAGTTGTAGTTGTTGTTCTTGTTGTTTTTGATCCACCCAAAACACATTTAATCATAACTTTGTTGTGGACGAGAGCTCTGTGTCTGTTGCTGTGCTGTGTGGCACTGTGTGTGCGGAGATGTGTGTCCGATTCCCAGAAATCAATCAGACAGCAGGCGGCAACGGCGGCAGAGTCCGCGCTTTCGGTAGCTTAGCGAACGGTTAGTCGATGGAACGGTCTACCCCTGGATGCCCCTGCTGTCCCAGCTGTCTCTGCTGTCCAGTCCAGTCATAAGTTGTCTGCTGGCATTTTTGGGGCGCTGCCTGAATAAACGCATAAATCCGAGAGCCACAAATTGTAACATTGGCTGTAATAAATGCCGCGATACGCCCACCATTTGCTCAGGAACAGCCGCAACAGCCGCAACAGCAGCAGAAGCGGCGGCAGACGACGCTAATCGAGAGCGCAAGAGTACCCCTATGCCCCGCAGACCCTTACCCCATTATCCAGTTTGGAATTTCGAGAGCAGTTCTTGTTGCTGCTGCTGCTGCTGTTGCTGTTGTTTTTCATTTTCATTTTAGCCCTGAGCCTTTGAAAATTCACACGGCCTAACACACAAAATAAACAAAATGTTGTAGCAGGACCATACCCGATACACCCGATGATGATGCTTCAGACCATATTGTCTTAATGTGCAGCTTGCCACACCCCCACTACCCAGCCCTCTCCTCCCCGCCCATGGTCCGCACGAGGGATGCACGTATTTGTTGCCCCGTTGCCCCAATTAGCTCGATTTGCTTCTGATACGCGCGTCGTAGACGAACAGTGAAGGTGGAGATGGAGATGGAGTTGGTGGTGGGGGTGGAGCTGGAGTTGGATGTTGGTTGTTGAACGTCGAATGATGGCAGACGCTGATGCCTGACCCTGGCAAAGGGTTCAGCACTGGTGTACGCTACTCCACACATACATATATTTCTCGACCTTTTGACAATTTAATAATAGGCTGCACTCGCACTGACCAAATGACGGACTCTGACTCTGACTTTGACTCTGACTCCGACTCCGAGTCGGACTTGGATTCTGTCTCTGGCTGTGGACTCAACAATGCGCCCACCACATTTCGAAGAAATGAACAGTTTTGTGTGTCGGAGACTTAAGTCTCTCTGGTAGCATCGTCAGTTTTGGATGGGCGTTAAAATTGGGCTGATCACGTTCCTGCATGCCGTTCACTTAGGTAGCCCGTTTATCTGCATCGTAATCCGAGTTTTCAATCCCACAGATTTCAGTTTTTTGGTTTTGAGTTTCAGTTATCTGACATCGCATAGATGGAGTCCCTTTTTGACTTTCTATGGCTCTTGATTTTGATAAACGCTGCTAAATTGTGGCAAATTAAATTATTAAACAACATTTTGTGTTCGCCTTTTGTGCTCTGCTCTCGTCTCTTTTGGGGCGACGCAAATTGTTGCAAATTATCTTTGGCCTTGTCCAGATTTGGTAATGCTCTCCACTCTCGACTGTTAAATCGGTTGTGGGCGCAGTTTCAGTTCAGCTGATTCGATCTAAGCCTATAGTTAGTTTAATGTGTGGTCGCAAACGTAGCTGTAAACCAATCATTAACAACTGCCGCATTTTGGCTAACTACATGGCCAAAGCATTAAAGGTAGTTCTCAGAATTTTTAAGAATTAAGCGCTATGTAAAATAGTTTAAAATGTTGTAGAGTTAGAACTACAAAGGATGACGTATATTTTAATGATATTTTTGAAATAGGAATATTTATCAAATATAATTATATTTTCTTGTGACCCATTCATCTTAAATAGATCTAATGAAATTTGTATTTATTTAGTTATTTAATGTGCACAAAGGTTTTATAAAAAAATATTTAAAATTAAAAGAAGAAATTAAATTAAAAATTAAAATTTATGAATAAAATAGTAAAACAAATCATAAAGAATAAAGCAATCCACTTTTAATAGGCTCATTTAGAAACTTGTTAAAATAACTATTTCAAATTTGTTGCATGAGTCAGTGTCTAGGGCAGTTATAATAGCTGACTTTCCCACAGAGTCAGTTAAACTTTCCAGTTGATTACAAGCCGTCAACTTACTTTCGCCACATTTCTCGCAAAAATGCTTTGTCCAGTGATTCAGTTAGTACGCAAAAATACAAAAAAAAAACCAGTTAGCTCTTTGCATGGCGTCCCCCGTGGCTGACAAATTTGCTGACAAATTCAAGGCAGCAAGATCAACAAAGCTGCCAGCCATCAATCAAACCATTAAAAAGAATGCACCGCAAAGTGAGTCAAAAAAACACAGAAACAGCAGAAGAAAAAAAGGAACGCCACCTACAAGCCTCAGAGGGGGCGATCGAAAGGGAGCCAAGGAGTCAGAGGGGTGGGGCTGCAAAGCTGGAAGCAGAAGGGACTGTCGACTGTCGTCTGGGCAAAATTATCAGCAAACATGTTGATTGTTATTGATCAGCGCTGTTGATTAAAACGACAGAGTCAGCGGTATTCGGGTTCAGGTTCAGGTTCAGCTTGAGGTTCGGGCTTTGCGATTGGGGATTGGAGATCGGGCATCGGAATCGGGATCGGGATCGCTGACATCGGATATGAATGGCCTGGGTGGCCATCAAAGCGACACTATGTCGCCTGTCAAAATTCTTAATCAAATACGCGGCGGAATGTCATCATTATGCAAAGAGCCTCTGGCTTAGACTCTGCTACCCAACCACTTCCCTTCCCTTCCACTCATTTTTCTCTCTGAGCTTAACATGCAAGGCTTGCCGCCCAGACATTTACAATTTACACGGTTGTGCGAGGGGTTGGTGGCGGGCGGACGGGGGGGTAAGGTAGTTTGCAACATAACATGCCTAGAGTCTGTGCCTTCAAGGCCTGTTGACAGACGGCCAACAACATTTGCGCCACATTTGCTTCACACGCGGCCGTCGCCAAAGTCTCTCTGACATTTTAATCGCATTTGCTAAAACTCAGTGAACAATTCCCCACAAGACGGCAACTGAGGAAAATAAGCAAGAAAACTACAATTTCCACACTACGAACAAGCCTATACACTTTATACATGAATGACAAAACTTATATGGGTTCAACAAATTAAGATCAAAGCTTAATTTTGAAGCACATAAACAAAAACAATCCTTTAATTTGTTTTAATTTCTTTACTAAGAACCAGTTATAAATATTTTATTTATTTGAGAGTAAATAAGATACATTTAAATGTATTCAATTCAGTTTCTATGGATTTAAAGAAAAACAAAAAATAAATTGCATGATTATAACTGATTTTATATTTTTATTTTTCTTTGGAAACTGCTCCAACTTGCTCAATGCTGAATTTAATAATAAATTGCCTCTCTGAATGTCTACTCTGAATGTTTTGCAATTTGAATGTTTTACTGGTGATATATTAATTATTGGGCGATAAATCAATTCAATAGTATAACATTCAAACCTTTTAAAATTAAATAAGTTTTGACAATAATATATATGTACATGAAAGAAAAGGTTTGCATCGCCTTCAATAGTAAATGCATAATTAATAAACAATGAAAATCTGAATGTTGATATTAACATATACTTAAACCGATCTTGGGTCTCTATATCCTTTGCCTACTGTTTCAAACGTTATGGAATAGTTATGTTGTCCGTGGCTAGGGCAAAAAGGGAAAGAAACTGTCCAGTTGACCACAACTTCAAACTGTCATTAAAAGAAGCGCGCAACGCGCGCACGCATTTTACGAGGCAGCAAGCAAACTTGCAACAGCAGCAGCAGCAGCAGCAGCAGGAGCAACGAGAAGAGATCTGTTTTGGCTGACCAGGTCCAAGAGGCAGCAGCAGTGACACTCTTGGCCCACTGTGACAGAGAGATTCGCCTGGACGGGAACGGAGCCTGATGATAGCTTACTTAGCGATTGCGACGGCGGCGTGTAATGTATGAAGCGGATTTCAGGCCGCATCGCCTTATTTAGGAGATCGTGATAAAAGTTGGAAGTCGCTTGATTTATGTCAACGCACACGGCGCAAAGACCAGCAGACCACAGTTGACCAAAAGACAGAAAACAAAAAAAAAGCAGAAGAAAAAGAGAGAAAAATAAATAAATAAGATGCCCATTCGCTTGATATCCCATTCCATACCGTGCCACGTCTCTATCCTCTCTCCCATCGACGCATTTAAGTGCCAAATTAGGAATATTATTGAAGCAATTGCCACAGAGCAGAGCAGAGCAACGCTGGCTATAAGTAGAAAGCCCCCAAACTGTCACTGGGTGAAGTGAGCTGTCACGTTTGCGGTCTGCTTATGTCAGCTTCGGCTGCAACCGACGACTCTGTTTTCATCTCCATCTCCGACTCCGACTCCAACAACAACAACAACGACGACGATGACGATGACGATGTGGCCGCCTCTTAAGCCCTTTAAAATGTGTTGTTATGATCTGGCGGCAGCGATAAGTTCTTGCTGCAGATCTGCAGCTGGGTAGCTGCAACTGCAGCTGGAAGAGATTGAAGCTTGCAGCCGGCACACAATCCCAGTCCAAGTCCACACAGTCCCAGTCAGCCTTGCGACAGGCTCTAGAATTACGCGACATTGGGTTTTGGGGGCTTTTTGCCAGTTGGGGCTCACTTCGATGCAAATCATTTTACGTGTTGGCGACATTAAGCGCGAAATGACCCCGTTATCCCACTTGTCATCATCACTTCATAAATTAATGCAAACTCGGAAGGCAGATCAGAAGGCAAGCACCGGACACTCAAACAGACAAACAGCCACACAGCCAAACCACCAAACTGCCAAGTGGCTTAGCTTACTCGGCTAGCACCAAGTTGGGTCAGGGCTATGGCTCTGGAGGACACTGGCCAACAACAATACATAAGTGGAAATTGCTCCTATTTGTTTTGGGCTGTGTTTGCATTGATTGGTTATATTTTAATAATTACTTCTTGTTAACCTAGTATTTCTACTAAATAAGTACACACCTTTTTTATTTATTTATTTAAAAGCAGTAAATATATAAAATATATTTCTAATTGTTAATAAAAATCAAACACAGTTTTCGCTTTTTTCCTACGTAAACATTAAAATAGTGTAACAAATCACCCATAAATATTTCACAACTTCATTTTAAGATATTTGTATTCAATTATTAATTAACCGGTTTCACAATTTATTCTTTTATATTTTTAAGTTCAAATTTAAATTTTACTACAATAACTTATCAAACAATACATATTGTTGCGGTAGTCGACAGTATTTGAATACTAAAGTATTAATTAAATCTAAGTTTTTAAAACCTCTTTGGATATAGGGCACTACCTCATTTTGCTGAAAGGTATAAACAAAGAAAGTATAAGCCAAGTTGTATAATTTCAAGCCGTTCAAAATCTATGCAAATTTCATTAACATCACTTTTTCAATATCTGTAAAATGTATACAAAATTTATAAATAAATACTTCTCCTTGAGCCGAATTCTGCTCTAATGACTTGTCAATTCTGTCTCCTAAAACCATAATTTGAAAATATTTTTACTTAAAGCTTTCATAAAAGTCAGAAAAACGCGCAAAATTAATTCGCAGATCATACATAAAACGTGTTCAAGGATGTGCACTCTATTGATAAGTTGTTTAAAAATCGATAAAAATGCCAATAAAATTCAGTGGAAAATGCCCCACAATTTCCGCAGAGGTGCCTATACACACACACACACACACACACACACACTACATATATAATGTGCATTCCACAGTGCAATGCGATGCAGTCGCGATCCGTTCGCGATCATGTTGAAATTTGTGATAGCCGCCGTCGAGGACAAATTGGTCCCTTAACTGTTGGCCAAACGGGCCAACACACACACACACACACACATGCAGACTCTCTAGAGTCGAGAATCAGAATTGGTTGCTGGAGTGAGAGATTGGAGAGTTGGCCCCGTCAGTTGGCCTGGTGTCCTGGTCTTGGGGCCGAGCTGGGCTGGGTCTGCTCCGCTTTGCGATTACGATCACTTTTAGATCCAATATATCAGAGGCGCGTTGACGTCGTACATTGGACGACAATTGATATAAGTTGTGGTGAAAAGTTTAGTGGCATTCAACGATTGCTTTGCTAGATTAAAAGCGACAGGCAGCGGGCATGCAGCACAGTTCCACAGTTCCACAGTGCCACAGACACTGGCAGCGAACCGTTGCGTCTGTTTGCCTGGTGTTTTATTTTGTGTGTTTTCTTTTTGGCCCACAAATCTTTGGCCAGTCACAATGCCGGCAACAACAACAACAACAACAACAACAGCAGGAACAAACACGAGTAACAACAAAGCAGACAAATAGCCGCACGTTGTACGTGCCGCACTCTGGAGCTTGAGCTGAAGCTGGGTCTGTTTCTGAGTACCAGTTGCAAGTTGCCTACTGCTGCCTTGCTTCTCTTTTTTTTTGGGATTTTGCTCTGTACATTTTTGTGGTAGTTGCGCTTTTTTAATTGCAGCCCACAGCGACACAGGAGCGGCTCCCAGTCCAACAAATGACGACAGACGAACGGACGCACAGACGGAGGCGTCGTCGTCTCTTAACAGTAAAAGCAAAATTATGCGATGCTACGTGTCGACAACAAGGTGGAGCATTCCAATACGTCGCCCCAGATGCTATCTCATCCACAGAGCTATGGACTACAGCTATGACTGCTTGCCAGACTGCCGCCACAGTTCCAGACGCGACTCAGCCTCTGACTTTGCCTCTGTCAGATATTACGTATAAATTAAACGGAATTAATGAGCCGCGTGCCAATAGCGAATCTTGTATGCTCTTCAAGTCTAGCTGTGGAAGTTATAAATAGCAAATAAATAATAGTAATAATAATATTTTTTTACTATATTTATATGACTTGAAGGTCTAAAAACAAGGATTTAGATTTTCTTTTTATTTAATTTTCAAATATATTAAACATTATCGACGTAATTCCGCCTATCTGATCACTTTTCAGAATGTGTTAATTTGTGGAATGGAATTGTTCTATTAATTCCATAATTGCCGAAGTGAACTTTTCGGTTATATGCAGCTAAGAATCGTGTGATTTATTACAAATATTTATTGTTCGGTGAGAAAAATATGTTTTGCACAGGCTCCAAGGTGAAGAGTTATATTTATTAATTTTTTTTTTTTTGTATATATACTGCGATATATTTCGATTCCGTACATAGTCAGCTCACCCGCTGGGTTAGTGTATCAGCAGCGCTTATCAGCTAATGACATCTAATGAGTTAGACAGCGTCGCTTCAGGTGTGAGTCGGAGTCTGGAGTCTGAAGATGTCGCACCTTGAAGCGGGCCAATTGAAACCCGTTAAACTGTTGCCAAATATTGTTGTCGTTGAGCGCTGAGATTTATGCGAAGGCCACTGGCTTAGAAAGTCGCTGAGATGAGTCAAATGCAACGAAAATTAAAGGCAGAGAGAAAAGCTCAAAATAGTCTTTCAGTCAAAGTGACGAGTATTTAATGTGCTTATGATGTGGCAACCGAAGTTGGCCAAATGCAAAAAGTGTCCAGCAAGTGATGCATGAATCACGTGGCCAATAAAATAAAATGTGCAGCGTAAGCTGAGCAAAACTAAAAAAAACAAAAAAAAAGGCGGAAATGAAGATTGCGCTACTGAAGTGTTGAATCAGCAACTTTGATGGCCGCAATTGATAAGGCGGCCTGAAGGATGGCCACAGAGCGCACAGCGAGTGGGTGGGCAGACGGAGAGAGAGCGAGAGAAAAGACAGAGAGAGATAGACTTTGACTGGTAAGATTGAGAGCTGCGTCTAAGCCAACAAAAGCAACGGGTGGTGGCCAAAAACGCAGCACGCAGCCACAATACAGATTTGGCCAGTTGCACTGTGCGTGTGTGCCGAGCCAGCGAGTGTGCGTGTGTGTGTGTGTTTGGTTGTGCAAACATTGCAGAAGTCAAACTGCGCCAGTTGTCGTCCTTTTTTTGCGGGTAGGTGGAAACAGTTTAGTTTTAATACCATAAGCAGCAGCAGGAAGCGGCAGCCTAAGCCGAGATTGGCGATCGGAGTGCGGCAAGCGGAACGCGGTTAGCCGGAAAACCACACGTGCCTCCACAGTCCACTGAGTGCGACCACATGCGGTTGCTGCAGCGCGCTGCATCCTGAGACACAATCCACACACACACACACACACACACACACAGACAGAAGCACACAAACACACACTCGCCACAGTAGCCGTCTTAGCATTCGTTTCGCATTTGGAAACGCTTTCATTATCGACTGCCCGTTTGCATTTGAGCCGAAGTCGGAGTCCGAGTCCAAGTGTGGCGCATCCTGCCGTGCAACGTGCAACGTGGCCCAAGTGCCAACTGGGCACATTTAAATTTGGTCTGCTCATTTGGGAAAATTGGATGCGGCAATGCTACGGCTTATCAAAACATAGTCAATATTTAATTAACACGAAGCGCAGCGTGTGGCAACTAACACCAATGATTTATGACGCCCGCTTTCAATGTGAAATTCCCTCTGTCGTTCTTACTAATTTGTTAAAGGTTCGCTGCCTCACACGGGGGTCAATTGAGCCGACAAAGGTAACAGTTCCACAAGAAGTGTGTGGGGGGAGGGAGTGTGGGTACTTCATACTTAATGGTGCATTTAATGATGTGTGTCTAGGGGTGAATGCATGCATATAAATGGTCAATGATAATGATAGCAAATAATGCAATGCAGAAGATAAAACTAACGCATACACACACACACATTCACAAATGCAATTACAACTGTTCCTGTGTGTGTGTGTGTGAGTGGGGAGGGGGATGGGGGAGAATCAGTCTACTATCTGGCAGAATAGAAGTTAGTTATTTGGTAAAGTACAGGACAATATTTAATATAAACGGAATTATTATCTATTTCTACTTTTAAGTTTTCTTAGATTTATTTATTTCTTCTTGAATCATTCCTAAATCCGGAACCTTTTAAGAATGTCAGAAGAGTATAGCGAAGTTGCGCTAAAGTATATAGCAGGCAAACAAAAAATACTTGGGACCCCATAAAGTATATCTATTCTTAATCTCAGAGACTATAGAAGCTAAGTGCTTTAAATTTGGAATATAACTTCTTATATACCAAACGCAGATCAAGTTTATTTCATTTCGTTGATAACTGCCCTGTTTCGCGAAGTTCGATGCAAATCGATTTCCGATATCAGTAAAAGAAACCATTGTAAAGGATATGATCTTGATTGACACCCATGTGTTTAAAAGCTGGCTTCAGGGCATCTCCTTGTCGAGTTCTCTCTACTTTCTATTAATTTTTCCTTTTAAATTTATTTTCATATTTCATGTTTCTCTCAACTTTTTAAATATATTATATATTTTTTAATTATTATACTATTTTATGTCTCCATTAAGCTCAGCCAACATCTGTTTTGAAATACCTTCCCCGCTAGAGATCTGTTTACGTAAGATTCTGTATAAACAAATAATAGCATTTATATAAATATTTATAAAAATATATAAAGAAAAGTCTCAATTAATGACTATTAGTTATTAAAGCTCTGGAAAAAAAACAAGCAATTACAACACCCTACTCCCAATTACACATCAATTATTTTTACTCAACAAATATATTCGTATTCATTTATATATAAAAATATGTGTAATTCAGATGCCTTTGGATAGACTAATGGATTCCAGTTAGTTAACAGAAGCACAAGCACGTCAAGTGCATGCATAAATGCATTAAACATTAATCAATCAATCATTAAATTAAATATAATCAAACAACACGTTTAATCGATTGACTAATCACTTAAGCAAAATTGCTGTGTTATATAAAATCGTACAGACAATCAGACAAACATACAACATACTTACTTACTTCACAGAAATGTTGCAACACATGCTAGAAGAAGTGGTTAGGTAATTTTAAAAAAGAAATAACAACACTTTAAAGGTTTACATTGTATAAATATGTTTATTTATTTACTTATTGTTTTTTTGTCTTTACCACAAATGCCAAAAATAAAAACAAAAAAGTCATCATACATATTAAAAACATTAAAATAAAATATTATTATTATTATTATTATTATGATTATTATTATTATTAATTTTAGTATTTATTTATTTATATGTGCATGCAGACGATGCCAGCGATATCCACAAGCCCGCCCCAAACCCTTTGTGGGCGTGGCCCGCTGCATGTAATACATATTGCGTATGGGTTTCTCTCTGTGTATTTTTTGATTTTCTTTTCGTTTTATTTTCATATAAATAGCAAAACATTTACAATCTTATTGCATCGCACTCAAAAAAAAACTTTTCTCATGCTTTCAAGTGAATTTTTCTTTCTTTTTTTGTATATATTTTTCAATGTTTTTCATTTTGATGTTTACATCTTTAATTGGTAAACTTAAACAAAACAATGCATATATCATTCGTTATATAGTTTAATAGTTTTTGTTTTTATTATTATTTATTATTATTATAAACTTTATGTAATACATTTTCAACGTGTTTGTTTGTTTGTTTTATTTTTGTGATTTTAAAATAAAAATACTTAAGATTTATTTTGTTGTTTTATTATTAAATTGTAATTAATTGTATTATTAATAAGATAGCGAGAGGATCGCACAAGTTCCGAGTTATAAGGCAAGAGAATTGCAGCTGTTGATTAAATATTGATTGATTGATTGATTGATTGATTGCATGGTTGATTGATTTATTGTTGAATGATGTTAAGCGCTCAATGTTGCTCTATTGTTGGCCGGGGAAAGCACAAGAAGCTTGAGCTTAATTGTGCTTTCCATAAACAAAGCTAACTTTGAAATGATGCTGAGGCATATTGCATGTTGCATGTTGTATATGTTGTTGCATACCTACTTGTTGTAGGCACGCCCGCAGGTGTCCATGTGTGAATTTCTGCAAAGATTATTGTAAATTGTTGTTGTTGTTGTTGCTTTGATGTTGTTGTTGTTGTTGTTGTTGTTAGTGCTGGTGCTGCGCCTGCGCAACATTTGGTGGGCGTGGCAAGTGCACGTTTCGATAGACCATTAATTATTAATTGAAGAAGAAGAAAATGACAGCCAAACCGTATAATAAACATAAGCGAATTATCGATTATACCAACACCCGATTGCATTCCGATGTTTATCGCTGCAGTTGCACTTGCACTTGTTGCAGCTGCCTGTTGCAGCTGCCGTTGCTGATGCTGCTGCTGCGGCTGCTGCTGCTGCTGACGATTGGATCTGGTAGTAAGCGTGTTTTTGTGCAGTGCATGAGGGTGGGCGGTGGGCGGTGGGCGGTAGGCGGTAGGCGTGTTTGAGTTGGTAAAATGCTGTGCTTGCTGTTTGCTGTTCTTTGCTGCAGCGGCCGATTACCGATTACCGATTACCAACATATATATCGATAGCTCTATATTTATAAGACAGTTGCCCCTTGCTTCTGTTTTTTCTTTTTCTTTTCTATAAAATATTTGTGATATTGCGTGCGGTTGTTGCTTTTGCTTTTGCTGTTGGTGCTGCGGTGCTTTAGATATCTGATGGTGTCTTTTTATATATATTTTATATTGCTGTGTGTTGGTTTTGTAATTTTTTTTTTTTGTTTATATTGTATTTATGATATTTTAGCTTATCGCCAAACACACTGACTACATCTACAAATAAAAGAGAAAATAGAGAAACAAAATAGTGATGTAGTAGAGTTGTGTTGTGATAAATAGTCAAAATAATAATCAGATGTAACATTCTTCTCCATATGATTTTTGTGTGGGTGTGCGTGTGTGTGTGTGTGTGTGTGGGCTCGTGGATAGAATGTGTATAAGTGCTTGAAATTGTATGTGTGTATGTGTGCAGAAGCTTTTCCATATATATTCAAGAGCTTTCATGAAAGAAAAGGTTAAAAGGTAACCCAACCAAGATCAAACTGACAAAAAGCTATTTACCTAATGGAATGAATATATACCTATTTTTAGCAAAATAGCATCAGACTCATCTATGATTGTATGTCACTAAAAGTCCCCTTTAATAAATATAAGTATACTGCATACAAAAATATTTTGGCAATGACAAATGAATTTTCCTCTTATTGATAAGTAACGAATTTGGTAATTGTTCTTTATCAAAAGACCAATATATAATTTTATTTAATTGCCATGACTTATGTGATTTTAATACAAAGAACTGGCAAGCGATCAGTTCCATGAAAACTTATCAAAGTAATTTCTACTAAATGAATTATCTGGCTAGTCATAATTTATACAAGCCTAAAGACTAAAAAAAAACCATAATAGCGTGGTAACTGAACTGAAACAAATAAATATATTCGTAAATATTTGTCAAACGGTTCTATATGTACATGTAAATTTCACTTAGAACCAAAATATATATCGTAACCAACACCACAATAATTGTTCGTTTGTTTTGCATGCACATGTAATAGTACCATTTGAGTGCTATTTGTATTCTAAAACCAATTCACGCAACACACACACACACACACACACACATACAGATACATAAACATATGTAGATCTGTACAACATGTTGAAGTTTATGGATATGAATATGGTAAATGTTCTGCTGTTGTTGTTGTTGTTGTTGTGCAACTCACCTGTGCTGACGCAGATTATCACGTTGCTTGAAGTATTTGCCGCAGACCTCACAGGAGTATGTTATCTCTGGGGATTTGTGCGTGCGCTCGTGTATCATCAGATTGTATGGCTTGGTGAAACGCCGCTGGCAATACTTGCAAATGAACTCACACTTTGGACGCATCTTGCGACGGAAATCCGACCGGCAGTCATCGTTGTCGATTCGCATTACAGCAAACATTTTGACAGACGATATATTTTCCCTCTTTTTTCGTTTTTTTTTTCTTTTTTTACTGTGTCGTTTGCCTACGTGCGCTCAATGCTCACACAATCAGTGGGTGAAGTTGCTGGTGTTGTTGTTGTTATTGCTGCTCCCGTCACACATACACAAAACACTCTCTCTCTCTCTCTCTCGCTCTCGCTCTCTCTCTCTCTCTCTCTCTTCGCTGCTCTGTGTACTCTCCTTAACACACACTCTCAGTTTGTCGCTCTGTTTACTCGATCTCTTGCACTCAGTTGACTGTTGTTGTTGTTGTTGGTGGTGCTGGAGCTTTGAGCTTTGTGCTCTGTGCAATGAGCGCAAATGCTTGGACGCTGTTAACGGTACTCGAAGCGTAATCGCTATCTCTATTGCTATTGCAGATAACAAATACAAACACACAAGCTATTTTTTTTCTTTAACTGTTGCTGTTAAAATGTGGCAACGCTGCTGCTGCTGCTGCTGCTATTGCTGCTTTTTCTTCTTGTCACACGCTCGTTGGCTGTTGGCTGTTGGTCGTTGGTCGTTGGCTGTTGTTGTGATTTCTCCGTGTTGTTGTAGGCGTTTTGGGTGGGCCGTCTCTCCAGCTGCTGGTGCTGCTGCTGCTGTTGTTGCCGTTGCCTTTTAGTTTATGGCGCACTTTAAGGCAAACACCTAAAAAAAAATCGTATACAGACAAGAAACAAAGTTAAATAAAGTTAGCAACGCCTGCGACATCTTTTATGTGCCAATAAATTTGAGCGAAAATACCGCGACAACAACCATAACAACATCAGCAGCAATAATAACAATAACAGCAACCACAACAGCAACAACAACAACAACAAGTCGTCAACTTAAATCACACAACATGAAATTGAAAATGACTCATTAAAGCCTGAACCGCTGCTGGCCCAAACGCAACCACACGGTCTTGGTGGTGGTGTTGACATTTACAAATCACCAGCCGCCCAGTTTCAGTTGCTAACCTTCGCTTATAATTTGTCTTAAACGACAACTTGTGACTTGGTTTTTTGTGTTTTATTTTTGTTTCCATTAAAATTCTTCTTCTTCTTTTGTTGTTGTTGTTGTTGCTGTTGTTCTGTGTGTGTTAATGCCAACTTTGCGCATTGTTTGTTGACCCGGTTCGGTATCAGTTTCACTGTCATCAGCTGCCGTTATTTGTTGTCAACTGTACTTCCGCAACACAATTGTTCAATTAGCAATACCAAAAAAAAAAAAAACTGCGAAACTTGCATACTCTTTAAAAAAAAACCCAAGGCTAAATAGCTTAATATTTGTGGCTTGTGATAAGTTTTGGTAGAGTGTCTTGGTATCCTTCATCGGCAATTAATTCAAATGCTAATATATCTGATTCTCATTTTCATTTTCGAATTCAAATGAAATAATATTATATCATTTTAAATAAGTAAAAATAATACACTTAATTCACTTTACTCAATTTAAAATTTGGTATTCCACTTAGACTCTTGCCACAATAAATGTGTAAAGATTCACGCTTCGCACACTAACGCCAAATCTAGAATTGCATTCCTGCAATGAAAGCCAAGGAATAAAATGATGCGATTGCAATGGAATCAACATAAAAACGCATCTTCTGCCATAGGAAGACCATATACGAAGTTTAATGATCGTGGCTAGGCGAACAGCTTAGTTCACATAGGACAACCGAGGGCAATAAACACACTGAGAGGCGTCACAAATGCACTCGGCGAGTGTTTATGCCTCTGTGGCAAACGGTGTCGATCGCTGGGGCAGACAGTTGCCATATTTGAGTCGCTTCATTAAAGTGGCGCTGTAACAAGTTTATTTTTAATTGGCGCCCGCGACTCAGAAAACTGGAAGTTAAATTTATGCCAGTTGATTTTGGGCGCAACATTTGGGTTCTGCTCGGTAGTTAATAACTGTTATTTTTTATGTAATTTTATTTTTGTCATTTCGGCGCCGCTGGATGTTGCATATATACATATACATATATATCTATATGTAGATATGCATATGAATATGTGTATATAAATACGCGTCAGTCCCTTAATGTTATGCCATACATTCTTGGCATTCGAATTGGGATACGAAGAGTTTTTCTGCTTAAACAAAAGCCTGCGCTGACTGGTAGCGACAACGTCTCTCGGCAAGCCCCGATTTCAATATTTATTTATATGTAGTTTGTAGAGTTTTTTTCTTCTTTCTTTTTGAATCTCAAATCGACTTTGCGAGCGTTCGCAGCTGGAACTCTTTGGGGTTTTGTGGCTGGGGGCAAAAACGTTGACAACAAAAGGCAAACGTCACAGCGGGTGTTGCAAGCAGGCGCAGACGCTACGTAGTTATTGTCATTATAACATTAATGCCCACTAAACATATTCAAATTATAACACTGACTTTTGGCGTCCAGGTTAGCGCTGCCAGATGGAGTCGTAGTCCAACTCCAACCCCAACTCCAACTCCAACTTCAACTTCAGTTCCAAGCTCCATGTTAATTTGTGTACACAATGTGGCGTCACATTGGCATTTTAACGCCGTTAATCATGCGACACAGGGCGCCTGCATAAGGCCATGGGACTCGATATGGATTCGGCTACGACGAGCTGCATCTGCATCCAATTCCACTCGGTTTTTTTTCCCCAGTTCTGCTTTGGACGTTCTTTGGCGTGGGCCTAAATGGAGCAGCATTAGCCATGGCTAACGGCTGTGCCTAAGCACTTTATTTAAGTTGCCTGAATGCCTTTAAGAAGTGGCTAAATTCATTTATCTTCGTACAACAATTGAATGGCCCTATATATATATATATATATATATATATATATATATATATATAAATATAATATGTACATCACCTACATATTAAGTACATAATTATAAGTGCCGTAATCGTTGAAGGCCCACTTTAATACGGGTAATTCTCTTAAGCTGGTTTTATTTGCCCAAGTTCTACTTGGCTTTCACATTTGTATGGTATTTTTGTATGCTTCTATCCAACTATTTAAATATAATATTTAACTGCTTGTCTACTATTTAAAATTATGATTTGAAGGAATCTGTTTCATTGTATTGCTTATCAATTGTCTCGTTTTAAATAAGAAAACTCTACAAAGATGCTTAGAAGATTGGTATCGATTGATGAGTGTAGTTTCTGTTTGTAAGTTATAGTAATGACTAAAATGGTCTACAATAAAAAGCAATAAATGTGTATATTAAACTGATCTAAAACAAAGAGAAATATATCTAAATTTGAAATGAATATCACCAAATCAAATGTCTCAAAAATGTGTTATTCTTAATTTTCATCGTTCTCAAAGTGTTGAGAAATATTTCAGAGCCTTATTTTCATGGATATTATTCCAAATGTTTTAATTTCTAGCATATAAATACATATGTTATTTCCTTGCAGTGAACATAAAACTCATTGATTAGTTTGAAAATCGAAGCATTTATCTGAAACTCTGTTTGGTATATTGCATTCTAAAAGTCCTACAGTACCCTGTACTTTTTATTGCACTTTTTATATACACCACATAGCACTTTCATCACTAGTGTCAAGCTGTTTATAATCACTTTGGTGTTAGCCAAACTGTTTACCAACTGCTGTTGTTTGCCAACTGGCTAAGCCGCTTAGCGTTAGCTGAAGCCCAAAAGAAAAAAGTAACACCCACAGATCGGGAAGGTAGACCACACAGGCTTATCTACAGGCGTACATACTTTTGAGACGGCCAAAATATTGTATAATAAACTGTTGTACAACATGCAGCTAATCCCATTAATCCGAAGTGAAAATAATTAGTGTTTTGTACACACAGCGCAACGAGTGGTCTGAGAGAGATACTGCCGATATATAGTGAAAGATCAAGCCATAAGCAACACGCACAGCATGCAACTCAGACGGGCTGTGCGTGTGCGTGTGTGTGTGTGTGTGTGTGTGTGTGTGACTGAGTGGAGGGCAGAAGGAGATGCAGTTGAGTCTCTGTGAAGGGCATGCGAAAGGCGTTAATGCTGCGTGAAATTAGATTTGCACCAAAAATGGCAACACACAAGAAATCGGGTATCGTATCTAAATCGGCTGTGCGCGTGTGTGTGTGTGTGAGTGTGAGTGCGCCAGCGACTTCCAGGAAAATAAAGAGAGAAAAAGTGCCGAAGAGTTACAGTTTAACACCCCGGCCCAGCGATAATGTGTAGCGGTACACGCCGATAAGGCAAGGATCTAAAGAGCAACAGCAACAGACATAAACATATATATAAATAGGGAGAGAGAGAGGGAGAGAGAGAGAGAGAGGGGGAGGGGGGAGAGACTGAACGAGTGACACACACGTTGCGCTGTTAAGGGCCCTGGGTAAAGACCAAATGCAGACATGGTCAAAAGCGATTACCACACTTACCAATGGCCTTTATTTTTTATTCCTTTTCTTATATGTATTTTTTGTTTCTTTTTTTTTTCTTTTTTGTAGGCGGACAGTGAGTTGGCAAGGTGTCATTAAAAATTACAGCCGAAATGTGGAAAAAATGACAATAAGCCGAACGTATAAATGAAAAGGACAAAGGCACCGAAAACGATTTTGATACGAATCTAATTGTGCTAATGGCGCAGAATTCTCGAGAAAAATAAGGCGACGCAGCCAACAACAATTAGTCTCCTCAAGTAGTCACCAGAACGAGAACAATGAGCAGCTCGAGGAGCAAAAGGCGCGCGAAACTGGACACAACTAAACAAATGTAATAGGAAATAAAAG
Organism: Drosophila planitibia; assembly: GCA_035043785.1. Lineage (NCBI taxonomy): Eukaryota > Metazoa > Arthropoda > Insecta > Diptera > Drosophilidae > Drosophila > Drosophila planitibia. Next base: position 1,005,185 of record JAWNMS010000110.1, on the reverse strand, counting down.
GACTAAAGGAGACAAGCAGCCAACACCTAACCACAAAAGATACTTGACAGCGACGCGAATCTGTCTGTTATATACATTCGCCCCTGGCCTACAACAGGGCTGGTTGTGGGAAAACACGCACGCAAGTGTGTTGCAAGTGCCAAGCGGTTGTTGCATGATCGGTTGTGACAGACAGCTAGACGGGATCTGATACAGTCTTCAGTCTTCATCCTTCACGCAAGGTGCCAAATGTATTCTAGATCGTTTGCCTAACTAATTTGTGTCTAATTGATGGCACTCAGCGTGTGGTCCCAAAGGACGAACTCACCTTGGGCTATGCTGCACGAGTCCAACAATATGGCCAAGGGGTGCCAGCAAAAATAGAGATTGTAAAATTACAGTGATGCTTCGCAAATGTAAGCGCTTCACTTCCCAAACTGATTTTAATTGAAGAACACTTATTTTAAGTTTAAAGACTTGTATAAATTAGTTTTGGAGGTTTCTCGAATATGCAATAATTAAATAATTAGAACCAGAATATTAGAGACAAGCATTGACAATTTAAATAACAGAATCTAAGCGACGGTTATCGAAAAATACACATTTCTGATGATGACAATTAGTAGAAGTAACAAACAAATCGAACAAATCTAAGGCTTTAGAAAAACCCGAATACTTGTTCAATTTTTCAACTCATGCAGCAAAAATTTTTGAGTTTACGCAATATGCGTGAGTCAGTGCTTAGTTTAAGCGAGATCAAATTGATGATCTGTGTGGCAAGGCACTCTCTTGGGCAACAATTCATTTGCGGTTGTGTGTATGACTCGATTTGTGCGTTTGGCAAGTTTGCTTAACCTCGCACAGACCTTGATCGCTTATAAGAAATTGACTAAGTTGTGCTGACTCATGCGCTTGCAACTTGAACAGAGTAAAAGCCTTAAGTCATGAAGTGCAGAGATGCCGTCGGCATTTTGCAAAAGATTTATATGAAACTATTATTATTAGGAAAAATACTAATTGAATTTAACTAATTAGACTAAATGGAAAGCGGCTTAATGAATGAAAGTAAAATATAAATAAAAAATAAAATTAGTATAAGTACTTAAAATATGGGCTCAATTTGTTGACTATCTAAGATAATAATTATAGTCATGGTTCTAGGAAGGTTAAGATCAAATGTGAATTATGCGTGAATTGAGCTTCTGTGTGACAAATCTCCTGTCTGCTTTCCTCTCTTCACCAACCCACCCAACTCGCATGCATTTCCAATAGGCATATTCGATATTCCGTTATGGTCGCCATTTTGTGTGACCCTTGAATACCCAGGCGAAAAAAGCTCAACGAACGCCATTGACAATCCATTACTTTGAACATACACACACAAGCATAGAGAGAGAGTGAGAGAGAGGCGCTCACGCACATTTTGGTTTGGGCCAATGAAAGCGCGTAAAACTGGTAGCCAAGTAAACACACACGAAGCGGCATAAGAACGAGAACAACAAGAACGACGACGATGACGACGACGACAACGAAGAAGAAGAAGAAGAAGGGGTGTAGTAGAACACAAGCGCCAACAATTGGCTACTGTGCGACGCCGTCGCCTAGTTGCGACGCTGACTGCGCAGTCACGGCCAAGGCAATGGCGACGTTTGCGTAACTGCGCAGGCGCATAGGCAAAAAAAAAAAGAAAAACCTAAAACGAAACGAAAACGAATCGAAAACGAGACGACGAGAAACCAACTTACCCAATGGGAAATACGTGTAAAGTGCTGAGGCTGCTGCTGCTGCTGCTTCTGCTTTGGCTGCTGTTGCTGCTACTGCGGCTAATCACTGGAATTAACGCGACGACAACTGGGCGACGATTGCATTAAAGTCACGTAGCGTAATTGCCTGGCTTGTAAGTATGTGTGCGTGTTTAGTAATTTGTATGTGTTGATCACTTATTATTATTTATGTATATAGATAATTCTTCTTTTTTTCTTGCTTGAAAAAGGTACTCGCGAAGGAACTGAGGAACTACGCACGCTTGCGCGGCACAAAGTTGAATGAATGAATGCTACTAATAACTGAAAGAAATAGTAGTCAACTCTGTTGCTGCTGCTGCTGCTGCCGAGCGCTGCTGCTGCTGCTGCTTGCGTCGCTGCTGCCAAGTTGAGGAAGCGGCGACGACGCAGTCAATACCAAGGCGTTTCAATGTGTATATGTGTGTGTGAGTGTGTGTGTGTGTGTTGAGTGCGGCTCAATACAGTAGTGTATGTAAATGTGTGTGTGTGTGTGTGAGTCATCGGACTACTGTAGTGCCACAGCAGCAGCAGCAACAGCAGTCGCAGCTCTGCCTAGCTCTTCTTTCTAACTGGTCAAGCACGAGCGCTGAAAACCGAAGCCGAATACGAAAGACGAAGACGAAGTCGATGCATTCGTGACACGAAGGAGAAGCTCAAGACCAGTAGCCGAAGCAAGTTCTTATAAGCTTCGGCTACTGCGCATGCGCAAGACGAGTAGCGCTCTAAGCGCACTTGCTCGCCGTCTCTCTCTCTCCCTCTCTCTCTCTCTCTCTCTGTCTCCCTCTGTCTCCGTCTTTCTTACCTACTTGCTGCTACTGCTGCGTAAGTGCGGCAGCTTTCAACAGTAGCCACAAAATGGCAACGTCTAACAAAATGGCGTCTGCTTACCTTATTCTTCTCTTTTCTTTTTTTATTTTGTTAGTCCGCAATTCGTCAAAATTGTCCAGAATTGTTAATTACGATTGTTTGCTGGCTGCGTTTTCCACGTTGAATTGTGATCGGCTCTTCAAATTTTAGTTCACAAAAAAAGCGTTAACACAGACTCTGGGGGGAAAGCTGGAAAGCTGGAAAGCAGCGCTCGTCTGCTAATATTATTAATAAAATATATTTCACTTCCGAACGCTTCTGTGCGCGAGAGTCAACTGCAAAGTTACGATCGAAACTTCAGCTTGATGGGTTTAACAGCTGCCTGTGTTGAAACAGCAACAACAGCAACAACAACAGCAACAACAGCAACAAGAGCATAAAACAGCTTCTGCTGCTGCTGCTGCTGCTCGCTGCTGCTTGCTGCTCGCTGCTCGCATTCAATTGTCTCTGCACCGTCTCGCTCTAGCACAATTGAGCGCAAAAACGAGTTTGAGTGAGCGCAACGTCCGCTGATTGGATGAGAGCGTCAACCGCGCATCTCTCTCTCGCTCGCGCTCTCTCTCTCTCTCTCTCTCTCTCTCGCTCTATGTGTGTGTGTGTGTGTGTGCGCGAGAGCAGGTGAGTTAAGTTTTTGTTTTTTTCTTGAGCACTCTGCTGGGGCGTTGCGTGCAGCACTGTTAATTAAACCTAAATGCGCCCACGCCCGCCGAAACCAAACCAACAAAAAACTAAAAGGTTTACATTTTAATTAAGAGCGTGCGCAAAGCACACACACGCAACACATACACAAATTAACTGCTGTGTATGTATGTGTGTATATGCAAAAGAGCCGTCGTTGGGTGAAAAAAGCTCAGCAGGCACGCTCTCTCGCTCTAGCACATGCGTTCATCTAGTGCTGTCTCTGTTAGGCAGCTGCTGGCTGTCATCTAGCTGCCGTGCAACGCAGACAACTTTCTTTTTCACACACACAGACAGACACACATGCTCAGTTGTTAAGTGGGCGTTGCCTTGTGGCGCTTTTGGGCGGCCAATGGCAGCAACGTTTGCGTCGCTGCTGGCGCTCAACTGTCAGTTGCTGCCTGCCCTTAACCCGTTTCTCGTCTGTCTCTCGCCTCTCGCGTTCGCTTGTCTCTGTGTGTGTGTCTGTGTGCGTGTGTGCGTGTGTGTGTTTGTGTGTGTGTGCTGAAAACCAGTGGCAGCGAGCCAAGCAGCCGTATTACGCATCCGCCGCATTGACTGCGCTGCCAACTTTGTTAGCTGTTGCGGCTCCATTTTGTGTGCGTGTGTCTCTCTGTGTGTGTGTGTGTGTGTGCCGCCATGGGAAACTTTTGAATTGCCTTCTTCGTGTATTTTTTTATTTATTTTTATATTTTGTCGCTGTGTGGCCTCTTTGTGCCCAGCAAACAACCAAATAACATGAAGAAATACACACAAAACGAGAGTAGAGAAGAAGAATGAACAAATGTAGAAATATCGAAATACATTTTTGTAATGCGCCGCAAAAGGGCCGAGCTCATATTTATTGTCTGCTTATCTCGCTGCCTGCTCTAACTGATTGCCTTTCATTTTCTTCGCCTCATCTTCTGCTCAATGAACTAAACGCTTCATTCACAAAACGAAAAAACAAAAACAAAAAAAAACAAAAAAAAACAATATACATATAAGCTGAGAAAGATAAGAAAAATTTCGTTAATTTTACACAACTCTGCGCCTTTTGTTATTTTAATTAAGTGGCCCCAAAAAGGATAGCCGCTTATTTTTTATTATTCTTTTTGTTTTTGGTGCCTGTTATTGTATTTTTAATTAAGTTTTCGCATTGCGCAGCTGGCAAGCATTGACATGAAGCATCAACAAAGTTAAAAAAAACAAAAATGGTTAAATTGTCTCTCCTTGTGAGACTCAGCGAAATCAACTTCGATTCAATTTTGATGGCTTTATTCCATATATTGGCAACACTTGCATATATCCATATCAAGCAGATGCGCAAATTGCTTTTTTATTTTTTACTAAACAACTGCAGGCACATTTAAATATACTATATATGTACATTTAAATGACAGCTGCTGAAGCCTTAACAATCAAATCGAACTTACACCAAGTGTATTATAAATTTTAATACGCCTTTATCTTATTTAAAGTGGCAATCAGGTTGCAGTTGGCCTTAAGAGCCCTGTGATATAATATTCAATTTAATTATGTAATTCCAGAATAGTTCATAACAAAGAATAATATAAATCAAATTTAAAGTCCAGTTTAAATGAAAATAAAATTCAACATTTTAAAATATATTTTTTGTTTTTACTTTTCAAAATTCTGATGCATTTAAATTAAACTATATAAAGTCAAACAGACTGTGATTAGTATCAAGATAAATATATATATTAATAAATATTTGTGCATAATTGTTTCAGCTTTTTCGCTTTCTCGCTGTGTATGTGCCACCGATTGCCACTTAGCTTTGCCACACACCTTGCCTACCAGCTTTATGGCAAATTAATAGGCCACGAAAGTTCCAAATAAACCATAAATTTTATTAATTTTCAATGCATGACTAAAAAGCGACGCCTTCCCTCCTCGCACTCACAAATACAACACACACATTGTAAAACATAAAATATGCAAAGAGCTATTCATAAAAGAGTATTTTTTTATGTGATTTTTTTTATTGAATTGTCTCTACAATGACAGCGATTCAGACGCGATTCTGCAGAAAAAAAAAGAAATAGATACATATATGAAGAGAGACAAAAAAAACTACCGCACCGCACCCAATTATAATAAAATACAAACGAAATCGATTTCGAATTCGGTATTAATTTTTGTTTTTGTTTTTGTTTTTTTTTTGTCGCTTCAGAATTGAGCGAACAATGGAAAACCTTTTGCGCTCCTACAGAAGTGACAACAAATTTAAAATTTACGAAATAAAAATTAAAATTAAATAAAACACAATGGACACACACAGAAATACTGGAAACTGGAAACCATAGACAACAAAAAAATCATAAAAATTAACATACAAACTAAAATGCATACGAAATGAGTCGAATCTAGCAGCGAGGAGGAAGCAGCGAGGGGGAAGCTGCTCAACGATCAACGATGGATAGCGCTTTATGGACGATGGGTTTTTATGGTCATAGTACGAGTTCATTGAGTTCCGAATTCATTGATGGATCGTGTCGCTATAACGGCAGCTAACTGTTCAAACATAGAGATACATACAACAACAACAACAATAACAACAACAAATATTATTCAAGTCTGGCCGAAAATTTACGATCGTACATAATTCAAATTTATGCAGATGGATTCACGGCGCAGCTAAGCAAAATAAATCAAGCTTTTTAAGAGGCAAGCACACCAATTTGGCCGGCACCTTGAATGAATATGCCTGGCAACTCTGCGCCGTCAACTACCGTGAGGCAATCATCACCGTAAACAAAACCAACAACAAAAAAAGTTCGTCATCTTCGTCATCAGTTGGAAATTGGCTGATTGTTGCAGCTGTTGACAACGCACCTCGATCTGCCATCTCTGCGGTCCAGTTTCAGTCTTATAAAGACACAACACACAGCTCAGATCACACATCTATACACATGTATAAAAGTATATATTTATATATATATATATATATATAACGCCCACGTCTCCAACTTCGTCTCTCGTTTTCGCATTGTTTGCTGTCTTCGCTGCCAGAGTTGAAATTTATGCGACCGCATCGCTGCCGTATGAATTTTTAATTTTTCACAAAATATGTGTTTTTTTTTGTTCCAACTCATTCACATTTGTTATTGTGGTTGTTTGTTATTCTTCTGTTTTATTTTTTATTTTGGAAATGTATGAAACTTAATACTTTTGAGTACAGTGCAACGTTCAAAAACACAAAAATAAAAAGAGTCCAGCCACTTTTGTCCTGTCACGATAAGCCAATTCTCAAGGAGTGGGGATGAGTGTCAAGAATGGCAAATAATTAGGGATGTGAAAAGCTAATTCCACTGATAATAAAATATATTTTCAAATTGATTAGACAGAAGTATACTTGTTCTAATAAACACTAATAGAATATTCAACAGAAATTAATTAAAGACGTTTGTCTTATGATTTTTATACCCCAAACCGTAAGAAAATTGGAAGAAGCTTCTAACGAAGTTGAGCAAAAGTATTTAATAGGCAAAAGGAAGCATGTCCGATACCATAATTTGTATATATTCTGTATCAGCTTCAGCAGCCCAGTCGGCCTAGCCAGGTCCGGCTCTCCTGCTGCTTGAAAAGTCTGATCTCAGGGACTAGATGAGAAGAGAGTCTTCAAATTTGGAATAAAAGTTCTCTTATACCAATGCAGATCAAATTGATGTCATTTTGTCGATAGCTGCACTGGTTTCACGAAAATCGATACAAATCGATTTCCGATAACAATAAAGGACTGAGTTCTTTAACTTTGACATATTTTAATATTGAACAAACTGCTATCAGCAAGCCGACTATGCGCCAACTTCAGGGTTTCTTCCAATCGAACTAACACGACTTGGTATAAAGATAAATATTGTCAGGCTAAGTAATATGTCTCTTAAGTTAATTTCAGTACAACATTAACAAAACCAATTCGAACAAAACCATGTTAAAGTCATTTGATTTCAATAAAACAAACAGTTTACCAAAACTCAATGGTAAAAAAAATAAAAAAAGAAGGGTTTTGGCCACAAAAGTCAATGCTCAACAGTTTTATTATCAACTGATCCAAAATGCAGTCCCCCGCATTGCTCAAGTCGCTCTGATATGTCTGAGATGTTTAGAAAGCTGCCAAGCTGTGAAATAAGATTTACGATCGATTTTCATGTGCTAAGCGCCACATGAACTTCCGTTGATTTAGAGCCATCAAACAAACATACAAAAAAACAACAACAAAAAAAAGGAAAAATAAAAACTATTCCGAAAACAGAAAATAATAATAAAACTAGCAGCTGAGGTGTTGTTGCTATAACTTTGGCTGTGACTGTAGTTGTCGCGTAGGTGTCACCAGTTCCAGCTTCAGATTCAGATTCAGATTCAGATTTAGCTTCATCTCCATTTCAGTCCCGCTTGAACAAATTGAATTTAAAATTAATCGTGGCTGGTATCGGTAACAAAAAACGAGTGAAAAGATCAAGAAAAAAAAATGTTTTATTACTTTGATTTGCATTTAAATCGATGTTCCGACAGAGATGGCTATATATATATCTATATATATATGGAGAGAGAGCAGAGGGATTGGGATTGCGGGACTGATGATAACGAGCACAGCGAGCGGTCAGCAGACAACAAATGTTGACAACATGACAAACAAAAGGAATCTCTTCAATGAACTTATGAAAATGAATGAAATTCTTTGGGGCTTGTTGGGAACATTGTATTAGATCATAAATAATACAACAAAATATAAGTTTTTGGCTTTGTAGGTGGCGTCTATGTGTTGAGTATATGCATATATATGTGTACACATATATACATACATATATATATATATATATATATAGGGTATGGGAATGGGCACTGTTTTTTTGTCTTTAAGTTAACTATCTTTGGCTCTCTCGGGCCAACTGTGGCCAAATCACGATTTATGCTCAGCAAATGCTTTTTAGCCAGCGGCCAAAAAACTGAACACAAATTTGTTCATTCAACGTAAAGCTGAAGCGGGCAACAGGTTTCTTCTGATTGTTGCTGTTGTATTTTGGGGGCAGCTTGCAAGTTGGTCGTGCCAAACAATGAGAAAATGAAACTCATCTGCGTACTCGCTCTTATCCAGCTGCTCCAACTCCCAGCTCCAGCTGCCTCCCACCGCTGCCACAGCAGCGCCACACAATGAGAGACGAGCCCGAGCCCGAGTCGGAGTCGTAGTCGGAGTCGGAGTCAAAGTCGTAGTTGCTGCCCGACTCAGAGACGACTCTCGAGACTCTCGACTCTCGACTCTGACTTGCTGTGGCCAAAAACAAAACAAAACCAAAAATATATATATAAGATGAAAAAAAACCAGCCCCAGAGCGAGTTGGCGAGTCGCAAGTCGCAAGTCGCGAGTTGCCTGCCACTCACTCAGTGGAATGGCATCCGAATCCTACCGTGGGAAATGAACAGTAGTTGCTTTTGGCTTTTGGAGCAACAACAAGTTTAATGCTACAGTCAGTTGTTTGTTGTTGTTATTGTTGTTACTGTTGTTACTGTTGTTATTTTTGTTGTTGTTGTTGTGGTTGCTGTTGTTGTCGTTGTTGTTGGCTGTGCAATTTCACTGCAGCTTTTCGGTCGTCGGCGCATATCAAATAAGCCTAATAATAATGCAATTTATGCCAAGCAAGCGAAAAGAGCCACAAAATGACTTTTGACTTGCTCTACTATTTTGCATGCCACAAACAGAGATAGACACACTCAGACAGAGGCAAACAGGGATGGTGCGCGCGAGACACCAACATCGAGAGAGAGACAGAGAGAGAGAGAGAAAGAGAGAGGGAGATAGAGAGAGAGAGGAAGAGTGCGAGATGTATGCGAAATTAATTGAAATTTTCTTGGCTTTGCTGTACATTCAGTTTCTTACATTCGTCAATTATCAATCAAAAAACTCAGGAACTTTTCTCTTCCTTAAAGATCTTCAAATCTGGAATTTTGCTCAATGCTATTTGGTTTTCTAAAGTACAGTGGATTTTGGACTATCATAAATATATTAATCAGTCTCGTATTTTAATGACGAATATTAATAAATTTCGATTACTTCCACACTTGTATTAAAAAATAATTGATAATGTAACACAAATTATATAATATTGAAAATGTCTATAAAAGGCTGTAAAACATGTTTCATATTAAAATAGTCAAACCTATAGAGATAATATTTTTAAATGTAATTATTGCATTAAAATTGTGTAATTATCTAAATTGGCAATTTTCCACTTAAATCGAAAAGAATTTAGGTTAATAATTTCTTTACAAAACTTCTCTATATTCTTCGATAAACGTTTCAAATTGAAGTTTATAAAAAGAGGCCACAAAAAAAAAAAAACAATTTAAGAATTCGGAAATTAGCTTAATGGGTAATCGAAATTTTGCAAATATTATCAGCATTTTTATTTATTATTTGTACATACTTTTTAGTTATTTTACATTACTTTCGTATTTAGGACATGCTTGTTTAAAATTTAAGCACAATCAGAGATGTTCCATTTGTTCACATTTTTACTAAAATTAACTAAACTTTAAAACGGTTAAGGACATGAGTATGTTTACAGGGGTAAAGAAAGGTTTTCAACATGGGGTTTGCTTGCTATTATTATTTATTGGCTTACGCACAGCTATTTCAAGGATTGTTGGAAAAACCACGACGAGTGCAAGGTAATTTTGTTTTTCTTTTATTTATTTTTTTGGGAAAACCTTTTAGCACCTTTGGCTAGCCGCAGCGAAAATCAGAACAAGTTGGTGTGTGGCTGTCGGGTCCTGAAACTGGCAATTGGGAATTGGGCTGATAAGCCGACCAAGTGGGCAAACAAAACACTTTGCGCGTGCGCGCAGAGAGAGGGAGACAGAGAGAGCGACAGAGGGGAGAGAGAGAGAGAGATGCAGGGTGAGAGAGGGTAGAGGGTAGAGGGTAGCAACACCTACGGGCAGCTCGGGGTTTTCGCGGTTTCGTCCGAGGTTTGCTTTGGTTTGGTTTTTGGGTTTTGGTTTTCGGATTGGTTTGGTTTGGTTAGGTGAGTTTATGTGGCTAGGTTATGTGGTAGTTGCGGCATCTTCTCATCTATGTGGACGATAAAGAGACGTGGCCCGCTTATCTGATCTGTGCAGGACACGCGTGTCCCTAAGTGTGTGAAGTGTAGATAACATAGCGGTGATAATTGACCGCCCTATTGGCTTAGCAACCAATTACGATGCTTATCAGCACTCGGCGGCAATCAAATCAAACGCTCGTCGACGGGGCGGGGCAACGTTGGTGGTCTACCTCCCGATCCCGACCCCTACACCTACCCCTACCCCTACCGCTCGAACTGAACTGATTGTGATACGCATCGAACTGGGTGTAAACAAGACACAACAACACGCACCCATAACAAAGTGTGAAATATGCCAGAGACCACAGATCTCATTCATATGCTAAATACTCTAAAAACTCCTATATACACACATATATATTCACTCGCTTATCGGTTATCAGTTGTTGAGCTGCTCAGCAGCGCCGACCGTTTGACGCACAATATCCTGATCGTGGGCATGCACCAGCAGAGCCACCTCCAGATTCAGTTGGGCAATGTCATCCTTCAGCTTGACAATCGATTTCTTGATCTGCTGCACGGAGCCTGCAAAGACAAATATTTGCGATTAAGTGTTGAATGTGAAACACTGTGCAACATTTAGCAGTTGTCTGCAAATACCGAAATATGTTTCTGAAACTGACTTTTGCAATTGGAAATTAGTCAGCAAGAAATTTACCATGAATGAGATCAGTCTTGGAAAGTAAATGAATACATCGAAAAATACCAGAATGGCAAAAATAAGTTGAAGAGTTTTTTAAAATCTGTTCAGTTTTGATTGGCTTATCAGATAGTTCCTCTGACAGCTATATAATACAGTGATTCGATCAGGCTGTCTCCGACAGATGTACTAATCAGTATTGTCATAAAAATTACTTTAAATTTGAGGCAGATATACTGCAGATCAACACTATATATCTGACATCTTCTCCAATTAGTTTACCTCCTCCAAGGATATTAAAATAGGGAGCAAGGAAATATGTTTGAAAACCAATGCTTCCATCGTAGTTGTCTGCACACCAATTTCATATTTGTTGGCTGCCATTTGACTTACTTCCGTCGGACATGACCTGTCCGCGTCGCTCCATTTCCTGTTTCTTGAGCTCCTGCTCGGCCATCACCTCGTTGAGTTGGTTCAGTTGCTTCTCGGAGTCGGCTTGGAGCTGTGTTTGGGCGTATTGCACAGTGGATAGCTCGATGGAGAGCTCCTTGTACTGCTGAATGAGCTGTTGGAGCTCATTGTTCAGATGCTTCTCGCGGCTCTCGATCTTCTCCAGGCTGAAGGTGAACTCACTGTGCAATTTCTTGAGTTGCGTCTGCGTTGGCTCCGCCACGCTGGAGATGCCCGCATTGAGTGTCTCCATTTGAGTGATGTGGGTGCGCCAGTCCCGTGCATCTGCCTTGACACACACCTTAAGCTGCTGCAGTACCCGCTCCAGTTCCAGTCGCCACTCCTGATGATCGCTGAGACGCTGAGCGTTGAGCTCCCGATTCTGCTCCTCGGCCAGATCCCCGTCCATGGAACGCTTCTGGCGATTCAGCCAATTGAGCTGCTTAAAGTTGTGCGCTTCCAGCTCGCAATCGCTGTCATCGCTGAGTGCAGCTGCATTTTGTTCATCCTCTAATTTCTCCAATATGATCTCGGCATTGTCCTCCAAATAGTCGCCCACAAACTCCTCCTCCTGGGCAATGTGCACCCGCTGATAATTCACCTTGATCAGCTTCACCGCCTGCGTGGCCAGAATATCCAGCACCATGAGACAAATGGGACCAGCACCACGGATCAGCTTGTTGGGCGCAAAATCAACGGGCACATCCTGCAAAAAGCGAAGAATAACAAAGAAATTAACAAAAGTTATGCTAAAAATTGTGACTGATTTTGTATCTTGTAATTCTTGCTCCTGTTCCAAGCCCATCGTCCACACTTACAATTTCCTCAAGCATTTGTATAATCTTGGCTATAACCGTGTTGGGATCATCGTATTCCTGCGGTCTGTCCATCTCCTTGCCCAGTTTCTTGCACAGCCACCAGCAGATTAGGGTGAACATGAAGAATTGCTCGCCAGGATTTGTGGCCTTGACGAAGTAGAAACGCGACAATGGCTTCAATTTGTATTCCCTCAGCAGATGCTTCTCATAGTTGAGCAGTTTTAGCTTTTCCAGCAAATCATCAGATTGAAAATTTTGCAATTGTTGCGTTTTTTCCGCTGAATCTTCTTGCATTTTGTTTCTGGCTTGAAGTATTTGTTGAAAATGACTAAAAGTTTGTCTTTAATACACGCAATAAATCTCCATGACAACCACAATAAGAAAGTGCAACGCATGCGCTTAGGAAGCATGAGTAATTATATGGATTTTAAATAAAGTATTTTAATGGGTATGTTTTTTTGAAATTCTCATTTTAATCAATTGTTAAATTATACACACATTTTTAATCAGATTCAAACATATTCATTATTGGCGCGCAGTAAATAATCAACAGATGGCGCCAATTAAATTGGAACTCATGACTGCACTTAAAACAATGCTATCGATTGATAAGCTATCGGGATAGAATGCTCACTCGGGCAAAAGTATCGATATGCTATTGGCATGCAGCCTTGCGCGAGCGTCACTTTTGCACAATTAATTCAAAATTTTGACGCCATATAGAAAACAACGTTCTGTTTAGGCTAATCAAAATGTACAATAACTTAGATTTAAGCGCTCTCAGCATCGATGACATTGTCGAAGAGTATAAAATACTCCATGACCGCCATCAGCAGTTGAAGGAGCGCAGCGAGGACGATGCCCAACGCATCCACGAGCTCAAACGCAGCTTGGACACATCCTTAGCCGCCGAGAAGTATTTAACCCAGGAGCTGGAACATCTCAGCGCTCAAGCGCAGGCCGCTTGTCCCAGCGCCGATGATCGCATGCTGAAGGAATTGGAAGAGCTGCGACGCAAATACAAAAGTCTGCAACTGGAGCAGGAAATCCTGCAACAGGATTACGACGGCAAGGTTGAAGAGACGTCCACCCTGAAAGCGAAACTGGAGAGCGCTGCGCGTGATCTGGAGTTGAATGCGACGCTGAAAGCAAACAGCTCGCATGATGAGTCTGCCTCACGTTTGAGCGTCCTGGAACTGGAGAATGCAGAGCTAATGCAAAAGTTGACCGAATACGAGGATGCCAAAGTGCAAAATACCTTTGCCCTAGCCGAGCAGGAGGTGCGTCCTTTTTAAACACTAACAACAAACAACTACTAATGTGCTCCACTTATACAGAAAACTATTGAAGTACTGAAGGATCAGGTTAGTTGCCTGGAGGAGAATATGCGTTCCAAGCGCGATGATCTCGAGGAGAAGCTGCAGCTATTGGAGAGCGCACAGGAGCAGCTGGTGGATGCCAATGCCAAAATAGCACTACTCACCAGTGCACCCGAACATAATGGTCACTAAACAATCTCTCGATATCTCTCTGTATATATAAAACTCAAGGCTTTATTTTGCGCTTGCAGATCGCAAGGGTAATTCACTGTTTGCCGAGGTCGATGATCAGCGGCAGGTGATGAAGCAATTGCTGGTTAGCCAGAAGAAGAGCTACTTGGACATGAAGAAGATATTCAATGAGAGCAAATTTGAGATACATCGTTTGAAGCGTGAGAACATTGCGATGCACACAGAACTGCAGGCATGCAGCACCATCTTCTGCAGCGCCGACAAAACCTATCAGAGTGAGACCCAAACCGAATATTAAATAGTTCATTTGGAGCTGAAACTGATGTTTGATTTAACATTGCAGATAAGCTCAATGAACGCATTCGCCAGCTGCTGCAGCAGAACGCGAAACTGGAGCGTAATTTAAATGTGTCGCAGGAGCGTTTACGCGAGCTGGCCAGCCAGAAGTCGGTGACCTGGCTCGATTCCATGCTGGATTTCTGCAAGTATGAGTTGGCCGAACGTTTTGGCCATATTGTTGCTAAACTTGGCAATCAATTGCTCAGCTTCACCAGCTACAGACTGTTTTTGTTGTAGTTGATTGTGCCATTTAGTGTAGGTTGCGTTTAGATTTAGTTCACTTCATTCCCATTCCATTTAGACGCGAAACCGACGAGCTGAAGTCACAACTACACAGCATGCACATCCAAAAGGCCACCGTCGAGGAGCAGATGCGTAATGTGCAACAGGAAATGGCTCGGTAGGTGAACTTTAATCTAGTATTACGTGGCACTCAATATATTTATATTTTGCTCTAACAGCTGGCGCTTTGAATCACTGAAATCACGCTGTGTACTCATTGATCGCGAGAATCTGCTCATGGAACACAAGATTGCCTTCAAGCCCATTCACGCCATGGAGTTTGACATTAAGGAGTCGCAGCTGCAGGCAGCCTTGCCGCGCATTGTCACGCCCCCAACACCAGCAGCAGTGAGCTTAATGAGCGTAACCACTCAAGCTGAGATCATAGTTTTGGATACGCCACTCAAAACACCAGGTGTGGGCGTTAAATTGCAAACTGATGTCATTGTGACGCCGCTCAAAACTAAACAGGAGGGTAATAAACACGTCTTGGGTTTTATGAAAGTAAGACGCGAGCTGTCGGAGCCCAAGGAACCGCACGCAGCTGCACAGCTGGAAGTGTGCAATATTAAGTCTGAGCAGATGCTGACCGAGACCATGGAGCAGCTGGACATCGCTGCCAAGCCCATTAAGAAGGGCACACCCGTCAAGCAGCATTTTGGCAAAATCAAAGTGAAAAGCGAACAGCAGCTACTGCCATCGCCCAAAACTGAGCCTGAGGAAGCGCTTCTCGCATTAACACAAATTAAAACCGAGATTGCGGAGGACGATGCAGTAGCTCTGACGCCCGCCAAGCCGCAACGCAAGGGCACACCCGTTAAGCCCAAGGTGGAACCGATTGAGATTGATGCGATTGTCGAGGCGAAACCGTTGCGCAAGGGAACACCAGTTAGAGCTAAGGCCGGCACTGAACCCATCGATATGCATGCTATGCGTTCTATACTAGCAAAAAAGCGCGACTTATTTGCCGATACCCAGAAGAATGTGCAATTTAGCAGCAATGCTCCCATCGTTCACAATCTCAGTCCGGACCTATGCTCTCCGCCACCGGACAGCAAGGAGAATGAGAAACCTGTTGTCCAGGACATCAAAGCTGCTGCCAAGAAGACGCAGAACATAATTCGACGCCTTGTTGTTGCATCCAAAAGCCACCGAGCTCCTGAAAACTAATAAAAAAACAAACAAGCAAAGTGTTTACATCATTGATGCATATATCGTAAATGAAATATTAACTTTAATTAGAATTATGACTTAGCAATAAATTACACACCAAACAACAACAAGACGTACAAACATGATAATTCTTGCCAAAACTGGGAGACGGAGCAATCCTCACCAGTTGCACCAGCTGTCAAGATAGATTAGACTCATATCTGAAACGAAAGATTTGTTTCTATATAAGCTAAAGATGCTTCAGCCGATTCCCTTTTAATTCTTTTAATTAATTTTTAACAGAAATGTGCGGTTTTTTGTGAATGCAATCTTCTGCAACGGGAACAATTAATAAAGAAATAGTTTCTCTAAATAACCAGATATGCAATAAATTCTAAAATACTGTAAACAAATGTTTAATATATTTTAAGAAAATAATAATGTAAGCGAAATGTCATTAGTTCCACCGAGGAGTAAGGAATTCGAGGAATATACTATAGTAAGGACATAATAATAACAAGTAATGCAATTTTGAAGTCTCCAAACTATGATTTCCAACTTACCAATATACATGTTTAACTAATATATATCTATATTACTGCTAGACATCCAGCGGCTTCTCCTCCTCCTCGAACGACAACTGATCGTAGATGGGCACCTTTAAGGCAGGCGTCTCCTCAGGCGTCTGATCCGCCCCATCAACTTCTGGCTGTTCCTTTATCTCTGTGTACAATTGATATGGCAGCTCCGTGGGCATCACTTCGTAGGTGACGTGATGGCTACGCGAGCACGTCGATTGCCTGTGCCCCGCGCAATTGCAAATGGAGGTGGCGCCACTCAGTGGCGTCTCATAGCCATCCGCCTGCGGTTCCAGATCCCCAGCGACGCTAACAGTGCTATTGCCATTAGCCATCGGGTAACGAACGATATCAATGTGATCCACAAAGCGATGACTTGTCGCCGACTTGCTTCCCGCAAAGCAGGGAAATCCACCGGAGTAATAGGACCAGTGGAACAGTCGCTCGCAGTGCAGATACAGATACAGCAGCAGGAAGAGCAGCGCAATGCCCAGCGGCAGCATGAACACAATGATGAGTGCCTCCGCTCTCTGGCTGTGTGACTGGTTGATGGGATTGCCAAAGAGCACCGTATGACTGGAGACATTCAAGAGTGCATTGCGTTGCAGCAACTGTTGACTGCGATTCGTGGCACTTTCTTCAGTTGGATCTATTGAACCCTTCTGCTGCTGCTGCTCCTCGTCCAGCTGTGGCCTGCAACTGAGCCCATTCACATTGATCTGTGATATGTATTTGGCATAGCGGAACAATCGAAAGAGCTGCGGCTGTGCATGTGAAAAGTTGAGCAACCATTGGCAGCTCCATGGATTCTCATCGATTTTGATGTGCAGCTGTTGTCGCTGATCCCAGCCAGCTCGGGCGGTGTCATCAAGTCGCAGCAACTGATTGCCACTCAAATCCAACTCGATCAGACTTAGCGGCGCCAACTGTACCAGCTGCGTCCAGGAGATCCGCTGCAGCTGATTCCCCTGCAACAGCAGCGTTCGCAGCTGCGGCAACTTTGCGAACCAGCTGCTGTTCAGACTCCTCAAATAATTGCCGCTGAGATCCAGGCTGATTAGGGAGCTAGTATTCACTTGTACATGCCTCAAGGCGTTGCCACTTAGGTTCAAATGCATCAGCTTGGATTCTTCCGATGGCTCTAGCTCAAAAGAATTCAGCTCACATTGAGCTAAAGTCAAATTAACCAGATGATCGCTGCCACTGGCGAGCTTTAGCTGGCGGGGCACAATCGGCGTTTGCTGGACGAGCAGTTCCTCCAACTGACCCGGCAACACAGCCAGAAACTCACCCTCGACCAGCTTCAGTTGTGTTAGCTCCAAGTGCTTTAATTTCCTCAGTTCCTTAAAAATATCGGCCTGCCTTAAGGACAGCTGTCGCTCCCTTCGGATAATCAATTGCTCCAGCTCCGCACCGCCGCTGAGCGTTTCGAGCAGGCGCAGCGAGTTGTCTTCCAGCTGGAGTTGCTTCAAGTGCGGCAACAACTCAAAGCTGTGGCCACCCAGTGTGCCCAGCTCATTTTGGCGCAGGCTGACCTCCTGCAGACTGTCCAACTGGTAGCCATTGCAGCTCAGCGTCAGGCTGGCATCCAACACAAAATGCACAATCTCAATGGTTTGTAGCTGGGCACAGTTGTCCAAATACTCCAGTCCATAGCTGGCAACGGCCAACGGCGGTGTCTGACTGCCATTTAGGAGCACATGTCGCTTGCCCGCCACACGTTGCGCGCTCAAATCAAAGGCGCTTGCGATGTTGCTGCTGCTCCTGTTGTTGCTGGCGCCGGCGCAGTCAATGTCAAGTGGCAGACCAAAGTCGTCATTACTGCGCTGCTCCGGTGGCGTCACAAACAACGTGGCGCGTATGCTGCACAGTTCATCTGCATTATTATTATTATTGTTAGTGTCGTTTGCCCGCACGTGCGACAGCATCAAGCACAACAACAGCAACAGTGTGCTGCAGTGCGTCATCGGTGTGTTGCTGGCATACCAGCTGGCCAGTGAAGCGTGGCGCATCTTCGACTCTTGGCAGCCCGCTCGCGTCGCGTGCGAATACTCAACTGTGCGGCCCTCACATTGGGAAAAGCGGAAAAGCTGCAGCGTCGCACCTTTGGCTCTGCTCTGGTCTACACTGCTCTGCTCAATAAGAGCGCACGGCAGGTCAGCGTCGGCGTCAGCGTCAGCGTCCCCCGCCGTTCCCACCAGCTGTGCACAGCAAAAAAAATAAAACAATTAAAAAAAATGAGTACAATTTTGTTTAGGTGTCTTTGTATATAGTTTGTAAATAAAGCACTGTCTTTGTTTATTCAAATTAATTTAAACATATAGTATATAAATACAATGTTGATTCTTTTGGCGACAACATGTTTAAAGTAGAGTGTAGAAAAAATAATACTAGCTTTAGTTAGGATTCCCATTTAGTCAAAGCTACGAAATTACAGGAATATGTCGAATGGTTAATAATTATGTTTTATTATTACTAAATCTTATTTTATTTTAATATGCTTAATATTTAAATTAAAGTGCATTTTGCTTGAATTGGATTCGGTTTTTAGTTTGTTTGACATATTTCAATATTTGATTTTTAGATTAAGAAAACGTATTCGATTTAAACAATATATATTTTGCATTGGTAGGTAAATAATTAACAGCCATATTAAATCGTGTTTATTTTTTAATATGCATAATATTTAAATGAAGTTGTTTTGATTGAACTGGATTTGTGTTTCAGTGTGCCAATGAATATACATACATATTTCGCTATGTGGTTTCTCAGTTGTTATATATTTAGCCATTCCGTTGGCGCTCTCCGACGGCGCTTCCTATTTAAGTTCCACACTGCGCACTTCTTAGCACAGCTGTCAACGTCCTCTTCGTCTCCCCACCCGATCCTCCCGCTGCTCCTCCTCTCGCAGCACACTTTTCGCACAGAGACCACTCAAATCAGTGGCTGTGGAAAATGTTTATACATACTTGGTACATACATATATATATATATATACATATCTAACTGAACAATCGTATGCGATTTCTGTGCATCAGCATCAGCTGTGTGTCTGTGTGTGCCGAGAGTTCTCGAGAATCCGATTATTGTTTACACAACTTGGTTTGAATATGTATTTGAATTGAATTTGGATTACTAATTGTTGGTCAGCCACTGGGCATCTGGCATGAGATCGACAAGAACCCTTGACTGTGAAGATAAGGGCGAACAAGTTCAATAATAGAACAGGCCTTCACAATTCGTTACCTCATTAATTTAATATGTGGCAAACGTTTAAAGAAGTTTTTCAAAATTTGCATGCTTGAAAAGCAAATTAGTTTGATAATATTTAGTACACTTCTAGAAAGTGAGTACCCAGTACTTAGATTAAGTTAATACTTAACTCGCTCGAAATGACATAATTGTGTCAAAATTCACCAAACTTTTAAAATTCGCATTTTAGTTATTTAACTAAAAACATAATTCAATTTGCACACAATTTATAATCAAAAGCTTTCAAATAAAATAAGCAGATTCGATACGAATAGCAACAGTTGCCAACACAGGCTACAAGCAAATTGATTGTATGGCCCAGATAAGATGCCTCTCGGCCATATCCTCAAGTTGCTTGAACCGGCCGACGCCGATGCTCCTTGAGGCACTGGTGCTCGGCATGCGTGTGGCGCATCCGCCGTTTGCCTGAGTCAATTAAGTTTCGTCCTCGTCACGTTCGGTTCGCTGCTAGAGTGCGGATAAGAGCCACCAGCAGTGGCACCAGCAGCAGAGCCACTAACTACACCCCCGGTGGTCATGGTGTAGATGTGGCGACGCAGGACGCGTATGTGCTTCTGGGATACCTCGAAATTGTGGACCAACGTATGCAGTTGGGTCTGCAGCTCGGCAATCAGACTGTCCCGCTCCTGAATGAGAGTCGATGTGGAGTTTTGACTACGGCTGAGCTTTAGCTCCAGATCGAAGATGCGCTTCTGCAGATCCCGGCGCTGCTTCTCCGTCTGCTCGCGATGACGCGACAATTGTCGTTTGCTGGCCGCCTGCAGCGAGTCCATTTGTGCCCTCATCGTGGCCAACTCGTCCGCAATGCGTCGCTTCTCTGTCTTCAGGGTGGCATTGTAGTTCTTGAAGATCTTCAGATCCCGCTCGGCGGCTTTCAGCCGATTGACGGTGATTAGTTTGCGCTTGCCAAGCTCGTCGATTTTCGTTTTCAGCTGTGTGGCCTCCTTTTGGAGCGTGTGCATCTTCTCGGCCATTAGGCAATTTTCGCGCAGCGCCTTCTCGTATTTAATGTGCTCTTCGTGCATCAGCAGCGGCAGCTGGGCAACACTCTTCAGCTTGCTGTCGATCTTGGAGCGCAGGCTGTCGATGTCATGGAAGATGCTCGACTCCAGCTGATTGTTGTTCACGTGCAGCTTATCGATCTCGTGCTTTTGCGTCTTCATTATATCGTGCGCCTTCACGCAGCGTGTGTAATAATCGGAGATGCGATCCTGCTGATGCCGTATTATGTTACGGAACTCCAATTGCTCGCTCTTCAGATCCTTGATGGTCGTATAGAGCTGATTGAAGTCACCGTTCTCCCGATCGAATGCGTTTTTCCGTCTGTTATCCTGCTGCGTATTGATCACATCCTTGAGCACATGATACATCTGCTTGAGTGTTGTTGGATCATTCTCCTGATCCTCCACACGCTTACCACGTCGCGGTAGCCGATTGGTTGGTGTATCCACAACATGCCGTCTGGAATACACACTGTCTACCTGTGCCGACAAATTGTGCAGAATCTTGGCCGGTCTCAACTCGTTGTGCTTCACCAACTCCTCACATGAACTGGCTGCCTCCAGGAAGGTGGTGTTGCTGTGAAATAAATTGGAACCCTTTCGCTTGACCGTCACCTCTGAACCGATGCTGGTTGTGGATGAGGGTGAATAACCTTGGAGTGTTCCGCTCTCATCCACATCCACTTCGCTGCGACGGTCAACAAACTGATCGTGTTTCTGCTGCATTTCGCTTAGTTCGTGATTGATCTTCATATACTTCTTCTCCAGATCCCTTGTCGTCTCGTTGTACTCCTCGAGCTCCTGCTTGTACTTGGACAGCTCATGCTTCAGCTTGGCGCCAATCTCATCGCCCTGCGAGTTGTGTCGCCTCTTTGGCTGCTCATCGTCCTCCAAGCCAAACTGATCGATGTTGCTGAGTCCCAGATCATCATCCGCTTGGGCACATTTGGTGTTGATGTCCTCGCCGAGCAAGGATGCCAGCTGGTGCTGGCTGCTGTAGCTCTTCTTGGCCAGAGGCATTAGTTTCTTACCGCTTACATTTTCCTCCTCCGAATGAATCAACATTGACTTTGCACACTTTTGGCCGTTTAACATTTACAAGAATTTTCCTACGGTTCTTTTTTAACAACAGAGAATTTTAAATGGAAAGTCTCACAGTCGTTTACCGAAATTAATAATTGGTTCGGTTTGAACAATTCGAAAATATTAATAGGGAATTTATAGTAAAGGCCTACTAAACCTAAGGATTTTAGTGCCACTGTTGTTAGAGGGCATTAATTATCAATAATTAATTATATTTTTCTGGTAATAAAAGTGGAAATGCAGCGAAATCGTTCGACTAATTAAGTGTTTTAGTTTTTCAAATATAACGATTCGTATTTATTAATTTTATTGGGCTCAAAGGCTTGTTCACAGACAAATCAAAGCATAGATCGCAGGGAAAGAAATGGGTTACTCCATGCTCCAGTTGTTAAATAACGTGAAATATTATTTACACTATTTCATTAATTATTTATTTAAATTCAATTTGATTAAAAATGCCCAGTTGATTTGAAACTAATTTTCGACATGGTTGCGAGTAGAAGTAGGCTATGTCGAAAATATGTTTCGAAGTCAGAAAAGCCTTTAAAAACGGGTCAGTTCATTTTAGTTGTTTAAAACAACACATCAAAAAATTTTATAGTAATCAATTCCAGAATAACTTGACAAAATTTTATTTATTTTTTTTAAATTCGAGATAAGTTAATTAAAGGAAATCATCCAGAAACCACGCCAGAGCATTTCATACGATCAACATGGCTGAAAATGATGCTGAGGAGCAGGACTATGAGGAGGAGGATGCAACGATGGCCGCAATGGATGAGGGTGGCATGGAAGAGGACATTGAGGATGATCTATTCTCGCGACTCGGCGAATCCTCCGATAATCCTGAGCAGAAACGCATGTACATGGAGTATCTGGCGTTGATCAAGGAGATCGATTGCCAGAACCGAATCATACAGGACATCAAGACGCAGGTGATGGACATGTGCGGCAAGCCCTGTAAGACACGTAACGAGCTACGCGAAATCAAACGTCTGCGCATCTGCATGGAGCAGGAGAATATCAAGCTGCACACAATGATGAACCAGGCGGTGAAGCTTCAGAACTTTGGATCGCATCGCCATTATCGCGAGGTCAATCTGACCACCACCATGGACGAGGACAACATATCGCCGTATTGTGTGGGACCCTGTGGCGGTCCGGTGGTCGGTAGTGGTGTGACCGAATGCAGCGACGATGTCGCCTCAAGTTGTTGTCAAATGGAGGGCCAGGAGGATCGGCTTATTAAGGCGCTCAGCAAGGCCATGCAAAAGATGAAGGGCGCCTGCCCCGAGGACTTGAAAATGATGCAAAACATCGCCTGCGCCATCATGGCCTCCAAGTCCAAGCCGAAGCACGTTTGCAATCCAGGACCATGTAATGCCAAACCACAATCTACATGCGCGGAAAGCAGCAGTAGCGTTCAAGGACCATGCCCACCGTACCCACCACCACCATGTCGGCAATCGAAGAAACGTAGTGTGTCACCCTGCCAGCCAACCCGTCCACCACCCTGCCCACCACCCTGTCCACCTCCATGCACTAAAAGTGATTCGCTGGAGAAGCTGAAGCGTCGCATTGTCACCATGCAGTGCTCGGTGAGGAAGCTGCTCACTGAGGTTAGCAGGCGTGAGTCATCGAGGGAGCCGCCCTCCTGCCCCTTTGATGATGATGATGATGATGACGACGATGACGGTGAGCCATGCCCCACGCCCTGCCCACCGCGGAAGCCATGTCCCGAGGATCCCGATCCGCTGGTCATTTGCGGTGGCAAACGCAACACCAAAGCTGATCAGTTCGAAAAGATGAAGGACAACTACGGCCGTCTGCTCACCCAATTTCAGCGCAAGGATTGCCAAATGAAGGAGTTGGAGAAACGGTAAGCAAGTTGATTTAATCCTTTAGTTGGTTGTATACATAATTTAAAGTTTGCCTTTTTAAAATTTTCTCTAAATATAAATCAATGTTTTCTTTTTATATATTTAAAAACGAATTTAAAATGATTGATTTTAATATTAAAAATATCATAAAAGCATCTCATTTTTAAAAATGAAACATGGCAGATAACCAAAGAATCAATATATTAAATTACTTTGTGTATAAATAATATTATTTCACACTGATATAATAATTGTATATACTTATTCATTCGAACTTATATGATTCGTACTTACATGTGCATTTTCTCTTGCTGCTACAGTATGAAGGGTTTCATGGGCGGATGTGGTGCGTCGAAGGGAATCTCTGATGCGGATGCAGCTGAATTGAATCTGCTGCGAGCACGTGTCAACGAGCTGAAGGAGGAACAGCTGGAGTTCAAGTGCATCATGAAGGAGCAGTCACAGCAGCTGGAGGACTACCGCAACAAGTATATGCTGGCTCAGCAGAAGGTCGAGGAGCAGTGCGTCTCGCTGGATAAGCTCAACATGAACAACAAGCGCATCGAGCAGCAAATTAATACGGAGGTGAAGGAGATTCGCTCCAAGTTCCAGGAGAAACTGAACGAGCTGCTCCATTTTCCCAAGCTGCTGGAGAACGAGCAACTGAAATTGGCACAGGTGTGCAAGGAGAAGGATGATCTGCAGAGTAAATTAGTCGTTGTCTGCAAAGAGCTAAAGGCCTGCAAGGTACAGCTTGAGAATCCCATACCAGATTTAAGTCCACAGCTTGGCCAGTGCCAGCTGGATCTGACCCAAGCGCGCAACGAGATTGAGGAGCTGCTACGCCAGCGAGATCTCTTCTGCGAGCAACTGAAGACCACACAGGACGATCTGGACACGTTGCGCACCGAATCCGCCAAGATAATTGCTGGCACCAAGGAGCGTGCCGAGATGATCAAAGCCCAGCAGCAGGAACAAATCAATCGCCTCGAAAAGGAGCTGGCCCAATGCCGAGCCACCGCATCGCTCTCTGTCAACGATCGCGAGGCCGTCATTCGCGAGATGCAGGGCCAGCTCAACACACTCTCCTACAGCTTTGATGCCGCCCAGAAGCAAATCAAAACGCTCCGCAATCACATTGCCTACGTGTCCAATGAGAATTGTTTCCCCGTCAAGTGTTAGGCGATTGCAAACTGTATTGTCCCATTTTCTCAAACCCAAATCCCAGTTTACCCTACATACGTGCCCGTTGTCGAGAGCCAAAATAAACCCCGATTTGTGTCTCTGTTTGTCTCTATAAAATGTGTTCATGTCCAATGCTCGATTGCTACTTAAATCAATAATAATAATACATATTTCGATCCCATAGAAACCTTGACTAGTGACTTAAAAACCGTTTACATTATCTCTCAATAATAATTAAAGATGACCTGGCGTTATTTGAGCACACAGTCGAAAACTTTGAAATTCGCTTGGAGAAAGTTTTAATTATGCATAAGTTGGGCGTGATGCTAATTTCTTTGAACTGGTTTATTTTATACTATTTGGCGACATGAGACCCATAGGCTATATATTTTTCTGTTTTTAAACAGTGGTCCTGAACTGGGCTTCTTATCAAGTGAAATTATTTCAAAGCGGTATCTTTTGGCGCTCAATAGGAAACAAATATTTTATTGCTTTAATGTGGCATACTTAAGGAATAACCGCAAACAGTTCTACGGATGAGCGACCGCAAATAGATGGCACAACAGGGTGCAACAAAGTCTACAAAGATTTTACAGCCAGACGCTTCATTTTGGGTGCATTCTTTTTGGCCTGGCGCTTCTGCTCCTTGGCTTCCCAACGTCGCTGCTTCTCTGGATCCTCCTCGGCGAGCACGCGCTCCTTCTCCTGCTTGCGCTTGTCCTCGCGACGCTGAGCAGCTGCCTCGGCGCGTGCGGCATGCGTGCTCTTGAGGAACTCCTCCTCGACACGCAAGCGATTCTTATCCGCCTTGGCCTTGGCCTGCAAGCGAACATTGTATTACGATATGATAAGATTGGAAGAAAGATGGGAAGAATGTGTGTGGGGATTTACCTCCTTGGACATGCGGTAGGTCTTCAAGCGTTCCATTAGATAAAAGATCAACAATAACAAGGGTTTAATGGTCTCCATTTCGGCGTGCTTGGGCAGATTGAAGCCGGCTAACAGAACGGGCCTTGTCTCCGCCTGCTTCAGTGTGCTGTTCTCCTCCTGAGGCACTGGGCCGCTGAACTGGTCCGAGATGTGAAGGTAATCGATATAGCTTTGGTATTTATTAAGTGCGGTAATAACACGTGACTCGAGTATGGCGGATGTGGCCTCCGGTATTTCCGAAAGCACGCCAAAACCACTGGGCACATTATAGCGATCCTCTGGCTTGGCTACTAAACTACAAAACTTGGTCTGCAAAGAGAGCAAAGGGGTAGACTAAGTACAGGTCATATTCAAACGTGAATCACTTACCAAATCTGTGTACTCCTTGAACACCTTGGTTATTGTCTTCTTGCTGCCGACGGCAAACACAAATGAATCCATTAGTCCGCGTGTCAAATCTATTTTGATATGCACCTGATCCAACTGTGGTCGCATCAGGCCAGCAACGAGCGATACCAAATCCTGTCGTTTGATCATCTTCAGCTCCACAAGCATGCCCTCGCAGCAGGTGCGACCGGAGCACCAGAGTGTGTACAGACTCTCGCTCTCCTTGATCAGACCCGGATTCTCGTTCTCCACTTTTCCATCGTCGCCGACCAGCGCGAAGTTCTCGTCCAGCAGCGCCTTATGGGTGCTGAACCAAAGCTGAGCCAGACGCGCATTTTTCGCCTTGCCCGCAAAGAAGTTGGCAAAGTATGCCATAAGACCGGCCACCATTAACATTTCCATCCAATACGAATCCCAGTGGGTGCGTAAATGTAATGGTATATTGGGGATCTTCAGTTTTGGCTCTGACTTTTGATCGATGGGCGGCTCCATTGAGTCGCCAGCATCGTAGCCTTCGAATTCCTCCTCGTCCTGAAAGTGCTCGAATTCGTCATCATTCTCAACGATACCGTCCTCCTCTTCGTCAATGTCCACGGTACGCTTCTTGGGCGCCTCTACGGTTTCCCAGTCTGCGCTGTCAGCCCCAGCACGCCGGGATGAGTCGGCATTCTCTGCCGTTTCGGTATCGTAGCTAGCTTCCACAAAGTCATCGTCGAACTCGGCAAAATCATTGTCGAAGTCGTCTTCAGTTTCGGCGTTCACATTGTTTGCAGTGTTGAGTTGACAGGCGCACAGAAGGGCCAGTAACAGGAATGCAAACACTGGCCGCATTTTCTAATATAATAACACCCAAAAAATAACGTATTCAGCTAATATTAACCTAAACCTAAAAATTTTTCACCTAATAAAAAAAATAGGTTAAGTGGACTGAAAATATCGGTACACGGCATACAATCTGTTCTCGATAATCAATACAAGTTGAATTCGAATGCGCAGCACAGTTGCCCAACAGTTGACAAACCGTTTAGCTTGAGTTAATTTCTATCGCAATTCGATAACAAGCACACGTAAATTTCGATAGGCCGAACGATAGTAACCTTTTAGCCGCCGCAGCGAGTTAAACACGTTGCAATTTGCAATTTGTTGATCAATCCGTATTTTTCATTTGAAAATTCAGTGAACTTGTGGATTGTACACGCAAACAGTTCAAAATGGTATGTGAAGGTGCTTAATATCACTGCCGACAAAGTAAATTTGCTTGTTGGGCTTTCGATATTGAAAACAATTTCCACGCAAATTACTGATGCAATATTTGCCCAGATTGAAGACATTAATTCAGTTTGTATATTTTGTACATAATTAGGCAAATGTGGAGCGCAAAGGCACCTTCAAGGTGGAATATCTGCAGAAAATCGAACTCGAGGTGCAACAGCGCTGGGAGGTGGAGCGTGTGCACGAAACGGATGCGCCGACGGCGCCCAAAAAGCGACAGGCTGAAAAGTTCTTTGTCACATTTCCGTTTCCGTATATGAATGGCAAGCTGCACTTGGGCCACACATTCTCTCTGTCAAAGGCGGAGTTTGCGGTGCGCTACCAACGCCTCAAGGGACGTCGTGTGCTGTGGCCCTTCGGTTTCCATTGCACCGGGATGCCGATCAAGGCGTGCGCCGATAAGCTTGCCCGTGAGATGGAAATGTTTGGCTGTCCCCCAAAGTTTCCGGCGCAGCAGGAAGAGGCGCCCGCAGAGGCCGAGTCGCAGTCCGAGGTGCCCAAAGACAAGGCGAAGGGTAAGAAGAGCAAGGCCGTAGCCAAAGCTGGCACTGCCAAATACCAATGGCAGATCATGCAGAGCCTGGGCCTGCAGGATGAGGACATCAAGCAGTTTGCCAATGCCGAGCATTGGCTTGACTACTTCCCACCGCTGGCGCGTCAGGATCTGAAGCGCATCGGTGTCCACGTCGACTGGCGTCGAACATTCATAACCACAGATGCCAATCCCTATTTTGACTCGTTTGTCCGCTGGCAGTTCAATCATTTGAAGCATCGCGGCAAGATTATGTATGGCAAGCGGTATACTATCTATTCGCCCAAGGATGGACAGCCCTGCATGGATCACGATCGCTCCACGGGTGAAGGCGTGGGTCCCCAGGAATACACGCTCATCAAGATGAAAGTGCTGCAGTCACCTAAGGCTCTGAGGTGGGTTCTGTTTCCCCTTTTTATAATCCGTATTAAATATTTTTTCCGTTTTGTAGTTCCATCAAAAAGCCTATTTATATGGTGGCTGCAACTTTGCGTCCGGAGACGATGTATGGCCAAACCAATTGCTGGCTGCATCCGGACATTAAGTACATTGCTTGGCAGACTACACGGGATAACGAGGTATGGATAAGCACGCGTCGTGCTGCACGTAACATGGCCTATCAGGGGTTCACTCCGGAGGAGGGCAAAATTGTTGTGCTGGCCGAGTTAACGGGCCAAGAGCTGTTGGGTGTGCCGTTATCGGCACCGTTGACCGCACACAAAACAATTTATACACTGCCTATGCTAAGCATTAAGTCGGATAAGGGTACGGGGGTGGTGACTTCAGTGCCATCGGATTCGCCCGATGATTATGCCGCCCTCGTGGATTTGCAGAAGAAGGAGGCATTCCGTCAAAAGTACGGACTGAAAGATGAGATGGTGCTCCCGTATGAGCCCATGCCCATCATCGAAGTGCCCACGCTGGGCAATCTGTCTGCGGTGCATGCCTACGATACACTAAAGATTCAGTCGCAAAACGACAAGGACAAACTGGCCGAGGCCAAGGATATGTGCTACCTGAAAAGTAAGTATCAAAATAAGGGTCAATAAGGTGTATTTATAAATAAATACATAATTTTAAATTCATATTCAACAGGCTTCTATGATGGAGTCATGCTGGTGGGCGAGTTTTCGGGACGCAAAATCCAGGATATCAAGAAGGAATTGCAGAATCGTCTTGTCGATGCCAAGGATGCGGATATTTACTATGAACCCGAGAAAACGATTATGTCACGCTCAGCGGATGAGTGCGTGGTTGCGCTGTGCAACCAATGGTATCTCAACTACGGCGAAACCGAATGGCAGGCACAGGCCAGTAAAATACTGCAGGACATGGAAACGTTTCATGACGAGGCGCGCAACAATTTTGAGGCCTGCCTGAACTGGTTGCACGAGTATGCCTGCTCACGCACCTACGGCCTGGGCACAAAGCTGCCCTGGGACGAGCAGTGGCTCATCGAATCCCTGTCGGACTCAACCATATATATGGCTTTCTACACTATCTGCCATTTGCTCCAAGGCGGCACATTCCGCGGCGAAAAGCCCGGGCCATTCGGTAAGTTTAGAATATGGCTTATATTGAGAAATATATATAGGCATTAATAAATGGTATAAATCTGTATATTTAGTGCATTTATATTCATCACAGCAACTAATTGTTACCTTCTTTGCAGGCATCAAACCCGCTGATATGACCGCCGAAGTCTGGGACTATATATTCTTTAAGGAGACACCGCTGCCCAAGAAGTCAAGCATCAAGCCAGAGCATTTGGCTGTGATGCGACGTGAGTTTGAGTACTGGTATCCAATGGACTTGCGTGTGTCGGGCAAGGATTTGATACAGAACCACTTGACGTTCTGCTTGTATAATCACGCTGCCATTTGGCCCAACGATGATACGAAGTGGCCCAAGGGTATGCGTGTCAATGGCTTGTTGATGCTCAACTCGATGAAGATGTCCAAATCGGATGGTAATTTCCTAACGCTTCACGAGGCTATCGAAAAATTCTCGGCCGATGGTATGCGTCTTGCCTTGGCCGATGCTGGCGACAGCATCGAGGATGCCAATTTCGTGGAGAGTACAGCGGATGCGGGCATTCTCCGGCTGTACACGTTCATTGAGTGGGTCAAGGAGATGCTGACCACACGCAACAGCTTGCGCAGCGATGCGACCAAAACCTTCAATGATCAAGTCTTCCTCAGTGAACTGAATCTGAAGACACAGCAGACGGATGAGAACTATCGTCGCATGCTGTTCAAGGAGGCGCTGCGCAGTGGATTCTATGAGCTGCAGCTGGCGCGCGACAAGTATCGTGAACTCTGTGGCGCTAAGGGCATGCATGTGGATCTAGTCATGGAGTTCATGCGTCGTCAGGCGCTGCTAGTGGCACCAATTTGTCCGCACACGGCGGAACACGTCTGGGGATTGCTAGGCAACAAGGAGTCCATTTTGCACGCCCATTGGCCCGAGGCCGGGGCCATCAATGAGCATGATATTATGTGCTCCGACTATTTGATGGAATCAGCTCACTCCTTCCGCCTCAACCTTAAGAATATGTTGCATGTTAAAGGCAAGGGTGGCAAAGAGAAAGCTGTGGACTTGGCACAGACTGCCAAACCCAACCGTGGTCTCGTTTGGGTGGCCAAAACATATCCACCCTGGCAGTGTTGCGTTCTAGACACAATGCGTGCGATGTACAACAAGGATAGTAAATCACTGCCCGATAATAAAATCATCGCAGCAACGCTGCAGCAGAAGGCCGAGCTGAAGAAGTTCATGAAGCGTGTGATGCCATTTGCACAAATGATACGAGAGAAGGTGGAGACGGGCGGCAAGGGAGTCGCCGCACTGGCTGTCTCGC
Organism: Drosophila planitibia; assembly: GCA_035043785.1. Classification (NCBI taxonomy): domain Eukaryota; kingdom Metazoa; phylum Arthropoda; class Insecta; order Diptera; family Drosophilidae; genus Drosophila; species Drosophila planitibia. The sequence continues at coordinate 974,598 of JAWNMS010000110.1, read as the reverse complement.
TGGAGTTCGATGAGCGTGAGGTGCTGCTGAACAATCTGGAGTATCTGAAGAACACATTGGATGTGAGTAGATTTTGTGAGGTTAACCAATTACAATACTTTAATAATAACCATCAATTCTTCCTGCCCAGCTGGACAATCTGGAAATCAAATATACTGACGATCCCTCGGCGCCCGAAAAGACACGCGAAGAGGTGCGTCCTGGCTCGCCCTTTATCTGCTTCAGCGTTACGCCACATGTCAGCGTCGAGCTGGTCAATCCCACAGAGCGCTCTTCACTTTTCCAGGTGAACACCATCATATCCGAGGGTGATACTGTTGAGTCGCTGCGCGAAAAGCTGGCCAAGATTTTAAACCTGAAATCAGATGTGTCTACGCTGCAAATCTGGCGCTATGAGGATCCTCTGTTGGGTCCACGCAAGGTGCCCACGTTCCAGGACTACAAGACTGGCAAAGCTCAGCTCACCGATGGCAACTTTGTGGTCGATGTGTCGGCGAAGCGAGTGAGCGTCAATCAAGCGGGCAAACTGACCGAACTGGGGCGCAATCTGATCTATGTGATAGAATAGAGTACGACATCTTAGCTGAAGATAATTTATTCATTAACTCTGAACTTGGAACTTTGTAAAACAACGTTGTAAAACAGCTGGGAGCTATTAAAATAACAGAAATACACAAAAACCAAACCTGAAAACGGATGCAAACGATGAATAACATCTTTTTATTTACAGGTTGCTATTTCTTGTTGCTACCTGTCAAGTATCATAACAAACATTTACAAATTCTTTTAAAATACTACTTGTGTGCTTTAGCATAACATAAAATCCATTATGCGTAAGTACTCTTGACCTATTTAAATAAATAAACGTTCATTTTTAATTTTACTATTAGTTTATTGTGTCAATTGTTGGCTGAAAAGATAGCGTCTCAGCGGGTTTGTTTGCTCAGTGGGTGACTATCGCTAGTAGGGGCCACCCATTCATGGTCTTGGCCGTGCCTATAAAAGCCCTGGTCCCGATGAAAAGCCAACTCACAATGCTGTCATTAAAACTGGTGTTAGTTCTACTGCTGCAGAGCAGCGCCATTGTCCTGGGCGGCGTCTGTTTGATACCAGAGCCTGTGAAGCGCCAGCGTTCGCTGCTCAATGAGCTGTGGAAGACGCAGCCGCGTCTCGATGGCCGCATTGTGGGTGGCCAACGCATAAACATAACGAATGCACCACATCAAATCTCGTTGCAAACATCAGCTCACATTTGCGGCGGATCACTGATCTCTGAGCAATGGATTTTAACAGCGGCCCATTGCACCGAGTAAGTAGCTAAGGGGCTTCTCATTGTTAGCGCTCTCATTTATCACGAACATTTCCATTATTCAGTGGTAAAACGGCGAATCAGTTAAAGGTGCGTCTGGGCAGCTCGGAGGCCTCGCGGCATGGAGAACTTCTGCGCGTGCAGAAGATTGTGCAGCACGAGAAGTTCAACTATACGAATGTGGATTTCGATTTCTCGCTGCTGCAGCTGCAGCATCCCATCGAATTTGATGAGACGAAGAAGGCAATCAAGCTGCCGGAGGCGGAGCAAATGTTTATGGACGGTGATCCGTGCTTTGTCACCGGCTGGGGCAACACTCAGAATCTGCTAGAGTCACGTGAGTGGCTGCGTCAGGTGCAGGTGCCGCTGGTCAATCAGCAGGTCTGCAACGACAAATACAAACAATATGGCGGCATTACGGAGCGCATGATTTGTGCTGGTTACATGGAGGGCGGCAAGGATGCCTGCCAGGGTGACTCTGGCGGTCCCATGGTGAATGAGGCGGACGTGCTGGTGGGCGTGGTCTCATGGGGTTATGGCTGCGCCAAGCCAGACTATCCGGGCGTCTACTCCAGAGTTGTCTATGCACGTGATTGGATCAAGGAGCACAGCGGCATTTAGCTACATTTAGATAAAAATATATTTGAACTAGCATATAATAATTGCATTAAATGTAAAATTGTCCTGAAATCCATAACTTCTTTTAGTTTTCCTTTTTTACATTTTTCAAGTTTACGAATCAAATTTATCAAAAGCAACCTTGAGAAATAGTACCTAAAAGTTATTATTTAATTATTCTGTTTTACACCCTGAACCCATTAAGAATGGGTAAAAAGGGTGTAATGATTTTGTGCAAATGTATGTAATAGGCAGAAGGAAGCATCTCCGACCCCATAAAGTATATATATTCTTGATCAGGGTTAACAGCCGAGTCGATATAGCCATGTCCGTCCGTCCACCCGTCCGTCCGACTGCATAACCACGCAGATCTCAGATACTATAGGAGCTAGATGACTTCAAAATTTGGAATATAAGGTCTCGTATACCAGGCGCAGATCCAGGTTGCTTTATTTTATCGATAACTGACTCCGTTTCTCGATTATCAATACATTTAAATCTTCGATAGCAATAAATGCTACAATTTTAAAGGAAGAATCTTCTAATTTATAATTTATTTATATATTTAAAATATACATATGCATATGATTGATCAACTTCCCAAATTCCATCAAGATCGTTTAAGAAACACCCAAGTTATAGGCGAAAATATATCCTCTTACTGATCTCATATCTATCAGCAGCCGCAAGCATTTTCAGTATGCATCAATATGCGAGCGCATGTGTGCGAAAGAGATGACATGATAATCGACGCGAGCGTCAATATGTCTTTGCTTGTGTGTATTCTGCATAATCCCTTTACCCCGTTACGATTACGTACACGCAATATATGTACGTATTTATGTATATGCACGTGTTTGGTGCCAGTTGCTATAAGAAACGAGTGCACTAGCAGACCTGCTCACATTTGGGCGCAAAGCTTGTTCTAGGGAAATTTGCCAATAGGCTTAGAATATATTTAACAGCTGGGTGCAGGGTAAATCGCACTCTTGTTTAAATACTATTTATTTGTAAGAAATATATTTCTCATAAATAAAAATGCACAGCCATTTCGAATCTTTTATTTGTTAAATTTAGGAATCAATATAGACCAATTGCTAGCAGACATTGCTAGAAGACAAATAAAATTTGTTCGGTTCCTTAGAATGTATTTTCTACATTTAAACCTATAATTAACTTGACATTAGTTATTTTACATATAAATTTTAAGCAGGTGAGAGCATTTCAATCGGGCGTAATGAACTGCTTAGCACTGATTCCTATGAAAAAGGTTGTTATTAATTCACTTTTATACATTGGTCATATCTTGAAGGGGCATACCTTGAAATTATATGCTGCCTGAATATACGCTGACCATTGATGCACTCCACAAGCAATCAGCCCCTTATTTGAATGAGTCTAGTATTAAAATTTTAAATGTAGCCTTCTGTATCACACTATACTTTAACATTTAAAGTGCTAAGCTTTAATTTTTGAGGCGCCAAAAGTAGGCGATTTTTGAACATGTTTGTAAAATAGCCACTAAATGCCACACGGCAGTTGCACGTTACACGCACAGCCAGCACGCAAACATGCGACTTTCTCGCACTGCTCACAATTTGACATGCGGATGAGTGGCGGGTCGCGTTGCACTGACAGCAGTTTGCCAGGGGTATGTAAGGGGTGAGCGAAAGCTGTGTGCCCTTACAATTTGGCTATCTTTTCGTAATTATAATACTGATTCTATTCCAAAGTGGTGTCTTGCAATCTCCGCTTACATTTGCTTATGGATGCAGCAGGCCAAACTGCCTGAAGCTTTTCATCACTGATTGGATTAACTGAATGCTTTTGTAATACATGAGATGTCACATCTTATATACTTTGACGTAATCTTGCAGCGTCCTGTACCAATTTCATTTAGGTAACTGTCTCGGCTTTTGTTTATTTTTTATTTTTACATGTAAATAATATGGCAACTTAAGCTTTTCTTTGCTCTCTTTTCTTTTCTATCTGTTACTGCTACAAATTATTACTTTAATAAATAAATAGATACAGCAGATGGTGTGCAGTTTGATTGTTTTTCCAGTCAGACTACAACAAAAGGAGTGAATAGAGCAAATATAAGCTTACTTATCAAATCTGAAATCAATTAAAAAACATGTATATTTGACCAAGATTTGGTATCTGTATTAATACTGCATTTAAATTTATGAATACAACTCTTGGTAAAAATAATATAAATAAATGATCATGTTTATCTTTGCTGTATTAATATATTAAAAATTAGCTTGATTGATATGTGAATGAACACCCAGCAATCTCGCCCTGAACTGATAATCATCATAATTAAATACAATCACACACACTCTCCCACACTCAATTTGATTATGTAATGTTCTGGGTGTGAAATTCGCATTGCAAATATGTTTTTAAAGTGCTGTCGTAAGTGTATATTCAGAAAAATGATCGTTACGCCGATCGTCGGACCTTCGTCGGTTTGATTGTCTGCGGATTATGTGGCCAATTTCGGGGGGTTCGTCATAAGTTTAGTCGGCTTCGTGAGGAGCTGACGTGGTCGTGGCTCGCGCCGCTGACCGGTAGCCGAAGTTTTGCTCTACGAGTTATTTTTTCCTTCGCATTTTGAATTTGTGCCCTGCATTGCGCATACGCCGCACTAATCGAGCAATTGTTGTGTGGATGTTGTGTAAAAGCAACAACAGACAAAAACTGTTAGGCAACAAAAGTCACAGCAATATTACTGTGTGAGTGGCTTCACCAGCCCCACCACCCCCACCGCCAGCAACAGCTTATCTACCAAAGCCACCACATCGGGAATCAATAGAGCGTTCATCTGAGCAGCGAGTTGCCTACAATAGCAAAAAAGTGTAGACAGCAAGCGCTTAACGGTATGCCGATGTGACTGTTGTGCTTGCTGTGCACTCACACATGTCCAGAAAACAACAAGCAAGAGGCAAACAAACGTGCCGCACGTTGCGCATACACGTGAGAAATTTAATCACTGAAGCCGGTCGCAAGCCAGAGCGAGAGGCAACAAGTTAGACAACAAGAGCTTTGGCACACATATACAGCAAGAGTGCCGAAGGGGCCGGCATTGCCGACAACTTGTGGATGGAAGCTTTTGCGTCTCATGTGAATGCAATGTGAATGGGAATCGAGCACGCGTCAGTGTTTGTGAGTGGGAGCTTGTTCGTTGCATTCTCGACCTCTGCTGGAGCACAGAATCAAATATATTGAGCATTCAACTTTGTGCGCTTGAAGCAAACGGTTCGTGTCGCGTCCTCTAAAATTATTATATATTATTATTGTCATTGAATCGTCAAAGTACCATTCACAGCTGAGTAACACATTGTGGTATGTGAAGTACTTAAAATTTACAATAAGGCCTTTAAGTTGAAGGCTGCAAATTTGCTCTGGGCCAATACGTAATTGTGCGCAATATATTTAGCAACAAAATACAGCTGAGGTTGCTTGGCTAACGTATTTGCTTGTAAATGTGTATGTGTGTAGCTCTGTGTGTATTGGTGCTAGTGAATAATACTATGTTGATTTTCTACTTCCCTTCGTTTACACGGCAATTTATAAATGTGCAAATATGTTTTGTAGCTATTGTTTTTGCATTTTACGTAAGTTGAAATACGTAGAATACACGAATCATGCTAAACGACATGCATGATCTAATTAAAACGCAATGCCTGTGAATGTGTAAGAAAGAAAAAAAAAATAAATGAATTTAAATAATGTACAAATCTTATCAAAATTCAATTATACAACATTGTGTCTTCATAGCAGTTCAAATTCAATAAGAAGTGTTTACTTAGAAGTGTTTCTCAAAACAAAATACTTTAAACGCTTAGAGCAATTACCAAATTACTACGTACGAAATAAAACAATTCTGCCACTGTGGAATAGCTAGCTGTTGTATTCGACTTAAAAGTAATTGGGTAAGCAATCAGCCAAGTGTGAATCAAGTCTCATGTTGGAAGCATCAGGCCCACGACCTAGCCCAGTTAGCAACAACGTAGTCCACAACGTAGTCAGCCAAGAAGCTTTTCGCGCTCAACGCGCCAAGTTCAAAACTACGTCTCTGCTCACAGAGCATCGCACTCAGACGAGGCGTTGCGACAATGTTTCTTTTCGTCTTTTGTTGCACAACCAAAACGGCAAACAAATTTTCGAATGCTTGTGCGGAAATATGTTAGTCATTATGTATGTTAATCATTGAACCAATTCATACGTAAATAACACATGTTATATCAACATCTTTAAAATCAGTACAACATTTTTTAAATTCATAATTGTAAATTAGTATTTTATTTGTGGGCCCCTTCTCTCAGTGCAAGATTTTTGTTCTTAAATTTTGTTTTGTAATTTAATAAAATTCATTAAGTTTTTGTTATCTTACGTAATTGCATGTTGTGTTCTTATATCTCTTCAAACATTAATTGAGCCACCTTCATAAGTGTTTTTCTATTGACTCAATTTGAAATATAATACTTACTCTTGCTGAGTGTATGACAAATAGTATCGCCTATTGTATAACTCATCGTAGAATTCGACTTTAATTTAATTTCGGATCATTGAACGAAATTGCAATATGATAGCATATGACGTAGATACTGTTTATCAGATTTGAGTATATATCAGATTACTATCGTAAAATCCATTCATGTGAGCTATCAGTTGATATCGTCTGCAAAGGTATTTAATCTTCGATAACAGTAATTGCAGTGGGACTTGTAGGTCTGTTTTTGACAGTCCCCCTTGAAAGCGGTTGCTAGATGCGCCACCTTGTCTTCACAGCTCGGAAGTATGTTTACTTTTACTTTGTTCCACTTTGCATTACAAATTTAGCCAGTCGATGGTGATTATTGTATTTTTCATAGACGAGTGAGTATTTTTTATGACTATAAAAGAAACGATTTCGCCCCGTGTTCCACAGATAAAATATTCACCAGCACTTTTGAATGAAATTTTCTTTATATTTGCGAAAGAATGACAATGCATTTTGATTAGGTCGACCAATACAAACACAATGCGCATATCATTTGTTATTTTTATTGTATAGTTTGCAAAGTAGATTTTATGTAAGCTCTCTTTGTAAGTGTAGCTGGTTTCATAACTGCCAGCGGAAATGGGAAATGGGGTTGTGCTTCAAATAAGCTCACAAAATTGCTTTAGACAGAGACATACCAATATATATACTATATATATGTAAATGAGTTATGGAAATTTTTGAAAATGATTCATTCCATTTCTTAATAAATATTGCGATAAATTATTATCATAAACTAACATTAATATTTATATTTATAATTAACATTAATATATTAATTTATAAAAGACCAAAAAAATCGGTTAAGGCATTATAATTTTGTCATGAAAGCTTTCATGGGAACAATCGGTCGAAAGATGTATTCTCAAATGAGAATACAGTTTCTTACCCAGTATCTAGACCGAACTCAGAAAATATCATATCATATAGCTCCAATAGAATCAATCAGTATAAAAGTTGTGGCAACGAAATATCCTTAGACACTTCGTCCAGTCATGAAACAGGAAGCATCTAAATAAAATTTATTCAAAACATATAAAAATATTATAATATTAAGAACTCCGTACCTAAATGTAGACTTCAGCTTCGGTATTCATTCTTGTTATAATATTTTTTTTTATTTATTTGTATTATCTCAAATAAAATGTAGGTTAAATGTTGTATTCAATGTTGCTTTCCTTTTAAAAATGTATATTCTCAGAGACAGAATTAATTAAAATGTACAACCTTGCACTTATCGATTACTTTCTTGTATGACTAAGAATCAATTGTCTATTTGTCTATTCACGTGTTCTAAAATACCGTCAATATGATCTAAAAATAATTGGTGCCACTTGTATATTTAGCGCTTTCCATTTAGAAGTGCACCCAAAAGTATGCATCACAATGCACCCAATGAAGACAATTAACAATTGCTGGCATTTGTAAAGCTTCGTTGAAATTCTAAAAAGGGCCATGCCCGTAAAAACTGCGCCATTTCTCTCAGTGACAAAACAAGAGCACATAACACAGAGGGGGGCACACCATATCCAGCTGAGGCGTTTACACAATCGAAGGGAAAAGTGATTGTTGTTGTAGGTTATTTTGCTAGTGTATGTGTGTGTGTGTTTGTGTGTGTGTGTGTGTGTGAAGTCACATGCTGACTGCGGATGCCTGTCAATGCTTATGCTTCAAATTCTGGTTGAGCTCACTTTGTTGTTGCTTAACCATAGCAGAAAAGCTGTTGCTCGCCATTTTTTGTTTTTCTTTTTATTATTACGCTTGGTCGAACATTGTACTTGATTGCCCCCCACACTCCCCTAAAAAGCTGTAAATGGTTCACTTTTCATTGAGGCAATACACCCCGCCTCGACACGTGTTGCCATGGTGCATGTTATCGTGTTATCCTGCATGCAGCGAATGCACAATGCCAGCGGGCAGTCAGAGGGAGAGGTGGGGTGCCATCACAACTGAGAGACTCGGCGCTAAGTGGTATTGGTCACATGCAGCTCACTGTGGGCAGCTCGGATTTCTATTTATGGCCAGCTTTTTTGTCACAGGCAAAAACTTAAAACTGAAAACACTTTGTTGTATAACGTACATCGGACATGATTTAATGGCCTTTAAATGGCTATTACATTAAAATATAAATATAAATATAAATATGTACATTTTGCTTACTGACTAAATTATAATGCTCAAGTGAAGACAGCTCGACTAGAAGATAATCTGAAGATATGCTGCTTTTAGTTTATCATTATGAAAATATGATTACCAAAATCGATGTTTATTATCCGATCTTAATGAAATGTTTACAGTTGATTAATAATAGGTCAGGCCATATGGTATTATGAAAGACTATATCTGTACAATTGTTTCTTTGATTTAACAACTTTATTGCACCCCTTTTCTCATTTTAAATGGGTTCAGGGCTTTAGAATCTGATAAATACTTGAGGAAATAATAAGTCAAAATAAATATGGTTTCTAATCATTTAAATAACTTTTAGTAATAATTATTCTGAAATTCGCTTTAATCTTTGTAGAACCAGAAGCAAACTTGTTAATTAACTACTTTCAACACATGGTCGCTATATGATCTGACAATGTGCCACAATTTCCTGCTGAAGAATCACAAACTTTACAACGAGTTTAACTTCAACATACTAGACAAGAACTACATACATAAGAAATAACCTGTTATGGATTATTTACTTGTAACGCCCCAGTTGCACAGCGTCTTCTCCTCGCTGGGATCCTTCGAGGGCGACACCTATGTTGTCAGTCCCAATGCGTTTGGTAAGTGGGGAGAGAGCATAAATATCACTAGCAAATTTAAAAATTTTCCTATTCTACACTTGTAGCTATACTGGAGGAGATCAACTATAAGTTAACCTATGAGGATCAGACATTGCGCACCTTTCGCCGCGCCATCGGCTTTGGCCAGAATGTGCGATCCGATTTGATACCATTGCTGGAAAATGCCAAGGATGATGCGGTGCTGGAGGCGGTCATACGTATCCTGGTGAATCTCACCGTGCCAGTGGAGTGCCTCTTCTCCGTTGATGTAATGTACCGTACCGAGGTGGGGCGTCATACCATTTTCGAGCTGAATAAGTTGCTGTACAACTGCAAAGAGGCCTTCACCGATCCGAAGGTTACCAAGAGCGTCGTTGATTATATAAAGCATATACTCGAGTCGGAATCAAAACTATCTCCACAAAAATGCGATCGAATCAACAATTGTCTGTTGCTGTTGCGCAACATTTTGCATATACCGGAAATGATGCTGCAGTCGAACAGTGGCCACCAAGTTTCCATGCAGAACACCATATTGTGGAACCTCTTCATCCAGAGCATTGACAAGCTGATGCTCTATCTGATGACCTGTCCGCAGCGTTCGAACTGGGGCGTAACCATGGTCCAGCTGATCGCGTTGATTTATAAGGATCAGCATGTAAGCACACTGCAGAAGCTATTAAATTTGTGGTTCGAGGCCTCTTTATCAGAGAGCTCCGAGGACAATGAGAGTAATACATCGCCACCGAAACAGGGTAGCGGAGACTCCAGTCCCATGCTCACCTCCGATCCCACTTCGGACTCCTCGGACAATGGCATGAGCGGCAAGAAGGAGGGCTGCCAGGAGCGACGGCAGGCGCTGCGCGATGGCACCGAGGCCACGCTGCACGAGGTCAGCCGCAAGGGACATGAGTATCAGAATGCCATGAATAGGGTTTCGGCCAAAAAAGAAAAGAAAGCCAACACCGAATCGGCCAGTGATATGGCCAATCTGTCGGGACAGCAACAGCACATCAAAAAGGAAGAGGAGGAGGAAGACATAAATGAGAACAGCTACGAGGAGCGCGTTCGGAATTACGAGCAGAAACAGACCGCTCGCAACTCGGAACCATTGGATCTTACACAACCAGCTGACAATGTCAACAGCACTACCGCGCAACCATACGCAACCCCAATAGTCTTAGATAACCCAAGCGCATCGTCGCCAAGCACAACTGGTGTCAGTCAGTGCTATGAGCCCTTCAAGCCACCTGCACCGCTGCACTTACGTCGCACCGTTTTGGAGGATATGCTGTCCGACAGCTACACTTCCCACCCAAACATTTCCGCCATCAAATTGGGCCAGAAGTCACCGCATGGCGGTCAAATGCATCTGACCAAGGGCAAGTGCTCTCCGCAGAAGCGAGAATGTCCCTCCTCACAGTCCGAGCATTCCGATTGTGGATATGCTACTCAGGTGGAGAATCAGGAGTCCATATCTACATCGAGCAATGATGATGATGGACCACAGGGCAAGCCGGCGCATCAGAAGCCGCCCTGTAATACGAAGCCACGTAACAAAACACGCAACTTGATGGACGCACCCATGGACAAGAAGGAACTGCGTCGCAAGAAGCTGGTGAAGCGCAGCAAGAGCAGCCTGTAAGTATTCTAAATATAAATATCTTATCTGGTTAGAGGATTGTGCAATACTCTCATTGGGGTCGATTAAGTTAAATTAAAGTCAATCAAACAAAATGTTAACAGGCAGGAATGGCACTCCGAAGATTAAATACCCGTGTACAGCATTCTAAATTTTAGATACTGATAGCTGACTGCAGCAAATTAAATCTTGAATTGCCTAATTTTTGAAGGGGGCTTAATCTTTAGTTCCTCTTAAATAACTGATTTTTTTTCCCAAGAATGAATAATTTACATAAGTCCCTTATCCTATGAATAGCATTAACATGAAGGGTCTGGTACAGCACACGCCCACTGATGATGACATTTCGAATTTACTCAAGGAATTCACCGTCGATTTTTTGCTCAAAGGATACAACTTTTTGGTGGAGGACCTGCACTCTCAGCTATTATGTAATGCGGTAGGTGTACATTTATAGAACTTATGACTTAAGAACCCGTTTGTTAAGAGCTCTATTTCCATTTCAAAAAGGTGCCCATTGATACTTCGCATTTTTTCTGGCTGGTCACATACTTTCTTAAATTTGCCGCTCAACTGGAACTGGACATGGAACATATTGATACCATACTCACCTACAATGTTATCAGTTATCTGACCTATGAGGGTGTCAATCTCTGTGAGCAACTAGAGCTCAATGCGCGACAAGAGGGCAGCGATCTGAGGCCCTATTTGCGTCGCATGCACCTGGTGGTAACTGCCATACGGGAGTTCCTCCAAGCCATCGAGACCTACAGCAAGGTCACCCATCTCAGCGAGGATGATCGCGAGCGTCTGCGGCATCTCCAGCTGCAGATTGCCTCCACTGCCGATTTGCGTTGTTTGTTCGTTTTATTGCTGCGTCGCTTCAATCCCAGCATCCATTCCAAGCAGTATCTGCAGGATCTGGTCGTGACCAATCACATTCTGTTGCTGATTTTGGATAGTGCTGGCAAATTGGAAGGCGGTCATACTATTGGAATAGCGAATCACATCTCACAGTGAGTTAACAAAAATAAACGAAATATATTTGGCTTTTAAATGTTTATTTTTTATTTTTTGCTTACTTATCAGATTCGCCACTTTGGAGGTGATGCACTACTATGGCATTCTGCTGGAGGATTTTAATAATAATGGCGAGTTTGTTAACGACTGCATCTTTACTATGATGCATCACATTGGTGGCGATCTGGGCCACACTGGTGTCCTCTTTCAGCCGATTATACTGAAGACCTACTCTCGCATTTGGGAGGCCGACTATGGGCTATGCGATGTAAGCTTAACTTAAACTAAACATTCAAGGATTACTTTCTTTACAATTTATTTGATGTTGCAGGATTGGTCAGATCTAATCGAGTATGTTATACACAAATTTATGAACACACCGCCCAAATCACCATTGACTCTACCAACTACTTCGTTAACCGAAATGACTAAGGAACACAATCAGGAGCATACTTTATGGTGAGTACTCATCAAAAATATAAGTTCCTTATCAGAAGAATATTGCATTTATAATATAATAATCTTGTTGCTTGGCCTTAAAGTTTCCTTCTTACAATTGAATTATTTTGGAATATATATTGGAAAACTGTTCTGTTTTTATTAGAGATATCCTATTGCACTTTGGTGTTAAAAGTAATGTCGTACAACTACATTAAAAAGATTTTTGAGAGCTGTCTGCCGAAACTTGTTTTGTTTTCTATGAAAAGCTATTTGTTTTTGCAGATATTTTATCCAAATTGATCACATGGTTAACTGGTTAACTGGTTATAGATGAACTGGATTCCAAATTCGAAAATGTAACGCCTTAATTTGGTATTTATATTTGAAAACAAAATTATTAAGTATGAAAAACATAAATTATGACCGATCCAGATATTTGTCATTTTATATTATAGATTCTTGCATGCATTTACTTGAAGTTGGCTTAACACAGAAGTTTGGTCTACGAAATTAGCCAAGATATATTTTCAAGCAACGTTTTCTAAGTCTTTTGGATCATATACTTAATTTCTAGTTGTCTCAGCCTTAGTCTGTTTATTTTTTCCCTTATTTCACTAATATATTTATTATCAGCAAAATATTTGTTTATAGGATACTTTTTACTTAATATATGTTCAGGAATTCTAGATTGTCTGGCTAAACTTTTTAATGTTGGCTTAGTTTCCATTAAAAACAATATTTAATATTTAATAGTTGTCAAGATTTATCTGTCATAGGATTAATGTGGTTAATTTTATCAAAACGGTTCTCTCTTGCTTAATTCCTTAGATTGTAGCTAAGATTGTTTTATTTCGGGTTTTTCTAGTATCACTAATTTGTATAATTTAATTATATTTAATAGTACCTGGTCACAGGAGGAGATGGATACACTTTATTGGTATTATGTGCAGAGCAAGAAAAATATCGATATTGTTGGCAAGATTGTTAAGCTCTTCAGCAACAATGGCAACAAGATAAAGACCAGAATTGCGATTATACAGCAGCTGTTGCAACAGGTGAGCCTGGCATTTATACAATTGTAAGAGTCGTGTTAATCAAGTGGGTTCAAATTAGGATATCATAACATTGCTGGAGTATGATGATCTGATGAGGTTTGAAGATGCCGAGTATCAGCGTACACTGCTGACCACGCCCTCATCGGCCTCAACTGAATCCGGCATAGACATTAAAGATAGCATCTATGGCAAACCCTCGGACGATGTGCAGGTGAGTTAAGGGAGGAAGTCATCTCCACAGCATGAATATATATATATATTCTAAATGGCCAATCAATTTCTTAAACAGATTCTGCGCGATTTGATTATTAAGGAGAACAAGTCACACCATTTGGTGTGGCTGCAGAAATTGCTGCTGGAGTGCTGCTACATCAAGTTGATGATGAAGTGTAGCACTACTTTCACCGCGCTGGATCCCGTCATGGAGCCAGTGGCCTATCATTGTATTTTGAAGCACAAGTCTGTACCGGTGGTACAGTGGAACAACGAGCAGTCGACAACAATGCTCTATCAGCCGTTTGTGCTGCTACTTCACAAATTGGGCATACAGTTGCCGGCGGATGCAGGTTCGATCTTTGCCCGTATACCGGACTTTTGGACGCCAGAGACGTTGTATGGTCTGGCTAAGAAACTGGGATCATTGGATAAACGTGAGTTAAACCCTAACCACTCTATCAAATTGAAAAAGGTGATGTATATACCGTTATCAATAATTTTGCTCTCTTTGTCGACGACACAAATTTTGATTATGGGAATATCGCCCCCCTCCATCCCAAACCTCCCTCCACTCCCCGACGACTTCTGTCGCATTCGCAAAAGAAAACAACTTCATTTATACCCTTTAGTCCACTTTAAATGGGTTAAGGGTATAAACAAAAAATAAATAAATAAAAATTAAAATCAAACCCCCAAATATTCCTGGTTCCATGCTCGAATCTCTCAACATCTCTCTGACTGTGTGTGTGTGTGTGTCATTTGGTGTATTTCGATATGCTCTGTGCTTTTCTCTCTCTTTCTCCTCATCTTCGGCTCTTATAGTGACACTCAAGTTCGATCCCAGCGAACTGGACGATACGGACTCATTGAACGGTTCATCGGGCTATCACAATACTGGGCCCCGCAACTCCCTGAGATCCATGAGCAGTTTGGAGACCGATCTCACTGGGTCTGATGAGCTGCCCATCATTCCCGAAGTGGATACAGCTGTGGAGAAGGCCGCGGAAGCTTCCTCAATAGTCTCTTGCACTGACATCTTTGCCGTGCCCAAGGCCAAGCATTGTAACTCCATCATCAGGTGCGTAACCACATAGAATGAATGAAATCGAATTAAAAACTCAACTGATTGATTTTCATTCTGGCAGATATACGCCGGATCCGACACCACCGGTGCCCAATTGGCTGCAGGTGGTCATGCGCAGCAAATGTAATCAGCGACCGGGTTCAGCTACAGATATTAGCGATTGGTAAGTGCCAAGACAAAAGCGGACAAAAAATTAAGAAAAAAAACAGCTCAGATTTATGGCACACGGCAGCCGTTAAGACGCTGGCTCTGCAACATATTGTTTACATGGCGCCCTCAAAATGCAATTTATGAACTTTAAGACCCCCGGGCACACCACATTTGCGTTCGTGTGTTGACAGTTTGCAGCTCTTGCAACTTACAGCTTGCAACTCTCGCAGCTCGGACTATCGTAAATGTCAGGTTCGGTTGGCCATTGTTTTATTTGGCTGTGGAGCCCAGTTGTACGGTGCACTAGAATTGTCTCCCTGTCGCTAAATTCGTAAGCCTGTTCATCCGTTTTCGGTATTACCCACATGTGTGTGTGTGTGTGTGTGTGTGTGTGTTTGGATGTGTGTTTGTCTATCTAACCGCTTACATCTCTGGGCCTTTTGGACCTCACACGATCGCCTGCTGCTCATGTTGAACGGCATTTTGCGTACAGTTTATGATAGTTGTATAATTTTTGTAGTTGTGCTTGCATTTGATATTTGGTGTTGAACATAAATTTAAGATCGATGATAAAATCACTCTGTGAACTCTTATTGTAGGAGTATTGCTTGGCTTGAACTTGCAACAGGTGGAGAGGAGCGTTGAAAACCATTTATATGGTGTTTCAGATTTAAATATCACTGTGGGTAGCAAACAAAAACCAACAACGAATCAATATTTTGCAATACTAACCGTAAGCAATGAATAGTTTTTACGAAATTTGAGTAAGTTATTTAGGTCCCACATTTTAAAACTCATCAGCAAGAGTTTAGTGATTTAGGCTTTGGCTTCGAACTTTGAGATACTTTGTCTCAAACAGCAGCATATATTTTAAGAGTTGATTTCTGGTTACCAATAAATGAAATTAACGAAAGTAGATTTGAAATATCTAATGTAGAAGCATAATTATTTTATTAAAATTATTTAAAGTTAAGTGATGTTTTGATGTGATATATATACGAGATATTGATGCAAACTAGGGCATTCATAAGTCGCCAATTTCCATTTTGCCCTAGATTTTGGTTTAGGGGCGAACAGTTTTGTCGTTTAACACCTTTTTAAGTTTTAGCATCGGTTGTTTGAATCTGAAACCGAATTCAAATCAATGTTGTCCATGAGATACATTGCCCGACCTCTGTCAGCAGCGCACCCAGTGCGACATGAAATGAAGTCATCGCGATTAGCACGCTCAGTATTTGAATGTTGTATCTGATGGATACTGTTTGGTGCAGCGCTGCGGACGGTAGCAAAAATATTAATATTTATATGAATTTATTAAGACGCCGCGGTGCAAAATAATTAACCTCCTTAACTAGCTAAGCTATTTCAATCCAAAAAATCATAACTTCACTCAGCACAAACAGCTCACCACAGTATTATTATAATAGGAATAAATCAAATGTGAACTCCTTAAAAATGCAGTTAATATTAAACTATCTAAAAATACTCTAAAATTAAGTTTAAAATAAAAAAATAAGAACTCGCAGACCAATCGGAAAATAATATAAAAAGTATTATTAAAAAGTTATTCTTATATAAATTAATTAAAATAATAAGGAAAGATATTTATAAATTAGTATATCAAACAAAAAATGTGTTTTTCTTACAATAAAAAAGACCTTTAGCGATATACTTGATTGGAGAACGTAGAATGTGAAAGATTTGCGCTCAGTGTTCAGTAAGATATTTAAACAGCGCTTGTTAGGCACCGATAATAATTGCCAATTACCAATTAACAATTGACCATTGCTGATAAAAAGTAATTGAACGGAGGCATTTGTAGAGACTATAAATATAAATAATCAGATAAAGCAACGCTTTGTGCCAAATCAAAGCAACCGCCAACATATACCTAATGATAATTAGCGGGTTTTACAACTGCATCCTCATCTCTAAGGTACGCAGCCAGTTCAACGGATCTAGAATCCCATGAGAAATAGCAAAAGTTAGAGTGAGATATCTGAACCAGTTTTTTTTTCTTATCCGAAAAGAGTCTTTTGCGTTTTACGCTTTGACGGCATGTGAAATATTTTTGTTGATATTTTATTTATTATTAAGACACTCTGCTGCATTTTAGCATTAATGTGAAACGAGTTTGGGTCTTTGGCTTTTGGTCGGAGCACGCGGAAAGTAAAAGTCAAGTCAAGTTGTGCGACGGTCAAAGGCCCGACAATCAACAGCAGCTGGAGATCGCACCCATAGATCGATCGAATGCGTGCATGGATCGCTTCTCTCGATTCGAGAAATGGCAAACAAGTTCTATTGTGTATGCCAATCGTTTCCCCAATATGATTTAGCCTCAGCCGATCGGTTGAACTAACTCAAGGTGTGGATCTATTAAGAATGCAGGCGACAGGTTTCAATTAAAGACAATAAGCATTTTGGCATGGCTCTGTGAAAACAACCAAAACCGATGAATTTTTTATCTAAAAACTAGAAAACTAGAACCCAACCAGTGTCTGCCAAAAGTGAATGTCAATCGAGTGCGAAACATTAAGTAAACAGCTCCTAATATCTCATCATGAACTGCCGTCAAATCGAATCTATTCTACAAAAATGTGCGGGTAATTCTCATTTACTTGAGGCAACAATCTCAGCTTCAGGCGCATTCACTTCGTGGACATTGTTGTTGATTTTATTTAATAGGTTTTTAAACACAAAGGCGTCACGAGGCAAACACTTATTTCATGCACTTTATTCGCCTGTGGCACGTGGGCGTTAACAAAATGCAATTTTCCAAAGTAATTAACCGTGACGCCTGGCGAAAATTGATATTGACATTTTCATGTGCGGCCCACAAGGAAGCAAACTAGCAGCCAAATCCAAACTGTCTACCCAGTAGTTGAACACAGTTTTCTTGAGTGGCCCGTGTGGGTTGACCCTCTGTCCAAAATGTCTGTCTCAAGTAAATATGAGTTTGAATTGCATTCTATTGTACTCGCTAAAAACGGCTGCAGGCAGGCAGGAAGGCAGAAGAGTTGGTCAAACAACAGCGAAATCCAATGCTGACTGCAACTGTGGGTTCAACTGCCGACCTCCTATGAGGCGCAATTTTTTTTTTTGGGTTTGGCCACAATGTTGTTAACATTTTGGTTTATGGCTGCTGCAATTTATGTGCAGCCAACTGACGAGGAGGCATTAAGCACAACATGCAGACAAACATGGACCCCAGTTAGTCTGAATGGTGTGTATTGCGGTGCAGTGCACTGCACCACATCAATCAGTCGCATAAATCATTTTAATTATTAAATAAACAAGTTTTGAGCCTCTGACTCACTGCCACTGGGCCTGGCCACAGGGTGTGAGAATATATGTATATGAGCCAAACAATCAAAGGGTTAATTGAACAACGATTTATGTTGTAAGAGTACAATATATATATATCTATAGATATATATATATATATATATATATATATATATATATATATAGATATATATATATTGTACTCTTTTCTGCTCAGTTCTTTTCTGTTCTGTACTGTTTTGCTTGTGAGATGGGCTGGTTAGATGAGCTGCCAAGTCTAACGTGACTAAGCAAAAATGAATTGTCTGAATTATGTTGATGGTTGTTTAAAAGTCGTCTCAATTGTAGACAAAATCATTTCTTGTTTATTGTTTGGTGGGCACTTTTTTAAAAATTTTTTAAGGTGGTATTGACCCAGAGCCAGCGCAGAACATATTGAAAATCATGTCCTGTTATTAAAATATTAAACTTGATACAATGATAAAATTTATACCTAATTCTTGACACTTGATCTCTTTTATGCCAAGTCAATTCTTGCCAAATTATAAAGCAATAATTTTAAAATCATATATATTAGAATCGAATTTACTCTTTTTATTTACAGCGTCAGTTCCACTACATTGACGGCCGATGATGAGGGCATGGGTAAATCGAATTGCTCCGTATCCCAGGCATCGCAGACACTGTTGTGTGTTGCGAATCCGACCAGTACACTGGCTTGCATGAACAAAATGGGCAAAAGCAGCTTCTCGGCGTCACATAACGAAAACAGCAACAGCTCCGGCTGTGGTGGCACTGTGTCATCGCAATCCTTGGCAGGTGCATTGATGTGCACCTCTGTGGCGGACGCGAATTTGGATGCGGTGATGAAGTCATCGTTTGAACGGCTGGATGTGACGGGTGCACACTTCGAACGGGCCAGCAACTTGGATCAGGAGTACAGTGCTATGGTGGCATCAGTCTATGGAAACGAGATGGCAAAGTGAGTGAGTTAGGCAGCTCGGTGATTGAGTTTGAGAATGAGACCAGACACTATGCCAAGAGCAGTTCGGTCAGCTAATTGACAATTAGACACATTGCGCAAATGCCTGAACAAAGAACGAAATCCAATCGATTTCGAGAATCGAGATTCGAGATGCTGACAGAATGTCAGGCTGTCAATATAACCAACAGCCAATGGTTTACCAATTGACCAAACGATCGTCGCTCTGTCGGCCGTTGGGAGCATGCCAAGCATTTTTGTACAGTGTCTCACATAAATTTATGCCGGACAATTATTCAATTTAAGGCGAACTCGATTTTCAATCCAAAATTGGAGGCGGTTGCATGTCGAACTCTAATATTATTTATTTGTGTGGTGCTGCCGTTAAAGGCGCGACTATTTGGGATGCACATTACTAACAGGGCTCTTCATTTATGCTTAGTATAAATGTTGTTTTTTTTGTTACAAGTTAATACCGATGTTTGCTAATGTTTGCCGATGTCTTTAACATCTTCAATTCTTATCGCAGCAGCGACAATGTTTCAGTGGCTTCGGACTTGACCCGCATGTATGTCAGTGATGAGGATGAGAATCTTGAGTTCCGAGCGCCAGAGCCGCCTTATCATTGAGCGTTATCATGGAGTGTGGCAGACAGAGAGGCAGTGACAATGAGAGAGAGAGAACAGAGTGAGAGACAGACTAAGTCCAAATGAAGTTAATCGAATGAGTCGAATGATTTGAACTATTCGAGTTATGCGATTGATTCGAGTGATTCAAATGAGGCAGACAGAGGCAGACAATGAGCAGGTCCAAAAGGTCCGATTTATGGCAGTAATTTAAAGTACCTCAACTTTGAAAATGTTTTACCTAATCAAAACATATACCATTATATATCTAACTCTATATTAAATATTACATTTGTATTTACAGTTTATAAGAATAAAATAAAGATAAGCATTGGAAATCAAACTTTTATTTAAGCTCTTGAATGCAAAGAATTAAATATATTTAAGTAATATTTATTTAAATGCAAATGATTTGCCAAAGCTGTGAAAACGTTGAAAAACAACAACTTAAATATTAAATCACTTATTTTGCTTACTATTTGCATACAAATATTAAACACTTTATTAACAGGCTTAGTATTTATTGACAAGTCTATTAAAAGGTGCATTATAATATTGAAAATAAATGAATAATATATTATATTAGTATATACTAAAAAAAATATGTATACGTAGCATCAATTTTGGATACTAAAATATTTTAAGCAAACCATTTTAAAATGGATTATCGAGTTAACAATACATATAAATGGGCAGTTCCTGGTTGAAATAGTGCAAATATACACATACCGTGAAAATATTTTTAAAATATTAAGCAAAATATGTTAGACTTAAAGATGATATAATTAAGATGCAATTTTTGCATTATGTAACACAAAAACATTAACTAACAAGCCATGTATTTTCAATTTGATATCACCTATGCTTAGATACACCTAAAAATAAAGTTATTCTTGTTGTAATCAATGTTTTGCGACTTACTGAATAGCATTTTCCAAACTGTTCAGATCCGCCAGTGGCCCACACGCTGTGCGACTAACAAATGACATAGAAACCAAACAGCAGTTGAACTCTGAATAGATCTAAGCCGAATGTGAAATATGCGCTGCAAATTGGCGGAGCCAGAAGATAAACGAGCTTTGACCATTGCGAATTAAGGTCATTGGCGTAACCGATGGCTAAAGCGGAATCTGTTTCTAAATCTGCGGCTGCTCCATGCACCACGCACCCAATACAGCCAAACAGTAGCCAGCAGCGAGTAGTGTAAATCGCATTGGCAGTAGACACATGCTTAATATGGCCCAAGTGCACATAAATAAATAAATGTACGGGCCAAAGCCCAGCTAACCAAAATGGTAAACATGCCAAAAACAATTACCAAATGCTGCTGCTACTAGCAACAAGAACAAGAGCTGCAAAAGTCGCGAGCAAACACAAAACACAAAAACATTGCGAAAATAACCGTACGAAAATGATAATAATAATAATTGTGGCCAATTGCTGTTTAGTTGGCAGTTAATTGCAACATGGCCAAGACAGCTAGAGCTGCACGAGTTGGCGGGCCAAAAAAAGTTCTCCGGCTGGCTGTTCTTTTCCTCAAATGCAAAATCCACTCAAAACATTCAAGTGCCAAGCAATTTATATGCAGTGAACTAGTTCCAATCATCAGGAACTGAAAACAATATAAACTTATTAATTTACTATATGTTTTTAAAACTTAAAATTATCGTAAAAATGTTTCAAATTAAAATTTTAGCCCAGTCTCAAATGTTACAATATTTCTCTTGTAAAATTTAATTGGAAAGAACTTTTTTGAATGGGTAAGAACTTGTTGAACATTTTTAAGGAAGCATCCTAAACTGGGTAATTGACAGCCACATACCATATTTATTAGTACAGGGTATATCCGAGTCAGGCGTTATCGTCAAACGCATTTTGCTTTGTCACTTTTTCCATTAAAACTGTTTGGCTTAAACATTTTTCAATTTCCGCTAAATACGAAAAATGAATCTCGTACGACGTCGAGAAACCATTGTTTTTCTCCCGGTAAGTAACACAAAGAGTAATCCTCCTCTTAATATTTCAAAACCAGAGACCCTGTATTTTATGAAGATGCTACTTTAATTTCCTTCAAACAAATAAATTAATTGAAGATTGCAGTTGTTTCTCATTTATATCATTCGTGAAATATACGTTTCCTTTAAAGTAGTCGGTTGATTTCAGAAATGGTGTTTAGAAATACATTTTAATGGGTTTTAAATTAATTTGAAAATGACGAGTTCGATTTAAAAGCGCGTAGTGCGTTTTTTTTTATTCATATTAATATAAAACAGTTTAAAACTGGTATAAGCCACAATTCAAACGTGATTCCCAAAAATATATTTGTGGCTTAAAACTACGCCAAAAAGACAAGTTACCTAGTCATAGGTGATTACTCATTGTGGTTCATATTTCGTAATCAGATTCAAATACAGAACTTTGATAGTTTAATGGAAAATATGTTTGCCATCCCTCGTTCTTCTTACCAAATGCAGAATACAGGCTCAACCCTCAGTCTCAGAGTCAAACTGAGCTCACGTCCTCACCGTCATCGTCGTCGTGGTTGGTGATTGTTGGTAACTTGGCTAACTTGGCTGGCTGTTGGCTTTGGCCGTGCCGCAATTACTAAGACAGGCAGCTAATTTTATTTGCTGTAAACGTGCCTCTTGTTGTTGTTTTTATTGTTATTAAAGTTGACTGTTTTCGGTGGGAATTATTTGACGATGATTTTCAGGCGTTGCGTGTCTGGATCGCATTAGCCACCAAAAGGCGGTGGAAGCAAACAAAAAGCGTCAGCATCAACGTCAATTGACTTGTCAGCTATTTGACAAGACATTACTCAGGGTGGTCTATGGCTCTATGTTATCCAAGCCGTATTCGCTGTCAGTCGGGTGTTAAATGTTGGGGTCTTAAATGGAAGGCGTTGAAATGTTCAAATTTGTTTAATCATGCATATTTTCGGCATTGCTATTCAAATGAAACAGGAAATCGCAATCACAACCGTTTGTCAACAGCCGATTTGAAAGTGACAGTAACACTTCAACATACACAAAAGAATATCAATCAAATTAGGCAAAAAACTGGTTCGGCAGTTTAGCAACAGCAAGTTCCTCATCCATAGAAATGAATATAAAAGTAGTTGACAATAGCATACCGAAAATATGAAATATATAACTTATAATTTCTAGCACTGACTCGAAGAGTAGATACCCTTCCAAAAGTATTTGGGTGCTAATTGAATGGCCTTATAAACTATCAAAATATCCACTAAATTATGATATGATTTCTCATGATTTGTCATGACTGCATGTTAAATCCGAGAAAAGTAAGTACAAATTATTATAAAAATATTAATCTTCTGAAAAACATATTTTATGAGTTAAACAAGTCGGCATAAAACCGAAGAAGCTCTTGGCATTCAATGCATAATAATAATTAGTTGCTGGCATCATTTGGCTGTCTGGCTAAATTGCATAACCTTTTTGTAGACAGGCTTGTCAAAGTTTATGCAAGAGTGAAATGAATGCCATTTAGATAACATTTAGCTTGGCGTAGTTCACAATTCGCCTGACCATATTCCGGCTGAACTGATACGTATGTACTGGTCCCATATTTGGTGCATATTTTGTCAATGGCTCTGGCCGAAGCCGCCTATACTTCAGCTTGAGCCCAGGGAAATCGTGTTGAGACAAAGTGCAATAATTCACACTCACTTTGGTGCGACCCGTTGAAGTTGAAGTTGAGGCTGACAACAACAACAAAAACAACAGCAACATCGCTGTTCGAACGACATGCTCCATGCAATCTATGCAGATGTCGAACAGAAAATTATGCTACAACTTTAAGTGATTATGAAATTTAACATGCACACGCTGCCACTTTGTTATTGTTTATGACTTGATAATGCAGCAAGCCAAAACGGGGCGTTTCTATGAGCGGCACTAAGAATTCCACGTGCATTGCTCGAATAAAGTTATTAAATTGAATTTATGATTTCTATAATCATAAAAATCGGAGCGTGCAGCTGAAAAATGAATTGTTTGCCAATTTCAAAGCGCCACTGGCGATCCGTTTACCATGAATTGAGTTCGCAATTTATGACTAATTTGGAAATGATTTATCCAAACGCCCATAAACAATATGCAAAGTTGTCTAACACTAACAGCAAAGCTTGCCAAAAAATCCAAATTTATTTTTGTTTTATTTTTGCAAATTTAATTAAGTCAAACAAAGGCCATGGGCAGCAGCTCGCTTAAAGATGATAATCAAATGCATTCAATTCTACTTGTTTGCATAAGCTGCGGACGCGCTCAGTCGAGACACAAACCAGACGTACACGTATCTTCGCTGGGGCCTGGACAGCTTCGGCATTCGCTTGCATCTCGGCTGCAGCTTCGTTTGTGAGCTAAGCCTCGACTTCGGTTGCGAGACGGATCAAAGCTGATCGAGTCGCTGGCTACTTCAACTTGGCGTTGCATAAAAAGTGGTTCAGTGGAGCAAACGGCTTCAGACCGAAAGCATCGCGTGCGCGACGAAAAGTGCCTTCAATTTATTGTATAGACCTTAATCGTATACGGCGCGGAAGTGAAGTGTAGGTGTTGTACGTATACTCTATAAGCTGTTTTCGACGCATCCTTATTGCTGGATTATTATTCACAAATAATAAATAATAATTAATATTTGCATGTGCTTTATGCAACACAATAACAATTGTCGATAACCTAATATTTCCTATTTCCTATATGTCAATTAATATTTATAAGTATAAATTTGCATTTGCAGCTGCGACCTATACTTCATATTTGGATTATATATATTTTATTGCGGATATAAATTTTTATACTCAATTTTGAAGGTGAGTCTTCTGCGCATTTTGAGGCTTTTATTGATGACGAATTAAGTACTATATATATCACACCATAATTTGAAACACATGTGCTTTTAGCTGAAATCTTGCAGTTTGAAACTAATTTGAAATAGAACTGTTCAAACAATTAGTTAAAATTAAATAATAAATATTAAAAATTTAAATCTTTTATAGGTTTAAGATTTTTTTGTGACGTTTTGTTTTCCACTTGAAAGGACAAATATTTGCTTAATATCAAAACGTGAAAACTACATAAAATCAAGTTTGTTCTGTAAAACCAGAAATCAAAGCTCTAAATAAAAAATTAAATATATAACTTGAAGCTATTTCAGCTGATGCTGTTCGGACAATGCAAACAAAAAAAAATAAGATACATTCTCGAAATGTCATCAATGTATAAATATATAATTAGACACGATAAATACATAATTTATTGCAATACTTTGTGTGATATTCTTGATCAGGTTTCTGCTTTGTTTAAACAACAATGTCAACTCGATTTGTCTGAGTCTGCAAATTCCAGATTTCACTTTGCAATGAAACCAGTAAAAGTTTGCAATTACAATAATCAGTTTTGATTTCAATTCATTTAGTTGGCTTTAATCAATCCGACAGATGTCAGTTGTCTCAGGAGAGCCAAGATAGTTGGACAAATTTGCATATTAATTTTAATTGAGCGCACAAAGCATGGCAAATGCGAAACGATGAAGTGCAGTCGCTAAATTGAAATGGAAAATGTCAAATTCGGATCCTGATTCGAGATTCAAATGAAATCGAGCTGAATAAGCCATTTTGAGCCGCAGCTGCGGTAGATCCAATAACAGCAACAGCAACAACAGTTTGCTTGTAATGAACACAAATTAACATACAATACGAGCTGCGAGCGACAGATTGTCAAACACCAAGGCGAACAAATGCTCGGAAAGTGTGGACTCCAAAATGTTCCAAATATAATTTAAGTCAACAGAGTCTTGATACTCGGGACCTGAACTCCCGTCTAATGAATAATTCATGTATTGCAGTCGATAAACATTTGTCGACTCTTACATATATCCAGTTACAATTGCAGCGTGTTAACTGCTTAACGCATTTCATTTATTGGCATTTCAAATATGTGCGAAAATCTATTGAGCTATCAAAAATAAGCGTAGAGCACACCAAAATTGGATAGATGATAAAAATTCTGCATATGCCATCCGGACACACATTCACTTCCGCCTTGAAAGTAACTTTTTGGTTTGTTTATTTTTCTATTTTTAATTATTACATTTTGACATTGGCCATGCACAAAGCAACACAATGCATAAGCTAGCCAACAACTAAAATTCGCCAAAAAAACCAACATGTATTCGATTTGCATATGCAAATTCGATTCCCACGACTTTTAATTGTGTACAAAAAAAACAACAAAAAAGCCCCAGTTATATTTATAAAAAACATTGAGCTTGGACTTGAGGCTATGTGATACAATTCTGATCGTTTGATTGACATTTAATGGTCTGTTCAGGGGCTCACAAACAAAACAGAAGTTAAGCATAGTGCTAAGTTATCGGATGCATCAGATACTGTAAAGTTTTTGAACAAAAGCTTTGCTTATTTTGTTTGCACATCTTTTTGTTTGGTCTGCCTTTAATATGTATTTTGAGCACTTTAATTAACGCCATTAGCAAAGTCATTAATGCGTACCGAATGCAAGTTAACGAACCGAAATTAATTCACAATTCGTATACCCTGGCATAATTGAGTCAAACGACATGTTCCCATTAACTATAAAAGGTAGCGACTTAAATACATAATAAATATGTTGACAATCCCTTTCTTATCAACGAACCCATATGTATATCATATAAATGTTGCAAAATGTTAAGTGTTGCAAAAAAGTAATTGAATTTGAATACGACATTAAAATATCCACAGAAAAAAATCAAACATTTGATCATTTTTTCCGCACACGACTTTCTAAAACCCTATAATAATATATTAATGGTTAAATACGTAATTGCGTAATAAATGATTACTAATTCGCTTTAAATAAACTAAATATATTTGAAGCGTATGAAAAGCTTGAGAATATGTAAGGGTATATAAATACCATTGTGTCTGGTTGAGGTTATCTTGTACACCGTTTGGCAATATATACGCAGAGCTATGACAGCGAATAGAACAGCCAACACAGATATTTATCTTAATGAAGTCGACGCATTGCCAGTCAGTTCTAACATCAGCTGGCAGCAGCTGAGGCTTGTGGCATGGGGCAGGGCGAGCCATGCCACATGCGAGACTGCGCCTAGAAATGCGTACGCGGTCTGATTGACATTTGCGAACCAAGTCACTGCACCAAAAAGTGCATTAGCAGACAAACTCAAGTGAAACTAAACGACATAATTGTGTTTCAGCAGAGCGACTCTTGTGATTGCCTTTATGTCGTTGATCTAGCCGACTAAAGCGCATTTGGAGCAGCTCTGGCCAGGCATCTCCGTTAATCTCAAATGCATTCAAGGCCCCGGTTTGTGTTTTTGGGCGTACCCTGTTTCTGCTGTTAGTTGTGTAACAATTGAAATCAATTGGCTCTGACTTACAAATTAACCAACATCGATTCTAGTTCAAAGTTCAATTACAAGGGTTTAGCATTAACAATAACAACAATAATAAATGCAGCGTCAGACAAAAAAAAAATTCATTACGTAATGACTTGTAAACAAATCAGAAATCAAAACAAATACAATTACAACCATAACAAGGGAGAGCAGACGAGTCTGTTGAATGCAATTATGTTAAAATCAAGAAGAGGCTCGTGATTAAGCACAGCGGGCGAACTATGCTAAAATACTGTAGAAATCGTAGTAAAGAGATATTGAATCTTCGTTAATCGATTGGGAATCTATTGTATTAATGAAATCCAGTAGCTGAAATAACCTTCAACATTAGTTAAGACTTAGGCACAGCTCAGTTGCTTATTGTGATTAAGATTCCCATTGAGAGTTTATTCCACCCTACAGCCATTTCATGATTCCATCTATTGGATGATCCCAACATTTTAAAGTAAATGTCCTTGTCACGATTTCATAGATACTACTTAGTCGGTATTGAAAATTATTGAAAATGTAATGCTTGAAAATTATATTATCTTTGGAATAGTAAAGAAATATATTTTAAAACGATTTGACCGCTGGCTAAGAAAATATTGGTTGTTAACAAAACTCATCCTATATGCATAGGCATATTTTCTGAGATCAATACAAATCCTTATATTTATGTTTTTCTTTATTCCGAAACGCCTTACACAACACGTGCCAAAATGATAATGACCCTTATAGTTCAAAGTAAATGAACAATAATGTACTCGTATAACTCAACAGCTTATCCTGGCATTAAATTGTACTTCGTACAAAATTATGCTTACTCAGCAAATTTGAATGGCACAGGAGCCTCTTTATCTTAGTTTCGATTGCGTAACTTTCATTCAGTAATCAAATCTATTTAACTTGTATTTATACAAAATGCTTTTTGTTAACATCGCCCTGCGGCGTTGGCCACTTAAAAGTTCAATCATTTGGTGATTATGAGTATTACTTGAGCTGAGTTCAAAGACGGGTTCAGTTGGGCAGTAAGTCAATAGTTTTGTTTTGCCCGATTTTGGCGAAGTCTTGGGGTTTGTCAGTTATTTGGCGAGTCACGCATGCCTTTCGATTTCTACGAATATCTGTGGTGATTACTCAATTCGAATGCGAGCGCAATGCAAATTTATCATTTGCCTGAATTTGCATTTCACAAAACAAAGTTCGTGATATGTCACAGGCGCTAGAATGTGCCCCACCAGCAAACCAAGCGCAGCAGTAACGGCAGCAGCAGCAACAGCAGTGGCAACAAAAACAGCATTTACAATATTTACTTGACACTTTGGGGCAATTAGTAGCAACTCAAGTTTGACATTCGAAACGACAGCGTCCCGAATGGCAAACGTCTCCTCCTCCAATAATTGTCAGCTACTTCGTTTTATTGCCGTATATATTCGTATATCTATCTATATATCTAGTTTGTGGCGAACTTGGTTCAATTTAATGCTAATTACCAAAAGACTGAGTCAAAAAACATCAATTGGCTTTAATAGATTATTGAATGCATGTCTAAGGATTCATTAAAGAAGTAGCTTCAAGTTGTGCAAATGTATATAATATGTATAAAATATAATATAAATTATATTTGTATGTAATAAGTAAAAATCTATAATGCTATGAAGATGTGACTAACCTTCAGAAATTTGCTGCACAACTGGCTAAAATTTATTGATGCAACTGCTTCTCATAAGCTCAAGATATGAGTACAGAGTATCTGCTTGTCAATATTCGTGTTTGACTTTGAGAGTTAAGTAGCTAGCTTAATATTCTTGTTTGACTTAGTATTAAGTAGCTAGCTGTGTTCTTTTTTTAAGATATACAATTTATTTTGAGTCCAGAACTTGGGTAATTAAAACGTTTTTATTACTTGATTGGGTCTTCGTTAACATGCGAGTAGTGACCAGATGGAATCTTGTGGTTAGTATATAATCTGTTAACACCTGTCGTGGGTATTGACTGCATTTTTGTTATCAGCTAACCAGGTCAAGTCGGCTTGTCTATGGCTGTCATTTAATGCAAATTATTGCGCAATGTTTTTAGCATGTTCCATTACAAATTGGGACTTGTGCGAGTGGCTAACGCATGTGGGCGTGGTATGGTTGTAAGCTATTGAGCACAAGGCGTTACTTTATATTCAAATTCCTATGTAAAAACACAGTCAATGTCTTAAGCAACTGCGTGTTGCTGTTTACCATGAACTGTAAGGAAGTTGGAGGCTTGCTTAATAGTTAGTGCAACTTATTATATTTTGCTATGATATATACATAATTATTATTTCTAAAAATATTTTAGATATTAAGTCATAAGCAAAAGGCATTAAGAAGTAACTTTAATACAAAGAGCTTAGATTATTCTTATGTGGCTTATATACTTTTTCGGGTTATTGAAAGCGACTACGGTTAACTTTTCTAACTCTGTTATTGTAGCAAATATTCTTGTAACATATTTGTTCATATGCAGTAGATGTCTATATATATACAATAATATGTTTGCTATTTAAGAAATTTTTTAAAATAAAATAAAAATGCTATGTCTATTAAATCACAGAAAGGGCATACAAACTTCAGCTTACTGTGTGTTTGTTTTTTATGTTTAGCAATGTGGATTAAATGGCTTTTTTATTACTTTCCAGGTAACAGGTAACGTAAAGATTCGTTAGGTGGCAACTTGAGAAGTACATAAAAATATTATTTTGTTGCTTAATACATAGTTTAAGCAGGTAAAAGAAATTTAAGCAACCATAGTTTTAGTAAATATCATAATATTAAAGATACTTAACAGATATTGCATTTTTATGGTTTTGCTTGCTCACAGTTTGGTCATTCTACAAAATTATAAGCAAATTATAAACTAAGTTTTATGAAAGTTATATGAACAATTTTAAGCTTCTACCGAAATATATATTTATATCAGTTATGCAAGACACTTAAATTAAAAGCATTAAAAAAGTTAGAATAATTGTGAAATTTGTGTAAAATGTGATATTAATTGTTCTTAATGACACTTTAAGTGTCGGCACCCCTCAGGCAATTAAACGAGTTAACATTGCCTGAATTTTGGATTGATGTGTCTGCAAAAAATCAGCTGTTGCAACAACGAGCAGTGTGCCACAACTTGTCGCAACGTGCAACAAGCTGTAAGCGAGCAACATGGCTTGTGAACGACATCAATTAGCAAAGTTTTTAATGCGACCACATTTGGCGTGAAACTGCAAAATGGACCAAGCATCTAGACACAAAATGCGTACAAAAATGAAAAAAATAAAAAAAAACGAAACAAAAACGCCGCAAGTCAATCAATTTTGTTGTGTGTCCAGCGACGCGTATTACAACAAGCCACGTTGCCTCAAGTCGGGACGAGGGACCAGGTTAACTAGCTCCAATCCCAGCCCCAAAGTTCCAAAGTGTTGGCCACGCAGCCTTGGACGCAATGAGGCTGGCAGATTGCGATGGCGATGGCGATGCCGATGTCGATGCCGATGCCAGATTGGAAGCCATTTGGAAAGGCTTCGGCACTCGAATTACGCGGCAGCTTACGCAAATTTTTCTCGAACGCCGCCGCCAGGCGTAAATGCTAAAAGCCACTGCTGCCACTGCTACTGCCTCATCGTAGGTGCTGAGCTGGCGGCCAAGACTGTAAATGCCGGCACACCCTAATGCTATCTACCTTCTCGCTGGCTGTGGCCTGTCTCGGGAGCAACCAATGGCTTTAATTGAAAATCTGCGTTGCCTGACCAACTCGTTTACGCATTCGAAAGGCCTGCGTGGTACGGGTAATTAAAAACATGACGTTCAATACGATACTCTTGATAGCGAAGAAGTTCGATTACTAAGTCATAAAGTTGGCAGGAAATTAGCTCAGCTCATAATAGATTAAATGCTATGATGAAACAAATCATATGAAGCCACACTTTGGTCGAATTAAAATTAATTTTCAAATACATATTCACAGTAATTGTATGGGCAGTCTATGTAGACAAGGTGAGCTGCAGTTATGAGCTAAAGTTATAGTTATAGTTTATCTCGCGCTAATTAAATATAGAATGCGCCATCTTTCATTAAATTGCAATTTAAGAATTTACTGTGTGCTGGAATTACACAATTGCTGAAGGTTACTTTTTGCATGGTACTAAACACATATAAGCAATTTAAGTTGGCTTTCAAATCAGATATATATATAAGGACCAGATCAGTCGAATCAATAGAGTACCCTCACGTCGCTATGTTATTGTGTGTTTGTTTTACCTTTGATTGTTTTTCTGTGTTGCTGCTGGCTAACATTGCGTATACGCAACAGTTGTCATACTTTTTTCTTTGGCTGGGATCATTAATTATTATGTTAGCTTTTCCTTCGCTTTTTTTTATATTTATCTACATGGTACATGCTTAGCCCGTTTGCAGTGGAATTTTTGGGAGGATGTGCATCCAAATGATTAATTGAGAATGGCTAATGCCATGCGGTTAGATGAATGAGGCTTCGTGGCAATTTACGACACCCTCCTGAGCGACTAGTTAGTATTTGGCTAGCTTAAGTAGCATTGGCAAATTATACCAGTTTATTAAACAGGTTTCATTGGACGTAATATCCCATGGCAACCCACAAAAAACCCATAGCGCTATTTAACTGCAAATAAAAGTGACGCACTTTCAAGTCAAGTCCCCGCCCCGAGATCTCTCTGAATATTGCACAATTGACGTGACATCCTGACTATTGCGCATAACTTAATATGCGCACAGTGATTGCATTTTATGACCCAATCTTGGCCAGATTTTGCCGCAAAGCCTCCGTTCGCAAAGTGAGCGGCAATCGCTCTGAACACGCAGTCCCAAAGAAATGACTATCAAAGGATTTTAATTATTTGCACAAAAATCTAATTTCCGTCCCGAATATACTCTATAACTGGGACCATGCTGCTGATGCAATCGCACCTAAAAATAAAAAAAGAAAAACAAAAAAAAACTGAGTGCCACGCAAAAGTTAACAGCAAATCAAACGCCGAAGTTTGACACAGTTCGGGGCAGGAGCAACGTGTGGAAAATCCAAACGACAAACGAAATTTATAGAGCGCGTAGAGAGGCTCAAAATGCTTAAATGGATGTGGATATTGATGTGGTTCTTGTTGTTGCTGTTGTTATGGACCAGTCCCCAAGCCCGAAGCGAGGTGC
Organism: Drosophila planitibia; assembly: GCA_035043785.1. Taxonomy (NCBI): domain Eukaryota; kingdom Metazoa; phylum Arthropoda; class Insecta; order Diptera; family Drosophilidae; genus Drosophila; species Drosophila planitibia. Next base: position 942,212 of record JAWNMS010000110.1, on the reverse strand, counting down.
GTGCGACGTCGTCGCTCAATCAATGCAATTCATTCATTGAGTTTGAAATGGGCACGCGAATTGAGACCTGAGAGTCGAGACCAGAGAGATCTGAGACTAGATTTGCGGGACTTGCTGCGGTCGGTCTGCCTTTTTGCCAAGTGCCTTTCAAGTCTGTGCCGCACACACACACATACACACACAGTGGTTGTCACTTGTGTACTACAATAGGGGCAAGATGGTGGACGGGAGAAATAGGTGTTTCCATGTTGCAATTGCAATTTTGATAGCACAATACTGAAAAGTATTTACTAAGCACATACATATATAATGGTAAATGCCAGCGAAGGTGGCAACTGAATAGTTGACTATATACACTTGAGCCAAGAGTTAACTCTAACTTGAAGATATTTCAACGTATTTAAAGCTAAACTACTTCCAAAATACATTTATGTGGATCAAAAGAAATTAATTAATTACTTACCTGGACATCTATTTTTAGTTAGTGTAGGTGGATCATTGATCATATATTAACTGCTTAAATAGAATCAGCTGATTTTTGCATCATTTATTGGAGACACGAATAGGCCAGAAAAATTCTAAGCAATGATTTTTAAAAATAAATAATACTCAATAAAAATAATAATCATCACATATAAGCTTCCACAAACCAAAAGTAAGTCACTTTAAAAAATCGAAATAAAAAATATTAATTGAGATTATACAATTTTTATACAATTTTATTCACACGGCTATCGATGCATGTTAGACTCATCCATTATGGTTTGCTTTTTGTTTCTGTCTCAAGCTTATCGTGTATATCTGTTTGCTCGACCATTGCATAAACTGTCTCAAGAAGCCCAAAGCTGAATACCTGAGACGCAATTCACTTGTGGCATGTTTTTTTTTATTTCTAAACGCTGGACACAGGCGACATTCGTTACGAGTGCTTTGCAAGTCTCTCTGTGGCCAGCTCTTGTAGTTGTTGTTGAATGCGGCTGTGTTTCTATACAAGTTTGGCACGCGGCTGCTGCACAAACACAAAAAATGCGTTGGGTGCGTATGCAAAAAGTAGAAGAAAAAAAACACAGAACTCAAGCGAAAAAAAACGCACAACAAAAACGAAAAGAAAATAAAAACCTGCGAATGGGTCGCACAAAAAGTTGCGTTTGGCCACATTTATTGATTTATTACGGAGCTAGGAGCGCATAATTTATTACAAATCTATTTGCGCTGGACCAGCAAAAAATATATATAGCCTATATAAGCTATAAGTATTTTCGGATTTTTGTGTTTTTCTGCGTAGCAGCTGATTTATAGACTGCATAAAACAAAAGACTTAGGTAACAAACTTGCCGTCAAAGATACTTGCCGATAAAAAAGAACTTGATATTTATAGGATTTAGCAATTTAGATAACACTTAGATACCATTCTGCGAAAACAAAAAGTGGTCTAAATATAAAGAAAATCTTAAGGTCAGAGTTATATATAATATTTATATGTAGTGATCCAGTTTAAGTGCTTATTCCAAGTTTATAAAACCTGTCTGGAAAACCGAAGGCACAAGCCCACTTTCAACGGCTTATTATTAAATTGTTTATAAAGAATTCGACTCGATGATTAGCTGTCAACTATTAGATAGTATTGAAAGTAAACTTGTCAATTACAACAGAAGTTGTGGACAAAGGCGCACCCTGCATACAGTTAATTGCATTAGTAATTGCACATTCCAAATTTCATAAACTAATTATATTTATTATTTTGGTTTCCTTGTTGACTATATAAATAAATATGTTTAAAATATAAGTCTATGAAGTATATCGGAGGGAAACACAACAAAGTTAAACTATAAACGTGAATAAAATTTAATTGAAAACTGAATAAAAGGTGCACTTCAAAGACAGCCTGTCTGTCAACCAACAAGAACTTTGACTGAGTCTTGAAAGGCAATACAAAATTAAAATTCACGAGCTCTGACTGGCAAATAATCAAACTACGTTCACAAATTTTTATCTTGAAATAATCAAGCATTATGATGGATTACAAAACGAAAAAAAAGACAACAACTTTTAAACTTTTAACCCCAACAACACGCCACGTTCAATGTTAGTGTTTTTGTTGTTGTTGATAACTTAATTAAGCGCCATTTATGTAAACACGGCAACTAAGTGAATTATGTTCCCATGAACTGCAGCTGACTCGACGCCCACGCGCAACCTAAGCCAACAACAACAAAAGCTGCAGCAGCAGCAACAACAACAACAACATGGGTAATTCTGGCCACACGCCACAAGTTGGCAACTAGTCCGCAAGCCAATGGTAAACACATTTGAACCTTGTAACTTGGCAGCTTGGCAACTGTTGAATGCCCCCAACGCCGTGTTGATTAATATCATCAGTCGACGACTGCCGCGAATTTTGTAGCTGTTAATATCAGCCACCTCCATCCATCCCACCCATCGTGTTATTGTTAATAGACATGACAGCACTTAAATAGGCCCATTAAGTCTAAGATTAAATGACCGCCCAGCGACAACTTTGCATGTGGCTTTGCTGGCTGCTCTCTGACGAATAAAGCTTTGTTTATGTTTACTTCACTCTGCCGGCTAATTAGTTGCACTTCATTATGTCGATTGGTTATACTTGTGGCTATAGCTGTGATTATGCCTTGGGCAACATGCGAGACACACAATCGATGCATGAAATATCACGCCAATTACGAGTCAAACAGCGCGAATTCAGCTCAGTTTCAGCTCCAGCTTCAGCTGCGGACAACTCGCACAGTGGCTGCTGTAAGCGTGCGCCACAAATTAAATCAATTAAATAACAAAAAGCAAAACGTTCAAGTCAATTTATAAGCTCGTTGACAACCTCCAAATACCCTAACAAAAGCAATACTTAATATTAATAATCAGCCAATCAATCATGTTTTTTGGAGCTAGCTATGGCTATAGCAATTCAATTTGCCCTTACAATTAAATTTATGACATCTATAAAAACAAATTTGTAGCTTTGACTTGTGTTTTTTATGTGATTGTTGTAGGTTTGTTCTTTGATTAGATGACAAATTTGAACAAATTTATTTTGTTTTTGTGTTTTAGCCATTCTTTGAAGTTTGGCTTTTTATTCACTACTAAATTAGGACGAAATTAAATGAACAACATTGGAAGAGGAAGTGATAAAAGTTAAAAGTAATTTTTACAGAAGATCAATTGAATTTTATTGAAATAAATTATGCTCAACTTTTTAATGTTACCTGTACCATAATCAGTAAACATATCCAAACAACCTGGCCATTAATCTGCTGAACAACAAAGCCGACTCCACGTTATATGTCAATATAAATTCACAAGACCCTACAATACATAGAATAATACATAATATTTGATCATTTATAATTACATAATTTAAAGATTGGTCCTCTCGTGACAGATTTTCATGTATATAGTATAATAAATATAATATGTATATTATAAAAAAAACTTTCCTTTACTTAAAAAGAAGTATTTTTTGTGCGTGATTTTGTTTTTATTAATTTTTTTGTTGTTTATTTTGTGGCAATTTATTAATTCGCAAACATTTATAATGTGTCAAAAAATGATATATTTTTATCATGTTAAATACTGCAATAGTTGAGAGACATTTTTATTAAAATCCTATAATTATAATATAATTTTAAGAGAAAAGTAACCAACTTAATGCATTAGTCAGCATACCATATTTGTTGAGTTGACTGTAAAAAACCCGTAAACTGTAAACAGCAAACGTAAAGTGATTTTCATCAATTATGTTTACGTCTGTGCGTCTCATTAAACATTTATAAGATTGATTGGCTGCTATTATTACTATTATTATGATGTCATGAAAGTGTGTGTGTGTAATGTGCTATGAATACTCAAGCTCTCCATCTCTCTCTCTCTCTCGCTCTCTTTGCAGATGTCTCTCTATCGATTGAAGATGGACTTGCCTAAGATGTTGCTGCTGCTTGTGGTCGCAGTGCAGCCGCTGAGAGCTGAGCCCGCTGGCTATCATTATGATCGGCCCTTGTCGGGTCCCTCGCCACCCTCAACATACACGAGCCATCATTTTGGGCCGTTGTCCACGGTCCAGCCGCTGCCCCCGGTGCCGGCGCTGCCTTCGCTGCCCACTGGTCATGGGTTCCAACAGCGAGTTCCAACGCAGCCAACGGGCAGCATTTTGAGTCGCTTTCTGCCAGGCACACCAGCAGTAGCTAAAATTGTTAGCGGCTATCCGGCTTCAGCCGCGCCACAGACCTCCATCACTTATCATGGTCAGCAGCCGACAGTGCTTAGGGCGCCCAGCCAGCTGCAACATCCCATCAATGTGCCCAGTGCTCCAGGCCAGCCGCAACTGCCCTTCAATGTGCCCAGTGGTCCGGCTGCTCCACAGCCGCTGCGTATTCCGTTTGGCAAAAAGGCTCTCTTCTCGCCCGGGGAGTCCTATGTGGACGTCAATGGACGACAGCTGAAGCAGTATGCGGTCATCGAGATAATTGACAATGATATCAGCGAGAGTCCGTCGCCGTTCCTTAAATCCACTTTCTTTGATCGCTATCGTGCACACTTGGGTGCAAGTGGTATTGGTGCCACTGCCTTCGGCCCTGGCACCGGCTCAGGTTCCGCCTCTAGTGCTGGCTCCGGTCGTCAACTGGACTCACGTGCGAATGCTTTGGTCCTGGAGCAGCAGGCATTGAGTCTGCAGCCGCGCCAACTCAATCAGGGCCAGAGACAGGAATCGGTTGCATTGGGCTCAGGTGGCTTGGGCTACATTCGTCTGCCCAATGGCAATGTGTACTTGGGCTCGGGTTCTCTGGGCTACATCAGTGGTCAGCAACGCATCGCCTCCGTTCGGGATGCACGCACTCGATCCGAGTTGACCTCAGATGCGCTCCACTTTGGACATGGACCGTTGGGTGGTGCGGGCAACTTTTTGAGATTCAAATGAGGAGAGAGCGATAGAGAACGCAACGAGTTCGGCTATCATTTTGTACAATACACATATTTTATTGTAAATATTTAAATAAATCAATAAAATGATGCAATACTTTTATTGTGTAGTTTTAAGCGTCTCAAAATATCTTCTTTTATATATACATATGTACATAATTGCAAACATTTTGTATGTTTTCCTATGCGCACCGCTAAAAATCTGACAAAAATAAATAAACTGAGAATGGAAAATATTTATATGGTTTTTTACTTAAAATGAAATTTCCTAACTTATAATTTTCTCATGCTTCAGTTGTTGGTTTGAAAAACGCTGTTAAATTATGCTCCGCGCGTTAATAACACTGTCATATACATAAACTGTTTATGTTAAGGAACAGTGATTTTACAGTGCCATTTTGAGCTCAACAGACGAATTTTTCCACAGGTTCTCAATCAATTTCAGTAATATCTTTAAAAATACCAGCAAAAAAATATGCAGCATAAGCAAATTTGAACTTAAAATTTTATTCGTAATCACAATAAAACGATAGCATAAATGCTGCGCACCAAAGGCAACAATTCAAATCTTATGTTAAAAGCAACAGCTTAGCTTACAGCTGTTAAATAACTATACTAACATTGACCGAGCTGCCAACTTGTTAGTCACAAAGCAAATGTTGCTAGTTTTGAAAGTGCTTGGCCACATGCTGCTTAGCAACATATTTGTCTATCGATGTTATCGTTGCCGAATTGCTATCGACTTGACCAAAGTGCAAAATATTCTTCTACGACTTTCGTACGGTGCGGTTGTGCGCGTCGGATAAAGTAAAATGCTAAGAGCATCATTTTACCAAATGCTTAAAGCCACACGCTAAACACGCGAAAAGCAAAAGTGAATAGCAAAATACCAATTAACAAAGTATTTAAACAAAACGCGGTAAGCTGCTTATAGCATACAAAACAGCTGCCAATAAATTCAAGTTAATTAACAAAACAGTTGCATGCTGTATGTGTGAGTGTGTGTGTTCAAAAACGAAAATATTTTCCTAAAAGTTTGGAGGTGTGTGTGCGTGTGTGTTCCAGTTTTGTGTATAACAAAAAGAATTCTGTGTTGAGTGTCCTTTGAGCGTTGTGCAGGATAACAACGCATTAGTCATCAGCAGAGGCAGCGCATTCTGTCTGTTGTCGCCGGTTCTTGTTTTGCATACAGCACAAAAACAAAAACCAACAACAAAAAAAGCTGGAACAACAACAACAATAACAACACAACAACTTGTTCTCCATGCACCGTTTAACCCCTGCGTAACAACAACAAAGAGAAAAACAAGAAGAGTAAGAAGAAGAGCGAAGGAACGAAGAGCGAAGGGAAATTGAGAATGGAGCGTAAATTCACGCGGGGCTTGAATAAGCCCGGCATGGCCGCACAGCTGAGAGAGAGCGTCTCTCAGGTGGTGCGTGAGAACGCAGTTTTGGTAAGTTTTTTTTTTTTTATATTTGAAGTTGCTGTTGTTGCATTTACTTTTTCATTCTGTGCGTGTTGTTTCTGTTGCAGTTGTTGGTAGTAGTTGTGGGTGTGTCCCTTTGCATGTGGCTTGCCTACGGAAAAAATTATAGCTGTATACGAATTTTATTTACTTTGTATGGCTATTTTGACAAGTCATCAACTTTTTTTATTTCTCTTTCTCTATCCTCACTTTCAGTGTTGCAATGCTCATTCAATTTTGCGTCAGTTTTGGCAAACATCCAAAATGTTTGATATCTGCGTTTTCCACACATATGTTGCTCTCTGTCTCTCTCCCTCTCTCTTTCTTTCGCAGCTCTTTAAGCATATTTTTAAAATGATTTTAATGACGTTTGTGAAATGCTCAGATAAACTGTAACGTTGCATAACCAACAACAACAAGAACAACTGTCAAGGGACAGGTTTATTCACTTGTTGTTCATCACTCTCTCAACGCGCTTTAATAATAATAATTATTATCTTAGGGGCTAGCAGCCAGCTCGGCAAGGCCGTGAGATTTAAAATACCGCAGCTTCCTCTTTTGTTTACATTCATGTTTGGAAAAAAAACAATTATGTGTTTGCCTTAAGCGGCACAGTGAAATGCGGCTAAAGTTAAACTGACAAGTCTAGGTCCAAAAACAAAAAATGAAATTTCATTGAAAGTAAATTCTTTAAAAAAATTAACATTCGCTTGCGGATCAATTCTCAAATTATAGTTTGATTTTTAAATTAAATTTAATTAAGATATATATAATTTCAATGTATAAATTAATATTTTGACAACTTCATAAAGTCCCCTAATATGCCCCATCTATAGATGTTGTATTCAGTATCTAGGCGCTATATACTCTGTAAATAACAAAAAAAACATTATTCAATTGCTTATTTGGATGGACACGCCTCTAACAAGTTGTGCTTCATGTTTTGAAATGTATTTAATAAATAAACACAGCACAACTTTAAGTCTCCCACAGCATGAAGTCGAAGTCGATGTCTGCTCCACCCCAATTGCCGATTCATCAAGAATGTCGCAGCTCCAAATAATTAAGAGTATTACAATTTGGGCCAGTGAACTTCTCTGTCTAACTACACTGACCCCAAATTATCAGCGGTCGTCAGCATGTACATTTAATGAATGCGATTAGCAGATGGATAGGGCAGCTGATAAAGTAATGAGACATCTGATAAAGGCAATCGATAGTTTGGAAAAACAAATTTGGAACCGGAAAAGGCTAAAGTGAAATTTGTGCAAAAAAAAGAAGAAAGTGCAAGCGTCGTAACTGAATGACACGGTTTCGTTCACTCTTATAACCACATATGTTTTGGTCAAACACCCAACACACAGTATACATGTATATGTATGTGTTGATGTTTTTTATGGCCTGATTGACTGCCAATGGACAATTGTGGCTTAATAAGTCTGCTGGCCACATTTATGCTCCAATATCAATGTGTACTCTCACTTGCCGCATTATAACGCACTAATTGAATTAGAGAGGCAGCTCCCCCTCCCACCTCACCCTCTCTCCACTCTCGCTCTCTCTCTCTCTCTCCTCTCTCTCTATTTATGGCCACCCAAAAAACAAACATGATTCAGCTTGGAGCTCACTCTAATTGGCATTGAAGCGCGTCTAATGTTCGCCTCCTCCACATAATATGATTATTTTGTGTGCTGCGGGCCAAGTAATGTAATTAGCGGAACAGTTAGCAGCGACACGTGAAGAATGCTGCATTCGATGGCTGAATGAAGTCACGCCCCGTTCCGCCAGATACGCCTCAAATTTGCATTTATTGACATTTGAGCAGCTCATATAATAAATTCATTATACATATATTTTTCGAAATGCCTATGTACATGTATATTTATACAAATGTAATGCTTGGCATTTACAATATTGACTTTTCCGCTTATAAATTGGCACATTTCCACGAATTTCTTAACTTAATAAGAATTATGCATAATCATGCATAAATGATTTAAAAACGCAAATCAATTGATAGTAAGCATATCGAGCTGAATCAGTACTGTAGGGCGAAATTTTAGTTGATCACTGATATGTCTGGATATACTATATATCAATTGGAATTCGTACAATACGAGATCTTATACCCCAAATTTGAAGTCTCTAAACCGAATAGTCTCTGAGATCGGCTTGTTCACATAGATGGACAAATGGATGTAGCTAACTCGGCTGACTCGGCTGCTCGGATGCTGATCAAGAATCTATATACTTTATGGGGTCGGAGAGGCTTGCTTCTGCCTGTTACATACTTTTGAACCACTTCATTATACCATTTTTAATGGGTCAGGCTATTATGATAGTAAGCAAGAATATTGAGCTGGATCATCAATAAAATGGGAATCATAGATAATACTGAATTGCAATTAATAAGTAGAGCATTTTTTAATTAACTAGTCTATGAATTCAACTTTTAAAAACGCTGCTAGTTAAATCTGCTTAGCTTATGCCAAGTCGCAAGATCGCAATATATGCAAGGCCAGACCAGATTGATATATAAATATATATATATGTATATAGTACTACAAATTTTGTTGATAGTACTTATTGTAACATTTGCTTCTCAATTTCTGACTGGTTACACATTGTAAATTATACTTTCCCCATTGCACTCAAGATTTGCCAGCATGAGAATGCACAATTTAGACGCCTGATGTTCATTAAAATACTTACTTATTGTTGTTTACACACACCCATTCACACACACACACACACACTCGCACACAGCTGCCATATGACACCACATAACAGAAAATCATAAAAGCCGCCACTTCGTCTACGCTTTGAATAACGTCGACGTCTCTAGGGTCTAGAATTTATTAGCAAAACCCAAAAGATAAGGTTGTGGAGCTGCGAACATAACGTTCAGCAAATGTTTACAATAGTACAGCAGCTGCACGAATTTTAAAAAATATTTAAATTGAAAAAATGATCGTTCTATTTATAAATCAGCTGCCTATATATAATATATTATATTATTTTTATCATATTTGTATTATGTCGTATAGCCCTAAGCCATGCAACCGCAAAACAAAAACCCATTACAAATATATTATATATGTACATATGAATATATATATATATAAACTTGCAAAATCGCCTGCTTGCCTTCATAATTCTCACTTAGTTCTTAGAAAATGTTCCATATTTGATTTATGATAACCATTATCCTAAGTCGTATGCCCCAGCAAAATTCATCGAATCCCTTCTTTGTTTTTTTTTTTGGCTGCCCACCTTTGGACATGACTTCATCTTTCAATTATGTTGAGCACAACATACAAAAAACATGCATTATAAACAGCGTTCCATTAACGTACAATAAAAACAACAGAAACAGGCCCAAAATTTGGCGCCACATAAATAAATAGAACTCAACTGAGCTAAGCAGCTTCTCTTTGAGTGCCACTTGAGTGTTAAACGACTATTTGAATAGTTGAGCGAATATACTTACATATATACGCATATTAAATGAACATTATGTGTAGTAATTTTATTAGCGGCATTTGTTTTTATATAATTGTAACTTATATTATATAGAGCTGTTAGCATTTGCTAGACTTGTTCTGCCCACATGCATATACAGATTTATTTATTTATATATTCATGTATTTGTCTTAGCACTTCCTCTATTTAATCGTTCTATACATATATACATACATACATACCTATATACCTATATACATACGCCTGTACACTCGTATTACCCATTTTGTCTGATTGTTTTCGAAAGAGACGCTTCACGTGTTGAGCGCTTTTGTCACGGCTCAACTGATTCAGCTCTGTTTGCTTGTACGCCCTGTTAAGCGCTGCTAAATCGGGTAGATTAGCTGTGTGGTCTACTGAGGAGAAGACTCAACCATAATATTGATGTTGGGCTCGGATAGATAGTAAATCTATCTATCTATCTAAACGGGTAAATGTGTGTATTGAGTCTGTGCAAAATTAGTAACAGGTAGAAGGTACCATCTCCGACCTCATGAAGTATATATATTCTTTAACAGCATCATCAGCAGAGTCGATTTACATAGATCGGTTTCTGTGAACAAGGTGATCCCAGAAACTATTGAAGTTAGAGTAAATTGGAAATTTATTTTCCGCTGCATACCGACGCAGATCAATTATATTGAATTTTATCGATTGGCGAATATCGACTCAAATCGATTTCCGATAACAATAAAATAAAGCTAAAGCCTTCGAGTTGATGTAAAATACACTAATCAAAAATTTGTATTGGATACAAAACGCACATTTTATGAACCAACACATGTTTTCATATTGAACAAACTACTATCGGCATGCAACATTTTTATTAGGAATTCTTCAGAAGCATTCCAACTTGTTACGATCTAAGATTATTATTTATTTCATATTTCACGTTTAAAGCGCCGCCTTAGCAGGGTATTTGCCTCTTTAAAAACCCTAAAAAAAATCATGCTTATTTGTTTGCCTCTCTATATGTTATTGCTATAAAGGTATACGTGTATTCTTTATTGTGTGTTTTGTGTATTTTCGTGATGTTCAGTTGTCTGGCATAGTTCACCCCAGCGGAAGAATCGCCTCTGAACTTTTTGCTGTTGTATGCGTATATTTGATGTATATATATATATATATATATATTTATATATGTATGACGTATGTGTTTGCGCTTTAATGAGCGCTATATTTACCCGACTCTGCTTGCCTACCTCATATCCAAAATATGTATCTACATGTTGTTGCCAATTTTGATGGTCTTTTGGGCTCTCCTTCATAATATATAGTCTAGCCTATACACAAACTATCTATTGTATATATCAAACTATATATAAATTGCTTAAGCAGTTACATACTAAACACTTTGCTTGTACTGACCCAAGCCTCTCTTAATTCTTTTCTATCATTTTAGCTACACTGCCCTGGAAGCTATCAGCGCAGTCTCTCCATTTTGGTAAAGCAAATTGATATAACAATTGCCAGCCCCATAACCCACTTCCAACTATATCTAATAATGCATAATAGTGTTATGTCAATCGCTAACAACGACTACAACAAAGTTTGACCTGATTTTTTTTTCCTTCCTTTTTTCTGCACTTGATGTAAATCTTTTATTGATTCTCTAGCGGCTGACCTTCACTTAGCTGTCACACAATGTCCTTAGATATGCACATCAAGTTGAATTCCTGAATGATTAATTCATGCATGTCATGCTCAAGTCATGTATAATTAAATGCCGCAGTGATAATCACAACTCATCATTTTCAAGCACTTTCCATTAGTTTTCTTCACTTTCCACATGCAAAACAGCGCTAAGAGCCGTGTTCATAATGCTGTACACAAATATAAGCACAAGATACATCTTTAAATTTATTTTACGCTGGCAGTCGTGCAAATATTGACATTGAAAATTGTCTGTTGTGGAAAAACTCGAAACTCGAATACGAAACTCGTTTCCTATGACTGCTGTCAATTAGTAAGAATGAGTCAAAGTTTTTTGCTTTTCCATTTCAATTTAATGGAAAAAAAGTGTAAAACTGCAGGTGCAGTTCGTTTTATGGTTTATGGCTCTGTTAACTATTTAAGTCATGGCCACCGAATGCTCCATTTGGGCAGCAAATTGGCCGAGGAAAGAAACCTTCGCGCCACAAACCGTTGCATCCAATTGATGCTAATAATATAAATTGTTGATAATACACGTCCGTATTATTATTGTTGCAAAATCCCATGGAAATGACACAATTGTCGACAGCGGCATGCCAAAGTGAAAAACAAAACACTAAAAAAAAATAAACAAATTTAAATCTTTTATAACAAATATTTTGTGCACAAAAGGCAAACCAAATTTTCGCACATTTTTGCGCTGAAAAATTGTCTTGTTTAGATTTTTTCTGGGGAATTTTTGGTTCTAATTTCCACACAAATAGACAAATAGAGATATTCTATGTATACATAAACAACAAGAAATTTGTTTTCGTCGGAAATGCTTTGTGTTGGCCGCATCACTTGACCCATAATGCGAATTCGACGCGATTGCCGGTTTATTAAAGTTAATGGCATCTTAATTTATGAGCTGGCCTCAGATTTGCGGCACTGATAAATAAATGTGCAAAGCGTAGAAATTCGAAATGTTTGATAAACAAACGTGTTGTGGATCGCTTCGATTATTTATACATGTGGGTACGCACAACAAGTGAAAGAACAACAACAAGTATATCCAAAGGTGTTAAAAACTCATTTCTGTAAAGTTGTAGGAGAAACTCCAGAAGCGATCGTTCAACTAAGTGAAAGGTGCGAATATTGCAGCTGTTTTGCTTTGCTTTATTGTCGAAAAGTTGTTAAAGTTTGTAAAATACCTTTCAGCTAGTTTCTCTTACTAGACTAAAAATCAATGTAATATTAATAAACGAGTATTATTTAAAAAAAAAAAATGTAAGGGAACTATTTTTATTAATGTAGATCATTCACATGATTTGATACCATAAAAACATTATCATAATAAACTTTCGCCCTAACTGTATACTGATGAAACTTGCAGACTTGCAGACTTTAGCTGGTGTATTGTAGTTCATGTCTCTTTGAATTAGGACAGTGGCAGTAAAGTGAAGCTCAGAACACGCAAACACAGATATGAACAGAAAAGATTCTGTGATAAATCACAGAGTAAAGGTCGCTGACATGTCACATGTCGCATTGTCATTTGTGTGTTCACATACCCTTACCCATTTACACAGAAAAGATAAAAAGAACTAAAAGCAGAATGCGAATGCAAATGAAATCCACTCGAAACACAAAACAGATCTAAACTTTCTGACTCAGAGACAAAAGCTTGTATTGTCAGAGCTCCATACGGAAGCGAGTTAACTATTGTTTATGTTGTTGTTTGTTGTTGTTTTTTTCGCTTTGAGTAACTGTGTCAACTCGAGACTTGAAACACAACAAAGAATGGCGATTCTAATGTGCCATACTGAATACTAAATATTTGCCAGCTAACTCTACAGATTCGAGTACCAATTTCTATGGCAAGTGCTAACAACATACAAACACATTTTCAATGCATAAGTTAATGATATTTGCACACAAATATTGACAATTGTGGAAATGGTTGTACAAAATGATTGTTGTGCAGCTGAGAATATGCATTTTACAATGCGGCACTATTTCCATGCGCATGTTTCTAATCACAGATTGTCATATACATAAAGTTTGTAGAGAGCCTGTACGCAAGTATAATGAGACTTGGAGTTAAATTAATATTAAAGTTGCTGGGAGACTGCAGTTTGTTTGCCTATTATGCAATAGAGCAAAGTGCACAAGCGACACACCAACGAAAACAATAACGGCAAGAGATAGTTGTAAACAACAACCAACAACAACGTACGCTGTCAACACACAAAAGTCGCAGACATCTGCAAATAACAAAAGTGTGAGCTGAGCAAAGAGAAAGGGTATATGAAGGGGGGAGAGTTGGGATTAAGATTGTAAAAAGTGCGATGGCACCTATAAAAAAAATATCTCTAGATTGGTTTTAGAGGAGTGCTTTTTGTTTTCCAGGGCGTGGCTATGTGGAAGATGGAGAAAATGTTTGCCTTATGCATAAACAATGATAATATGATTGAGTACCGACCAAATTCCTGTGAATGGATCTCTGTTAGCTCTAAAATATTTATTAGTTTAACTACCTCATTCACAGGTGCATAACGATGCCAGCTGCCTTGCAGATTAACCTCTCAAGGTCAAATGTGCCAGTTATTGTGTAGAATACTTGCGAGCTGGGCAACTTTTGCTACCTCATTCCGCAAACACAGTAAGCCCTGCGGCAATTGCTCAACTGCTTTGTTGACGGGCTGAGCAGCAACTACAAAACTTTAGAAAACTAGAAATTCAAGTGAGGGTCAACCTTGAGGACAACTTCCAAGCAAAAGCCGTGGAAAAAAAGACTTGACAAGCAAGTGCAATAAAGAGTAGAAAGAGCACAAAATGTACAAATAAAATTCCCACGCGACCAAAGTGTAGCAGCTAATAGTATTTAACACACAACAACACTAACGATTATAACAACTACTACAACAATAATAGCACATATAGTTTTTCAATTCTTGGTCATGTGCAGCAAAAAACAAAACATACAAGAAACAAGTTGGACAGCTTGACTTGAAATTGCTCAACCGGCAAATACCCTGTGTGTAAATCCAAATTATGTTAAGAAAAGGACACTTGCAGTATCGAGTTTCAACAGGCATATCGATTTCTTAGCGCATTTGTATCTATCAGAATCGGCTAACAGAAGCTTTTGCAATAGTTCACCTCCCCTCTTTAACAATTCTAAAGGGTATGCGAAAATAATTAAGCACGACTCAAGACAGTCTTAAAGAAAGTAAAAGAAAAGCAAGCACATATGAAACACGATATAATAACAATTATTAAAAAAAAAAGCGTGTATTGTGGCAAGAATATTGCGACGTCTTCAATCTTAATCGTTTGCTGTTTGCTTGGGAAAGTTGACAGTTTCAGTGCAGTTGCTGTTTCTACTGTGTAATTGGGTGTGCGTGTGTGTGTGTGTAGCATAAGTATGTGTATACACACAACACAATACATGTCTCCACAGATGCGGCTACTTTCTAAAAAGTACTTAGCACTTTCAATTGTGTAAACGCTGCCATAAATACTTGTACAACCACGAGACAAGAACCTGTCAGCGCCTGTCGACTGGCTAATTATGGTCAAGACTCAAGGAGCTGGTTTTCTGCTTTTCCTATGTAGTTGTGTCTGTATGAAATAAGCGTTAATTAAGCAGATGGCCAAAAGTAAATGTCACTCATTAATTGCTCAATTGTCGACAGTCGAGCGAGAGTTGAATAAACCCCTTAAGCTGCAGCGTGATCTTTTGCAACATGGAGTGGTGCCGAGACGCTGACGCTGATGCCGACGCCGACACACCCACCATAATCTACTCAAGTTGGCATTTCGGCAAGCAACAAGAAAATCCACAAACGAGTTTCAAGAACCCAAAAGCCGCCCAAGGCTCCCAAGTTAATCTTTATGGCGACACTAGTCTACCGAAACTTATAGCTTAAATCAAAAAAGATAAATTTTCTTTAATCACAAAGTTCACAGAATCGTTGCGTGAAATATAATAACTTTTGTACACAATTGGTAGATCTAATTGTAATAATAAATAACATTTGATAGAAGTTGCAAATTGTGAGCTACTTCAAACCGAAAAATAGAGACGTTCCTTTCAACAAATCGGGCATTAATAAAAAAAAGCTGATTTGCAGTTGTGAATATGGCAAACAGTTTCTTTCTCATCGATCGATAATAATTCTGATAAATTATTACACAATGAAAGTATTATGCAATCGAATGAAAGTCTTGCGGCACTTTTATCCACTCGCATGTTGCGCAATGTGAAGCGATTAGTGCATTATAATATGTTTTGCATATAATGCCATGTCAATTGGCATTATACGAAATGATTTAAATAAACTGCAGTTGCTCGACAACGGATCGTATTGTGCGCAAATGAACAAAAAGCCGTCTAATAAATGACTCCAAACAATCGAATGCGTTTGGCGCTTGAATCGAACTATTATCGACTACTAATGACAAGCTTCCTCTTGTATGGAAAATCGCGCATGTAAATTCGTTTAAAAATCGTCCAGCAATTTGTGTTGAGATTTGAGATTTAAGACCACAACAGAGACTGGGTGAAATTTTTATTTTTGCCATGGTACAAAAGCTAATTTCATTCCAAATACAATTCAATAGAATTGTCGAGCAGCTTAGAAAGTTTAACTTTGTCACTTTGATTTTCAATGCTATTTTAAATTATGCGAGAGATTTTCAAAAGACCAAATGGAATTTGCCGCTTGTGATTATGTGATATCACATGGTCTCCAAACAACAAGAAATGTTCAAATTCCACTTGATAATTTTGCTGACTTGTCCTAACATATGAAATGATGGCAAAGTAAAGTCCAGTTAACACGTTTTTAGTTACACCTATGTACATATTTGTCGGCCCAAAAGTATCGGGTTCATTGAACCAAAACCTGCTCTGGCGTTGACCAAAACAAAAGCGTCCCACCTTTTGCGGCCTTTTCCGCTGCGTCACTTGGGAAAAATGGTCACAATGATAAACTGAAACTTTATATAAACACAATAATATGTACACACACACACACACACACACACATACAGACTACCAAGTGCATTGTATGATGACATTGCTATGCAAAGCAATTTTTTTATCAGTGACATTCTGCGCCCTTTTTATGGCTCAAGTTCACATGAAAATTCTCAGCTCATGCTGCAAATATTTTCTTTGCATATATTTACAATGATATGGAGCGCTTCGAAAGGAAGTTGCAGCAGAGCGTGTGGCATTCTCTATTGAAATCGCTTCAGTTTTCAGCGGTTATACACATATTTATATATATATATATATATATATTTATAGATATATATATTATACATTATATTATATTCTAAATTAAATCAGTCATTATTTATAAGTTGTTATAGCCATATAATTTAAGAGCCTCTGATGAATTTAGTTTTTGATATTTCAAGGCCTAAAATGAGTGATTAAAGTGCTGCTTAAGTTAAATTATTTCAGTTTTCAATGCCTTTAAAAAGTGTCTACCTATTCTTTTGGAAATTGACGAAAGACAGTCACTAATTGAACTACAATTTAAAAAGTTACTACCTGTTAATCATGGAAATTGGCGAAAGGCAGCCAGTAATTGAACAACACTGGATTTTTATAAATGACCTAATTTGCTTAAGCTGTTTTCTTTGTTTAGTGTATTTTTACTGAATATGCTGGAAACAGGAAGAAAACCAATCAATAAAAATTAAGGAAATATGTTTGCACAGATGCATAGACATAGCCCTTTTTTGGATGAGCCATATATAGATATAACTTAATTTTTGACTTTTTTTTTATTTAATTCGTGCCATGAAAATATGGCAAAATTAAACAAAAGCATAAAAAATCGCCTTGCTTCTTAGGTTAATGATTAATATTTGCCATAAAAGCCATCCGTAAAATCCATTATAGTAAAACAAAAAAGTATTGGCCAAACGAAAGCTCTTTTAAAATGCAAAACACTTATTGTTTTTACTGTGGGCCACTTTGGCCATTTGGTAAAAAACATTGGCATCAATACAAAAACATTTTATGGGAGCGGCCAATTGGATTTTTGTTTTGAAAAAGTAGAACACAATTTCTACGCAGAGATATCTTTAGATGGCATAGAATTTACTGTGCACACAAGTAATTCTTTCGATATCAAAATAACAACTGGAAAACATTTGGTGGCTAAAAGTGTGGGTCAAAAGTTCGCCAGACGTAGTCAAAACTTTTCCATGTACCCATAATACAAATCACTCTCGGCAGACTGCTGATGCAGACCACTTCAATGGTTTCCAATTCACTTCAAAGCGAAGCAAAAAGATACAATTTCCCCCCCATTTGCCTGCCAAGCGCCTTTGTGCTGCTCATTTAAGCGGCTCAAGATTTTTTCTTTTATATGAAAAGGCGGCTGCATTGTTGCAATTTAAATTGTTCGCCTGAAGACGGTGTGTGGGATGGGGGGATGGAGTGGTGAACCAGCTGTTGGGGGGTTGCACCACTCGAGTGACATTGTGGGGCTACACTCTAAGGCATGTCATGGGCGGGCATGGTGATGCCATTGCATTTGCCATATCAAAATCAACGGTCATTGCCATTACCATAGCCATCGAACATTAGCCATTAACCATAACCAGCGACAAGTAGCCCGCAAGAAAAGTGAACAGCAGCAGCAACAGCAGCCGCCGCATGCCACTTGGCAGCGCTTCAATTGCATGGCCAGGCATATGAAATCATCACGTTTCATGGTGGCGCCCCAAACCCTGCCCAACATTCGCCTTCTGATGATGATGATGATGGTGATGAGGCCTTCTGCTCAAGTTTCACGCCTTGTCTAGCAGCTGGACTTGTTGTTATTGCTGCGGTTGGACGTTGAGGCTTTCCATTGCCTGCCTGCCACTTTTTTTTTTAGTTTTTACAACAAATTTGCGTGTTGGACTGTGTAGATGGAGATGATATCCACTGATAGATCGCGCCTATATTGACTGATATGAACAAGTTTTCTAGCTTGTTGGCATTTAACGCCCTGGTCTATTTTTAGCCACTCTGCTTGAAAGTATATTTGTCGTCTGCGGAAAAAGCTAAAAGAACTCGCTACGAAGCCAGTAAGAAAATTGCTGACCATTTATTTAGGAATCTTGCCGGACGGTTTTTTCATGTTTATGGAAACCACACGTTTGTAGGCATTTGATTAAGCTTGACTTTCAGT
Organism: Drosophila planitibia; assembly: GCA_035043785.1. Lineage (NCBI taxonomy): Eukaryota > Metazoa > Arthropoda > Insecta > Diptera > Drosophilidae > Drosophila > Drosophila planitibia. The sequence goes on along the minus strand of JAWNMS010000110.1, from coordinate 923,440 downwards.
TTAATTGCATTTTGATGTCATGTTAACGAATCCCATCAATTTGGTAAACAAAATATAATTAAAATCGTAATATTTTCATATTCAATAGCTAGCAGGTAGTTGAACTGTCTGTTAAATACATTTTGAAAGGCATATTCAGCTAACGTAAACACTTAACTAGTTAATATTTGAAAAGTTAATATTAGAAAACAGACCTAACGACTGAACGTAAAATTACTTTTAAAATTCGACAGCACTTCACTTTTCCAAAGTCATTTTTATTGTTTAAAGTAAAATTGAAAAATGATGTCATCAAATCTAAAATCACACGTCTAATATTTCTTAGATTTAGTCTCTACTTATATTTAAATGCCTTTTATCAAAAACTATAGAGATATACCTCTATCTAACTATGCTTTACCCAACTTTTTTGAAAATATTCTGTGCTAGATTTTCATATGCCTCCTACATCTACTTTTAAATACAAATTAAAATCATAACTTGGTATACATAAGTACATAATACATAAGCATATGTTATGCTCCATTAAATTGTTAATTGTTTATCGCCAGTCTTACAGGGTATCTCGTATGTGAATATAATCACTCTCAAATCAGTGCCTTGTTTGGCTGCCCAATTGATTTGGTAATTGCTTTGCGTAATGGTTGATGGACTTGCCGCCGCATTCGTCGGCTCAGACTTTTGCGAGGCGGTTTAATTACGCAAGTGACGACGACGACGACGTCAACGAAGTCAATTTGCATGCAATGCGTGTAAGAGCGTGAAGGAGAGAGCAGATGCGGCTTGGGCCTACAAAATAAATGCTTTCCACATGGGGCATGCAATCAGCGCGTCCAGGCGACAAGTGCATTGACATCAACATCGCTCAAATGCCGCAGGCTACAGGCTCCACTGCGTACAAGAAACCCGATAAAATGAACATAAACCTAGACATTGGCTGGCTGGCTGCCATTGAGCGTAATTCAAGTTTGGCAAAAAACTTAAAAATTTGTAAAAGTTTGAATGGGAATAATTGGAAATTGGAAGCCCATATGCAAATTATTCAAATATATGCAAGTTTTTAAAGCTTTTGATGGCTTCTGTTTCCCATATAGTTTAAGTTATACAAGCATTCGGCAGATTTCACTAAACTTTGGCTATTACCTATCCAATCTCATTTAATATTAATGCACATAATAGTTTGAATATTGATTTCATTCATGAATCACTAACTTTTGACCTAAGACAATCGCTTTTATATGGCAACAAACCTTTGGAAAACCATTCATTATTGCTGCACAACTACGCAGTTGTCGCACGATGCTCTCATTGCCTCATTAACTGGAAAGCAGGACCAAGCCCAGGCTCAGGTTTCGGGTCAAATGACAAGACTTGACACCGGAAATGACACTTTAACCTTTCGGGCTGGCGCCATGTCATAAAGGGTTGGGCAACTTAATATCACCTGCTGCTCACCATTTAAAGCAGCTAGTCGCACCTCCATGACACCGCCCTCATCTTGTCATCGTGACTAAAATCAAATTAAAAAAAATAAGAAACTCATGCGCTTGGCTGCGGACCATTGCAAAATGGCAAATGTTTAAATAAAATCGACTTGCTTATGCCAATAGCGCGGCCCACGTCGATTTCGATCGCATGGAACACATCATTAGAAGTTACACCCGCAGCCAGACACAACAAACCCGAAACGGCGACGTCAACATCCGCCGTATAATGCGGTCAAGGTCTGAACATTTTTGGGGGGAGGCTATGGAAAAGTAACCATAAATTTATTGCGTGCCTCGATTCAATAAATTCCTCGGGCGCTGCATGAACATGGAGATTTGATTATTTGAGGGGAGAACTATTAATAGATGCGTTTTGCTTTTACAAGTGGCACACATAAATTAGCAAACAAATTCTAACCAAAATATCATCGCACCCTCTCTTTACTTGCAGAGCAAACCACTCGTCGTAGAGCCGATCGACTTTGAAGCCTTTATAGCCAAAAATAAAACACTCATACAAAATGACCCGCAGCGGGAGTTGCTCATCTATCCAGCAGACGACGTTTCGGTAAGTTGTTGTTTTTATTTGATTTTTGTTGGAATAAGCCTACAAGCCAGAACAAATAATTTATTCATTTGAATTTAGTATTCAACAAACTTTTACTTTTGATCGAGTCGAAAAAAATGTATGCGATGTAATAAATCATGGCCCAGTGCCTCGAAGCATTTCTATTTGTAAAAGTAGTCGTGTTAAATGCCTAATGGTAGGTCTATTATATATAAGATATTCTAAATTAATGATAAAAGGTTGTCAGTGTAAAGGTATTTATATGTATACTCTTATCTCTAATGGTCTAACTTTAAATATAATTTGATGTGGATAATTAGCCTATTACTATTTTCCACACAATAATGTCTTCAATTAGATAATAGATTAAAAATGCTACAAACTCAATTCATAATTTAAAATGTATTGCAGGAGATTGTCATGCCGCGTAAGCAACGAAGCAATGCCAAATCTGTTGCAGATCGGTTTGAACCACCCAATGAGGCCATTGTTTGTCCACTGCACGGCTCTGTGCTGCTGGGCAGCAATGGACACAGTCAGGTGAGCCGACAGAGCAGCCTGCAATCGAATGGCAGTCTCCAGAATGGACACAGCAGTAACGCCAGCCTGTCCAATGGCAACGGGCAATTGTCCCGTAAGAGTTCACAGTGCTCCAATGGCTCTGGGAGTCGTAAGTTGTCGCACGAGTCATCGTATGAGTCGGCGCTGTCGTCCACAACACTGCGTTCGAATCTGGCACAGCCCGAGGAGGTGGACGAGTATGCGGATGAGGAGCCAACAGCTGGCCAAGATGCAGTTGCTCTGGGCAGCCGTGCCGAGTGCACACGCTTCACACGGCAAGCTCTCTACACGTATCGTGCCAAAAATCATCTCATCCACTACAAGTACAATGCATATGGTGGCAACTGCCACGATCTGCCCAGGTGAGCATTTGACACAATTAATACTCCATTGATCTCCATACTGACATTCTGGTTCCTGCATAGCACTGCGCCCGCAGAGGAGTTGTTGGAGGAGCTGTACGAAATCGATGCCGATCAGGATCGTATCGATGAGGAAATGACGCGCTCCCAAGCGGACACAATAACCAAGCAGGGTTATCTGTTGAAAGGACCCGATTCGGCATCGGATCGCATGTTTGCCAATATTGGCAACAAGTCCTTCAAGCGTCGCTATTGCTATTTGCGCCAAGAGATCGATGCCACCTACATGCTCGAATTACACAAGGATGAGAAGCAGGGCGATGCCAAGGCCACCATTGTCATGGACTTTTGCACGGAAGTGGTGCAGGTGAGTCTTAAATCTCAGCTGCAATTCTCTGAACTAATCACTGTTTTTTATTTTGTTTTCCCTTACAGAATCCCAAACGTGGTCGCTTCTGTTTCGAGCTGCGCATGACAGCTGGCCACAAATCCTTCACCTTGGCCGCCGAAAACGAGCAGGACTTTAAAGATTGGCTAACCAAACTATCCTCGGTGCTGGCGCAAAACAAGGCACAGGAGGAGAAGCGCAACGCGTCACTCGAACGGCATCCGGCTGCCAATGCGACACCAACACCACAACTACAGCCACCGGCAATGGAGCCGCAAACGTTTGGCACGCTCAAGGGCTTGGATCAGTCGCTGCATCCACAGTTGATGAAATATGGACGCGAGACGGATCACTCCATAGCGCTGGCGCGTCGGGAGCAACGTCGCCATCTTTTTGCCTGCTATCAGAGTGCCAGCAAGGCTCTGTCCAATGTCGACAATGTCGAACAGTATCGCGAACACTTTGGCACACGCATCCTACTCAGCTGTCAGTGCCTGCGCTTCCGTTTGCAATGCCAGCCAGCGGATTTGACAGATGGCGGCACGGCGGGCGACCAACTCTGCCAGGTGGAGCCGTACATTACCAGTGTGGCACTCTACGATGCCAAGGCGGGTCGCAAGCTCAGCGAGAGCTTCTACTTCAACATCAATGAGCAGGCAGCGGCTCAACTTCTGCCCAATACCCCAGTGCCTGCCTCGGTGGCAGGTTGTGGCATGCCGCGGCGTGCTGAGAGCGATGAGCGCAGTGCCGCCCAGGCGCCACATTCGCTATTCGACGGCGTCTCATCAGAATTGTTGCGTTGTCCGCGCCAGCAGTTCCAGCAGCTGCGACAGTGCCTGTTGTCAGTAAGTGCTCCACATGCGGACATCTATTTGGTGTTGCGCATCGAGAAGGTGCTGCAGTGCAGCATCGCTCAGGCAGCCGAGCCGTATCTGAAAGCGGCACGCGATGCCAAACTAGGCCAGAAGGTGCACAAGGCGGCCAAGAACTGTGCCCAGCACATCGGACACTATCGCCAGCCATTCGCCTGGGCGGCCAAGCCTTTGTTCAAGGCCTACAGCCACGACCTGGATGTGGAGTCGCAGTGTTTGTTCGAGTTCAATACCATCTATCGCCAGGAGTTGACCAAGCTGCGCGATGACGAGCTACTCAAACTGCTCGTCGACTATCGCAAGCCGGAGAAACTGAGCAAATTGACGATTATACCAGGATTTATGCGGCTGCAGCTGCAGCTGCTGGATCAGACGACGCCGTGCGGCCTCAGCAAATCTCTGGCGCCCTTGTCCACGTTCAGTGCCTCGACCAAGCAGCCACTCACACTGGAACTCTCCGAGTTTCAGAGCCAAGCCGAGCGCGATGCGTATCCCTACACCAATTTCTGTAATCATCTCTATGTCTATCCACTGGGTCTGCAATTCGATAGCCAAAAATTGTTCTCACGCGCTCGCAACATTACAGTGGTTGTCGAGCTGCGCGATGGCGATGGCGAGTACAGTAAACCACTAAAGGTACAAAGCATCGAGATTCGTATTCAATATATATGTAGCCCTTTCGTTATGTGAACTAACTGGTATCTTTTTGCTCGCTTATAGTGCATCTATGGCCGACCTGGTCAGGATTTGTTGGTCTCGCAGATTGCGAGTCCGGTGCTGCATCACAATGTGACGCCCACTTGGTATGAGGAGATTAAATTGCGTCTGCCGCTGGGTCTCTTTGCGGAGCATCACTTGCTCTTCTCCTTCTATCACGTGTCCTGCAATCTGAGCAAGAAGCGCGACGCACACGCCGCTTTCGAGACGCCCATTGGCTATGCCTGGCTGCCGCTGCTGCAGAAGAATCGCATCTGCCTGGAGGAGCAACTGTTGCCCGTTGCTGCCACGCTGCCCGTTGGTTATTTATCCATACAGCCGCTGGGCTGGGGCAAGGGGGTGAGTTGCTGTTGTTGTTGTTGTTGTTGTTGCTGTCGCTGCTTGTTGACGATCATCGACTCATGCATCGTTTTTTATTTTTTTTCACATCCATTCCTTGCTTGCCTAACCAAAAACAACCATCCGCTCTGTGTTTTCTCTTTCTTACACATACACCATGCACCGCATCCGCATTCGCATTCCCCCTTTGGCCGCCTACAAACCCTTTCCAATTTCTCAGCAGAACTGCGGTCCGGACATTCAATGGATCGACAATCAGCGACCGCTTTACAGCGTCTGTCTGCGCTTGGACTCCACGGTGCTGACGGCCGATCAGCATCTGCATAACTTCTTTGCCCACTGCGAGCGGCTGCTGGAGGGCGGAAAGACTGGAGCCCTACCCGCCGAGACGGAGACGTGCAAGATCCTGAAGGCGGCGCATGCCATCGATATGCGTTCACTTATCAATTTTCTGCCCACGCTGCTCAACGAACTGTTCACGCTGCTGGTGCACACACAGTCCGAGGAGATTGGCCAGAATGTGATTCGTGTGCTGACGAACATCATCCATCTGATCAGCGATGATGCCAAGCGCACCGAGCTGCTGGCTGCGTACGTCAAGTATGTGTTCAATGCGCCATACTACAGCCAAAAGACGGCACGATTACGCACGGTTCATGGGGAGCTGTGTCGTCATTTGCCCCACCTGCTCAATCCCAACAATCCGGACTTTCTCATCGTGAACAAAATCATGCGTTACTCGTCGATCTTTTTTGATCTGATTGTGAAGAGCATGGCACAGCATCTGTTGGCCACGGGTCGCATTCGCATGTTGCGCAACGAGCGTTTCCCCAAGGAGTATGCGGATCGGGTGGAGCAGCTAATCAAGATGCTCGTCACGTACATAACAACCCGTTACGATGATCTCGGCGAGGAGACACAGCAACTGAATCGTTCCCTGGCGCGTTTTGTGCGTCAGTGTCTCAGCTACATGGATCGCGGATTTGTGTTCAAGCTAATCCGTTTCTACATGGAACAGTTTGCGCCGGGCAATCCACGTGTGCTGCACGAGTACAAGTTCAACTTTCTGCAGGAGATTTGTCAGCACGAGCATTATGTGCCACTCAATCTGCCGTTTGTGCTCAATCCCAAGAATCGACCGCCCGAATTGTTGCAGCATTTCACACTCTCCGAGCAGTTTTGTCGCCAGCACTTCCTCTCCGGCCTTCTGCTGCAGGAGCTAAAGAGCAGCCTCAACGAGGTCGGGCACGTGCGTCGCCATGCCCTGTCCATCTTCAAGGATTTGCTGGCCAAGCACGAGCTGGACGCACGCTACCAGCAGCGTGGTCAGCTATGCCGCATCGCCCTGCTGTATGTGCCCTGGCTGGGCATTGTCATGGACAACCTGCATCGCATCGATGATCTGTCCGATGCGAGCCCTTGTACGCCCAACGGACACGTCTATGCCGACTCTGCATCCTATACAAAGCGTCTTAGCTGCTCCAGCAGCTATGTGTTTAGCAAGGACTCCTCAACGTTTGGCTCGCTGACCTCCACACCGCGCTCGAAGAATCGCCTCACAGTTCATACCGATCAGGCGAGTCCCTGTCGCACCTCGATGCACATCAAGGATCACAATTATTTGGCCGCCATCGCTGGCACTGCCATTGGCAATGGCGTCTCCAATCTATCGCTTAACTCCAACTCCGATTCAGGCGTAAGTAGACCAGTCAATTGGTAAAACCTTTCAACATACTTTCGATTTATTTATGAGAGAAAAATATTACATGTGCATATCCCTACAAGATATTAGCTTAAAAAGATCTTCAGATCCAGTGAACTGCAAACTCTAATTTCTAATCACATGCGTTTATCAATCTTAACACTCCTACGAACATTTCTGTTTTTTTCTTGTAGCATTCACAGGACACGACCACAATAGGAGCCTACACAAATGGGGAAACGGATGTGCCGCTGCGCAATGGCCACAATCGATCCGTGAGTGTGACCCATGCACAGATCCCGTCGCGCTGCGATAAGTTTAGTGCTGCCGAGAGCAAGGATCTGCTGCTTGGCTTCCTGTTTATTGTGAAGCATCTGTCGCAGGAACAAATAGTCGCCTGGTGGCAGAACTGCAACGAGACAGAGACCCTGCAGTTCCTATCAATTTTAGACCTATGCCTCCTGCAGTTCCGCTACGTGGGCAAAAAGCATGTGGTGCTGGCGACTGAGGCGCGTGTGCAGCGACCAACTAAGGCCCATACTCTGCCTGCCAGGAGTACGCCGCCTGTGCTGGAGAATGGCAATCAGGAGCCGCAAAGCAACGGCACTGGCACACTCACCCAGACGCGGGAACATCTGCTGGAGGATATGGATCTCTCGGCCCGAACACAGCAGGCGCTGTACGAATCGAATCTGGCCACAGAAGTGGGCATGATCATACTGGACTGCCTGGGCCTGTATCTTCTGCAGTTCCGTCAACTACTCGCCGACAGTCTGGTGCTGCCCAAACTTGCGCGCGTCTATTTGCGCTTCCTGCAACTGGGCCAGTCGGAGCGTCTCTCCAAGCACGTCTTTGCCGCCCTGCGCGCCTTCATCAACAACTATGCCATGGCTCTGTTCAAGGGCAATGCCATGCTCTGCGGCCAGATGGTCTACGAGCTATTGAAGGCCTGCGACAGCCGCCTGGTGGAAATACGTCACGAGTCCTGCGCAGTGCTCTACTTGCTGATGCGCAGTAATTTTGAGTTTAGTGGACGCAAAGCACTGACCCGTGTCCATCTGCAGGTCATCATCTCCGTGTCGCAAATGATTGGCAATGTGATCGGGCTGAATAATGCGCGTTTCCAAGAGAGCCTGTCGATCATCAACAGCTATGCTAACAGTGACAAGGCCATGAAGGGCACCGGTTTTCCAGTCGAGGTCAAGGATTTGACGAGACGGGTGCGCACTGTGCTGATGGCCACGGCCCAGATGCAGGCGCATCACATGGACCCGGAACGACTGCTGGAACTGCAGTATTCGCTGGCCAATTCGTATGCCTCTACGCCGGAGCTGCGTCACACCTGGCTGGTGACCATGGCACGCAATCACGAACAGAATGGCAACCTGTCGGAGGCCGCCTGCTGTCATCTGCACATTGCGGCGCTCATGTGCGAATATCTGCGATTACGTGGCGGCTGCACGCTCAGCTGGTCCTCGACGGCATTTGGACGAATATCGCGTAATATTCCGCGCGATGAGCAGGGTCTCAAGCTGGATGCCGGTGCCCAGGACTCGCAGTATACGGAGCAAATGCTGCTCGAGCAGCTCAAGCAATGCGCCGATTTTCTCGATCGTGCCGAGCGTTTCGAGTGCCTCGGCGAACTTTACAAACTGATCCTGCCCATCTATGAGCGGGCGCGCAACTTCATCGAACTGGCCCAAAGTTATGAGCATCTCACCCAGGCATACAATAAAATTGTCGAGGTCAATCGGTCTGGCAGGCGTATGTTGGGTCGTTTCTATCGCGTCGTTTTCTACGGCATGGTGAGTACATCTAACTCGAACAGTACCAGTCACAAGCTATATATATTCACATATGTGACTGATTTTTAGATGTACTTTGAGGAGGATCACGCCGTTGAGTTTGTGTACAAGGAGCCAAAGCTGACATCGCTAAGCGAGATTTCGGAACGTTTGAACAAGCAGTATATGGAAAAGTTTGGTGCCGATGTCGTCAAACTTATTATGGATTCATCGCCGGTATGTAGCAGTATTCCAAGTCTATTTACATAAAAAAAAATGTTAAAAATAAGTTTTGAATTAACTTTTTATACTTGACTTAAATTTGAATAATTATGCATAAAATGCAAATGTGAAAAGGGAAACTATATGTCTTATGAGATGCTCAATAGAAATAACACGTAACGATTTATTAATTTGTACTATTATCACACAATCCATTGCCTGCTAAATTCTTAACAATCATCAGCTAAGTTAATTTACAGAAATAATTGCCTGACTAAAAACACGTCGAACAAACTCTTCTGTTGAAAACAATTAATCTCTACTTTGAGATAGCGGCAACCGATCGATGCTGTTTTGAGAACCAACTATAATAACTAGAATATGTATTTTCGAACTGTATCATTTGAATAGATACTCATTAAATTGAACATCAGTTTCGTTGTCACCTCGCATTAAGTTGAGGCGCTGCGTGGGGAATATGTGCAAAAATTAGAGAGTATTCAAATATTCGTTGTGTGCAATTTGAGACTTACACGCTTCACCTCCGACTGCCGCATCTGGGATGCATGCGTGCTACGTGGTGCAAGCACTCGTTGAGCTCCCGCTGAACTAATCTTGGTGCTCTGCCCTTGAGCCATGGTGCTCCCACGGCTTGTGGTTGGTGCTGTTTTTACATTCTGGCTGGAATTTGAGGAAATGATTATAAATGCCATGCAGTTAGCCACTTTTGCATACAAAATTAATTTGAATTGCACTTAGGAAAAGCTCACAAGAAATCGCCCTGAATTTTAGAAAATCCTTTTACTTTTGACGCCAATGGTAACTCAATTTATTATTCGGAAATAATATTTCTAAAAACCAGGGTTTTTTCTTCTTAATTTCAGTGTAACTTTTTATAAAAATTAGGAAAAAATATGTCTGTTTTTTAGAAAAAAAATTTAGATTGTTTATAAATACGTACAATTTAATAATAGAACAACAGCTAAATTATAATATAGAAGCCGATCCAGTAAATCTCACTACTTGTTTCTGATTTTTTTTAATGAATTTTTGTATTTCTACTTTTTAGAAATGCATTTATTAATAATAGAAATTCGATTAGTAATAGAAAATATTTCTAAAACCGAAAACATATTTTTGTGATTGCCTTTCTAATTTTAAGAAATTTGTTTTTATATTTAGAAATTATTTCTAAAATCCAGAAAACACTCTAATACTCAGGGCAATTTTATCCATATGTATGCATTTTTTGAGGTGAATTTTAAACAGGACGTGAAACGAATATTTGTTGTCATTTACTTACACTTGGGATCGGTCTAACTGTTGCTGTGAGCGCGGTGGCTCCATTTTGCAGATGCCTGTTGGCTTCCCAATTTGTGTGGCCCGCATATCAAGTATATTGCTAACAATACCCGACTTCGGTGGCGATTCGCGCTGATACGAGCGATTCAACCGATCTTCCTTAACATGCTGCGGTCGCTCTGGTAGCTTCTTGGACGAATCAATTGTGCCAGCTGCTAAGCCATTTCCAGTTGCTGTGACTGCTGCCGCTGATGCTGCTGCTGCCATAAAGCCAAGTGAGCTGAAGCGGGATCGCTGGATTTTGCTCTCTTTGCTTGCCTTGGCTACGCGTGTTCCTTGCGAACTCGTCCATTTTCCCTGATTAATCTTGTACAGTTTGGGGTAAGTGGACGAGGAGGAGGACATATTAGCTTGTGTTTTTATCGGCACATTCAGTTTTGAGCTGGATTGCTTTTGCTGGTCCTGTTTTCGTTGCTGCTGCTGCACATCCAACAGCTTATTCATGGGCAGTTTGATGCCACTGGGTGCCGCACAGTTGTACATTGAATCATAATCAGCGGTAAACGAATCCCATTCGTAGGGCTCCTCAGCGTCATTTAGTTGATCGTTTGGCAGGGCTGCAGGTGCAGCAGTCGATTCCATCGATTGCTCTCCACTGGTGGTCAGTCCTAGTTTTTGGCAGAGCTCTTTGAATGCCTCCTGATAGCGTGTACCGGCATCCTCAGTGATCAGCTTCTCAAATCCCTTGATGTCCTCGATCTGTCGCTCAATCTCCAGTTCGGTGTAGATACACTTTTTCGGCATTGCCGTACACTGTGGACATAGAGTCTGCTCTTCACTTTTCTCCTCCAGCAGTTCACTCATGCGACTCAGAAATTGTGCGGCTACAGCTTTGCAGGGCCGCTTGGATTGCAATGCACAATCCCCAATTTCCAGCCGAAAGCCAGCTGACATGCAAAGTTGTTCGTCCAAAGGATTTCGTTTGCCATACTTCTTTGGGCATGAACTGCACATTGATGCCCTGGCCGTTGGGTGTTAGGCTCAATTGAATATCAGAGAGCGGCAAATTGGATGTGCCCAGCTGTTTCATCAAATAGAAGAGTTGGCGCCGAATGCGGCTCTGTGAATCGTCTCTGTTGACGTGAAGACCATCACCGTTGGTCACCTTGTTCACCAGAGTCGTTGTCGAGCTGATCAATTGATTGTCATCATCATGATTATCATTATTATCAGCGCCATCGCTAATTTTCATGAAGGAGGGCACGAATTCGGCCGCATTGGGATTTAGTGAGGACTCACTCTGGCTCCGGTTTTGGCTTTGCATATGGTCGTTGCTATCCTCGCTGCCTAACTGCAGTGAATGGATAAAATCCTTTAGGTACTGATCGTGCATCTCATTGGCAAAGTCCATTCTAGGAAGGTAGTCGCTTGCCCTACTTACTAAAATGATAACTCGAAACTTAATTCTGGTCACAATACACTCGCTTGACATACAAACAATTTACTATTTGTACGGTGCTATTTAGTTATTGGAATATTCATTGGAACGATGAAGTTAGCCGAAACACAAATATTACTTTGATTTAGTAGAATATTCCAATATCCCAATTTTCTAAGCAGCTTTGATATTAATGAATATATGGTTAAAACACTTTTGATTAGCTTGTTGATTTGTTAAGAGATTTAATTACTGGTCTGCTTTGTTTTTCGTTTACAGGTCAAAGTTGAGGAGCTGGATGCCAAACTTGCCTACATACAGGTCACCCATGTGATACCCTTCTTCACCAAAGACGAGCTCGATCAACGTCTCAATGAGTTCGAACAGAATCATGATGTGGACACATTCATGTATGAGACACCCTTTACCAAGTCTGGTGCCGCACGCGGCAACGTTGAGGAGCAATGGAAACGTAAAACGGTCATTAAGAGTGAGTCATTAGAATACAAGGAGTTTCTCGATTGAGAACAATTGGAGATCAACTAATATTATAATCACTTTGCAGCCACATATTCGTTTCCATATGTCCTCAAACGCATTCCAGTCAAATCGCGCGAAATCATCGAGCTGAGCCCCATTGAGGTGGCCATCGATGAGATGCAATCAAAGGTTTCAGAGCTGGAGGAGATCATTCTGCCACCGGCGGATGTTAAGAAGCTGCAGCTGCGTCTTCAGGGCAGTGTAGCAGTCACTGTGAATGCGGGACCATTGGCATATGCGCATGCCTTCCTGGACGCCAAGGTGATCAACAACTTTTCGCTGGATCGGGTTGAGGATTTAAAGGATGTGTTTCGGTAGGTAGCAGTTTGAATGCGATTAAATGATTCCTTTTAGATGAGTAATTCACACTTTACACTTGCTTTAACTAGTGACTTCATTGGCGTCTGTCATAAGGCGTTGCGTGTGAACGAGCGCATGATCAGTGCCGATCAGAAAGAGTATCATCATGTGCTCAAGGAGAACTATGAGAAGCTGTGTCAAGCGCTCAGTGAGTTACTCCAAGACGAGTCATTCCAGCCGCTTAGCGACGATGCCGACACAGCTGCCCAGCGCAATAGCATGGCTTTATTCAATGCGATCAGTGGCGCCTCACATAACTCAAGTACTGCTTAAGTTCAAGCCAAAACCAAAAAAAAAAAAAATTTAATAGAAAGAAAAGCAAATACCAATACACACATACGCACAGCTACTAAAAATGGTTATTTTTACAATATTCGCATAACAAAGCAATGTAGAATTCGTAGCATTAAATTTGTTGTTCGGTGTTCCTTTTGTAATGGATGTTTGATCTTTGACTTTTGATGTTTGATGTTGTCGTTGTTATTGTGGCAGGTAAACTGAGAATTTCGCCCCGTCCCTTGGTTTGTGTCTCATCCAATTGTTAAACAAACGCCATCCATGTGACTAATTCCCAGGTATTTGGTAATTACTAATCCAAACTAACCGTAAGCAATTACTATACTAAACAAATAATTTACAAAAAAAAAAAACCCAACAAATATACTAATTGCTTAAACCCTACCACAAAATAGCTAGCAAATTCATGTAATTAATTCAATTTTACTTTCTGTTTTAGGTTTTGGTTATGCCGTTTATTAAAGACCATGCAAACCAGCAAATATCATATACCCTACACAAACCATACAGCATATATTGAACTACATATACCACATAAATACGCGAACACATCCATACACGATAAAATAAATAGAAGTAACTAATGTTTCAACTAGCCGAACCAAGTTCCAGTACACACGAAAAAACTTGTTAATTTGTAAATCCGTTTAGCGCCTATCAAATACATTTATTGTTGTTCAATTCTAAGTAAATGCTTAATTGTATATACATATAAGAGCTTCATAATGATTGTACATTTATTTTATTGATTTTTATTAATATATTATTTATTAGTTGGACTATAATGATATTTCCAGTGTGAAGCATACCTAAAAACTGATATACATTTTATATATTTAAATATTTATATTAGCCTGCTGTTTAAAAATCTCAATGAGCTCCCTTATTAGATCAAATCTGCTAACAATGTGTCTTCTTCAACTTAAATGTCTAAAACTAAACTGTTTAATTATGAAATTATTTACGCATACCCAATAAACCTGCAATACTATCTACAGCACTATTGTGCGTGTGAAATAAGTAACTTTGAAATCAGAACAATTAAGATTTCCTCCTCTTTTCGATCAGTTAATAAACTTATATCACATTCACGATAGTACTAGCGATAGTTTTGCACCCCTTATACGTAAAGCAATTATTTGTAATCCTATGATATGCTTAGACATAAGTTCCACACGCAACAGAACTTACCAAAGTATTCAATCAACTATGATACATATACATGAATATATATTTACATGCATTTTCTAGTGAAATCGAATAATGTACTAAATAAAATATTTGTTAATCAAAATGATATTGTAATATTTTTCTTATATCCGAACTAGGCAAATTAAAATTTATTCCTCTCTTTACATAAGACAATTCAGAAAGTCAGAAGAAATTGAATGATTGGTCTCTTGACTCCCGACGTTTCTCATATATATATTCATGTGCATACATATATGTATTGAATTTAATAAAGTGCTTTCGTCCGAGGAAAGATCTGTAAATATCAATGACAGTTAAATGTCAAGGAGGAATATTTAAATATTTTATTTAATTGACCGACCTTGTACGAAAAATGAATTCGCAGATCAATTTATTCACCGGGTACTTAATTATTATTAAATGGCTTCTGCATACTCAAGCGCTGTAAATGCAAAAATTGATTATGACTCTTCGACTGTTTAATACATCGGTTTACCTTTTGTATCTGCAATTGGCGCATTTGAGAGGTAAAAGTGCTACGTGGAACACGTTTCTGAGCGCCAGCTAGACATTTCTTTGCCACATGACCCAATCCTTTTCGGGGCGTGAGGATTTCGCCAATTAAGTTTTTTCTGAAAGCAAGAATTAAATTTAATTTAAGAAATGAAATACAACAAATCCTAAAAGGGACTTCAATTTGAGTAAGCATTAAGCAAATGAGTAATAAAATAGTACATAGAGCCTAAAAATAAAAAGTTTCGCTAAGATACTCTGATTGGAACCGCGCTTACTCGAATTTTGGCTCCTGTTGAATACTTGAAGTTCCTGGCATCAAATTATTCGAATAGATGTTTTGCTGAGGTGTGGTGGCATTGCACCGTCTTGAGAAGCTGGGCAGGACCCCATTGCGATCGAATGGCTCCTGCGTCAATTGATTCGTGGTGAACTTATCACTGACTAGTGCTGTGGTAGTGCTTAAATCTATTTGATGTGAATGATGAGAGTCCTTGCCAACGGAAGTGGAGTGAAACTTGCGTTTAGTCTCCTGCAATTTGTGTGCGGTTGTCTTTTGGCTGTCTTCATTCCACTCCATTTTATCTTTGAGGACTTCACCCATACGGGCCATGAAATTGGCGGCCAGCACATTGGGCAGCCTTCGGGATATGGAGGAGCGATTGCTCAGCTCCAAATGAAGGGCTGCATCTTGGCAAAGGCTCTCGTCCAGCATATGCTTGCCAGTTGATCCGTGCTCAGCCTTAAACTGAACATTGATACCCTGACCGTCTGGCGCCAGACTCACCTTTATCGCCTTCAACGGCATAAGCTTCTCGCCCAGCTGATGCATCAGCTCAAAGAGCTGCCGCTGGGCCTGCAAATAGGATGCATCTCCGCAAGGCAACTCACGCTGCGTTAATGTTGTCGTTGAGGTTGTCGCCGTTTTCACTTTCTGGGCGAACGACTGTTTCTTTTTCGAATTGATTTCACCGCTCTTCATATATGATGGAATAAACTCCAAGGCATACGGATTTAAGGATGACTCGCTCTCGCAATACGGCTCTAACGAAAGATTTGGCATTGATTGGAAAGGAATATCCTTCTTCGGTTCACTCCGGTTTCTCGCTTTTCTAGAATGCATTGCTCGGCGATGATCTTATGGTGTGCAGCTTATATGTAAATAAAATAATTTATATTTTGGTTATTTACTGTGTGTAAAATTGTATTGTATCCAAGCGTAATAAAATGTAGGGTTTGAAGTGATTAAATAATCTAAAGCTCCTTTGGAAATAAAAACCCATGGCATACCTGTGTACACTGCCAAATAAGACCTGGAGCATACGGCCTTAACTCTGTTGCTGTATTACAGACAGTGAGAGAGAGTTCAATTTATTGCAATCGAAATATTATTTAATAATAATATATCTTAATTATACAATGAAATAAAACTTGGTTTAATTTCTAATACATATTGTTTTCGTAGCCATTTACAAAATTACACAAATAATATATGATGTACTTTAATTATCACTGTCCTCCAAAAGTGACGATGCACTATTGCTGAGACTAGGTCCATCTATATACAGATCCACGATATCAATGTCAATCATGTCAAGTTCAGCAAAGATAATCTCATCTGTAATACATTTCGTTGGATCCTGCACGAAGCAGAGAGGTGAAGGATATGTCAATCAATGATCAAGTTGGTTAAAATATTACTCACGATTCTGGCATGTTTCCAGCATGAGAGGGCATTTAAATTGTTGCCCATTTGTAGATTGATTAGTGCAAGAAAACCCCAAACATTGGGCACATGTGCACCGAATGTAGTGCAGTGAACAAAACACTCCATGGCCTTATTGAGATCCTTCAGTTTGTAGTATGCCTTGCCCATCAAATAACTCTTGGCCAGGGAAAGTAGTTTACCAGCGTTAAAATGGCGCAGTGCATCGATAGTCTGCTGATAGTTGCCAGCATCAAAAGTCAAATACGCAAGTCGGATTTTGCTCAGCATGAAGTGATCAGGATTGAATGCAGGAGATTCTGGAATGATCGATATTGACTGCATAGTATTCGGCCGCAATTTCAAAATTACCGCGGTGATATTCCACATTGCCATTTATTTGAGCATTAAAGCTGACCTAGAGACAGAAAATCCGTAAAAATGTAAGATATTTGGAGCAAAAAACAACCCACCAACAGGTTCCTCTCACTGTTATCCTCAAAGCTAAAAGTCGTGACCTCAAAGTCCTCATCTAACTGATTAAGCAGTATTTTCAGCTGGGTGCCAATCATATAGATTTCCGGCTTGCTCCATTCGTGCTGCATCTCATGAAATATCACCTGAGCGAACTCAAATAGACCCAAACGCACAAACATCCTGAAGGACTCGAAAAAAATGCGACTGCGCCGATGCTCAAATTTTGGACGTAGACGCATAGAAATGCCAAACAAACTTAATGGTGCCGAGGCGGTGCTAATCCTCTGATGTTTTAATTTATCTTCCAAATGCCAGCGTGCAAACGAATATCCAGCAGGATAATTGAAATGCTTGTAGTAGCAATAGAGCAGTATCCAACCATCCATTTCCTTTTTATAACGCCCCGCACATTTAGTAATGTTATTCAACAGACATTCTGTGGCCTTGGCAGATGTCTCCGGATTGGGATCATCGCGTGTGGCTATATAGTCAAGATAAACGCGTATCCAACCGCTGGGGATATTATGCGAGTAGTTGAAACCTTAATGAAATAATGCATTTAAATTACTAACGTAAAGTACTCATGAGCTTCAGATAGCAATTTTTTCGATTCAAAGTAGGTTTTGGCCAATGCGTATTCGCCTCGCTCCATCCTAGCGATTAAGTCAAAGAATTCGAAGAGATTGCCAGTGGTATTCTTTGCCCGGTTAAAATAAAATACCTATAAAAATTCAGTTTTTTAGTAGATGGCCGTGTGTCTTTTGACTCAGATCGATGGTGTTAAATAATCAAAAATATTTGTTATATAGAAACTTATATGCATGTAGTTATTTAGGGGTTCTAAGAAAGCAACACCCATGTTTCAATAAAACTAAATTATATTCATTCAATCACCTCTTCATAAAAATGATCTGCCAAATTTTTATCCCCAACAGCGTTTAAGAGTTTAATTGAATTCATATGATCGATTAGAGATTCAATCTTTTCCTCACTATCCGCGATTAGGTCATCCAAACCATCATCTTCGATCTTTTCCAGCAGATTGTGAACACGCAACTCCAGCTCATTGTAGGCAATGGCGCACAGATTCTATGAGGAAATATCAACAATATATTCTTGTGTTCTATGTAAATTAGTAGTGACTGACTGTAAACTCCACATTGTTGGCGGTTTTTTCGCGCTGATTAAAATCACAGCCCACCACTTTGAGCAGTATGTTGTTCAGATTTTGAAGTGCACAGCAGAAATAGCCTCGCTTTTCCTCCACAGAATGCACCTTCTTATCGACAATAAAGTGTATCATATTCCGCATATATTGATCAAATCGTGAATAGGCATTTTGCTGGATATCCCTTAGCTGTACGGGCTTTGGTTCCATCAAATGGCCGTGACAAAACAGCAAACGATTTTGGCTAATGAAACTTTCGCGGAAGATCTTCAGCTCCGGGTAGAACTCGCCCAGCGGTGCCAGCAAACAAATTTGGATAATCGCAAATGTGCTCAATGCCGGATCCGAATATGCCGAATATCGAGTATCGGTTTTATGGCCGTTCGACGACACGCTTCCATCTAGTGCTTTTATCTTGGGTAACTTCTTCCTTGTGCCCAGATATTTTAGCTCCACCGCAAAGCGAAGCTTTTGCACTGAAAGGAGATAATATGAAATTACTTTTAGAATACTTTTAATTTACAATAAAATAATATAATTTATCGGTTAAGCTGTGACAAAATATTTTCTTTCGACCGATAGTTATAAAATAGCTCGCAGATATCCCGTGGTCGGATAGATATGCAAGAGCCACTTACCGGCCGGAAAGAGTAGAATAGCTGGATCTAAAGTGCCCGAGAATATTTTCTGATTCCCAATTTTCTTTATGGTTTTCTTCCCAACTTTTTTCTCAATTTCGGCCATATTCCAAACATCTACAGCTATCACGTAACGCTTTCGAGCGATGGCAGTGAACAGTATATAGGAAAGCTTTTCTGTCAAAATGAAGCGATGAAATGAGTTAAAAACAAGGGCAAGATCCTCATTCGGTTTGATTAAGTCAAAATCCACGTTCATATTCTCCGAGCGCATTAGCCGAGAGAAAAGCTGATGCATTTGCACCGACATTGGGGATCGGAGTCCCGGACAGGACTTATGGGACATACTATTCCGAAAGAATTCAAATACATGATGATTATCTTGTGTCTCAATGCAGTCTAGATTGCACTTCCTGAAGCTGCACCACGGTATCATATGGTATTCCTGGCGATCTACGGGCAACACTGAGCGAAAGCTCAACTGAACATTCAGAGTTTGCAAATCGAGCGTATATTCTTCCTTCAGGTTGTAGATGGACTCGAATGTGATGAAAACCATATTGGTGAAGGTAACCTCTTTGGCAATGGGCACCAGCGTATAGAGATGCCACTCGGTGTGCATTGTGTAGCGCAATTCCATTGGGCACTCGGGCACTGGATAAAGTAAGAGTTCCTCACGCATCATGCAGCGATGATGGCCGAATAACTTGATAATATCCAAATACCCCATGGATAGCAAAACCATTTCAACTCTTGGCTCAAAGTAATCCGTTTGGGTTTCCTCAGCTTTGTCCAGCAGCAGTGCTAATAAATCGGACGTTTCGGTCTCCAATCCCAGATCAGCCTCCTCCTCATAAGTGACCTCTTCTATCTTGCACATGTATAATTTTATAAGCAGTGGATTATCGGCAGCTTGGTTAATTTGATCGAGGTTATCCTGCTGCAATATCAATGTAAATGTGGGCTTGGAGGTGAACTCATCTTGGGCAATGATGCCTTCGGTATTGTAGTTGTCCACACACTTGATTATCAGACTTCCGCCTTGATCCAAATGCATTTCCAGTGGATATTGAATGTCTGGCAGTTGACCAACATGTGCCAGCTGCACATATAGAAATACGTTTGGTGGCGGTGGCCTGAAGGCAACCTCTGTGCTCGAATGCAGCTTGCCTTTTTGGTTGGCGTGCTTTGGCGGCATTATTATTGGGATGTTTCTACTTTTCTAACGTTAATATCTGTGATTAGCAAATTCAAATTTTTCATTTTATTATTGCGCAAGTTGGCAGCCCTGCCCCAAACACTATCATACCGATAGCAACTATCGATACTATTACTTGAACAGCTGTTAATGCAGCCCTGTCGACTGCTACACGTGAAACGCGCAATGGACAACAACATATTATGCAAGCATTGGACATTATTCTGTGAACATTAATTAAATTTCGTGCGACGACATTACAATTACGCAGCTATAATATGTATCGTTTGCTGAGCGCCAATCGCGCAACAGCCGTGCAACGTACGCTGCGACTGCCAACGCCTGCCTCAACAAATGGTTGCTGCTGCAGCTGCGGCGGAGGCAGCAGCGTCGGCAGCGCTGCGCATAATTTTACACAATATCAGCAATATTATCAAATGCTCTACCGACAAGCACCGGCAAGTACGTAAATCAAATTAATTTCTAATTATGTACATTATAAAAGTGTGTACTTTTTATTCAGCAACAACAACAATAGCAGCACTGCGCACACAATCGTCCACGCCCACACATACAGACGCCCTTACGCTGGCCAAAAAGAAACGTTTGCGTAAACCGCGATACGCAAAATACGTGGAGCTCTTAGAGGGTATGAACGACTTTAAAAATATATAAACAATTGTTACATCTTATCGCAATCTTTCAATAGTTACCGAACTCACTGCCAGTGAACGGAAATCGCGGGTCAAACGTTTGAAATCCAAGAAATTGGCCGAATTCATACAGAAAGCGCAATTGCAAATCTTGGAGAAGCGTGCCCGAGAGGAGCGGCGTGTTCTGAAGATGGGAAAAGCTGCCACCGAGGGGGCCGCACCGCGACAGCCGGCAGAGTATCAAAAAATCGATATAGATGCATTAGATAGCTCCATACTGGAGGCGGGCTTGTACGATGACAAGCCTTTGATATTTTTTGGCAAGGAGATGTACACCAAACAGGTTATTGCCAATCCCGACGAGGTGCATAAGATACTGAAAAGCTTTCACAATTACCGAAATATCATTGAGAGCATGGAGAACGAACAACAAGATAATGTTGAAGGAGATTTGACCAATTTTGGGTAGGTAACTACAGATTCAAGTTGTGTAATAACGAGTGACATAGCTCCACATTTTATATCAGTCGCTCTAATGAATCCGTTAACTTATTTGAATTTCAGTTTAACTACGTCCAAGCATATATCGGAAACGGATTTGTTGGATCCCTTTGAAGCAATCGAGCCGTATATTGAAGTCCAAGAAACTCATAAAACAGATTTACCAGCAGTTAATGTGCCCAATGTTAATGCCGTGACAGCCAAGTCCAAGAAACGGTTTGTTATACAATGCCACATCTAGTCCGGCCAAGCATATTTATATCTCATAATTTTTCTGAATAGCTTCAAGTCAAAGGTGCACGTCAATGAGGAGCAGGAGCGTATGGCCAAACAGCGTGCATTGATCATCAATTTAACCACATATCTCAACGTTTGCGTCTCGGCCAACATGCTGAACCGTGCTCTGTCCACCATCTTTGCCTATCGCAGTCGCACCAAGAAGGGCAGCGTACAGCATCCAAAACTAAGCAGCAACCTTATCACCATCAATCTTTACAACATACTGTTGCATGGTTATGCGGGCAAAGGTTCTTTTGACCGCTGTCAGGAACTCTTTAAGCTCATCCATGAGGATGGCTTGGAGTTTAGCGAGCAAACGTATGCGGCCACATTCGAGTGTTTGGGCCGTGTTGAGTCGGATGCACAGAATCAACAATTAATTGAACAGTACATAGCACAGGCGGAACATCAGGGCTACAGTCTAAATCAAATCATGGATCGCTCCAAATTTGTATCGGATCAACGTGATATTGCTCTGGATGCCATAAGACGCGTGCGTGCAGAATTTATGCCCGTCTATGTGCCTCCCCCGTTGGGCTATGACAACGAGCTGCTCAACGATCTCAATGCGCATACTTTGCCCGTTGGTGCAACTCTGGAGGCTGATGTCGCAGCCGAGGATTGTGTCATTATGAATCCTAAGCGCGGCTATAGCAAAACACAGCTGGAACAGCTGGCACGCGAGCAGCTGCAGGTGGAACTAGATGGCTACATTACCATCAAGTCCATTGAGAAGACTAAAGAGTTTGCAAATTCCGAATATTGTGTAAGTTGTGGATGGTATAGTGTATTTTGTTATTCTCATGTTCGCTTTTTTTTACTTGGCAGCGTTCGAAGCTCAACGAGCTGGAGCAAGGCTGGCGCAAGCAAATCTCGGCAGCGATTGTGCGAGATTTGAACACATTACGGGCTCAGGTGCGTTTCAAGCCGCACGGTTATATGAATTACTACACCTACCTGAAAGTACTCGACACGACGCACTTTGCTGACATACTAATCAAGGAGCTGTACAAACTGGCCGAAGGCTCAGAGACATTCAGTCCGACGGTGGGTCAGCTGTACAGGGAGCTGGGTCAGAAGGTGCAGCAATGCTATCAAATCGAACAAAAGAAACAGAATGGTACACTGGAGAAAATCGGTGACATATACAGCGCATATTGTGAGCTGTGGGACAGTGGACGCAGCAAGGACAATACGCGCCAGATGTGGCAGCGATTGGTGCACGCCGAACGCCACAGTGGACCCTCTATGGATCTGCCGGAGGTGCCGTGGCCAACAAATGTGCTCGCTGGTGTCGGCAGATTCCTCTATAACATCCTTATGCGCGACATTAAAATCGATTCGCATATTATGCGCCAACAGAGCAAAGCGAAGACAAAACCTGCAACAATCACGTCACATAATTTGCTGCCCGCTTTCTATACGCTCTTTCGCAACCAGGGCCGAATCGTGAAGGAGGAGGTTAAAACGCATCCTGTGCTATCACGATTGCTGCGCGCTTCGCGCCAACAGACTCTTACGTTTGACTCGAATCTGGTGCCCATGCTGTGTCCGCCGCAGCCGTGGAGCACGCCACACAACGGTGGCTATTTGTTGAACAAATCGGAGCTGATACGACTGCCACATCAGGCTGTGCAGCAGTGGGAGCGCATACATTCCTCCAATCCTCAACATCTCTATCCGGCCATTGATTCCCTCAATCAGCTGGCCAGTGTGCCGTGGCGTGTCAATACCCAGCTGCTGGACGTCATTATTGAAGTATTCCAGAATGGCGGCAATGCTAAACTGGATGTACCCCAGCCGCCCAGCTCATTACCACCGTTGCCCACGTTGCCATCGTCCGATAAGGACAGCGAAACAGTATCGCCGGCGGAACGAGCTAAACAGTTCCGCGATAAGCTCGGCCATCGACGCAAACAGGCCGAAATGTACAGCTTGTGGTGCGATGCACACTATCGCCTGTCGCTGGCACAACATGTAAGTGTAATTTATTTAATGATACCTTGATATATAAAATCTAGATAAATAATCCGACGTGTTTTTTTTGTTTTCAGTACCGCGACAAGGTGTTCTGGCTGCCACATAATATGGACTTTCGTGGTCGCGTTTATCCCGTACCGCCGCATCTGAATCACTTGGGCTCGGATTTGGCGCGATCGATGCTCATTTTTGATCAGGCACAACCGTTGGGCGTCGATGGCTTCAGCTGGCTGAAGTTGCACTGCATCAATTTGACGGGCTTGAAGAAGCGCGACTCAGTGCGCGAACGTCTGCTGTACGCTGAGGAGATAATGCCCGACATTCTGGACTCGGCAGACAATCCGTTAACGGGTCGCATGTGGTGGGCCAAATCTGATGAGCCGTGGCAAACGCTTGGCTGCTGCATGGAGATTGCCAACGTGCAACGTTCACCTGATCCTGCCGCCTATCTCAGTCGCTTTCCCATCCATCAGGATGGCTCCTGCAATGGCCTGCAACATTATGCGGCACTCGGCCGAGATCAGGCGGGCGCGTGTAGTGTGAATCTATCGCCCTCTGCCATACCCCAAGATGTGTACAGTGCTGTGGCGACGATGGTGGAGCGCACACGCAAAACAGACGCCCAAAGTGGCCTGCATGTGGCGCAGGCTCTGGAAGGCTTCGTGCGGCGCAAGGTGATCAAGCAGACGGTAATGACTACAGTTTATGGTGTCACTCGATACGGAGCGCGTCTACAAATTGCACGGCAATTGAAGGACATTGATGATTTTCCTAAGGATTGGGTGTGGCCAGCGTCCACATACTTGACCACCAAGACCTTTGACAGCCTGCGCGAAATGTTCACCTCAACGCGTGAGATTCAAGACTGGTTCACGGAATGTGCGCGACTCATTGCCGGCGTCTGCAGTCAAAATGTGGAGTGGATAACGCCGCTGGGTTTGCCCGTTGTGCAGCCCTACAATCGGCAGGACGCCAAGAATATCGTGCGCAACACTGGACTGCGAGTGAATGCAAACATGCCAATGGATATGTACGAGCGTCCCAATATACTCAAGCAGAAGAACGCCTTTCCGCCAAATTTCATCCACTCGCTGGACTCGTCGCACATGATGCTCACCTCGCTCCACTGTGAACGACAGGGTATTACCTTCGTCTCTGTCCACGACTGTTTCTGGACACATGCGTGCAAGGTGCCCGAACTGAATCGCGCCTGTCGCGAGCAATTCGTTGCTCTACACTCGCAACCCATACTAGAAAATCTGTCTGAGTTTATGCGGCAAACGTATAGCTTTCGTGATAAGTAAGTTACACATTGTTGACTTGTTATTAATAACATTCACTAATCACAATATTCAACTTCTTGCAGCGACTTCACCAACGATGGCTCTGTTGAGGATCTTTCCAAGCGTCAGTTGAATCGCACATTGCGGCAGTTGCCACAAAAAGGCGACTTTGATCTGCGCAATGTTCTGAGCTCGGTCTACTTCTTCAGCTAATTCTTTTTCCTAACATTGTGCCTGATTGTAGTCATTAGTCATTTATATTGAGCCTGAGACATTGTTAAGTTTGTTAAATACTTTGATGCTTTTAATACCAAAAAGAAAAACAAAATCAAACAAAAATAAGGACGACCAGTGAGTGCAGCAGCAGTATATGTGATTTTGTAAGAGCTTACACATATAAAGTACACTTAATATTTTGAATATGCCAAGCCATCAGTTATATAAATTCTTATATTACTATTTGACAAATTCTAAACCCATGTAGTATTTATACATGCAATGCAATTAAAAAAGACGCTTGTTTTTGAAATACAGCCCCAAAATATAAAGAGTCCAAACACTTGAAATAATTTCACTTACAATGCGAACGGAAATGAGTCTGAATCAAAACAAAATGATTTGCACTTGACATGCCAGGATCCGTCAGGAGAGGGTCTTATTGTAAGAAATTGTCGTTTTTATTGTTTTTTTTCTTTCGAATAGGCAGACCAAGTAATTAAAAGGTTAATGGTGTATTTGAGATGAACATTTTTCTCTTGTGTAATTTTATACAACATTGTTAATCTGTTATTTACCTACCTGCTGCTAGAATCTGAAAAGAAACTACCGAACTGCATTTAAAGATTATGGGAAAAAACAAAAATGCATTCGCTATCACTGCACTCAATAAATCAAAATTGAGGTATATTTTCAGGGGAAAGCCGAAAAATTCTGTAATAACACCTACCCTTGCAGATTTTCGTGGGACATATTTATTAATGATAGAATTGAAACATATTCGTGAATTGTTCAAGCTTTTGCAGCCTGACTCATCCAGGACCTCGGGGCATTTACCTGTAACATTCGTGTGACAAATCCAAGGATATCAACGTTTTATCATCAAGCATTTTTAAGGGTTACAGTCTAAAGTATTTGTATTTGCTTTGCAGCTGTTAACAGTTTGCATGCACTGTAGACTTTCACTCAAAAATGTCGACGAACGCTCACTCAAACATTTGAGCGCCACCCCATATCCACTTTTCCTTTTTGGATGCCTTCGTTGCCGGGGCTGCGGCTGCTGTTGCCGTTGCCGTTGCCATTGCTGTTGCTGTTGCTGTTGCTGCTTTCGCTTCTGCCGGTGACCGGCGAATCGTCGTAATTTTCTTCGTTTGTCGCTCGTGTGCGGGACGCTCGTTGCGCTCGTTTCGACTGCTCGCTTGCTTGCTCGCTCGCTCGCTCGCTCGCTTGTCTGAGGTCTGAGGTCTCAGTTTGAAAAGTTCATGCGACGCGTTAAGAACGTAACGGTTTATACAGCTATCGGACATCGCGAGCAGCGGTCAGCGTAAAGCGTTTATTCGCAATTTGAAGAGTGTTAACGCTAAGCAAACGCATCTTTATTGTTATTTGCATTTTCTCGGTAATTTTGTGGTTCTTTTTTTCGGCGTGCGAAGAGGCATGTGGCAGCTGCTGTCAATGCTGCTGTTGCTAAAATTGACGCGACGATAAAGAAGGTAAAAAAAAAGACAAATAAAAAAACAGCTGGTAAGCTTTTTATCGCGTATCTCGCAGATACTACACGATGCCGATGCCCGGCCGCTGCTGCTGCCGCTACTGCTCGACCTATTCACTGTAGTGGCAAAATGCAGTGCAAATACATTTTCAACAATTCGAAATTCGAAAATAAAAGCACAAAAGGCAAACTCAGAAACTCGCACAATAATACGATTTGTTTTTGTTTACGCTGCATTCTAGTTGTTGTTGCTGCTGATTTTATATTTTTGGCATTGCCTCTGTTTAGTTTTTGTGCAAGCAATTTGTGCACAATTGTGCGCTCATAAATGCAACAACGGCAACAACAACAAAAGAAACACGTTCTCTTATCGGCGATTTGCAGCTACTACTATCAAAATGTGCCTCATATCGTACGCGCGTATCGTATTAAAACTAATTCAATTACAAGCTCATGTGCCATGCAAATTGTGCTCAAGAACAGAAGTTTCAAAATGTCTCAGATTGTGGTGGTTTGTGGAGGCAGAGTTGAATAAAAACCACATGCACCTCAAATACAATTTATATTCCTTGTGTGTGTGTGTATATGTGACATTAATTGGGCCAATGTTTGACTCCGTTTATCTGCAACAAACCGTGCTGCAGGCGCAACCAAAGCCGCAATCGCTGTCGTCTTTATTTCTCTATTCCTCTCTCTCTCTCCCTGTCTTTCTTGCTCTGTCTCTCTCTGTCTTTTTGATAAGTGGCCACAATTGTAAGCATTGATATTTGATTGAATGTTCAACTTGTTTTATTGTCGGATTTTGGCAACCGATTCCATTACCACAACGCACAGTGGGCGTATACGTAACTTGTGTGTTTGGTATAAGTTTATCCAGCTCTCGTCGAAAGTTTCATTAGATAAAATTAGTTTCCTAGATTTTGTTAGCCTTTGTTATTAAGTTTATTGGTCGCTTATTGTGCGCTTTATAGCTTCCCCAGCTACTGAAATATGGGTTACTATATAGCTTTTAAAATCTTGAGATATAATACGTAACAGGATTAACTTATCATATTATTATGACTATGACACAAGGTAGCACTCATACTCTTGAAGTGTTATCGAATAAATTAATCTGTGTTTTATAAATAGACTCGATAAATTGATGAATACTGCTTGTGTTTTGCTGCAACTCTTAACTCAAATATTATACAAATTATATTTTTGGTCGTGTCTTTTCCAATACAACACAAATTCCTAAGCTATAAATTCCATTCACAAAGTTCTTAAGTTGAAAGTATGAGATTATGAGAAAATCCCCAGTGGTAAGAAAAAGTCCCCAAAAATCCGTAACAATTTATGACAGTCGCCGCATTTTCAATAATTTATTATCGTTGTGTAGATTAATGCCCAAATTGTCTGACGAGTTTTTTGTGATAAGCAAATTGAGGCGCTTGTTTCAGCCCAAGTTCTCGCCTACATTTTGATTAAACATGGTGAGGAATTGCATTGATTTCTATGTTTCCGTTACACCTCTCCTTTTGTCCGGCGTAATTTATGAATGCGAATTAATGAGCCATTGGCATGCCGAACTAGCCTAGGGCTTGGAACTTGCAATTGGCCACGGCGCAAAGAACAATTTTGTTTCGACTAAAAGCGATGCCATGATTGTTGGTGCTGCCAACGTCCATTTTTGGCTACCATAATTGAGTCCATTTCCGTTTCACAGATTTCCGGTGATTATTTCAACTCGGGACGCTTCGTTGTCGTCGTCCTCGTAGTCCTCGTGCCAATGTCCATTTGATGTAAGCCCGCACTGCCTGATTGAATTAAGCGAAATGATCCCGGACAGTTGCACACGCAGCTTAATTACTGATTGCTCATACAGAGAGGCATACTCGCAGGCAGGTGCTCCACTTACCCTAATTGAAATTGATTCATTTCGGGCCTCATGTACTCTGCTCCCAAATGACAAGCAATTCGAGGGGGCTGAGCGGGGAAGGGTGTACAACTTGTCAAAGCTGAAAGTCAAAAATTTCAACTGACATGAAGCTATTTATGAAATGTGCTGCCGCTATTGCTGCCATGTATCGATTCAAGTTGCGACACAGTGCCAAATTTTGTGAACAGATAGTTGGGTGGAGGGGTGATCGGCAGCGGGATGGTTACTGTAATTTGTATCGTATCAAACAATGCGCCACATGACACACACACACAGATACATATAGCAGATAAATTCGTGTGGTTGTCAGAAGTCAGAGAACTCAAAACTCGTACCCTTAAACTAAAAGCTGAATCGAGTCTAATGCAAAAGCCACATAGAAAAGACAACTAGCGGAAATTGTTGAAATAAATAATAATGTACAAATTCTAAGTGATTGACTAAGGAATGCCCTAGGAAACAGTTGCACATTGTCATTCATAGCTAAGTAGTAGAAAAAAAAACCGAATAGAAACGTTAGCAAATCAAAGTTAAGAATGACCGTCTAAGCAAATGCCCTAAGAAAAATTTGTATTATGTCCACCATGGTATTTTTATTTGTAAGAACATTTGAAGCATTGCTGATTTGCTATTAATGATTGACAAAGGAATACTCGAGAAAATCATTTAATAATTGTTCTTTACAAGCAATAAGAAATCTAAATACACGAAATTTAACAGCTAACAGTAGCTGTACGTTATGGCTTTCGACATACATATACCCCAAATAAAATAAAATACTACAGTGTATTATAAAAAAAAGTTCGCAAACAAACGGAAGCACCAAAAAACAGACCGAGTCAAACGTAAAGAATTGTAACAAGTTGAACGCGCTGGCTGAGCATTAATAGGTTTTTGACTTGCTATAAAAATGCTTTCGCCCTGGCCGCTCACCCCACTCCCATCCGTTTTCCTGTACAGACCGCTGTCAGAACAAGCGCGAAAAGCTTGGGAAACTACTACCAATGCGAATGAGTTGTCTTTCGACAGACAACAAAATAAAATAAAATAAAAAAAGTATCTGAATGAAATCTCCCCCAACTTCCAGCTGGAGCAATTTACTAGCTTGTCTTGAGACAATGATTTGCCAAAGTGTTTTTTATGCGGTGGAGGGCGAAGCGAATGCGGGGGAGGGAGCGACATGACAGCGACACGTAACTTTATTTTGACTTTAATTTTAAGTTGGTCTTGAATTTCTTTCGAGAGGATCTTGATTAGCTTTGTGCTGCGTATTGTACTCTAATTGGCCCGCTGACTGTGGCTAATACGGACTGTGGCTAATGCCACTTGAACTGGCTACGTAATTGCCCAAAGATGGCAAAATAATGCGATTTGTTGTCATTGTTGCGTATGCTATCAACCTCAACCCACACTAGAGCAGTTCACTGGGTATTTTATTCAGTGTCATTATTATCAGAGGGCCTTTTTATTTGCGCCCTAAAACACGGGAAAGGTAAATTATTGGGCCTGTATAAGCGGATTTGCTGTGGCTTCTTTGTAACATACCAGATAAATGCACATCTCGTAGCTTAATCAGCTAGATAAAATGTAATTAATTGAATGCAATTGTGTATAAATAGAAATAAATTTCAATTAAATCTGACATTCACTGAAATAACGAAAAAAGTGCAACACAAAAAGCGACAATTATGCAATTAAATATAAAATTACTGATTTATGTACATATGGAAATATTTGAATTCAATAGCTGTGCAGACAGCACTTGAAATATTTGTAATGAGCAAATAATTGAATACCATTTTTGCGCTCTTTGCACAATTAAAATGTACCTGCAATTAAAATGACTAAATTCTTTTGACAACGAGTGCGTTTTGACTTTTCTTAGATAAGCAAATTTAAAAAGTAAAACGCTTACTTTTACTTTAGTACTCGTTGACTTGGACTCTTCGCCTCGCTTCCCATGTTTGGTTAAAAGTAAATTTATATCTCACATACATTTCACGAAAAAAGTTGCTCTTTCTTTCCCCTTCTCCTCTACTATCTCCCATTATCCCTAAATTCCCACAGTTTCTTTGTGTTTTGATCTTTAAATCACTAGATTATTCACTTCTGCTGTGTGCGTCACGAAACGTAAACGAATTGCTGCAATAGAAAAATTAACTTAAGCAATCCAATCAAAATATAATATGTTATAAAAATATAATATAGTATAGGTTTCATTAATTAAGCGGTTGTTGTTAAAAACAAATGTAATTGAAATAGCCCCTAAGACTTCATTGGACTTGTTTGTGGGTATTTATTTTATTATGCAAAATGCATGAAAAACGCCACATGCAGCTAAAAATAGTCTCTTGATAGCCCAAGTTCAACAGCATGCACACATTTAATGCGAATATCATTTTTAATGATAAGTTCTCTTATCACTTATCTGCATGTTTTCTGTTTTTTATTGTGCAACATGAGTGGTGCGTCGACATTTGTGCAAAAACTCATCAAATTGATGGTGATAGCATATGTAGACAATCTTTTGAAATTTGCATGCTTATCTATGGATGTATGTGTGTGTAAACCACACACGTGTGTATAATTTGCCCCCTCTCCTATTCAAATTCTGCACATGCTGTAATCAATTTTCCATTCAAGCGTGGATGTTTCCTGTCCTTCATTTATCCATGCATTCAATCAACCAGTCGACCTTAGTCAGTCAATGCTCGTTTGCTTCGCTCTTCCCTCTTCACTACCCCTGCCACTCAATTTCGTCTTGTTTGCCTTATTCATAACAAATTTGGTTGAAAAATTCATTTCTCAACCTTTTTATTTACTTTACTTTTTATTTTTTGCTATTTTGTTGTTGTTTCTTTTTTGATGTTGTTGCTGTTTGCATTTCTACCGGCTCACACTTTATTTTAAACATTTCTTTTATTTGTTTTCTGCAACGTTTGCATTCGCAAATACGTTTCAAGCTGCCTTCAATTTCTTGTTGCTCTCTTGCCATTCACTTGCTATTTTATTTGCTGATTTAATCGCGTCTTGAAGCTTCCTTCCTGTGACTGACTGTTGCTGCCGTCGTCGTTGCCGCTGCCGTTGCCGTTGCTGTCGGCGTCTCTTTTTTACTGCGCCTCTCATCAAATAGGGGAAAAATGGCAAAAAGGGACAAGAGAAAAATGGACAAGCGGACAAACGAATTTATAAGGCGTAATACCCGTCCGACCGACACACACACACACACTAAAACACACATACACACACGCTAAGACACATAATCAAATGTAATGCGCTGTGGGGCAATAGCCCGCAACTAGCAGCAACAGCTTTGCCCGACTAAAGATTATAAAATGCGAGTGCGAAAAAAATTACAATGTGCCCACAGACGAGCTGTCGATCCGCTATAGACCTGACCTCTTGATATTTTTCAGTGAATTTACTATTCAGTGTTGGGCACTATTAAATTAGTCGAATTGAACCGTTAAATTAACTGAATCGGCTTATTTATCACAGAGAAAGTGATATATGAAAATGTTTTAATTGATTATTTAATAATAAAAAAAACTATAAATTAATTACATCATAATCTTCGCTGTAGGTTTTAAACTTAATTTAACATAGAACTAAACTATGGCAAAAAAACCAATTAGGTATTAATGCATTGTGCATGAAGCTCAATGGCAATATTTTAATTGGTGAATTTAATTAATTCATAAAAGTATCAGCATTTGTCTTTTTAAAGTTGCAACTAGCACAGCCAAATGTTAACAGTCAGAATATGCACACACTTAAATTAATTCTGACAAATTTCAATCAAATATTATTTATAAACAAATTTAAATTAGTAATCCTTCAATTATCTCAGCTCTTTATAAGTTTTTAGAATTAAGTTAACTAAGAGCTAAATATATATATTGTTTGTGACTAATTTTGGTTAGTAAAGCATAGAGAAAATTTGTAATTAGAATAATGATAAATTTACAAGACTATCTCATAGGGTCTTTCTCTTTTTAAAGTTACATAAAACACAGCAAAATGTTAAGAGCCGGAATACTCGTATGAGTGCACACCCACCAAAAGTCTTTGACACTTTGCCTTTTCTCCTACCCACTCATGTACAAATTCTATTTCATAGTCTTACGTCTATTCTCAATTCTCATAATATATTTGTCTATTTATTTTGTCATTTACGCTGCCACTTTCTTGTTTGCTTGTCAAGTCGGCAAGCTCGAAGCCTATTGCAAAACTAAAGCGTATTACGACTGGCAGTGCAACTTGATGGGAGCCCCAAGCACAGACATACACACAGATACACACACTTGCACATACGCGTACACAGCTGCACATACGTATCCCACATGATATATATTGTGTATTGTCTATAAGTCGCTCAACGTGTCGTATGCTTGATGATGTTGATGTTGAGTCAAGCGAATGTGTCAAACAGTAATAATCAGTTTCAAGGCAGCAATGTTAACAGCGCACACACAGTCCTCTCACACACACACACGAACACACACACACACGCATAGTGATGGTAAGCCCTTAACAATGCCCTTACGTGCCACATGGCGTATGCGTTACATTTTGTCAGCTTCGCAAACTTCAGTAAACGCTGGCAGCCCTATTAAACGCACATTATGCAAAATAAAGAATGAAAAAAACTTTGTATTGCATACTATATTGAGACATAGGGGTCCATGAAGACAAATATTCATGAATACGACTCTCAAAGAACCTTGACAAGTGTCATCTATCGTGTCTACATAATTAAAGTGTTTGATAACAAGTTTAGGTCGACTTTAAATATAGCTTACAGTTTAAGTTGGTTGCATTAAGAGTAAGAAGCCTTTAGTTGGATTTAGTTTTCGTTTAATTGTAAGATTAAATTGTTGACATGTTTTCAGAGTTCTGAAGATTATCAATTTCAATCTTTATTAATCCCATTATGATTTTTATGATTTTTTCTCATAACATTGTTAGCCGTAAGAAAGAGTCACTTAATTAATTTGTTAATTATTTGAGTTGGGCACGTAACATTGCATGTTCATAAGTGTTTGTGAACAATGAACCCCCACAACTTAAACCTAAATATTTTAATTTGCCGACCGGCGCCAGTTTATTATTAAGCTGTTGCCGACTTAATGAGGTTTACCTGAGCTTTGCAATGACAATATGTATGTGCAAAAACAGAAAGATATCAAGCAGTGTGGAATTTCAATTACAAAATACTACAATTTACTTACAAATTTATATGCATGCTAAGTTTAAAACAAGTAAGCCATTCAGTTGACAAGCAATAAGATAATTGTATTTAATGTGGAATCTGAAGTAATCGAATTGATTAATCTTGATTATCAGCGCAGCCGCTCATCTTCCCAGCATTGCCCTTCTAGGTATATAATATACGCGGATTTGATTATAAGCAGCCTCAGTTGACATCAACCTCATCATCAACGTCACTGTCGTCTTATCAAACAAATTGAGAGCTCATTCACACGCAAGAAATAACCATACAAAAAGAAGGAACAAATAATAAAAAGAGACAACAGCACCTACGTCAAATATTTGTACATGTAGCACTAAGTGTTGCTGCAGGGGCAGTTGTGGCAGCTGTACCCTGGTTAGGGGCTGGGATTTAAGGGGAGATTTGAGGAATGATGCTTGTGTGCCTGTGTGTCGTCGTCGTCGTCGTTGTCGTTGTCGTCGTCGCTGACGATGTCGCGCATTTGGCTGCACTTAATGAAGCCAGCGCCGCACTAACTAAATTGACTTTATTGCTGTGCAAATGGGCGTGCAGCTTATTATTTGTTGTTTGTTGCTGGATGTTTGTTTTGTTGCTGCCCTTAAGTATGTATTATAAAAATAATATATTTACATATCCCCATACACACACACTTACCCAGAGAATGACAGAAAGAGAGAGAGAGAGAGGCCTATGCAAACACTTATTGCCTGTGCGCTCGTCATTTGCTCATTGTACTTCAAATATTCTAAATAAAACACGGGCGATGTCTCCAAGCGCTATAAATATACAACACACAGACCCACCGACACATACACACCTGCGTTGAAAGCAAAGCTGCTTTCAAATAAATAATTTGCAATATTTAATATTTAAATACACACATTAAGTGCAAATTAAATTAAACGTCGCATGCAATTCCAAACAAAATGGAAATTTATTGCGTGAAAAGTTGAAGGGAGCTCAACACTCGTGCGTGTGTGTGTGTCTATAAAAACTGGGCTAGGCTTACAGAGGAGCCCATTTGCATGGCTTTGTCAAAACTGAGGCAAATATTTTGCGATAAATAATATGCTTGTCGCTCTTAATCTATGTACATTATTTTCAATTTTATTTATTTCTTTTAATATAATTTTTTCTACCAAACTCATACTTTTTAAAATAATGATTGATGATTCTACTTATATATAGTTCAACAAGAACCCAACGTCATAATCCGACCTATGATAGGAAACCCTCCGTTAGTAACAAACATAACTATACACAGAGACCTCAACATTAATTTTCACTTCAAATCACATCGATTTATGCTTGTACAGTAAATAATAGCTATTATTATGTCATTAAAAATATTAATAAGCAATTTGAAGTACACATTTAGAAATGACATCCTACCATTGATATCTTAAGATTGCGGCTTTAAATCGCTCGATCTTCATTCTGGTTTTGGTTCGGATATTTTAAGCAGCCATATTGCGTATGAAGCAATTAAAAATACACGCCTACTCCTGTGTTTATATGTAGAAATGTAGTCTGGCGTAAGAATGAGTACTTATATATAATTGATTTAATTTATGTTCACAATATTTCGGCGAACTTTGATACAACATGCCAAAAATCGAATGTAGCCACAAAACCAAATATTCAAATAGCACGAGTTTGTCAGAACTGAATCAAAAGCAATGCCTTTGTAGTCATTATTTGGTCTCTGATGATTATTAATAAATAGAGGATACATAATGGAGAAGCTCTTGACGCTTGACGCTTAGCACAATGGTTGTTTATCTCTGTTTGGCATTTACTCGCACCACTAACGACATTTCCCAGCTGTTTGCCACTTGAGATGGGAGCAGCACTTACCCCACAACATATACAAATTCAAGTCTTTTGTCTACACCCAGCTAATCTTTGCCTTTCATCTCGATTAGTCGATATTGCTGTACGCTAAAAATGAGACAAAAGCTAACGGAAATTGAAGCACGCTTAATTATTATTAATTTGCATGATATGTGCGACACGAGGGCGCCGTTCAGTTAGCGTCTATATTTGTGTATATATATATATATATACACATTCGTGTATAATGTATTTTGGTACTGGCTGTCAACAAAACAAAAGACCAAGCGAATCTATCGATGAGGCTGCCACACACAAAACAATTGTGATCAATGGTTTCCTAACAGCAAAGTGAGCGCCGCACAAGTGCGTCTAACTGTACTTGAGCCGCCCTCAACTGAATGGAATGGCACTGAGTGCCGCCACGGGTCACGGGTGCTCCAATGGCCAAATAAATTAGACTTGACATCATCGGTGTCGGTGTCGCTGTGGACGTTGATTCACTTGCCTCACACGCCTTTTGAGACTGCTCTATTTCTTTGTATACCCTATACACAAAATTGAAGTACGGTATCTAGATTTATTAGTTGAAAGCTAAACGATTAATTCATTTTTGAAAGGAACAACAATTAAAGTAAATGACGAAAAAGGTCATCAATGTTGTAAGCATCACTTGGCGATTTTAACTCTGAGGTTTTATATAATATATTTGTTTATAATCGAAAGCAAACTATAAATCAGAAGGAATAGCAACTAAGGTTTCCAGCTCGTTCAATATTCGCTTATCTGAGCTATAATCATTATTTTTGAAAATATATCTTGCTATTTAATAAACATATTGGATGAGCTATAGTCGTTCAATCGAGACAGCTGCATTAATTTTTGTTTACTTCGTAGTTGTTATTATTGTTTATATTGCACAGTTTTTGATTGCTTTAAATTGTTTAAGCTTGTTGAAAACTAATCTGTTGGCGTCGCCAGTGTGTGGCACTCATTTGCGCCTGCGCTGCACAAATGTGTGTTTATGTTTGGGTGCAAGTGTGTGTATGTGTGTGTGTGTGTGTGTGTGTGTGACACCTTTTAATCGCTACAATAGATTTGACATTCAGTCAAGAGAAGGCGGTTCAGTAGCAGACAACAGTTTGAACTTAAATGGCGACTGCTTTTGGCGGCTTTTCGTGGTTCAACGCAATGGTCCCAGCAGGTGTGGGTGTGTATGAGAGTGTGTGTGTGCACTTGAGAGTGTGTATATGTAGAGGTCAGTGTTTGGCCGCCCGTCAAGTTGAAATAAGTGCACAAATTACCCAAGCGTAGACAACGCAGCGCAGCAAAAGCCAAAGCAATTTAAAAATTTACGACATTCTACAGTCATTACACCTTACGGCGTCTCTGGCCACGCCCATTCGAACGTACGCCCATGCGAAATTCGCTTACAACTTCCGCACAAGAAAACAAAAACAACTTTCGGTTTTTCCTCAGCTGTTTTTTTTTGTATTCACTTTCTGTTTGTATGCAAATTTTTATTTCTCTGCTTTGCTTTGCCAAACGTTGAAGGCAAAAAAAAATAACGCGTCGAAGTAGACGTCATCACCTCCACAACTTCCCCTTCTATTTGTCAAAAGCAACAAAACAAAACAAAAAAAAAACCCAGCGAAATTTGATGGTCTTATCGCCCCAACAGGTCCGGCTGGCTGAGAAGTGCGAGTATTCGTATTTGCATTACTGCGAATTCTCCATTAGAGAATTATAATTGTGGGCACTTTAGTTCCCTTGAATTGCTTGTAACAGCTGCAAGACTAAGAACCACTTAACTTACCTGCTGCTTGGCCAAAACTCGAGTGTTATTTATGGGCCGCATTAAGCTATATACATTTTGTGCGTATAACCATATAGGGAAGCAGCTACTTTTTCAATTTCAAGAAACTGTTTATGCTTTAGAATCGAAAGCAATTTGGTTTAATCCCAGCTCAGATTTCCCATTATTATACAAAAAACGCTAAGCATATCGCGTTGCTCATCAATTATATAAACAAAAAATGTGTGTGTGTAATTTGTTTGCCGAAACTTTTCAAGTACAACATGCTACTTCACAAAGGGCTTTAACATTTCATCATATTGTCGTCAAGAATTTTAAATATTCCAATTTCAAGAGTTCATTCGAAATCCACTCAAAAACTTTCTGTCCCCAAATCGAAGGGTCTTTGTTTGTCGCATACCTTTCGCATGGATGTTCCGAGAAAGTTATTCTTATGGCTCGGACATTTGTTGTCCTCAATTATTCGAGGAATGTAGATGTTGTTGCAGAGCATTTTATGAGTGTTTCACGTACCCCTCCACACCGTTCCCATTCCCTTATTTTCTCTTTGAAATTTAAGTTGAAGGACGTCCGAGGACTTGCCAGTTACGTTTTTTTTTAATTGTTTTCGCTTTTGCTTTATGAAATTCAAATTGAAATCGAATTTGAATTTGGTATGCGAAACTCCGAGTGGCTCTGTTCTGGTTATTTGACTTGAACGTAAAAACTAATTAATTATACGTGCAAATTGTGTGATAAATGCCATTTGTATGCTTCCTGGCCCCAGCTCCTCTCCGTTTCGCTTAGTTATGGCTTTTGTTTATGGTACTCTCACATTGTTTTTCATTTTGAATGTTTGTTAATTTCATTTTCAACATATTTTGCGCTTGTTCTGTGGCTTTTTGCAAAATTTATGCAGTATTCCATTGATTTTCTAGCCAAGTTGGTGGATTTGGCCGGTGGGTAGGTAGGTGGTGTTGGGGGCGTGGCATTACAAATAACACAGATGCTGGCAGCTGACCACACACAGCAGCAACAACAACAACAACATGAAGTGTCCTTGTGCCCGTTAGGCAGCTGTAGCTTATTTTGGAGCATTTCTATTTTCATGCTAAAGCATCTAGCCTCCAACACCCCCTCCCTCCCCGCTTCCCCACCCCCGTTGATTATTACATTATGCACTGCTTGTTATTTATAGCGGGTGTGACATCTACGCAACTTGTTCAAATCTGATTCACTTGCACTCACAAATGATTCATGTACACAAATATCTTTTAATTATGCGAGCAGACTACGCATCAAAATGGAAACATTAATAGGGGATTGTTGGGGGATGGGGTGTTGGAGGGTAGTTTGTTAGCTGCGCCACGCTCACTTAGTGCTGCGAGGCATGCAATTCATTTGAACTTGCGCCTTGGCGAGCGCCAAGTCCTTATAATTAATGTATCCAATTGAACTTGACCCAAAAACTGAAAGCTCTTCAAATGCTCTTGCTTGGCTGCAGTTTCTAACGAGCCGCAGAGAGGCTGCTGCAAGATGAATAAATATTAAGATGAATGAAGGGAGTCACAAATTGCCTGCCGACTTGAATTGCAAATTGACTTGCTAAGCTGACACAAATACTGCCAGCCAGTGTAATTCCGTGTCCACTCAGTCATAAATAATTGCTTGTTATGAAAGGAAGAAGGTCATATATCAAATACATAGTTTCTAAATCAGATGGCATTCAAGTGAAATTTATTGTTAGTTAATGGCTTCTTGACTTTGCACTCATTTCAACCAAATTTTATATTTAAAAGCATACAATTGACGTTGTAGTAAACTTTTTCAAACGAAATTTTTACATTCTTCGTTAATGGAGGCAATGTAATTTGATTACATAAAAATGCTTTAAGCCTCAAACAAAAGTTTCAATTAATTGTATAAAATTACAACACAAAATTTTATAAATATAATTAAAAATGTTTGATTGGAAAAAAGGAAGAAACACAGGGGCTTGTCATAAGCCTTTATTTATTTTATAAATTAATTTTTTAATGAATAGCCAGAAATTGTGGAAACAAAGCTTAACAAATTGTGATAATTGCGTAAGCATGAAACGCACCAAAAAAAACCTGTGCATAATTAACAAAGCTATTTCTATATTCATATTCATTACTAATGAAGATTAAAATGTGGTTCAAATATCACTAGGAAAAATCTCTTTGTGCAAGTTATAAGCCTCTTAACATATGGTAGCTGCCACATCTAAAGATTGCTGTTCCAATTAAGTCCCATTTATATGAAACATCTCAGCTTGCAATTTATTCATGTTATGGAGCACTTCAGAGACAGACAACAGTTTTGTATGATCTAAATGTGACCAGTCTAAGTGCAAATACCATTTTTTCTGTGGCTGTGGCTGTGGCTGGGGCTGAGCATCTGTTTCAGAAACTAACGTATGAAGCACTTCAGAGACAGACAAGTTTCACAAGAGAGTGCGTCTCTCTACTTCTCTCTCTCTCTCACCATCTCTTTCTCTCTCTCGCTTTTTTTATGTATCAGTTATTGTACGCTCATAATTATGTATGACCTAAATATGAAACCGTCTCAGTGCATATCCCATTGCTCCCTTATTTGCCAACTGTGACTGAACATCTGTCTTTGGGAAAATAACTATAAAGCACACTCTGTCTGCTCCATATAGTCAGCTATCAGCTTACCCACGCCATGAGCTTCAAGTAAGTGAGTGAGGGAGTGAGCTCGTCTCTGTTTTCATTTGATATCAAATACATTCATGTTTAGTTTTGTAATTAAAAGTGTCATTCTAGACGCACGCACAAGCACCTGGAGAGGTAGAACTTTGAGCATTAGCATGCAAATGCATGCTACAGTGTCGAGTAGCAAATGAAAAAAGCATTCAAGGTAACTCACATGTAATCTCACACATACACACACACGCAGCCGTAGTTGCAATTACATTCGAGTGCTTTGCCTGCGCCATGTCTGATAAGTACGAACAAAAAGTGTTGCATACTTTTGAGCGACACACAAAAATGGCGAGTGCGACGACGATGACGGCTGCTGCGGTGCACGGCTGCTATCTAGATATGCAAATGTGTGAAATGTAAATGTGAATTTCATTTTAATTGCACGCACACTTGAAGCCACTGTTGTTGCCGCTGACACGCCTCAGAATCTATGTCCAACCTCAATCAGCAACTTTTCTCACCGCAACGGCGAATTGCAGCTGGAGGGAGGGACTGTCAGTCAATCATAAATATGTCGTCACTTTTCTCACAGTTGTCATAAAAGCTTTTGCAAAATCCTATGGCAACCTCCATTCCCACTTTGCGGTCTTAACAATATTTTTTAAAATTGTTCATAGTTGATATATTGCTGGGTCATATCTCTGTAGAGTGCGCGTTTTGCTAGCTTCCTTCCTTGGAAACTTCCTGTCACGCTTCTAAAGGCAACAGCCATATAAACATTATTGTTACCACGGTTTGTTATTGTTGTTGTTTGTTGTTTTTGTTGTTGGTGTCTGTGTTTCATTTGAGAGGACGTGCAGGAAATTTGAGCAACGCACAAAAATCCATTTACGTAATTACTTCACGTTAACTTTTGCTGTGCGTCGCTACAATGTGCCCGGCAGCTATTTTCTTTTTTTCGGGTCTTGGGAATGTTTTATGGAAGAGTTTGCTGATGGCGAAATGAAATTGCGCTCTTGCCTCAGCCCTTGCCCCCCACCAGACCCAGACACCAGTCAAGTCCTTTTATTATTAAATTATTACACAGGATTGCTTATTGCTTGATTGGAAATCTTTTCGCCCTTTCTTTCTGTTTTTCTTTTTTCGACCCACTTTTGGACATTAAACTTGTTAGTCCCTGTCGGCGGCCTTTCCTAATTAGATGAGGCAGTTCTGCCAGCGCATATTGATTACAATGGCTGTCAAAAGTTTGCGATCCGTTGCGTAACTAACCCCTTGCCCTCAATTATTGCATTATATCAAAGCCGTTTCTCATTTCGGATACAATTTATCGATATCATTAATAAATATTTAGATATAATTATACAAAATACTTGGTCTGTATTCTTTTCCTTCACTTATCCAATTTCAATTACTGACATTAATTAAAACTGAAATATAATACAATCGTATTTGGAAATACAAGAGAATTCACAATAAATTGAACCTAACAACATTTTCATTTGTTAATTAACTTGAAATATTTGTTATATTTTTAGATTTGAACGAAGCATTTAATAATGTAAGGCGATACTTTAGCAGCCAACCAGGAATCGAGTTAAGCTAGGCAAAGAAGGCAACAAGGAAACAAGGCAACAGCCGGCAATTGAAGCGGAAAGAGAAGAGAGCAAAAGGAGAGCAAAACTAGGGGGAACTAAAGAGAAAGACAGAGGACGCAGAGACCAACAAGTTGCCATCAACGCCGTCGCGCCCTTTGACTGACTGGCCTTAGCTCACTCCCAGGCGCCGATACAGAGACAGCAGCAAAACGGCAGCCGTGGATACCAACACGCTGCGCAGTTCAGCCACTGTGAAAGTGACGACGACGCCGACATCGCTGTCGACGCCGCTGCCGCCGCTGACAATTTGTCAGCCGCCAGCGCCTACGCCGCCCTATCAGCGGCTGACCAAAGCGTTGCAATGCGATCCGAGATGCGGACACGAGGTGAGTGCCAATAAAGAGTTCGCCTCGAGTTGCGGTCAAGTTTCGAGTGGTGCGGCATGCCACCGGCGAAAAGGGGTGGCGCGTTTTTGGGTGTGTGCTCGCCGTGCTGACGTCACAGCCAGGCGCGGATCTAAAAAAGTAGAACTTTAAACGACAGCGGAGCTGTTATCCTTAAAGCTTAAGCTTTAAGCAAGAATCCCATCATAATCTGACAAATTCAATTTCCTTTCGCTTAAGGATTAAAAAATGGAAATTGAATTCATACATAAAGCTGACTTTTATATATTAACAATGCTAAATATAATTTTGTATAGTTTTATATATAAAATCTAGATATTCAATCTAGGCCAATGCGAGTTACATTCGGAACTTAAGAATTATGAATTAAAGCTGTGGGAATTCAGGAAATCGAGTGTAAAGTACCTCAAATAGATTATACAATATTCCCTCTTGAATAATCGGATCTGATCTGAGGCCCGGCCAATTAAGTCCAGCCCTGGTGCTAGTTTAGTTAGCTAATGCACAAACCCAGCACTTGCAGCTAGCTTCTCAGTTGCTGCGCTGCAATTATGTAGAGGTTCAAGGCTAATTTTCTTGCGCCCCAATGAGCCGGGGATTTTGTTTCAGTGTGTGTGTGTACTGGTGTGTGTGTGTATGTGTATGTGTGTGTATACACTCACTCATTGCATTTGTTTTTTGTTGTTTGGCTGTCGCTTTGTATGCATACGGAATGCGCGTGTGGCAAATGTAATTTTACCGCATTACGTATACGCCACGTTTTGCATTGCGTTAATTAACGTTGCCCGCTGCCACGCTTAAGACTGCTGCAGCTACTGTTGCTGCTGCTGCTTTAGATTACGAAAAGCACAGCCGCAAAGGCGCAGCAGGGTTGCTCCAATTACATTTACCAAATTGCAGAGCAACTTGACCTCGTCTAACCACAAGCCCGAATACGCGAGTGGGGTCTTAAGTGCTCTTCCAAATCCTCATCAGCTGTCATATGCGCACATCTATATGCACTTAACATTGCTTTAAGTAGATTACCAGACTGAAAGCAAGAGAGAAAGACGCAGCTGAAACTTGACTAGGTTCCTTAAATTCCATTAGTCAATTACACGAGTTGCATATTATTATCTGGAGTGTTGTCAGGGAAAAACTTTTGCTCACGGTGTGGTTTACATATTTGAATATTTATCAAAGTCGTCGCTTTGTATATTTGATAGTATATTAAAGCATTTACGCTGATATATCATTATACTTATTCGTTTTCTCACCAACTAACAATATTTATCAGAGTCTTCGTTCTGATATTTGATGGTATATTATGGCTTTCTATATAAGATATAAGTAGAAGATGCATTTTACTGAGATAATTATGTATACACTTTGTACACATCTTCCATCAATTGTTTTTCATTTATATAATTCTCAAAACTAGGTAACAATTGGCCGCCGCATCGGCCTCTACAGATTCTGTGGCGACATCGGACGCGGCAACTTTTCCAAAGTCAAACTGGCAGTTCATCAGTTGACACGAGGTAAGCCATAAGCTTCCCCCACTACCCGCCATCCATCGAATATACACTTGAATTCCAAATTGCAGACAAGGTGGCCATCAAGGTAGTTGACTTGGATCGTGCTGGTCTGGATGCCAAAGCGCTGCGAATGCTGTCCAGCGAGATAGCAACACTGGAGTGTGTTCATCATCCCAACATATTGAGGTGCGACAAAAAATATAGCTTTTTTAGAAATGAATCCAAGTCAAGCAGCCTTAGTCACCAATATAAGTGCACATTTTTTTCTGAGTGTAGGCTTATGGTTTATTGATTTAATTTGTTAATCTGTTCGCTAGGCTCTTTGAGGTGGTTGAGACGCTGGGACGCGTCTATCTGGTCACAGAGTGGATACGTGGTGGTGAATTATATAACCACATAACTCAGGGTGGTCCACTACGGGAAATTCATGCAGCGCCTCTGTTCAAGCAGCTGCTCTTAGCCGTCAAGCATATGGTAAGCTAAAGAGTAACTATTCGAAACAGGCATTTAATGGCATCCACTGATTTCTTCTTCTTCGTTTACAGCATAGTTTGGGCTATGTGCATCGCGATATTAAGGCGGAGAATGTGCTGCTGCTGTCGGAAGATCGTTTGAAGTTGGCGGACTTTGGCTTCAGCACTCAGCTCATAAATGGTAAGTTATATTATCCAGGTTATGCAGCACTTCAACTATCTTTTCATACCACCACACTAGGTGCCAATCAGAAGCTGGACACATTTTGTGGCTCACCGCCGTATGCGGCGCCCGAATTGTTCTCCGATGATCATTATATAGGCGCACCAGTGGATGTCTGGGCCCTCGGCATCTTGCTCTATTTTATGGTTGTCGGCAATATGCCATTTCGTGCACCCACCATACCAGGTCTCAAGGCAGCCATACTCAAGGGCGACTATCTGCTGCCTGGCCAGCTAAGCTTGCCCTGCATAAGACTAATTCGTAAGTTTCAACTTGGCATTATCTACAAATAGTGCATAATCGCTCTAAAATGAAAATCGCACTGAAGACTATAAAGTTTTTCAAGTTTATAGAAATAACTTTTAAATATTAAATATATTAAAAGAAAAAATGCATAAAAAAACAAAAAATTAAAAAATGCTTGGGCAAAAACGACCATTCCATTATCATTATCATTATCATTATTTCTAATTCACTAAGCTTTCTGTCAAAGTATTATTAGTTTGTCTACCTGGCGATTGACATAAGGAACCCTTCATAATATTACTAAGGTTTTCTTGTAGCTATTCTAATTTCACCAATAATTGCTTATTAATTACATTTTTTATCTTTCTTATCTTTCTCTTGGCCTTTGTTTGTCTGTGCAATTCTAGAACGAATCTTAATCCATGTGCCCGCCCAGCGGCCCACAATTGACGACATGTTGAACAGCC
Organism: Drosophila planitibia; assembly: GCA_035043785.1. Taxonomy (NCBI): domain Eukaryota; kingdom Metazoa; phylum Arthropoda; class Insecta; order Diptera; family Drosophilidae; genus Drosophila; species Drosophila planitibia. Next base: position 878,807 of record JAWNMS010000110.1, on the reverse strand, counting down.
AGTTCGTCACCTGTCCCAAGCTGAGCGTTGAGCTGATGCAGCTGGAGCTGAATCTGCACAGTAAGCCGGCCAAGCGTTCGATTTTCTGGGCGCGCAAATCGCATCGGCTGCGGAAGAGCGCCTCGCTTCGGGAACGCTACTCGGAGGCGGTGAAGAAGCCAGCGATTAGCATGAATACGCGCCAGCAGAATGAGCTGTTTGTGGACAGTTTTCTCCATCCCATCGAGCTGGCGCACGAGTTGCCCCCGTCCAATACCAAAGAGCTGGAGGCAAATGGTGAGGCGACCAGGCGTACGAGTTCCGGTCGTCGTTTTTTGTTCTGCGGCACACTGAAGAAGAAGATCACACCCATCGAAACGGAGCCGGAGAAACAGCTGTCGAACGGTGGTCCGCCGGCTAAGCTGAGTCCGTGGAGCATTGAGGTCGCCGACGATTGTCCGCTCTTCAAGAACTACGATGCGGAGACTGGCAGCTGTGTAATGCTGCCCACCAATACGGATGATCTCAGTCAGCTGTGCGCATTAGAATTCGAGGCGAGACAGCTGCTCGCCGAACTGGGGCTCAGCTCACAGATGCTAATCAATGCCAGTCCCAGCGGACCACGCTCCGACATAATCGGAGCCTATCGCATCGTCGTCAATCGTCTGCAGAAACAATCCTGGTTGGCTCGCAAACATGTGGAAATGGCTCTGCATCTGGAGCCCAAGCCGGAGAAGCGGATCGAGCGCCAGTGCTGCATACTGTAGACCCGGAAACCCAATTTTGTTGAATGTGTTAAATGTTTTATATAATTAATTACTGATTAATGATTAATGATTAGTGTCAATTTGATAGCCCAAGCATAAATGTGTATTTGTGTGTTTCTTGTTATTTAGCGTAGAGCGAAAGAACTGAAGAGTTCCTTATTTCAAATATTTGTGGGCTCTGAGTTTGTAAACTGTTAATTAGTTATATTTTATACGATGATGATGATGATGCTGATAATATATGACAAAGCTACACTTGACTGGTTAGCGATTGCAAGTCTTAACGCCCACAAAAATAATATTGAGTTAAATGGAAGACATAAGCAAGCAAAACAAATTGAAAGTGTATGTTACTCACAGTGTAATATTTATAAGTGAACAATAGTCAAAGAAATTATGGGCATTACAATATTTCATCTCTTTACAGATTAGATTGAAGGGTGAACGTATCTTTAAGGTGAAAAATGTAGCGTGACAAAGGATATTAAAAATCGAAAATAGTCAAATAATACAATAGAAATGTAAAGTCAGTTTTCGGAAGAGTCTCTTCCTGGGTAAATGAAAAGGGACGAGATACGAAAAATGTTTGAAATTAAAAAGATATTTACTAAAATCGTTGCATAGAATATTCAGTGTACACATATATAACTCTGAATGGAATCGTAATATTTCTCAAAATAAGAATTAAGAATAAACATCGAATAAGTAATTTACAGAAAAGAATATACATTCGGCACAAATCCTGCAGGACACTAGAAATTGGATGGGATATATTAGAAAATACATAGTTGGTAGGATAAACAAAATTCTACATTTGGGGCGTTGAGACTTTGACTTTTTTAAGTACAATATTCAGAACAAAACCAGTCAAAAGTGCATACGGCTTGGATAATCTAGTGAAATTTATATAAATACGTACGTATAGTCCAAATATTATGTATTTAGTTGTTGGTCCATTTTTGAGCATATACATAATTATATATATATATATATACCACTATATAAACATACGAATTATACGAATAACATACATATACAACATATAATAATAAAAGGAAGCTACATACGCATATATACTTATATAAAAAGAAGGAAAACAAATGATTCAGACTATTCTTAACTTCCATATAAAAATGGCGTTTTAATCAATTATTAAGGTAGTTTGTATTCATCATCATAATAGATAGCATAAACAATGCGTTTGTGTGTGTTTCTAAGTGTTTATGTGTATGTGTGTGTGTGTGTGTGTGTGAGTATGCCAAATTGTCTCCCATGGAGTCAATCTCTCGTTCAATAAAGCAGCATATGAAACATACATATATATATATTATATATATGTATTTGTTCGTAAACAATCTAAAAATTTAAGTCTAGGTTTTCTTATAGCTTATAGCCATGCGGCAAACGCAGCATCCGCCTTGGATTGCTTGGACAGCTGAGCAGCTGCTCCAGTTTCAATTATAATGCGCGGCGCAATCGCCGAGAGAGCCGACTCTCTCCCCCTCTCTCGCTCTCTCTCTCGTTCGCTCTCTCTCAAATGGGGGCGCTCGGTTTGCTGTCGACGTCGCTGCTGCTGTTGCCTGCCAATTGGAGCACATTGATAAGACACCAAATTGAGTGAAAATTGTCTTCAGTATTTTTTTAGTTACACTCACCCAGCAAGGCAAATGGCTCCGAGTCGCTGCTGGCGGGCCAATCGATGTCGGGCATGGCGGGCCATTCGATATCGTCCGCCGTATCCCAGTCGACGGCACGAGATTGACTTATCTCGAAGAGAGCGGGCGTGCACAGGCTGAGCACCTCCTTGCGCAGCTGCTGCAGCAGCTCATCAAAACTGTCGCGCGTCTTGCACAGAAAACAAACGGCCAGCGAGGGATCCATGGCAGCAAAGCTCAAACGTGCCGCATACTTTTGATGATAGCTCTCGTCCAGCTCCTGTTCCGCTGCGGTTGTCTTTTGTGCCACGGCGCCGGCACGTTGCGTCGTATGTGGATCCAAATACAACACTTCATCGTCCACATAGCCCAGAAAGTAGAGCGCCTGATTGGGTCGACCGCCAATCATGCCACAGCTGCTGGTCAGCTCCAAGCAGCGCTTCAGGGCGGGCACATAAATGGGATTGATATCGCTGATGCCCAAACGCAGCGGCACAATGAGCAACAGTGGCTTCCATGCCGACTCACTGGGCTCCTGACAGAGTGTAACTAAAAGCAAACAAAATAGAGGAGTTTACTTCGAGTTATCAAAGATTGGATATCCTCACAGTTGAGGAAATAGCTCAGCTGCAGTGAGTTACACATTAAGTGACAAATTAGCAGCTATTCTTACATATATCATCCAGCACCACAGTGCTATCCATGGCAACGTGTACATTCAGTGAACTCCAGTCATCGAAACGCACCAGGATTCTGTGCATAAGAATAGCATTAATAGTAAGAGCTTAGAATAGCAACTAGATGATCCTACTGCACCCACTCACTTGAGTATTTGGGCAACCGTATTTGGTCCCAGCCATTCGCCGACGGCTTTGTTTTGCGACTCGCCCATCAGGGCGATCTGGTGAATGGAGTAGAAGCTTTTGCGCGTATCCTCAAAACGATTGACGATCTTTAAGTAGGTGGCATCACGGCAGTCGGGCGTCCAAAACCAATCCCGGCCCAGGTGCAATTCAATCAAGGCTTGGGCGAGCACCATTTGGCCGCAGCGCAGCATGCAACCCCAGCCCTTGTCAGTGGTCAGCTGCACCTCGCCCAGCGGCACAAAGCCATGGCGATATGTGCACCACAGACGCGATTGGATGTCACGACGAATTACCTCCAGTTCTGCGAAGTAATTGAGCATTGCAATTAATGATTACTTTATATAAATATGGGCGGGGATTCATGGAATAGTTGAACGTTTTATTTCTCTATTCGGGAATAGTAGATAATATCCACATATTTATATTATTATTATGTTCGCTCACCTTGTATGGCATTGTAGCGTTTGCCCAGCAGCCAAACGTTTGTGTTCCGCTTTGGGATATCCTCGGGTTCGCCGCTGCCCACAGCGCCGCCAACTGCGCCAGCGAGAACGCTGTCCGGGCCGAGATAAGCTTCGAAAACGCTGTCCATGCCGCGTGCCAACTGCGCGTACAGACTAACCAGCATCTACGTCTATCTCACGCACGACTCCTCCGCCCTCTACGCGCCGTTGTTTTGCGTGTGCGTCGTTTTTAGAAGAATGACGTTGTCTTTTTTCTTTTTGATGCTTTGTCTTTGTTTTGGTTAATTTCGTTTCCAGGGTTGTAGCTGCTATTGTTGTTGTTGTTGCTGCTGCTGTTTTTTATTTCTTTCGCTTGTTGTTTTCGTTGCTGGCAGTGTTGTTGTTGTTATTACAATGTAATCTCAGAATACGCTTGTGTGTTGGTCGTCGAAACAGTTTTTTTTATTGTATTTTTTTAATGTGTGTGCGCTGATTACAACGATAACAAAAATCAGCGTCGTCAGCTGCGCTGATGTCGTTGCGTTGGCATTATGCGGGAATCACACTTGCAACACTTTTGCATATTAATATTATCGTCACATTTTTCGGCAACGCTGCTACATAATCTCAAAAAAATCACTAAATATATTTTTTATTTATTTCAATAGCAACGCAGTTCAAATTGTTTCTACAATCGTTAACCATTTGTGTACAATCAAATTAGTGTAGTGTCATTCTGGTATGGATGATGTAAATAAAAATCGATAAGTGGCCTGTGACCTCTTGATTTTTCTGCTCTCGATTATTATCATCGATTCACATTTCAGTGTTGTCAATCGTTGCTTGCGTTGAGCTGAGCGCATTATTTTAAATATGTAAACAAAATATGTTTTTATTAAAACCAAGGCATTTAAAAATGTAATTTAATTATTGTACTATATAATCAAACAAACGATAAACCGTATTGCCTCGATTGCTGTACTCAAAAAATACATATTACACGCATTTTGTCAGTGCTGGCAAACATTGCAATTGCACAATTTTGGCGCCTCATTCGAAATAGTAAACAAAACTCGATTCAAACTTTCAAACCGCAAAATTTGTTATTCAAATCGTAAAATTCATCCTGCTGCTCGTTGTCCTCCTCCCGATCGCTTGTGTGCAACATTTGCGCATTTGGATCGGCTGCCGCTTCAGCCTTGCGTGCCGCCTGTCGCTGCTTCTTCAGACGTTTCTTCTCGACCACTTTGGCCGCCGCCTGCTCCGCCTCCGACTGCCGTTTCCAGGGCGGCACGAAGGCCGCACACCAATCCCACAGATAGCAATAGAAATCGAACATCAGCCGCGAATCTGCCAGCAGAAAATGCTCCACATGGAAGCGCACATCGACCCGATTCCGCAGCAGATCATAAAGATTATAGATAAGAGCACCGCAGAAGAGTTGATTCATTCGCGGACTGCGACGTGGATGGTTGAGCAGGGCATTCAGTCCGCTCAACTGATAGATGACCGACTGGAACTCGGCAAAGGCATGCAACACTGTGGTGGAATACAGATCATATTTCTTCTTGAATATCTCCTGCATGTGAAAATGGGGCAGCAGCTTCTCCTGCACCAGATAGCAATCCGACTTGGGCACATGTGCCATCCTCTCTACCACCGACAGCTCCAGCAGCGCAGGCTTAACACCACGCTTCACCCCCTCCGCTGCCTCCTTGTCACGCACCGCCCGCTCCTGTTTGAGGATCTTGCCGAAGCGACGCTGGAACTCTTTAAGCTCCCGCTCGGCGGGTATGGTGACATCGACGGTGCGCAGCACGACCAGGCTGAGAAGCAGAGCGTGCAGGTGAAGCATGTCGCAGTGCTCCGATCTGTGCAGCCAGTAGACAATGGCCAGCAAATACAACTGCAGATCCGCCGGCAGCTCATCCAGCTGCTGGAATAACCTATCCACATTTGCATGTGGCAGCTGTGACTCGATCACTGCTCGCAAATGTCTCGCATCCGGCGCAGATGGTTCGTATTCGAGTGGCAAAGGTTTCTCAATGGCTTGGCGATAATAACGCACATTTGTCACACGCAAGGCACGAGTTAAATAAGTGTATTCAATGGATATCGATTGCCCCGATTCATCCAACTTGGTAGGCGTCGCATGATGGAGCAGCGCAAAGCTGTAGGTGAGTATGGGCAGGGCCAGAGCATTGGCGTCGTGGTGCGCAAAGTGCTCGATTTGCGGATTATTGATGTACTTGCGCAGGTGCAGCAGATCGACCATGTAGCGTGGCAGACTGCCCGGATAGAGCTTGTCGAGAAACCAAGGCGGAAAGAGCAGCGTTTTATCCTCTACTTCAGTGGCATCCTCTTCGTCCTCCTCCTCCTCCTCCTCATCCTCCTCTTCATTGCTATTTTCCTGCTGCTGCTTTTGCTCTGCTTCCTCCTCCTCCTCCTCTGCTGAGCTATCCTCTAGCTCACTTAGCTCCTGCTCCTCCTCCTCCTGCTCATCCTCACTGGCTGTCTCAGCCGTGTAGGGAAAGGCATTCTCGTAGTGCTTCTCAAAGAATTCGTAGGCATGGCAAAGTTCATTCGAGTAACCAGAAATCGCCGCCTGCACCTGAGACACCAAAGAATCGCGTTGTGTCTGCACAAAATAAACATAATTTAGATCATATTTATATGTATATAAATGTATGTTTAATTAATCAACCTTCTTCAGCCTGGAGAGCACTTTGGCCAGTGCCGATTCCGCTGTTTGATCGCGCAGCCATTCGAGAATGACGCGAATCCTTCGCTGCTGCTTCTTCAACTTGCGACTGCGTCCTGCTTTGCCCATGCCCACGGCAAAGAGTTCCGGAATGCAGAGCTGAAAGATGGAGTTTTTAAATTATTTTATATTTTAAAAATACAATTTCTAATTAAGCACATTTCAAATTCAGTCATCGATTTCTGATTGGGTTTTTTTTCTGTTTTTGTTTGGGAAATTAATGGAGGGAAATTTGAATTTACCGCGCAATGTAATCGTTGCCGAGCAGCGCTGCAAATAGGGGCAACTTCTCGGCGCTGAGTGCGCCACGGCCACACAGATGCTCCACGCGATAGATGCAACAGTCCAGATATTTATAAGTTGCGCCCGACTTGGATGTTTGCTCAGCTGAGCTGTTTTTGATGCCATTCATAATTTTGTGGGCTTTTGTGCGTTTTTCGACGTGTTTCGCTTCGTGTTGGCGCAACGAGCGCTGATCAGCTGTTCGGGGCTGCTTGGTCAGCTGTTTGGTGAGCACCTTAACGGTGAGCGTAATTAACGGTATATACTTAACATTGTGTATATAAAAATCGGAGTCGTAAGACAGCACTGGACAGTTGAGTTTCCGGGCGAGTGCAGCCAGTTCGTCGTCCGCCTCGAAGACGCAGCGCATGACGGGCACATTGCAATCCTTGACAGCGTCGACGAACACCTCCTTCAGGTGCAGCGGGAAGAGTGTGATCGATGCACAGGGGTTAATGCGTTTTATTACAGCGATTTTGCCCCTCAGCCGTTTGCTAACTGTGCGCAATTTGCGCTCCTCGTAGCCGCCATCCATCAGGACATACGCTCGAATCTGGCATTCGGCCAGCACCTGGAAGAACTGCAGCACAGCCCGATAGAAATCGTCGTAATCGCCGCCAAAGGCGGAATAACTTCCCGTCACATCTTTGTACAAATTGCATGCCAAATTGTCGCCATCAATGACTAAAGCAGTGTTGTGAAGTTCGTACGGTTTAAGATAGATCTCCGCGCGTTGCGCTATGTAACTGGTCAAGCCTCGGACACCCATTTGTTGCTGTGCGGCTTTTTTGTTTATTTATATTTTGCGCATGAAAAGCGCGTGTTAAAGGCAAAACAGTGTTGTAGGCTGGATGGTATTAAGTGCTGCCCATAAGCTCAATTGTCACTGTTACAGCAACTGCGGCCATTTGAATGTCCAGCCTTCGAGATGCACCAGCAATTTATAAATGCAACAAAAATTCGAATTGAGAACACAAATTTTTACTAATAACAAGGCATTCATAAAGCATATTTTACTTTTATTTGTTACACAACATAGGGTCACTCTATCGCAGCGGTAGCGAGGCGAACGTTAACGCATTATTTGGACGCAGCTGTTAACGCACACTTGAGACTTTTAACGCATGCTACTCGTTTTTGGTATTTTGCCGAGAAGTGTTGTATTTTTATCGCAACCGTTTGACAGCCACACCTGCATTCAGACTGTCGCCGTCAAGCAAATGAAACGCTTGTCTTTCGTCTGTAACGTAACGCGTAACGCGAGTGGCTTTTCTGCTGTGCCCAGCGAGCAATTAAAATTCGAAGTCAAATGCTCCACGACGAAAAGGCGACAAACAAATAATATACAAATATACCAAATTAGCGGCATGCTACAAATGTAGTTAATGTAAATCGAGTGCCTTTCCCAAATGCGAGCGCGTACGCGTTGCATATATACGGGTTCCGTTCGTTCCGCAAGCAGCAAAGCAGCGTATCGTATTTTTCCCTCTTACGTTTCTCGTGTGTGTGCCTGTGTCCGTGTGTGTGTGTTGTTTTTGTGCTTGTTTAACGTAAAACAACAGCAGCAGCACAGGTAGACAACGTCTTAGACACCATAAAACGATCAAAGATTAAAAACAAAATAAAAAAATCTTTAGCGAAAAAGTATAGAATAAGAATTTCGACTGCGAGAAGCGCATCAAAAAACGGCAACAACAACGGAAAAACAACAAAAACAGCACTTATTTTTTCGTGTTAATTACTTTTGTGCGTCTTTGCTTTGCGGTCGCATTCATTTCATATACTAGTATTATTTTTTTCTTGGATTTTCTTCAGGCAGCCACAGCCATCAACGGCCGCCAGACACAAAAAAAACAGAAACAACAACAAATGCTTTCGCGCCCCAATGGGTGTGAGCGAGCGCGTAGATCATTTATACGTATCGTAAACGTATCGTGAATGAATATTTTGTCTATGTGTGTTTTGAGAGAGAGAGAGAGAGCGAGAGAAGAGCGCGCGGTGCGTACGTGTTTCAGTGTGTGCGTGCGTGTTGCGTGTCCATGTGTGCGTCTGTGTCTGTGTATGTGAGGGAGCCCAAAGCATTTATAATAAATAAATTGTGTTGCCACTCGTCAAGCAAATAAATAATTATGCTGCTGCACACAAGAAAAACGGCAAAAACGTAACAAAAAAGTGTGAAAAATCGTCGTCGACTTACAAAAAAATACAAATTAAGATCAAATAATAATACGAGTTACGACTTAAGAGCAAAAGCAACACAAGAAAAAAAGCTCTCAAGCTGCCCATCCGAAAAAAAGTGTTTCGTTTCTTTCGTCGTCAGATTCGCGAGTTTTGAGTGGAATTTTGACAATTTCGTGTCTTGTTGTTGTTGTTCTTGTCGCTTGTCGGTTGTCAGTCGAAAGTTTTTCGATCAAATTTGTCATCGCATCGGGAAGCTGCTTTTGGAATACACACCGAGAGGAGAGCGAGAGAGACAGTACTCAAAAAGGTACGTAGACAAATGCTTTTTGACATTAACAGTTATTCCATACTGATATTGCTCGAATGGAAGCAGCGCATGGAAGTCGACCATATTTCCAGGAAGAGTGCAATAAAGCAACGGGTTTTCTTCTCGCTCACGTTTCCTGTCTTCCACCGCACAAAAATTTCACACGTCCTCGTCGTCCCTTAGCGACAATTGCAATTTTTTCTTTCGCACAAGTTGCATTTCCCACGCCTACCCCATACAGACACATTCAGGCAGGTAGCACTGCAAAAAAACAAGGAACAAAAATTCTCGCATTACCAAAATTGAACAGAATTTGTTGAATGCCGCCATAGGTGGGCGATTGAAATGTTCTTCCAGCGCAGTGTGGAAAAATTAGACTCACACACACACACATGCATGCTTGCTTGCACATGTGTGTGACTGAAAATGCGCAAAATTAGCCACCCGCTGTTTTCAGCAAATCGTGAAAATAACAAGACTACTCCAGTCGGGTATGCACGGCTACAAGTTAATCTGTACTTGAAATATTCCTATATAAACTAACTGATTTACATATATATTTATTTATTTGAGAAAAGTCTGCTAGTCTCTGCTGAGATCTTCAGCTTCATTCAATATATAATTCGGTTTTTCATACACCTCCATCAATATTTAGTATACCCTATTTTAAATGGCTATAGAATATAAAATGGCAAATAAATAACGGTGGTTATCATTGCCGTTGGCAATTTGGCACAGTTTGAGATTTGTCAAACGTCAAAGGGCGCTTTTGCTGCTGTTGTGCATTAATCAAGCGAAATTGAATTGCGACTGTCTGCCAAATTGAGTTTTGGCATCATTATGCAATTATCTATTCTTCTTCTTATTATTGTGCTCTCGCTGTTGTCCAGGCACTTTTGGCAAGTGGAATATCGAGCACAAAAGTTCATGGGGCGCTGCTGCTGCTGCTCCTAACCCCATACATATTCCATATACCCATTCCATAAATTCAACAATGACTCGACTGGAAGAAGTTGAGTTTAAATTTTACAGTTTGTTGCGACAGCTGCTGCTGCTGCTGCTGGTTCTCTCTGATTTTATGAATTTTGCTTTGCTGCATACAATAAAAAGAGCATAAAATGCACAGCTGCAGCACAGATCTGTCTCTGTGTGTGTGTGCGTCTCAAATGACACTTGCCGACGGCGTCGCTGCTGCTGCTGCTGCTGTCGCCTGCACATTTTTCTATAGAATTTCCTAGTAGGAAGTGCAGCAGCAATAACAATACCAATTCCAAAAACAACAACAACAGCCACGCAGCACTTGACAATTGTCTATGTCTCTGTCTCGCTCGCCCTCACACCTGCTGCCAGCCTTAGGCAAGAGAGCAACAGCAACTGTAACTGTTGTGTGTGTGTGTGTGTGTAGGTGTCGGTTTATTCCTTGTCTTCGTCTGCTACTCCAGTTATGTGTGTCTGTGTCTTTTTATGCTCGCAATTATTCAATTGTTTTTCATTAAATGTGCAAATTTGTCTAATGTTCTTGCACGGAAGTTGCCATTTAAAGCTGCATTTAATCGTCGACCATTTGTAATTTGTCACTGATCTGCCTCAGCCACTGTCTCTCTCTCTCTCTCTCTTTCTCGATCATTTCCGCTCCTCCTCTCACTTTCTCATCCGCTGAGCTTTTCCACTCATTATGCATTTACCGTTATTGCAACACCTCCCCCATTTCTATCTCTGTTTCACCCACGTCTTGACCTACAAGTCGCTTTAATTATATTTTCGACGCGCGCATTTCCTGTCCATTTTCTTTATTTACTGTTTAGAATTTAAGTATTGGGCAAGCAACGCACACACACACACACACAGTCACACAAAAATTAATCAGAAACATAAAAAAGAAGCCAAAAAAGTAAAAATAAAGTAATTATTTCCTTCCAAAAATAGCAACATGGAAGTATACTAAATTATGGTTGTTGTTGCCGTTGCGGGTGTAAAAAACACGTGCAGCACAAAAGCAAACAAAAAAAATCAATTAGAAGTGATAGCTGATAGCAACAATGGGCAAACTATTAATACACAATAAAAAAAAGCAAGCGAGAATTTGCATTGATCATCCTCCATCGCCCCTCCCTCTCTCTCGCGCTCGCTATCGCTCTCTGGCATTTCAAACCGGAACGAAATTGGATTTGTGAATGAAACGCGGGTCGACCTTGTCCCGCTTACGTCGAGCTTGCGTTACGTTTTTTCTTTTTTGCATTGATCGCTGATCAATTGAAAGCTCAGCCGGAATTCAATTTGATTGATGACGGCCCAGCGTACGTTACGTTAATATCTGGTTTTTCTCTCGCTCTCTTTGCTTGTGTGTGTGTGTGTGCGTGTGTGTGTGTGGGTTCGCTTTGAACGTTGAGTTGTAATTTCGCAAATTTGTGTCGCTAATAAATCATGCGTCTCTTGTTAGCCGATTGTAAATTGTGAGTTCAAATTGTTTTCGGTTTGATTTTGTTTTGGTATAGTTTTGGCCCTCCTCCTGTGCTGAGTGCCTTGGTTATTATTTACATACATATACGGCGTTCAGCTACCGTGTGTGTGCTTACGTCATTTGCAACGCCCTATTCGTATTTCGTATTCGTACAATTCTTTGCCATGTTTTACAGTTGTCAATTGGCTGCTGCGGCCACTTTTTGTGGGCTTCCAAAACACATTCTGCTCGCGTCAACAAATATTGCTTTTGTTGAAAGTAGGTAACATTTGGAGTCATCACTTTTTTCGACGAGTTTCTAGTACATGACCAAAATTTATATAGTTCAACATATTTTTTTTTTAATATATCGAAATTATTTACAGCAATCGTTTACTGCTTCTTTTTTTCTTCAATTTTTCAATGCCCCAATCAGTTGTGTATTTTGGCTTATTTATTTATCAACCGACGGCGCATCCGCACTAAAAAATTTCGATTTACTAATTCGTGAGAATTTACATTTGGCTAGACAGTTTTCATAATGCAATAAATTTCGATTAATTGGCTCGTTAAGTGAATATAATGTGGATATTTGTTTTGATTTGTTTACGTTTCAACGTGAAGCATTCGCCGCTTGAAAATAACTCATGAAATAATCCATGAATGGATTCGTAAATGGGGCTATACTCTAAACATTAAACAGTCTATAAGAACAGTATGTGTATGAATAAGTTTGTATATATTTGTGAGGGGTATTCAAGTTATATAATGAAGTACATTCACTTCTTTTTACAGCGGCTAGTCTCCTCCTACTGATAATTTACATATAGATTATAGGGTATTTAAAATTCGGCATTCAAATTCAGTCATTCAATCATTTATTCTTTTACCTTGGTTCATCTCGATCTTGTTGTGTTTGTAATTTAAAGATTGTTTGGGCAATTTTTAACACATGATTTTTCCTTATTTTTTTCCTCTGATTTCTCGGAAATTTATGATAATTAGTATTTGATAGGAATACCCAAAGAATGAAGCATATTAAGGAGATTAAAGATTAAACACCGGCAAATTAATATTACTTATAGGAAACTATTTGCTTTATGTCGAATTAATAGAACCCGCAGTTTGCAGGGTTCTTAGTATGGAGGAATTGATGTAGTCACTTGTGCAGGGCAATAATGCTGTCCTTGTCTATAATCTTATCGGGGGCTGTTTCTGTTGGCTAACGAGCTGGGTCAACAAGTCGACAAGACAAATACAAATAGCATAGATACAATTGTCATAGATAGGGGTACCAAAAACCTTGTTTGGCTTTAGTTGGTTTCGATTCCCACACTTCATAAAATGCGTCAGAAGTTGCCTCTAAGTGAATCATTAAACAAATTACAAATTAGTATGCCAGTTATAAATAGCTACAAAATAAAGGTATCGATATTTAAATAGACGAAAGCCAAAGAAATTTCAACAAAATAGGCAAACATGTTCAATATGCAGTGTAAATAGTGGCACAGTCTATATAAGTACAACTATGAATAGAAGAATGAGTACAACTATGAGTATTGAATGAGTCCCAAACTACACCCACAGTCATTTAAAGCTGTATATACACACATGTATATCTATCTATATATGTACGGATACGTCTTGCCTTTTAAAGCTTATAGCCGACTCAGATTAGCCAAAAAAAATTATGATGCATTCACTTCACTTTTGTGTTTGGCTTATTCGATTCGGTTACGCATAAAACAGCAGGCCTTGGCAATATCCCAGATCCCAGTACGGCTGATTGTGGACCTAGGTAAATCATTTATGTGCATTTCTGCCGGTATTTCCCTTGGTCATTATTGTTCTTTGCAATTTTGTTATAAGTTTACATTGAGAACTAATTTTCTGAATTACTTTCGCAAATAAACAAAAATATATTTACAGTTTCGCAAGAAAAAATAGCAACTAAAAAATGCAAACCGTTTTTGTTTGAGAATCCATTCGGCATTTTCAGATCTAGATTATTTTTCGAGGGAATCCAGCTACATGTTGATAAGCTTCAACCAAAAAGTTATTTTTTGTTTATTGATTTGGCCTCGGAGACTTTCTGCTTATGGCATTCCTGATGATGATATGGCGTCTCTTAGTATTCTATGGCGATAAGCAATTGGTCGTCAAGCCATTCCCCATGATAATGATTAGTATCGTTTTCCAGTTGGAGAACTCATATGTCATTGTTGTCAACGTTACTTTTTAAATTTTTTTTAAAAATAGGTTTATCGAAATTTATTTAATCGTTTGGCAAAGTGACTTTGAATAATTTGTATACTCTCCTGACTAATTATTGTTGGACTGTGAAAGTATTATTATGATCGGATAAGCAAAACACAGATTTGTTAACCAAGACGTATATTAATATTTGAGCAAACTGATATCAGCAAGCCTACTATGTAAATAGAGCTGCTTGCAGGTTATCGAATAGTTGAGCATTCTCCTTTTATTCTAAGCAACAATCGTAATTTATCCCTTGAACTTCGACTGATCTTTCCTGTTATACTTATATCTAAATACTTGTTAAACTGCCCTCGTATCTAAACAATGTCTATGGACCGATCTTGCCCCACAAAATTAAGCAGTTTGCTTTCGCTTATGTAAACAATATTTCTGCGTTCAAAACCAAAGAAATTTTTCCGCTATTCTTTGTTTTTTTTTTTTTTTGATTCTGATTTTGATTTTGTGTGCACAATTTGCAGTTATTTTGATTGATATACACGCTTGGTGTTTTTGAACTGTGGATTGCCTGATATCTAAATGTGTGTCTCGAGCAACGTTTCCCAGACAAATTTTTCTACCTTCAGCCTCTGTAATAAACCAGTTTCTCTGTGTTCCTCCCTTCCAAATCCCCACTCCCCCACAATGCCCCACTCTAACCAAAAAATTGCGTTGCCCAAAAACCACACGACAAAGAGTGAAAAACCACAATAAGAATTCCCATAATTATAACAATGCCACACGGTGCCACAAAGCCCAAAAACCGAAATGATATCCAAGCGTCACATTCGTCAAAGAAAAAGAAAAAGAAGAAGCAGAGAAAGATGAAGAAGAAGCGAAAGAAACTAAAGAAGAAAGAATCAGAGTGCTTTTGAAATTTAAACTTTTGTGGTTACAACTTTTCTAGACCACAAAACTTCTCAACCGAAAGCCAAAGAAGTTTTGTTGTTTTTTTTTTGGTTTTTTGTACGCTGCCAAAACAAAAACAGAAACATAACAAAAACAAAAAACCATGACGAAGTAGAAGAGGCAGCAGAGGCAGAAAAGGGTGTGTGATAGAGTCCGGAACAAGAAGAAGCAACAGTCCAAAACGGACAGCGCAAAACTTTTCTCAGCTCTTTTATTTTCCTTACAAAACTTTAACTTCCCAAGATGGATAAGAATTGAAAGGTGAGTGGGGAGTAGTTGTGTGTGAGTGTGTGTGTGTTGTGTGTGGTGTGAAGGGGAGTTGGGGATTAAATCAAGTTTATAACGATAACAAGAGTGCCATAGTCGAGAGTGCTCGACTAAAAGATGACCTATGAAATTCAATTAATTCAACTCAAAATGTGTTAAGCGAAAGACTAAAAAACTAAATGTTTTAAACTGCAGGATTCATTCAAAAATAGAACAATAGAAATACATAACGAAGTCGAGAGATTAAGTGGAGTTAGAAATCGATATTCGTCAAAGTTATCGAAAATCCAAAGAATCGATGATCAACTTTTAACTGCAAAACAAAGGTTAGAAATCGGTATTTATCAAAGTTATCGAAACGATGATCGTTTGTAATTTCTTGAAACTTTTAGTGCAGGGTATAAAAATGAAAACGACACTAAAATCATTTTAGTAAAGTCTACGACAATGACAATGACTAAGCACAAACTGTCCCACATTTAAATCAAGCTACAATCAGTGCGGAAAATAGTTAAGAGCGGTTAAGACAAATAGTCGAGAGTGCTCGGCGACAGAATGTGTGTGCCGTTAGTACAGTTTGAATCAATTAAAATGCAGCCGCCATTTTAGCTGTCAGCTTGCTTTTTCAATTACGTGTGGCAAGGGGCAGCGGAGATGTCAGCTCGTTGACGAACCGTTGCGCTCCAGAAAAGGCGCCCGACAAAAACAACTAAAAACTACTGAAAAAATGTGTCATGGGTTTCACAGTTTTATTTGTTATTTCTTTTTTTTTGGTATTTGTGGCACTGAAATTGCCGCAGCTCAATCATTTTGTGACTGCGCTCGTCTCGTCTCGCACCTGAGGATGAGTGTCTGTGGCGTAATTTGTTGGCTTCCTGCAACAAGCCGCTGCACATGCGCCGCTTGGCTACACAGAGACACATACACAGCGAAAGTCGGAACTTTGCAACAGGAGGCATAGCAGTTCGTTGGGTTACAGTTTCGGGTTCAATGCGCTCGTTGTGTGGCGTGCCACAACAATTGATAAACGAAATCATCATCAAAGCCAACGTCAGCATTGCTTGCTTTTTTTCGGCAAATTAAGGTGCCGCCCGGTGGCAGACACGACCAGGATGTGGCAACAGCGTCGTATATACATATTTATATATATATGTAATTTATACTACCCACTAATTACGCCCACGCCACAAATTGACCCAAAGCAAGCTGCGGCCGAGACGCACGTGCCGCGGATTCGTTGCCTGCCCCCAGCACTGTGAGCGGGTTAACCAAAGACAAAATGGTTGCCAAAACTTTGCAACTAACTGAATAGCTCAACTAGTCGATGCCCTGTAAAGTTAGAGTTCCCAATTCATTCAATATATATTATACATTTGAAAATCCCCTTTTCTGATATATTTCCAGAAAATCACGATTTAAGAATTTTATAAATGCTAAAAATTGTATATAATGCAAAAATGAGTTGCATTCAGCTTTTTAAGACTAATCATGAAATTCGCTTTTAACAATAATGATTTGGTTTTTCTTTATTAGCATACAAGGCTGCTTGATTTATTGCTTTTTAAAGCTAATTGAAATGATCAGATTCACCTTGATTTGTGGAATGGTTGGCATTAGTCAATTAACCCCTTAGTTTCTATTTCACAGGGCATCTGCACAGTTTTAGTCCATTTAGGGCGCTCTGTTGTAATCCGTACATAAAACCGTTCCACTTCTTCTGCGACTTTTATGCGAATTTCGCAGTCATGGTTATTGTTGTTGCTGATGTTGTTGCTGCTGCTGTTGCTGTTGTTTTCTTAATGTTTCTTCGCACACGTCAACGTTTAAAAAAAGACGGCAAAAAAAGGTCACACACCTTTTTATTGTGCTCGCCGTTCCATTGCCAAAGCGTTCCACGTTCCAACCCTCACTGATTTTTGCGCATTAAGTAACCCCAAAAAAAAAGAAATGTTGAATCAGAAACCCCTCCCCCTCCCTCGTCTTGGGCTCGCAAAGGGCAGCAGCAGGAGTTGTTAAAAAAGAAGCGCAGGTGCATATTGTCATCGTCGTTTAACCCTCGACTCGGCCCTGCCCGGCTCAGTTCTGCTTCAATTTCAATTTTGTAAATTGAGTTTATAGTTCGATTTATTGACACGACTTTTCCCCTGGCTGACATTTATTGCCATTCTCTGTCTGTAGCCAGGTTGCGTTTGTTGGCGCTCTTACGAATTATGTGACCATCGCCAGACGGAAGAACAGTTAAAGTGCGAGCTGACGAACTTTAAATACCCTTGATATTTGTATTCTTGATTTGCAACTGATTGTTCCTTTGACAACATATATGTGTAGACTTATCCGATGTCTGCAGCATTTATACACAACTTCATCAAGATATCTTTACTGAAAGCTCAGTTCACATAGATCTGGCAGATGTCTTTATCTATTCAGATCATTCTCATATGGATACAAAGATATCTTCTTAAATCCCTTATACATTTGGTGAAAAAATTCGAATGTCCTTGGTAAGAGTAGATTAAAAAATTATCAACCAAAAAATAAGGTTGCTCTATTAATATAATAAATAAATAAATGAAAAATGTCGTTAAGAGAAAAGTCTTATAAGGTTTGCAGTAAACAAGAAGTTTTTCTAGAAGTTCTAAACTTGATAGCAGTTTTTACTGCTTTTGAGAGTAATTTGTTTTGTCACACATAATAGAGAAATTCTCAACTTTAAAAAATAGTACTATATTTAACATTTAAGCTAGTGCTGGTTTTCCTAGCACTTCTACAAATCCAAATCATCTGTCATTTCCAAATAGGATAATATTTCAGACCAGAATTTCCTGCAAACCCTACAGCCTACAGTTTCAAGAGCTTATTAAGGACATGATCGTTTGTATCCTTCAGATACAAATCAAAACAACAGCTGCTGCTGCTGTGTGCGTGTGTGTGCTACGTTGCCAAACTTCTTCTTTTTTTTTTACTTTTCTTTTACTACAAAATTCTAGCTAAATTCCATTCTCAGTCCGCAATTTGAGCAACAAGAAAAATCTATGTAAAATCGGCAAGTCATTCTAGAGTTTGTTCGAGAAATTCCAAAAGTCTGGCAACAATGGCATGGCACATGAACGTGTTGCAAACAAAACACACTGAATGAGGAGACCAAAAAAACACATCCTGGTGGATGGAAAATTGTTCCACTTGAGTTTTCCCTCAAGGCGGCGACTCATTCATGCATCAAGCAACAAGCGTCTTCCGTTTGCCTAAAAAAAAAAACAGCGACATGTGTTTGAGTTCAGGTCCAAGACGGAGTCTGAGCCTGAGTTGCCCTCTCTTTTTTCACTCTCCCTGTCTACCCGTCTCTTTTCCGCATAATCTCGATTTAAAGTTTTTCACCTGCCCAAATGGCCCGCCCGGCACCCGCAAACACTTAGCCCTCTGTTGCTGCTTATCAGCGGCAAAACGGCCAACTAAATGCGTACAAAAAAAGAAAGAAAAGAAAATACACACATACACACACACACGCACACACACACTTGAGCATACTTGTGTTTTTGAAAGGCAACAATTTGTCTATTATCTGGCCAGGCCAATTTTCGTATTGCCCTCTCGCTCGCTCGCACGATCGCTCGCTGATGCTGCCTTTTTGATAAATGTGCCGTCGTCGGTAAATCCGCTCAAGCCTGATTAAGTGAACTATTATGTTCGCCCATTGCTTTTACTCACTCAATCGCTTTCTCGCTCTCTCTTTCTCATTCTATCTCTCGCATGCTGTACTTTGTTGTTTCCCATTCGTCATGCATGTGTAGACACACAAGAAGCAGCCGCCGACGACGACGACGCTGACGCCGCAGTCACACACATCGCGCAGCCATCAAATATTGTTTATGTTTTCAACAAATAGAACTCGCTACAAACACACACACACACACACGCTCAATCACTCACTCATATATAGAGAATAGAAAGAGCTGGCGACCGAGAGAGAGAGAGAGAGCGGACACGCACGTTGCTGCACTCTTTCTAATCAGCCGAGCGAACGAACGCTTGTTGCATTTGTTTTGTACCTGCTTGACCTGTGCACAGTTGTTGTTGTTAATTTCTCTCTCTCTCTCGCTCTGTCTCCCCCGTCTTGCACTCTCTCGCTGCCTGCCTGTTTGTATCTATTGCATTTCGCTGCTCTTGATCCATTTCCATTTCTATTCATTTTGTGCGTGTTGCTCATTACGCGTCTCTGAATCGATTCGTATTTGTTTCTCACATGCTGCTGCTGCTGTTTCTGCTACTGCGCTGCTGATGCTACTGCTGATGTTGCTGTGACCAGCTTCATTGAGCTTTGCTTGGCTGCAGTCACGTTAATGCTACGTGATTTATGTTGTTGTTGTCTCGCTGCCTATGCTGGGTGGTAAAATTAATATAACGTTATTTTTCCCTGGAAGTGAGCCACTATGCGCTCTGTGCTTGTGTGTGTGTGTGTGTGTGTGTGTGTGTGTGCAACAATCATTCCAACAATGTTGCTTCAATTTAATTGCTGCAGCAGGCATGCTTGCAAAGTTGAGCAAGTTGCGTAATTGCCGATTGAATTAATGTTGTTTCCCCTTCTCTGCCACTTGTGTGTGCAATAAAGTTGCTCGCTTAAATGACGAACAAGCCTGGCAACCCTGGCAATCCTTGCTTATAAAAATAATCTCGTAATAAACTTGTACAAAGTCGACTTTCCTGTCAAACTATTTAATAACCCCACAAAATATGTAAGCTCCAAGCCTAATAATGCGTCAGAATGCATTACCATTTTTTGTGCAAAACTTTATGACGCAATTTGCAAATTGACTGGCCACACATTTTTATTGGCTCGATCCGCCCACCCATATACAAATTGTTGGCCATAAATTTGCCCATCTGCACCATATATATTTTTTGTTGTTTTATTTTTCTTTTATGAATTCGGTAATTTTTCAGTTCAGTTTTGGCATGCAAACACGTCAACTTCTCATTAAGATATGCCAGTCGTCTGATTTAATAGCTGATTAGTGGGGAGGAGGTGGTATTTTGGGTGAGAAATCTCATTGTGACCAGCCTATTGTCGCATGCAAAATGCAAACTGGAAGCAATGCGACGCCGCCTGGCAACAAGAAGCATGAAATTTGCAGTTGCAACGTCTTGAAGTCCCGGTTGTAAGTTGTTTTTTTTTTTTTTTTTTTTGGCACACGCCAGCTGTCGGGAACTACGCCAACTGCTTGTAAAAGATATATATATATATTTATGTAGATATATGCACACTTTCCTGCCTAGTCTAAGAATGCTCCATTCTATCCGCATGCCCTTTTTTATATGTATATATTTCTTCCTTCTTTTTATTTTTTTGGTAATAAATTGCCAACATGCAAAGGCAATAAAATAGCAGCGCAGCCGTAGACACATTTGCAATTTGCGAAATGTGTTGACTATAGTTTTTAGGGGCGGGGATAGGGGTGGTGGTTGTTGTTACCCTAGATTCCGACATAGCTATTCGTTTCGCTCGTTTTACCCGTTTTACTTCTGCCAACTCTGGCCAGTCACTCGCGCTAATTTAAAAGAAAAAAAAAAACAACTTGCTAAAATAACTGTTGTTGGTGTTGGTTTTTTGCGCTTGTGCAACTCACACAAAAGCGACGACGCCTCCAGCACAAACAATTAAACGACGCGTCGTCAACGACGCTCTGATAAACAAGGCAGATAACAAGAAGAAGAAGAAGAAGCAGCAGCAGCAGACGACCACACAAAGGTACTTCCAGTTTGTACCTCACTCCCTCCCTGTTGGCATACAAACAGCATATGCTACACACTACACACTTCACTTGTAATTCAGTTTCAGTTTTTTTTTTCGTTACCAATAAATTTTCGAAATACCTTCTTAACTTACCGTAGAGTGCAATTTTTTCATTAGCGCTTCGTTTGAGCTGTTTTGGGTTGGTTTTTTTGTTTGTTGTTGTTTTATTGTTTGCTGGTCTGCTTGGTAGCCGAGGGTCAAGTACGAGTGCAAACGTCTACTAAATAATTGCCACAATCGGTAAATTTCAACAACTTTTTAGTGGTGACTGGTCAGGTACGAGGTGTGCTCGAAAAGTACATACGTAAGCAGAAATGTACTTGTACCTGCAGCGATCGTTATTCAAACCAAAAACTAGGCATTTAATTAGTGCTTAGCAATTTCAGACCAATATATTGTAATGCTTAATTAATCAAATTGGAAAAATGCGCTAGAATGCTTTAGTCGATACAGCTCGACAAGATATAGCTATTGAATTCATAGTATGCTTTCTGATATTAATATTTTCAATATGAAAATACCTTTTTGTTAACAAAGTCTGTGTTTCTTAAACGATCTGAATGAAATTTGTATACTTAGGGTATATTAAATATCAATTGCAAGGCTTTTTCTGTACAATTGAGTATTTTACTGCTATCGCTAATTGATTTTTATCGATATTCGCGAATTGTTCTCAGTTATCGATAAAATTAAATAAACTTCATCTGCCTATGGTACACTAGAACTTATATGCCAGATGTGAAGTGCATAATAGAATAGATCGACTCCACTTCTGAGATGAGATACGATCGGAGATGTTTCCTCTGCCTGTTACACACTTTTGCGCAACTTAATTAAACCCATTTTTCAATTTTTAATTGCCAATTGGCTGATCTGCATTTTGTGTAGCCACCAAGTAGCCCTCGCATTTGGCAACCCTGGCCATGCAACCATACAACTATACAGCAATCATCAACATCAACATCAACATGAGGCATCGGGCATCGGGTATCGGGGGCCCCCGTTTTACAAGCGAGTGAAGAAAATGTAGCAGCAAAATTCCGAGCAACGTTTCGTGGCCGATAGTCGTCGGTCGCACTCTGTTTTTGTTGTAGGTTTTTCAGAATTGCATTTTTATTGTCTGCCACTTTGTTGCTGTTGTTGTTGTATAAATAAACCATATGGTTAAAAGCGTAGCATATTCTACGACCAGGCTTTTTCTTCTGTTGGTTTTTTGTGTTTCTGCTGCTTTTTCTTCGCTTTTCTTGCTTTGCCCGTCTGTCATCGTTGTTGTTGTTGTTGCTCTCCTCTTCGACTTGGTGGTTACCTCGTGTAGTCTTCGTTGTTGTGGTTGTCGTAGCTTGGATGTGGCTATGAAGTTTCTGCCTCAGTGCGTTTGTAAATGTTTATCAAAATGTCTTGTGCCGTTCTCTAAGTTCTTACCACCTCCCCCTCTGACTCTCTCTTCCTCTCTGAATACATGTGTGTGTGTGTGTGTGTTATTGTTGTTGTTGTTGTTGTTACTACTACTGCTTTGTTTTTGTTACATTTGAAATGATGGTCGTCGCACGATCATTAACCGCAAAACATTGCTCTTGTGGTATGTTGGGCTGGTTGCTCTTTCTATCCTCAACTCGGCAACATGTTGTCTGCCTGCCTGCCTGCCTCACTCCTTACCGCTTTCCGCCCTGCATCCCTTTGCTTTGACTGTTGACTGTTTGTTTGGTTAGCGAATTCTTGGAAGTCAGGGCGCAAAATATGTCGCACCACACACATAATGCAGAAATTGATTTGGTTGCAGTGTGAACCCAAAACAAAACGTTCATAAAAAGCGCCGAACAACAAGTCTTTAAATAATTAATTTAATAGAAGTCTAGCTAATTTATCTTAATCGATTTTATCTGAATAGTGCAGTATTAACTTTGTATAGAAAGTAGACCGATTATAATGTATCGAGTGTGTTACATAGGAGTATATAAAATATTCATATATCGAGATTAAATATCGAAAATTATAATCAATATATCTATAAGGGTAAAAAATCCACAAATTATTAATCAATCCATTGCTAAATATATAATTATAACCAGAACCCAAAAGAATGGGAAAACTGGTATCAATTTTGAAGCTGTCTCGACTAGAGCATTCTAGCATTTGTTCTGCTCCTTTAATTCAACAGAATACCCTTTATAGAACCAGCCTGTATTTAGTGTGTGTGTCTCACGCGTCTAGCTTCAGTTGCTTGCTTCAATTGTTCAAAAATAAATCATCGTCTTATAGAGCTTCCGCCGTTCTTTTAGGTGGCGCCGCTGTCACGAAATCTCTTTCGCATGTCGCACAATTTTCACCAGACAGTTGGCAGACAACAAGACAAAAAGCAAACGTGGAGGGAGAAAAGCGACTCAACATCAATAAAAGCGACGCTACAGATATAAAAAAACAAACGCACAAGGCTACACACACATAAACAACACACACATAAACAACACACACATAAACAACACACGCATACACACAGCGAGAATCTCTCCAGTTTTAATCGATCGATTTTATGCGCTGTGTGACATGGCTGTAAATCACACGCCGCTTTTGTTGTATCCACGAGATACTTTGGGGGGCAAACAGCGTAGATACTTTTGCTCGGACAAGTCAAATGCTGGCCAACTAATTGCTAAATTAAAAGCACATTAAGGTTTTTCATTTTTCTTTCTTTTTTTCAATCAAAAAATTAACACCTGCCCACGGACAACATCAACTGAAAAATGTTAAGCTGTGAAAATGCATTTGAAATGCGACTTGCGCCACACAATTAACGAACGTTGAAGTTGCACCAGCCAAAAAATAAAAAATTAATGTAAACAATTGAAATGTTGTTGTTGCTGGTATTTTTATTAAGTTGTTGGTGCTCCTGGTGATATTACCTATTAATGAGCATTTGAATTTTAGATTGTGAAAGTGCCAGAGTCTATTGATCTCAGTGTGAGCTCATTAAGACCCAAAACATATTAATTGTTGGCCAATTAAGCCAGTAATTTAGTATGATTGATTAAGTTGAGATGTGCCAAAATTAAATGTGGGAAAGTTCATAAAAGTAACTTTACTCTACTCTCATTAATTTTGTAAATAAAATAATATTCTAGAGGTTTTTAAACGAAAATTGGTTCAGCTTTCCATAAATTCAAAGGCCATGTTAGCCATTTTTAATAGGAAGAGTGATTAAAAACAACCTGCCCAAAAAAAAAAAAGGATTGAATTCATTCAGAGATTGCCGCACATTCCAAGAAACATATCGTTGAAAGATATTGCCACAGATGCTGTTGCAAGAGGAGAGTATCATTAAATGCTGCCACAACAACTGCATTTAATCACAGGTCTGCCAAGGGCTTTGGATATATATGTTTCAATAAATTCCAGCAAATCAAAACTTATGCACACTCATACATATGTATGCAAGACACACGGGTCTTAGCCAAGAGCACGCGTAATGGTCGAAATGAATGCGCAAATGCGGGCTGAAAATGATGAGGACGACGTCGGTTACGTACGTCTGATGGTCAGCCAGTCAGCCAGTCAGCCTTGCCCCTAGCAGCCGCTGCAAGGAGCAGATATCCAACCTGAAGACGTTATGGTTCATAAAGCAAAAAACAAAAAAAAAAAAAGTAAACGAAACGAAACAATGAATAACAGCAGAACACAGCGCAAACGAGCGGGCAGAAAAAGAAGCAGAGAAAAAACGCGACCAAGCAACAGCCGCCCAAACATTGGAAAAACATCTGCTGCCTGCCACAGTTGATGAACTCGATTCGGTTTACTCTCAATCTCTCTCTCTCTCTCTCTTTCACTCTCTCTCTTTCTCTGTCTCTCTGTCGGTTGTCCATTCTGGCAACTGCTGTCTCGCTTGACTGTTGCGCAGGCGCGACAGCAAGTACCGGAGAGTATCGAGTACAGGAGAGTATCGAGTACCGAGTGTAGCGAGAGTAACTGCACTCAGAAAAATATGTGCTTCGGAAAGGAAATTTAAAAGTGCTCACACTTTGATCTTGACGAAAACTAGCTTTATTGCCAAAATTTCTAGTTGCCTTGATTATTTTTTTATTATATCATAAATTTATTATCAAAAACTAATTAAGAAAATTTTTTTGACACAAGTCATTGTCTACTTTTAGCGGTTTTTATTTTTTATTTTTTGCATAAATTATTTCTAAGAAATTGTAATTATCTCCGATTTTTTATTGGCCGTTTTTGTGCGCGTGTACAATTGGCAGACAATTGCCTACTCCTCCACCTACTTCTGCCCTCACTTCCTCTCTGTCTCTGTCTCTACCTCTCCCTCTCCCTTTCCCTGTTGATCGACTCCTCCACATACTTTTACTCCACGCTGCTGCTGCTGCTGCTGCCCCTCTTCTGCAGCCTGCTGCGCGTCAATGTTTTCCATTTATAATTCTCATGCCTCGCTGCAATGCCTTTGCCTTTGCCCCTGCCACTGCCCCTACCACTGCCTGCCTATACCCTGCCCACCTCTCTCTGTGTCTTTTTTAATTTGGTTCACAAAATACCGCGCGTTGTTGTTGAAATTCTTTAGCAATCGCCTCGTTTCGTCTCAGTTGCCCTGCTCTGCTCTCCTTCGCTCTCACTCTCTGTGCGCTACCCTACCACTTAAAAGACTCGAGCTGCTGCTGCTGCTGCTGCTGTTTCTTCAGCAGCACCGTCTGGTCGGCTTGTCGGCTCGATTTTTGACAGGTGGTGCAGTTTGTATTCAATTTCTTTTGGGCCGTCGTCGTCAGCGGCGTCGTCGTCGCCGGCGACGTCTTTTGCTCTTGGGCTCTTGTGTTGAGTTTTTGGGTTCTCTTCTGCTGCTGCTGCTGCTTCTTGTGCTGCTTCTGCTTGTGCGTTTCTTATTCTTTTTTGGAATGTATTTTTGCCTATTCATAAAACAGCAAATGAGTTCAGACAGCCGACAGCTAACAAAAGATTACCCAAAGAACAGGCAAACACACACACACACACACACACCTATACACGCACACACACAGACAGACAGACACACGCACACACAGCGCATGCGCGAAGGATGCTGAACACACAGGCTCTGAGCTCAATTCTCAGTTGAGTTGTGAATTCAGTTCAATGCACTTTGCTAAATTAGTTTTTATATACCCTGTTTTATTAGTGGGGTATGTTAAGGCATATGAGAGAGAAAGCACGTAATATATTTATCATGCTTTGATTGATTTAGTTTCCTCAAAACAACTATAAATTCAAATCAATCATATTTATCAAAATTGGAAAGAGTAGCATTGATGGCTATGTGAATGCTTTGAGAATGCAACATTATAATAAGTATGTATATTTATAGGGTATCTTAAAGTCATGTTAAGTAAACATAAATGCCATTCATACAATTTAAAACGCACGCACATGAAACTAATTGGATTCTCTACTTTATTTTTCAGTCGTGTTGTGGTTTGCCAGGATGCAGAAGAGGCGGCATTAGCCAGGAGCAGCAACAGCTAAGCAACGAGGACGGGAAGTGAGAAGGAAGGAGCGAAGGAGTGAGTGTGTTATCCTAGAGGCGAGTCTAGATTGCAACAAGAAGAACAACATGTCACAGCAAGTGTATTCGGCGCATCCAGCGCTGGCCGCTGAGCAGCTGGCAGCGCCAAGCAGCTCCAACAACAACAACAGCAGCAGCAGCAGGCGGAAGACCACGCCCAAAAAGTATACATTAAGCAGAAGCTGTGCGGCGCTAGCAGCGGCAGCTGCAGCTAAAGCAACAACAACAGCAACAACAACAGAAGCAGCAACAACGGCGACAGCAGCAGCAACAACAGCGGCAACGAGTGGCAAGGAGTCGTGCAACACGCGCAAAACGCAACCGGCGCGAACAAACTTGGCGGCCGTGGATGATGATGATGACATCGAGTGCGAAGATGTGGACGATGTCAACTTTGGCCAGCAGCAGCAGCAACAGCAGCAGCAGAGGCAACTAACCAAAGACAATGGCTACGATGAGACGGATCATGTGCAGCTGCGTCACAAGCGGCACAGTCGACAAATGTCAGACAGAGGCGGTGGTGGCGGCGGCGGCCGAGCGGGTGGAGTGGGTGGTTTGGGTGGCACGGCGACAGGTGGTTCAATGAGCGATTTGAGCAGCGTGATTAGCTCACCATCGGCCAGCACTGTTTCGTCGCCGCTGTCGACGCCGACGCGAACGGCGCCTTTGCAGCTACAATTGCAGCACAGCCATCAGCATCAGCATCATCATTGTTGCCACAAGCAGTCAAAAGCTGCAGCGTCGGCGGCATCACACCACCAGCCACAAAAACATCAAAATCAACAGCACCAGCAGCAAAATCAGCAGCAGCAACAGCACCAACATCATCATCATCATCATCAACATGATCATGCGGCTGCTGCTGCTATTGCTGCCTCTGCCGCAGCCGCTGCAGCGGGCTGTGGCGCCAACTCCTCGTCAGCCTGCAAGAGCAAGAAACTTGATCCGCGCTTCAGTCCGTCACCGTATCGCCAACTATTGCCCATTGCCCTGTGCCTGCTCTCGTTTGCGGCTGTCTTTGCCACGTTAATTGTTTACATGGACACGACAGGTGAGAAAAACCAAAAAATAAAAATTAAGAAAAAATTATTTTAAAAACTCGCTCAAAGCAAACATTCAAATGCCGCCCCCTGCCAACGTCTTCCCCCACACGGTTATTTTGAATATTTGTCATCATATGTATGGGGAAAACAGCAGTATATATATATATATATATATATATTCCTTATCACCATCAGCAGCTGATATGTATAAAATATAGCCTTGACTCATGTGAACGAATCTGCCTGAGAAGCTTTTCCTCATGAAATTTTACATAAATGGTAATTTGTTGTTGGTCAGATCAGCACAGATCGAACTACTATAATTTAAAGTTTTGATACGAAAATTAAGTCTTAGTTTAAAATATACTTTTATTATATTGGTGGAAACCAACTTAACTCAACTGCTGCAATTCTATGCCACATTTGTTATATTCATGTCCGCTAGGGTATTTTATCTTCGGCACTTTACTTTTCGCTGCATATATTATTCATATAAATTTGATATCTTTGGCATATGTCTCATCTGTTTATTTTCTGCCGTTTTTTTTTTCTTCATTTAAATTTCTTTTTTGTAAGTTTTTTTTTTTTGTATACTTCCACCGGATGTAGGCTGTATTTGCCTTTGCCTGCCTGCTGTCCTTTCCTGGGCACACTTCTCAGATTAGTTTACGCATCCTTCTAACTAGCCGGACGAGCCGAGCTCTCGTTGCCCACATACCTCATACGTGACCTGCTTAGTTGCTTGTCAGCGCATCTTTTGTCAATAGATCTTTCTTCTTTTTTTTTTTTTCTTTTTTTGTGTGTGTTTTCTGTTTGGGCTCCTTTTTTTCCTCGTTATTTCTTTGGCTTGGCGCAGTGGCGCTTCCTGTCAACAACAACAACAAAAACCAATAAGCAAACAGCAGCAGCAGCAGCAGCAAAGTTTGCCGATGACGTCTCACTTGGCAACAGCAGCTGCTGTCATAATGTCAGCGGCGAGGCAAGGCGACACGTGCCGCCTACAAAGGCGACACCGCTGCAAACGCCAAACGAATTTCTAATTTGCCATTTGATGAGTGGTTGTAGCCCCAAACAGCTATGGCCAACAGCAACTGCATCTACAACAGCGACAACAACAGCCACTTACCAACTGCCACGGGGCACAAAGTGTCGCCGAAGTGTTGCAAGATTGAGTAGCACAAAATTGCATGCCACGCAGATACCTTTTAATTCGATTGCAGAACTTTGGCTTACGTTAATGAATATGTCAAGTTTAAATAAACTGGCTTTGTTTTAAGACAAGAACAGAAACAGTTGGTTGGTCTTAAAAAGCATTAAAGAAGTAACAAGTTCTTTCGTTAAAGAGTGTCAAACCAAAACGAATTTAGGTTATAATTCTGACAGTTTAAAAAATCCGGTTTTTTTATTTCAAACTTTTGTTTAGAAGGTGTACAAAGACATGCGGTTCCGATTCCGGTTTCAGTTATTTATATTCGGACTATATTTTTTTGTGGCAAAGCTTTAATAATATTAGAATGAAATTATAATTTCTTAACAAATGTTATAATATATAACAAATTCACATAATCAATTAAATGCGTAGAAATGCAATTAAAAGTAATATTGCTAGTGCTATTGGAGCTATGAAATTTAGTAAGTAGCTTACACAATTTGCCCGATTCATACAATATCATATCCGTTGATAAGTGATCGTATTGTGTAATTAAGAGAAATGTACTTGCTTTAATTGAGAGACGAGAGAAACCTTGCCTTAATTGATACGCACCTCCCTCACCACTCGTCTCAGCTAGTTAGTCTCGTAGTTCAAGCTTAGAAACCTTGTTAGTTGATTTACTTATTTACTTATAATGCGATGACTCATCCGTCGCTGATTTGTCCACATGTACAGATAAGTGGATTTAGTTACAACTGGACTACGACTACGACTATGTCATCCATACAAATTATATGTCCCAGACACCGTGATCAGCCAGTCTCGTCGTCGTAGTCGGATGAGGCAATTTTCTTTTAATTCGCTCAAATATTTTGTTATTGCGCGGCGACGTCGCCGATTCCAATGTGGAATATGTGCATATAGTACGACGATGTGGTTATATATAGGCGAAAATAAATTTGCTTAATTTGTGGCCCTGTGTGTTTCTCAATGAAAGCGGACAAGCGAAATTGTTGTTGCTGTTGCAGCACTGAGCAAAAGAGGCCTTTTCTCTGCCACTTTTTCTTCTTCTTGTTCGCCAAGTGGCTACGATTTGTGGTGGTGGTGTAAATGTGCCTGTTGGATCACCAGCTCTGACTCATACCCCTTTCAAAATGACTAAGGGCGAACTACGTCTGCTTGGCTGCTTGATTGCTTGCTTAAACGCTCCTCTTTCTTTCTACTCCAATGAGACCCAAAAAATCAATGGCAATCCATTGTGCGTGTGTGTGTGTCTGTGCAGCTGTGAAGCAACACTTAATCTCATTGCACAGTGACTCATAGCACATTGAACAATTGAGTAATTATTTAGTATTTCAAAATATATACTTAAAGTAAGCCACTCTCTAAAGGAAACGAAAAACGGATATAGTATTAAAACATTAAAACATTAATCACACAAATCCTTAAAAAATAAGCATGAAAAGAAAAACTTTCTTTCATACTCTAAGAAAAATAATAATAAATCAAGGCAAAGCTCATCAATAATATAAACACAGTTTTGGACAGTTATTTTAGATTTTTTAATAATTATTTTGCTTTAAGTGAAATTGAAATTAATCCAAGAACTTCAACTTAAAATTTGTATTAAATGATCATTGAAAAATGTGAAAATGGGTACAAATTGTATAAAGAAGTTGTGAATAATATTTCACAGGCCGGAGCGAACAAGTCCGATATGTAGTTTGGTATCCGTGCATATTTCAGCGTGTTGGCTTAAAAATAAATACGAATTTTGATAAGACTGAGGTGTAGGGTATCTCCCAGTGGAGCACTCTCGACAAGGGCAGTCTTATTACATATTATTTTTATGTTTGTTCACTATTTAATACGCTTACTCCACTGTGCGTTAATGGATAAGGAGTGCATTGTGAATTCCGTTGAAGTACAAGTAATTTCTCTGCTCATTGAAATTCCTTGTTGTTGTTGTTGTTGTTGTTGTTGCTGTGAGCTTCCTTTGCATGAAGCGATTCCTTCCGCCTACCGCCTTTGTCTTACGAAATGAAATATATGCAAATTGTGCAGCGAATTAAAAGTCGATAAAGACAGAGTGCCAACTTGCAGTAAACAGACTGTCTGTCAGTCACCCAGCCAGTCTGTGTGTCTGCCATTCAGTCAGTTATTCAATCAGTCAGCTGTTTGCCACCCACTTTTCAGTGTCGGCTGCTGTTTTGCTAGATCTGATTTTTTTTTGTTTTTGGCTGCCGCCACGTAGACTAGACGGGGCGTGGCGTGGCTTGGCTTCGCTGCGCTGCGCTGCGCTGCGCTGTTGGGCGTGGCAGTTGCCACTTGGCTTGCAACAGCTTGACAGCTTGTGGCTTTTGGCTGGCCGGTTGGATGGCTGGCTGGCAGCTCCAGTTTTATGGGACTCCATTGATGGCTCTATTAGGTTTATACGAGCATACGGATTCATAAACCATAATAATATAAATGAGCACGCTGTGCATAAATTAGATGCGCCACAGCAACAAAAAGCCGCTAAGTCACATCAATTTCGAACACGTTCCGCCGTGTAGCACAAAAGGTTGCTTGACAGCGGCTGGTGCTTCGAAAATTCTTCAAATCATTCCAGATCAAAACAAAAATATTGTGAACCCCAAACAGCGCTTATTAAAGTGACAAATTCTTGTGGCGGCTTCCCAACGTCTTAGCATTTAGTTTTGTTTAGTCTTCGGCTTCTCATTCATACCAATATTATAACCTCGACCATGACTTTACAGAATGAAATTCCAAAACTAACCATCGGCTTTTTTCTCTACTTTTCTGCTTTTCGTTTTGGTCTTCTTTATTTTTATTTATTTTTTGTGCTTGCCTACGCTCTTCTTTTTTTTTTTTGTTACAACATTTCTCTTTGGCGTCCTCGGCCTCTTTTTATGGCCGGTCACACAAACCAATCCAATCCAAACCAATCCACAATCCCCCAGCTCGTTGTAAATGTCACGTTTCAGCTTTGAGACGCTACATGATCATGATCCATCTAGATGATAATGATGATAAAATGATGAGTGTCGGTGCGGTTCAATGAAAGTTACAAGACTCTTTTCGTTCTTCGGTTTTGCATTTCTGTACTATCTGTGACTATCTTATCTTTATCTTTCACAAGCCTTCAGCGATACCAGCTCATTCCTATTTTTAATATTATGGCAACCAAGTAGATAATTGAGTTTACACAAAGAGCGCTCTTAGTCATCCATTGAAAGAATGCACCACTTAATCTAGACTATTTTGCAACTTTCTTTGGAAAATGTGTGCAATAAACATTCCTTTATATACAATCTGTCATTCTGCTTGGTATTGTTTTCTGATAAGAGTTTGTTAATTGCAGTCAGGTATTTTTCTTATTAACACAATCTGTGGTAATAAGTTTAAATAGCCTGGAATTTTTGTTCGTATTTGGTTTTAGATGTCATTTATTAGTATACGGTTTGTAAGCTGAACTCATTCAAAATGGGAAAAATACCGTTCGTCTGTCCGTCTGTATGAACAGGTTGATCTCTAAGAATAAGATAATGGTATATAAGATCTCGTATACTATAAAGGATTTCATCTTTTTTTTTTGATATGTTTATTAAATATACGAGGAGCTAAAGTACTTAAAACCACAGATTCCCTTGACCATCCCGAGTTGACTTGTGAACTCTGATTGATTACGGTGCTTCGCCACAAAAATACCCTTTGCTGCCTCAGTCGCCCTCTGTTTTACTCATTTCTCTGCCTATCTATCGCTGTCACTGTGCTCCTCTTTGATTTGGGCATAATCCACACATAGCCTACTTATCGACACCTTTAGATTGAGTTGCCTGCCACCGCGCAAGAGGCAAGAGGCCCGCCCCACTTTGATGGGATGGGCTGGCGTCAACGTTTCCACAAGGTTTCCCCATTTCACATTTTGTTGACATCGCGTGGCGCATTTGCACGATTCTTGTGTTTGCCTTCGCTCGGGTTGCACTCTCGTCTGGCAAATGTCATTAGCCCCACCTACCACAATAACAACAACAAGAAGAACAAGAACAACAGCCGCATAAATCGCATTAGCCCAAATCTTGAAACGTTGCCACATTTTGTAGCTGCCTTTTGGCGTCTCTTGCTTGTTTACTTGTTTGGGGGCCAAGTGCGGCAAATCGTATCAGAAGCATTAATCATTCATGCTAATCAGGCATTATCTTCACACTTCTCGCCTGTCATTGTTGCTGTGGCTCTGACAATTTTGCAAATTGCCGCCGTAATTGAAATTTACAACCCAACACACACACACACACACATACACGCACGCACACACACAATTTGCACACATTTCGACACTTACACTGGCACACACTAATGACTTAATTCCCGCTAAATCACACGCCGCGACAATTTCCATTCATCCTCCTCCCAACTCTGTTGCAACTCCATATGCTAGATTATTTTGTGTCCGTTACTCGCTTCTAGGCAGTTAAACACTGCACGTACTTGTTACAGTAGTCACCCGTTAACTAAAACACTTTGCAGAATTGCAGAAATTTATACAAGAAATGATGAAATTAATATTTAACATTTTAGAGATTGTGATTTTTTTTTTTTGTAGAAAACGAATGGTTTCTTAAAACTTAAGATAAATGTTTCAGTAAAGTTTTAAATATTAGAAAATTGTTTTTGGTACTTGGTCCAACTTTTATATATTTTTGTAAATTTTGAAAATATTTCTGTGCAGGTAAATTTATTTTTAATTTAAAAT
This sequence comes from Drosophila planitibia, assembly GCA_035043785.1. Lineage (NCBI taxonomy): Eukaryota > Metazoa > Arthropoda > Insecta > Diptera > Drosophilidae > Drosophila > Drosophila planitibia. Next base: position 845,421 of record JAWNMS010000110.1, on the reverse strand, counting down.
TAAATTTTTTCCAAATCCACCTTTCGAGCAAGCACTGTAGTTGAATACAAACCCCCGCCCCCTGCCGGCTCAAGTCGCCCCTGCCTTGCCCACCGGATGCCGCCCTGGTGCCCTTTTGCCCTGTGTCTAGTGATTCATAATTTCATGTTAGCAGTGCTTGCCACCCCCGCAAGCTCGCTCGCTGTTGCCACTGCTGCTCTCTGCCACAGATCAGAGACTTGCCAAAGCGTTCCCACCTCTGCTGCTCTGCTCTGCCCCCTTCTGTTTGCTGCACTAAAGCGCAGCGAGTGCTCAATTTGAAAAGCAAAGCTCAACGAGCATTATCACAGCATGCGCCATGTGGTTTCACTGGTTGCGGTGGTTGGTGGTACGTGGCTCAATGCCACCCGCATTCGGGTTTCAGGTTAACAGCAACCCTCGTTGCGCAATTGCGTAATTTCCTCTCTTTCTTCTGCTTCGTGTGAGGTTCCCTGCCCCCTCCCCCTCTCTGAGTAGTTTGCTAAAAGACTTTCAAGTCACGCAGCCATAATGCAAATTTGACATCTTTATTATAATTAAATTAGGTTTCGCGACAAATAATTTGATGGAAGGGTTCACTGTAGTAGTTCCTCTGGAACCATTTCATTTTGAGGTTAGGCATAAATGGCAATGCGAAAGACATAAAAATTTAATTACCTTAAGCATTTATTATACATGTATCAAACACCATCCATTCGCCATTAACTTAACAGCTCCATTTTGAGTTACTGGCCGCATTCCTCTTGGCCAAATCTTTCGCTATTGTTAATCATTTAAGGCAATGCTGATTCCCAACATTTTCTTCTCCCTGCCCGTCCCGCTTCATGCTAGTTTCGCTACAGTATTGTAAAATATATATATATATATATGTATATAATAAAATATAATAAAAAACTTTTTCGGTCACAAAATGACCATAAAGTTTATTATAATGTTGTATATATGAAACAGTTGCTGGCGTTGGGCTCATAAAATTCCAACAATAATATTATTTTTTTGGAAAAAACGACGACAATTTAGTAATTTGGCTAGGCACGCCTCATCCCCGTCTTGCCAAAAAAATGAAACGCGACGGCAATGAAATAAAATGCTCAAGTGAAAACTTGGACTAATTAACGCTTAGTGCTGCGGCCGTAATTTAAAAGGAAAGTGCGCCACGCTTATGAGACAACAGCAGCAGCAATGAAAACTAGGGAAAAAAAGAAAGAAAATTTATACTCACTATTAGTGGCAGAAATCTGATATCACAGAGTGTATATTATTAGGAACGGGGATCGCATTACATCAGCTCGACAGCAATTGGGCGATTAGAGGTTAACAGTGTGGTTTCTAGATTTGTCTACCAGCAGATTATTTCAATATAGCTATTGTTGTGATAAGACGAAATGAATGGGTATAAAATAAAATAACGACAGCTGCTTAGAAACTGCTTAACTGTTCAAAATTGTAGCTGGCTTAGAGACAAATCTGCAAGCGGAAAAAATAAAATTGAATGAAATAGCAGTAGTTGAAGCCTGTGTTTGAATTTACTACTACGTAGCAGCAAGCGGAACAGAAATATTGTTCTGCTATTGCTACTGCCGCGAACTTTAACAGAGCAACAGCAGAGCCAATGCCTGAAAACTGCAATGCTTAGTTAACAGCTCTGGCAGCCATTCCCGTAGCAGTTCTGTTACCAGCTACGCGCTGCAATCAAGTATACATTTGTTACAGCAGTATTAAAAATTGTACAATTCGGCTGCATTGCTCTCACTCTGTTCTTGTCGTTTCTGCTATTGCTACAACTGCACAGAATATTTTTTTGCTTTTGCTCCTGTAAATCACAGAGCAAAGCGAACTGAAAGGATCGCTGCTAATTCTCTGTTAAAGTTCTTAACCATAGCTGTAGCAATAGAAAAACAAAAATGTGTGAGTTATCCCAGCATTATTCATCACTGACTTTTAGCTTATAGAAACGAAATGCAATGTTAAAGCAACAGCTGCATTGGGCAACGAAATGAAGTGGAATGGAACAGTGGCAGCTGCGCTTAAGAGCACCGTTAAATGTTCGCATATGTAAATCCCCATTTGTCACAATCAAAAAAAAGAAGGAGAATAACTTAAAGTGAAATCGGGCCTCGGGCGCAGTAATTTTGGCGTCAAGAAGAAATAAACGCTGACATTTCTAATTTGAGCGACAAGAGAAGAGCGAAGGGGTCGACAGTGGTCGTCGCGTCGTCTCGGGGTGGCAAGACAAATGACGGGGCAAGGCCCAAAAAATAATTCGAAGCAACGTTTAATTGCGGTTAAGCAGACGGCGTTAAGCTTCAAAACCTGAGACCGATGTTGTTGCCCCCTCGGGGTTAGGGCCAGTACTTTTTCAGGGGTAGCTGCTGACTCAAAATATAGTTGTGTGCTCCGCCCTATTCAATAACTCAACAAAAGCCACACACACAACTTTTTTCCATGCATTTTCAATTACAAGAGCGCTTAAAGTTTGTTGAATAAAGCGTAATCAAAGAGCAATAAAAACAGGAACAGCAACAAATAAAAAAAAAAATGGTTGAAAAACTTTTGTATTTTCTTTTCTTTACAAAGCGGGGCAATGTTACCCTTGTTGTGTAATATTTGTATGGCCTGGATTGCATGTCCCCCTTCACTCTCCTGCCTGCCCCTGCTCCCTGCTACACACTTAGTTTGTTGTATAATTCATTTCTAATGCCACTTTTATTATTGATTTCTACAACTCCGCGCATCAAGTCCGGGTCGCTGTTTGCGTGTAATTGCTTGCCCCTCTATTCAAAATGGCCTGTTTCCATGTCGTCTGTTAATGTGTGTGTGATAAGAGGCTATTGTTGTTATATATATTGCTAAATTGTTAGTGCCTGTTGTCTGGTGTGTTGTGCATGTGCCAACAAGCTAATAAATTACACTGAACAGCGCTGATTTATTGGCCGAGCCAAAGCGTATCGAACCCAAAGCGTGTCTAATCTAACTGGGTCGATCTTCAACCGGGCTAACTGAGCATGCCCCGAACTTAACTAGTTACAGAAGGTCTCTGCCTTTCAATCGAGAATCGAGACTACAAATGCACAGTTTAATTCACGGCTTACAGTTGAAACGCTGAGCATTTGTCAGACTTATCGATTAGTTTTCTATATGCAACCCTCAGAAATGTAGATGAGAAACTGTTCCATTCCACTTTGGAGCTGTTTTTTTTTAAATATTTATATTGGTTTAAGGGTATAATAAAGTTGTGCAAAATTATGTAATGGGCAGAGAGAAGCCATAAAGTATAGATACTCTTGAACAACATCAACAGACGAGACGATCTGACCTTATCCGTCTGTACATCTGTATAAACAAGAGCTAGAGACTTTAACCTTATATGTATATATATCGTCTATCTGCCTGTGGTATGCAGATAGTGTTTATTTATTTTGATCGATAGCTGTCCTCGTTTCGTCAATAGCAATACAAATCGATTTCCGATAGCAATAAAATACATAAATATAAAGATAAAGTCTTTTAGGTGATATATAATGTAACCTGACGTATTATTGATCAACTGTAAGGATTTAATTAAGATCGCAGATTTAGTTAACCAAAACTTATTTTCATATTCATAATATATAGTGCTGGGCTAAGGGCATCTCCTAGCAGAGCTGTCTCAACAAGAACATGCTAACATGCTTTATATTAATAAAAAAAATATTCCTTCCCAGTTGGATAACTCATTGATGTAAACTTGGAGTCAAACCTTTCCCTTTCTTGAAAATGTTTCCATAATGTTTCATGCCACATTGATGTGGCCATCAAAGCGAGCAGTTAGCTTGGACACGCCTCTGCTGTGTTTTTTGTTGGTGGCTGGCAAGCTGTATGTGGTGGCCCTCTAGCCAATTCATTCATGCATATGCGCAACACTTGCACAATTGCCACAATTACGAGTACATTTTATATTTTAATTTCTTTTGACTTTTACCGAGCATTTTGTGTTGTTTTTTTTTAAATGCTTTCTGTTTTTCTATGGCCAGTTAAAAACGAAACAAAAAGTGGAAATTGGCGCAAGGAAAGTGTGAAAAGCAAATAAAAGTAAACTATAACAAATCGTGCTTCTATATATGGCATATATCATGACTACACACATATGTAGATGAGTTGGGGAAGTAGTGCATGAGCTAAATATCAAAGGTTGTTGTGGTGGGCTCATTATATTTTATGGGCCTACCGGCCGGTTCCCCAAACGACCGCAGCGGCATAGTTTCAAGGCTCATTCGAGTCAGGTGAGGTCGCTGCCAAGTTCTCAACGTTTATATTTTTTCTGGTTCTCTCTGGCTTATGCCACATTTGGCAAAGGCATTTAGCCTTCGATACGAGACCGCCACACTTTTCACTTTCACTCGAAATTTGTATGCCAAAAGAGCATTATTTTTTTATTTATTAATTTTTTTTTTTGGCGATGACAAATCTCATTAGTGTAATCGGATTTCATTATGAAATTTATGGAAATTTGTAGGTTTTGTAAAGCTCAAAGAAACTAACTTGGTAGCTACGTAAACAAGTTGGGATTGAAACACGCCTGCTCTGCCGTGAAACAATATGGCATTGAAACAGTTGTAGGCACGTGTTTGAAGTGTGGAGTGTACACTCAGAAAAAAATCGCACTCAATTTTAGAAATTCGCATTACTTTTGGTATATTTCTAAAAACCTCTTTCATTTCTTAATTTAAGAGTACATTTTTCTAAAGTTCTAAATGCATTTCCTAATAAAAGAAACGAAAACATAAAAAACAAATTAATTGTGAAATTTTCGACTTTCTAATTTTTAGAAATTGGTTTTCTTACATTTAGAAATTATTTCTAAAACAAGAAAAACTTTATAGTTTCAGATCGATTTTCCAAAATTCAGGGCAATTTTTTTTTGTTTGAGTGTAGAGTGTCTTAGCCTGAAAACTTGTTTATGTAAATGCTGGCAACAATTACAAGAACCTATATATATGTATATTACATTCTTGACCGATTGTTATTAGAGGTTGGCCAATGCAAATCTTCAAATAGTCGGCGAAGCGTATCGCAGTTGATGCAGTGCACGCTATCAAAAGCGGAGGATGCTTCGGCTGCTGCCTGGTGCCTGCTGCCTGCTGCTAGTTTGCCAGTGTCCAGTGGTGCAACAACTTTTAATTAAATCCAATTACCCACTCGAGCAACAACACAACAATACAATGTTTAACATAATAATAATAATATTTCTCTTTCGTTTCGTTTCGTTTTGCAGAAATCCGGCATCAGCAATTTCGGCTGAATATGTCGCGCGACTACGAGCTGAATAGCGTGGCCCAAGACGATCCCGCACTCATTGCATTCCTGCGCCAAATTCACATGCGCAAGTATATGTATATGGCCAAAAGCGCCACCGTCTCCAGCTCCAGCGGCAAGTCGCCGGCTGCCTCAGCAGCTGTACCGCCCGCCGGTACGGGCAACATCAGCAGCAGCAGTAGCAGTGGCAACAGCATCACCGATCAGCTGGCGCATTATGTGTCCGATTTGGTTGGCGGCAAACTCAATGGAGCAGTTATACAATCGTTAAGCGGTCCGCTGGCGAATCTGATAACGGCGCCCTGGCTGAGCGAGCAGCTCAACTGGATGGGCGTGCTGGTTGAGCCGGAGCCACGCTGGTATTTCGCGTTGCGCAAACAGAATGCGCAACGGCCACGCATGCAGGTGGTGCATGCCTGCGTCTCCCCAAATCCCTTTCCCAAAGAGGTAATTACCGATTGACTTAAACATCCATATATCAATCCATATTAATGACTCATCTATTCATTTGGCCAGATCACCATACACAATGAGGATGTGCGCATAAACAGTTTGCACGATGAGGAAACATCGTGGTTCAATTCGCGTGTCAAATGCTTTCCGCTCTACACAATCATGCTGGCATGTGAGCGCACCGAATACGATCTGCTCAGTCTGGGCGTGCAGGGGCATGAGCTGGAGGTAAGCGCACATTCGTGCAGCAGTTGCACATATTTGGGCATTTCCACATAAAAAGCCAAGACGTTAACTGAGCTGGATTGAACATGGATTAGATTACTTCAAAAATTGAATAAGCGAAATCCTATTCATGAATAGGGATCTTCAAATTAGAAGGTTTATCGGTATAGAACAGCCCTTAACAGGACACTACTAATGACAGCTTACCTACTTTTCGTAGTAGACTTTTACTAACAAATCTTGCTGCTATTTCTGATAGATCCAATGTTGATTTAATCTTCATACACAAACCAATAAATGGCGATATTGAATGTTCCTCATTAATCAGCCAAGTTAGTTTTGCTGTTCCGATCAGCAGTAGAAGGAATTTTCTAGCTCTTTCCATTCTTCAAACTTGGAAATCAAACTATTCAAAGCACATTTCGAAACTCTCGCTCTTTTATTATTTAAATAAATAAGTATATAATAATTAAGATGAAAAGTATTTCTTGTGGAAATGCTCATATATATGCATATCACTTTCAATATAATATATATGTAAATTAAACGTTCTCTCCTTGCCACTTTGCAGATCCTGCAGACGCTGCCCTTTGACAAGATCAGAATCGATATAATCTCGATACATTTGCTGGATGATCACGAGGATGTGCGCGACTATGTGCAGAGCATAACAAAGTTCCTAGCGGGCAAATTCTACAAATTGCAGCGCAAAATCGGACGCAACTATTTCTATCAACGCCTCAATGCCAGCGCCAGTCGTACGCGCAAGAAAGATATACTGCTGCTCAAGACCCCAATACAATAACTACAACTACAACAGCAACCACAACAGCAACGAAGAAGGGATTCAGCTATTAGAAATGTGCGTTAAATGTTAGTCCTCGATATGTTAGACTCGATAATAAAGTAGAGAGAATGCAATTAGCAACATCAAAGAGCAACGACGCGTACTAAATAACAAAAAACCAACTTTCGAAAAACTTAAAAAACGTTTATGTTATAATGATAATTATTACATATATATACCATACAACAAAAACACACTATTCATATACATACATGTTAAATATTATATATACACATAAAACTGTATACCCAATATGATATACACATATACATACACACATATATATGCATTGTACGTTTAGTTTCACTTTCATTGCTATGTTTTGTCGTAAGCAGAAAAACAAATTTGAAAACTGATTACTTTTTTTGTTTTTCCTTTTTCTATTTTTTTTTTGTGTCGAAATTGTTTAATATTATCATTTTTTTCTTTCTGTGTCTGAGTTCGATACACAATGATTATGATTATGATTACGATTATGATTCTTTATATATATATATAAATCGAAAACAAGCTCTAGCTAAGGTATTATGATTTTTGCTATAAGCTATGCTACATAAATATAGAAATTTAATTTAGGCGCGCCCCTAAACTTGTCTTGATCATGTATGTATAAATTAAATAAATTTACAACTATTATTTGTAATTGGTTTGCTATAAATATATATATATATATATTATAAAACTTTAGACTTCATAAACAACATACACTACATACTATATAATATATCGGTATAGATAAACAACTATAAATTATTAACTATAGCTATGCGAGTTTATGTTAAATCGAATGCTTTATGTAGTAAACCATAAGTAAAAAATACATCAAAATCACTAAAAACAAAACACAAAATACAAATATTTAAATTATATTAAATTATTGAACCAAATCAAGCCCAAGCACATTCATACACACACACACACAACTCACACACACCCATACACGATTATAAAAATAAAATAAAAAACAAAAATCATTGCAAAATCTGCTTTCAAAACTCATCTCATACTCATAGTTAAAAGTAAGCAAAACAAGGAAATTGATAAATATTAAAAACATTAACAAATTATAAATGAGGCAGCATTCAAAATAAAACTTGAAATATCACAAAACAAATAAAGAATTGCACTTAAAACTAGCAAAATAATACAAAAAATCACACACCAACAAACACATGCACATTTTTATGTATTAGCAAATAAATGTATGTAAATTAAATGTAGCTCCAAACAAATAATATAATAATAATTACAATTTATATAAAAGAGAACAACAAAAAAAACACAATTACACACGTATTTCAATTACATTTTTAGTAATTACATAATGTATTATTATTTTGTATATTTCATTGCACACACACACACACACACACACACAAACACAGTTGACGGTTGTTGTTGTTGTTGTTGCTGCAGCAATGTGAACTCGTTGCACCTCGCACTAGCACCACTCCCCTACTTACCCCCTCGAGCCACCACTGCTTACAATTTTTTATGGAAACGAATATACTATTTATAATGAATACAACAAAAAATCAGTGCCTTTTACTTAGACTTTAAACAAATGAAACCCAAATTGTTTAAGCTTAAAAAATGATTATAGAACATGATGATATGTGTAAGTACTCAAGCACTTGACACAACTCAACAACCGTCACTTAGATAAACAAAATAAAGAAGAAAAACAACAACAATCGCCGCCTCTTAAACTTGCCTTATCGATGTTGTCAGTAGGCCCCATCTATATAACTATAACTATATTTAGATCTGTCAGTTAATCAAGTGTAAAACTCGCACAGTTACTAAACAAATCCGTCACAACAATTTATTTAAACGCTTTGTACAAAGTCAAGAAAAAACCAACTACACACACACATACAAATACACACACAACACACACGCAAACATCACGTTTAAATGTTAAGCTTAGCGCTAATTTGAAAGTTTTGTGTTTTAAGCCTAGTTTTAATTATTTAGTTGTGTATTTTTTTGTGTACATTTAGCGTTTAACCAAATTTTAAGTAGGCTTAATTTACATATATACATAAACAATACATTTAATTCGGCATCACACACATACACATACACACCCATACATAAATACACACACACACACATACAAGAAAAAAAGGCTAAGCTCGAAATTATTTATAAAAGTAAGCAGAAACGAATACATTTTAGTAAATAATAAATAAATAAAGCAACGAAAAATTCCAAAAAAATACAAGAATTATGTAGAAATTTGACTTTATCTGGCACAACAGGCATATACTAGAACTACATAAATATAAACTATATATCGTATACAAAAGGGAAATTGTTTATCTTATGAAAGAAATGACTTACAAAAACAACTTTTGAATTAAACTATACAAAATGCGAATATAAAAACAAATGCGGTAAATGCTAAAAATAATCAAACATATAGCTAGACACTTGCGAACAAATTGAAAACAGGCTTACACACAACAAAAATAAAGGGATGAAATTACTGAAATTTATTAACTAAAACCAACAAAATTTACACAATACATGAAATAAAGATTTACATAAAATGTAAAAAACAAAAAAAAACGTGTAGAAAGATTTCTAAGTTTCTGAACAATGCCATCAAAAAAGGCTTGATTAATTTTTATTTTTATTTTATTTCTCTTATTGTCATGCACATATTTTGTGTGCAGTATTCGAAATGGGTTTGATGTGAAAACATGTAAGTATATTGTATACGGTCGTGGCTAAGAAATGGAAGGGTAATTCCTTATAATCCACTTTTAATTTAGCTGCATTTGCTAACGATTCTGATTACTGAACAAATTGACGTGTGAAGCCAGCAATTAGTCGTCAACCACAGTGTTCTAATGCCTGTTTCGCATGTCTTCTTATTCTTATTTTTATTTTAAGAGTTGTAATTAACAAGCAACAATTAATCGAAATGATTTTAATCTGTTTGATTCCCAAGCTCACGTTAATTGCCATATTTCTACAATGCGGCTGCCTTTAGTCGCAGCCCTAAAAGCAGGCAACACTTTTTAGCAGCTCGTTGTCAGCAACAACCTGTTGCACGCAACGAGTTAACGTGCCCACCCTGTACGCCTGTAAGCAAATGTGGTAAGTCGAAAGCCATTAAACCAACACTTAGTCAGGGCTTGGCTTGGAGTGGGTATGTCGGAAGTCAAAGAATTGATCCCTTTTTAAGAGGCCACAAAGCCGACAGCCAACAAAACAGCAGCAGCGACGAGAACTCATTAAAACGGCCTTAGCATGCAGTTTGGTTTTTATCGAGTGTTGAAATTCATACGCTATGCGCAGTTTGTACGCATTGGGATTAAGAGAGCAACAGAGCAACAGCAGCCGTGGTTGGTAAGGGGAAGACCATTGTCTGGGACATAGATTTTCAGATGCCTTCCAGCACAGTGGCGCCTAGAATGGCCTGGAAGCTTTTTTTACGGTTTGGTTGTCTTATTTTTATTCTATTTTTTTGGCCGCCCTCGCGACTGCAACAGGCTGTTGACGGAGCTTTTCTAGCTTGCGTTCTCTCTCAAATGCGCAAGCGTCGAGCTGACACACTAACACAAATGCAGTCAGTTGTGGGCGGGCGTAGGAGGAGCAGCTGCGCACGAAAGTGAAAGCTGCGACTTTCAAACTGTTGCGCTCAAGCTAAAGCATTTGAAGCTAAAAATCAATAGCAATAAGGTGCTGGCTAAAGCAAACAGCTGTCAACCTACGTCAACTGACAAGAACAAGAACGAATCGGACCAGACTAAAGTATGCTGCTGCTGCTGCTTCCCTTCTTCTTCTGCTGCTGTTGCTGCTGTAGCGCAGCTTTTAGTGCTGCGCACAGTAGGCGAAAAATGTTATTATTGCATTTAAATTTGCTGTGCGTATGTTTATGCACAGCACTGTGCGACTGCTGCGACAATTGACAATTTAGACTTTAAAGTGCTAAAAGAATTAACTTGTCATGCTTTAACTACTTTATACATAAATTATTTTAATCAGTCATATTTCGTTTATTAATTATTATATCAATAAATAGAAAAATAGCAAATACAAATTAAATCTATCTGCTTTAAAAGGAAATAACTTCTGTTCATAAGGTTCTCTCTGCCCAAATCAGATATCATTCATGTAGCTAGTTCTGGATTTGCACACAAAAATTTAACTTAATAATAAGCAATTTTGGCCACTTATAAAAGGCATTGGGCAATAGAAAAGCTTGCGCAGAGCTTTCGCTGGATGGCGCGTGTGCCTAACCTACAGCACACAAGCAGAGCAACACTCTCACACACTCTCACACACACACACACAAGCAGGCAGGCAAAGTGCGTAGGAATTTGTAGGCAACAAACTGCTGTTGTACAAATGCGAGTGTGTGTGTGTGTGTGTGTGAAACTCCGAAGAGGCAGCAACGAGTCGCAAGCTGCGCTGGCAACACACAACGAACACGAACGTAATTTCAGTAGGACAGGCAGTCCTTCGACTGACGGTCAACGCGAGCAGCCACCAAAAAACTAAAGCCACTTAAATGAAATCAGCCAGCAGAGAACAGTGATAAATACAACAAAAAGCAAAAGAAATGTAAAGCATGTTTCTATCTATGTGTGTGTGTGTGTGTGTATGTTATATTTTATTTATGAAATAAAGCAAATATTTAATAACATTAAAGTACTGTATGAAAAACGAGAGAGAACAAATATGGCGACAGGGCAAAGCTTTCGACTCTTTTCTTGCACATTTTTAATGTGAAGCGAGTTGAAATAAAATTGACACTGAACTTCAATTGCTAAATTTACACGCATATAATCCAACTGTATATATCTATGTATATTTATAAATAAATTTCTGATATGCGTGACAGCAACAACAACAACAAGAAAAAGAGCGCCGCGAAAGAAAATGCTGCATAATAATCTATGGCTCAAGCATATGGTGAGCTTAAGTTGCGGCTCTTGTTGCTATTTTTACAAGAGCACCAACTGCAACAACAACAATTACGTACATGTTAATTATAGAATGTATATGTGTGTGTGTGTGTGTGTGCGCGCAAAAGCAAGCAGGCGACAGCATAGCGGACAAAGTGTGCAAGCAACAACAATGTAAACTTGACTTGTGCACACACATACAATCTAAGAAATGCGCGCGTGTGTGTGGTTGTGTGTGTGTGTGTGTGCGCGCTTATTGCGTCGCCATACGTATCGGCCACTCTCTCTCTCTCTCACACTCTTTGCCTGTGCATATGTGTGTGTGTGTGTGTCTGTGTATGTGTGGGCGTGCGACAATTTTTCACCTTATTTTTGTTGCTTTGTTGCTGGCCATAAACATTGACAGTGAGGCGCCCTCTGGGCAATTAGATGCCCAGGATCTGCTACCCACTCGCACGCCCACAACACATTCACTCTCAGTCTCTCTCTCTCTCTCCGTCTCTCTCTCTCGCACGCTCGCGCTCTTTTCATAGTAACGTCATCGTGAGCCTGCAAACACCTGCGGTTCGCCGCCTGCCCTCACACACAAATACATATACAAATACAAATACAAACAACACACACATACACACATTGCCGGCGCTCTTACAAGCTCACTCAGTGGCTCTCTTCGATTTGCGCTCTCTCTCTCTCATTACGGAGCCGCAGTCAGAAAAAAACAGTAATATCTAGCGGCCGCTGCTGCTGCTGTCGTCAGTCGCTGACGTTGTTTGCGTCAAAAAGAAGTTGTTGCTGCCTACGAGCATAAAGTAAACCAAAAAAAAATATATATATATAAAATAGGAAAATTAATGTGAAATTAAGTCATATATTTATAAATATACATATATATTGTAAATGTATGTGTGTTGTGTGTTATGCCTCTTTTCAGTTAGTCAGGAAGTCCGCAACTAAACTATAGCCTCCACCAACAACAATATAAAACAACAACCATTTGCATGTCTTCGTTCGTTTGGGCTGAAAATGATATAAAAAACTACATGAGCAGCGCTATAAATGTCAAACTGAGGTAAGTCGCACAATATAATATATACATTGCAAGTGCAGTTAAATGATTTGACCTTTGACGCTTGTGTGTGCGCCTGTGTGTGGCAACAGGTGCGTCCGCCTCTCGCCTCTCGCCTCTTGCCACCCCCACTCCGCAATAAGCTCTCTATTTGCCGCCCAAGAATAAAAGAGGCAAGCAGCAAACAAGAGCAAATGCGAAATGCAAATTTGCCAACAGCGCCAATTAGCGATTTGTGCTCCTCTCTCCTTAAAAATGTGTTCAGGTGGTGTACGGATGGTATTCACTGTACAGGTGCAGGGGCTGGTCTCCCATTATCATCATCATCTATTCAAATTTAATAGATTATATGATTATGCAAATTTTGAGTTACCTTTCGAAGAAGCTCAAAAGATGCCCAAAAATCCAAAGAGCCACAATTCGTTTCCGCTTCCGCTTCCGTTTATTTTTCATGCTAATTTTTTGTGGCATACTTCTAGGCTGCACGAAAAATCATATGACCAAAGAATAGCAGTTTTCTGATTTAAAAGGTGGCTTAAGAGATGAAGCCAAAAATAAATATATAAAAATTAAATAGCTAAAATATATATTGAAAGTATTAAATCAAGCCAAATATTGAGTAATATTGAGTATATGTCTTAAATTTGTGAATCAGTAAATAAAGTTAGAACAATTATCTTATGCACTCCAAATACTACATATCCTGATAGACAGGAGTCAAGCTGCCGACATCTAAATATACTTTTAGCGCGAAGTTGAAGATTTTATTCTATTTATTATGTGATGTTGTGTTATTATATATGATTGTATTTCTACACTCTGCTCAATCTCACAACTAAGAATTAAAATTATTCGACCGATTGCTTTTATGACAACTTTATAATATTCTATTCCGAACACGCACCGGCGAACATTTGTGCAAATCAACGGATATATATTTTATCAATATAGCTTTAAAGCTCAGCTACAAATCAGAATGTCGGGAAATGCTTATGTGAGACATGTTTCTAAGCAGCAACATTAATATAATGATTGTGTCTAGATAAAAGACATTAATGCGATAAATAACCAATGTCATTATTCGCAGGTAGTAAATCTGTTCTTAGATCATGATACGCCTTGGCTTCATTTAAAAAAGAGGGTCGCCTTTGCGAAATTTTGGGCAGAGGAAAAAATAGGAAAAAATTGCCGTCAGGTTAAAAGAAACCGATTCCATTTTCTGAGATATTTCTGATATATTTACTGTTATTAATTGTTAATAATAACTAACTAAGATTGTTTATTGTTTGGTGACCTCTTTGTCGAATTTAAATATGAGTTTCGCTGGTTTCAGATAAACTAACAAATTATGCTAGGTTTGCGAATATATTCAAATTAACTTCAAGCACTTCAGCAAACTATCGCCATTCAGCCAATTATGGCCAAAAATCTGTTCATATTAATATGAAAGCTGTCAGAACCTGATTTTTTTATTCAGTGTGTAAATGAAATAAATTTGCAACAACACCAAAGTCACGTGGCCTTCATTATTTTCCTAAACCAGATCAGGTGGCAGGACATGTGACTTGATTTTAGTTGAAATATGACTTTGAAAGAGGCGCCAGGAGCAGCAGCTGTCAATGTGGCAAGTGGCAAGTCGGTGGAGTCCTATTGTGTTGACTTCATTTACTTTGATTGAATGCTGTTGACACGAGTCCCGCCAGATGGCTGCTGGATATGTGGATTTGTGGATCTCTCTGGATATGTGTTAAAAATAGCAGCAATACCAGCAGCCACAAAAATAACAACAACAACAACAAGAAGAAGAACAACCACAATGACAGCATTCATATTCTCTCACACAGCGAGAAATTCGTTTTGATTAAGACTTGCGTAAACAGCCGGAAGGAAGCTGTGGCATTAATTCCCCGCCGTCCGTTCCGAATCCGCATTATAAATGAAACGCAAATATTTGTGTGTCCACAATACGGATGCACACACATATACATATATTACCTATACATATAAAAAACCAATTCACAAAATACCACATAAGCCATAGTTCAGTAAAGGAAAGTAAAGGACTCGTGGAAAGCACTCTCGTTTCATTGTTGAATAGCTCCATAAACTGGGAGCCTTCTTAGCTCTTAGCTCTCATAAAAAGCGCATAAACAAAACACAAAATGTAACTTAAAGTTTGCTTAAACAGCTCTTACTGCCTTTTGGGTATTTAAAGTATATTTTGCAGAGTGTATTTCACAACATATGTGATTCACTTATAGTCACTTGATTAATTATCGATCAATTTATTTTTATCATATCATATATCATATCATATATCAATTTGATTGAAGCAAATAAAATCAGATAAATATGTTATGATACGCACAACTCGAAAGCATTTATTTCTTTATTTTATTCTGCTTTATTAATATTTTTATATTGAACAGTTGTTAAACCCAATAACTACCCATTAAAAAAAGATACAAGGGTATATTGAAGCTGTGCAAAAGTATGTAGCAGGCAGAGAGAAGGATCATAGACCCCCATATTAAATATATTCTTGATTAGCAGCAAACGGCGAGTCTTTCTAGACCGTATTTATGAACATATCAGCCGATCTCAGAGACTCTAAAAGTTTGGATTTTGATTTCCCGAACATCGATATAATAATAAAAATAAGCTGCATTTTAGAGATATATAATTCCAAACTAACCTCAACATAATATCGGTTGAGTAACATGAAAGTGTATTCTTACTTGTTTATCACTCAAATTTTGTATTTATACGAATTTCCTTTGACATTACTTATTCATTTACCATTTGATGTCCGCCGATAAGTAAACACTGAAAGTATATCATAATTAGTTTCCTATCGCCAAGGCAGAAGTTCTATCTGAATATTTACTGTACCTAGCTATCAAATTTAGCAATCGATTAAGTGGGCCATTGCTTGATTAACGGATCAATCTGTCGCCGTCTTCTGCAAGTGCCTAAGCGAGACCTACCAAAACTACCCCTACTTACCACCCCCAACCCTCCCCTCCCCCACACACATATACTGTTCGCCTCCTCTTTCCCCGCCCGGCTTCTTTGGGATTATTAATCAAAATTCTGGGCGGCAGCCGTTGTTGCAAGCAATTAATTTAAAACTGAGCAAATATCAATCATAGTCCGAGCACGTTTCCAAAGTCTGGCCATATATCCCTCGGATCTCATTAGGGACATGGGGGAGTCAAGTCGAGTTGAGTCAAAATTGGAATTCGAATTGGAAGTGGAATACAATGGCGTCATATGGCGCATCACGAAACCTCAACGACGACAATCCATTTACTTAATGAGATTGCAAGTGACATTGTAAACTGAAACTCGTCTCGAGGTGCCTGCACAGTTAGGGCTCCCTAACCAGGCTCTCCTGCGGGTGGGGGAGAGGTGTGCAGCACAATGTCGGCCAGTCTCATATAGTAAGTTAAGTGAGCCAAGTTCATTCATAAAAGGCGTCGCCAGCCAAAATATAAAAACAACAACAACAACATAAATGTATGAAAAAATAATCAATGGGAGGCGTAGGGGGTGCGTAGGGGGTTCCCTACTGCGCATATACAAAGTGTCTAAAAATAGCTGGACAAATGCAAAAAGATATCAAATTTAAAAAGTCTTGGCCGAAAAAAAAACAACTAAAGTCTTAAGGCAGCTGACGGGGCAAAGTAGTGAGCAACATTTTGTTGAAAATATAAAAGAAAATGTGGCCAAATGGAAAGAAGAGCAAAAAGAGTGGGAAAGCTAGGGAGAGAGAGGGAGAGAGGGTAGCTATTTTTGGAAAGTAACGCACGAGCGAGGGGGTGAGTCGGTGTGTGTGTGTGTGACAGAGACAGAGAGAGAGAACGTCAAAGCTTAACGCTGAGCTCATACTCCAGACGGGCGCCACCAGCCCAGAAGCAAACTTTGCATTGCGTGCGTGCGTGGGCATTAAAAGCTGCACGAAACCGAACACAAAACGAAAGCTCAATGCGTGGGCGTCGCTGTCGACGCAACAGGAGCACCAGCAGTCGTCGGCCGTCAGCAGCAGCAGCAGCGTCAGCAAAAGCTTTTCGTATAAAAGCTGTATGCCAACTTTACCCCATGCCCGCCAACTGGAAGGCTGGAATGTGAAGCTTCGCAGTGTCGTGACGCGCTGTCGGGAGGCTTTTAGTGGACTTCGTGTAACGGTTGTCGGCTCGTGGCTCTGTCTACCTGATGCTCGGCGAGTACTCGCAGCAAGGCGACACTTCGACTTGATTTCAGTTCAACCTGGTGAGCGCAGCAAAGTGAACGCTGGGCAGAGTGTTGAGCGGTTAAATAAGAAAAGTGACTCCCTACAGAAAGTAGGGAATAAATTCCCAGCTAGTATTTTGCGCCAGCTAATTCAGCGATTGGCGTCCAGTGTGGCCAGAGCTCGGTTACTTATGGGCTGACGCTGTTGCTGCTGCTCTTGCGTGGCATATGAAGCTCAACATATGGCAGCAGTTGGTATCGATGCCAAAATGCAGCACACTTATCACAAGCACTTTGCGCACTTTTCACCCTGGTAAGTCACTTGGAACACTACGAATGTACAAAACTAAGTTTATCATCTTCACAATGTGTCCAAAGTTTTTCGCTGCTTAACTTTTCCTTTCCATTTCTCTTTTCGCTTGCCTAAAGCATTTTTGCTCTGAAAAGTATGCTACTTTTTTCTGTCTGTCTCGATTACATTTTTATGCATATTTTGTGCGCGTCGCTGGAGTCGCCATTTTGTGTAACGATCGACGACGTGGAGCGTGATATAATGCAATAATTGACTTTAATTAAAGGAAGCTCTTCGTTTGTCGTCCATTCCAATTAAAATGCAAATAAATTACAATTACAACATAATTAACTTTATTCTTTGTCTGTTTGTCAATTGTCATTATGAAATAGTTTGGAAAATTCGCGAAATGAAAGTGCGATACACAAATTAATGATAACAAATTACATATTCATTACAATTATATATACATATACAAAAAAACCCAAAAAAAAATCCCCTGCAAATTGTTATGTGTATCAATTCCTGTCATCAGGCAGCAACTCATGACACAGATAAGATATGTGTAGACACGAGCAGATACAGATACACACTCAACGGTGCTATGTGCAACTGTATCTGACATTGACACCCCCTCCCCCACCTCCTCCACTCCCTGTGCTCTTTACAAAACTGCGCATTTGGTTTTTGGAAGGCATCGAATGTTGATTTTCAATTGATATGCAATTTTCTTGCTGCTGCTGCTTGCTCCTGTCTCTCTGTACACAGATTACATATATTGATACACACACAGGCACACACATAAGCACACACACACACACACACACACTCACACACACATACTGATTCAAGTATATAGAAAATAACTCAGTTCTTTCATCAGACATGTTAACAGATGTTGGAATCTGACAAAGGCTGTTCATTATGCTTGCATTTTATCATGCATATTATTTCTGGGAAATGAATAAAATATTGTGCATAAATTCCATGGAAGCGCTCAGAAGACCCTCTCAATATGCAGCTGGGAGGGAGCTGGCATAATGAGACTCACTTCGTTTCGCATCTGTTGTGCTGGGCAACAGCAACAGGAGCTGCTGCTGCAGTTGTTGCGCTTTGTTGAGTGCCTCCTACGTAAGCCGCTTTGGCAGCACCGCATTCTCACTGAATCCTATTCAGTGCACAGGATGTGCACAATTTCCACATAGTTTGCTTTCAAATTGGAAAAATGCTACCCTCTTACATGGTTTCTAGATAGAGGGACGCAAGAAATGTGCAAATTGTGTGCCCAGAAAAAAATAACAACTTCAAACAGCATAGAAAAAAACAACAAAATTTGAGTTATGCTTTAAATAGCTGCGAATAGCCCATTTAGTTGTTTGGCTCAAAGCGTTAAAGTTCGTTAGTCAGCTTAACGGTCAGGTTGGCCAAGATCAGCGCTGATTCCTAATACCAAGCCGAAGGGCTTTTCATTTGCAAAAGTTGTTGAGCAAACTATAAGCCGCAGTATAAGTTTTCTTTGAAAGTCAAAACTAATAATGACTTGTTACACATTATTTTCAAAAGTGAAGCAAACTTACTTTTACATTGTAGAGTCTAGTATGTAGGAAAGACGAAACATAGTTGGTCAGCTTTGAAAATCGATAATCTTTCGACGAAGTTATGAGAGATGATTAAATGGGAGCAAACGCTGACCAAAGACTGTGTTACAAATTTATAATTCAGCAATTAATCAACCAAAATGTGCCAAAGTATTTTCTACAATTAAGTTAAAGAAACGATTGAAATGCTTATCCGCATGAAATACGCTTACACATTTGCCAAGTAGAGGCAAAATTGGTCTAAGCATTTATTAATAAGTTGCTTTTCACAACAAGCCGAAAATTCTTTGCTGTTTGAGATAATATTATTATAGGGGTCAAAAAAAAAAAAGGTAGACTGAAAACACGTTCATTTTCCCTGAATGGCTGCTCACTGATAAATTTCACTGTTACACAGCTGGAGCAATTTTCTGTGAAGCGCACAAATCATAGCCAATTGCCGCATTGAGTTTCGCAGCCAGCGCTTATCTAATTGCTTTTCATTTTCCGCTGAGCGGAAATGCCTTTTTTTTTGTTTTGCACGCTGTGCACAAATTGTGATTTGTGTATAGAAATGAAAGACCGAAAAACAATTTGTTCCGACTTAACCAGGGCTTAGCAGCAGCAGCAGCATCATTTGCGAGTCGGTTACATAAGCCTTTATGGGCCAGACGTAGCCCAAAACACCTTCCGATCCCACTCGAGATTTGCAGCTGTCTGTTCGTTAATTTTGTTGTTTTGCCCGGCTGCTCGATATTCACAATAACAGGACTCCTAAGAGCTCTAAAGTGCCCAGGCAAGCAGAAGACCTGGAGCCAACACTTCAGGCTCAAGTATTCGACCTTTAACCCCGAGCATTGTGTTGGATATAAATATCCAAGAAAAAACCCGTCTTAAAGTGTGATGAACTGCCTCCTCTCGAGCTGACAGTCGGCCAAGGGGATAAGTGGGCCTACTTCACCGCCCACCACCAACTTCTTATCCTGACAGTGCTGGTTTTATGCTCAGACAGACAGCAACTGACAGCCACAAGCAGGATAAAAAAATATACACCAGAGAAAGTCCTTTGCGGATGTTGGCCAATAAATGCGCAACGAACTTGACTTGAAAGCATTGAAAAACTGGCCAACAGCTGGCAAAAACCCTTTCGACCAAAACTTAACAAGAGCTCACGTAGAACAGTTCTTAAGTAAACAAAAAAAACAACTTGATTCAAACTGAAACTGACTTTGAACAGCTGAACTGTTTGAAAAAAGTTTCTTAATAATGCGTTTGATCTAGAATGGTGAATATTACAACAAAGAAAATATATCAGCTGCATACATGACGTATGTGTAATATATATTCATCTATGAAGAAGAATTGTGTGACTAGACATTATATTCTGCTCCGAGAGTTAACTCCATAATGGCATTGACAACATCACAATTGTGCTTCACCAGCGCCTTGGTGGCCTGCTTGCGGGAACAGCCCGCCTGCATTTCGACTAGCTCGATATCCTTTTCATCCAAAGCGCTGCCAAGTGCACCCACATCAATGTCCTCATCATCACTGTTGTTGACAATAATGGCATCCGGTGACTGATGCGACGATTTCCCATCGTTGATATAGCGTTCGGCTGCCTGGGCGGTGGCTGCATTTGAGGCATTGTCGATCTGCACCTCACCGAAAAAGATGAATGTCTTGCTCCTGGGGCACTGGAACACCTCCGGCTGATCGATGTACAGCAGCATATTGTTGCTCTTACGCATCGCGACACGCGACACATTCGGAATGCGCTGCAAGTCCAGTTTCATGAGTAGGCGTCGTGCCTTCTTCTCGCCACGCGAACACCTTGGCTTCGACATGAAGTTGCCGGCTCGCAAGTCCGAGAGTAGCATCTGCTCGGAGTAGGGCTCATCATCGCTGTCCGTTGAGGAAGAGGCGTTGGCCGAGTTAGAGACGATTGACACCGATTGCAGTTTTTCGCACAAGGTCTTCAGATCCTCCACATTTTCAATTAAGTCCGACTTCTTGGAAATTGCATCGTCACCGTTAGTGTCCCTGCTGTTGTCGACAGATGCACCTGCAACTGATTTTGCGGCAACGTTAGCAGCAGCAGAAGCAGAAGCAGCGGCGGCCTTGGCGGCTGCTGCTTTTTTCCTCTTTTGGTCTTTACCCATCTTTTTCACAGAAATTCCAAATTAGTTTCCCGTTTGAAAGTTGACGAGCTGCGATTTGCTTAACATAAAGTTCAGTTCAGAATTTTGTTTATTAATTTATGAATTGTCTGGAAAAAGTAATTGCAAACTTGCACTTCTGACGTCTTCACCCAAGAAAGTTTCAACACAAAGAAGAAGAAATCAAATTAATTTTGTGTGCTTGGGTGCGCTTGTGGCAGTGTTGTAGATCGACTGTTAAGTGCAACGTTGCTTAAGTTGAGTATTTGTTTAATGGTTGATTTATTTTGGTAATATTGTTGTTGGACAATAACAGCGCCATAAAGCGCTCTAGGCTAACTTTTGAAGTTTTCATATAAATCGACAACTGAAGCAATTTCTGCGATATGGCAACACTTGATCTAACCACGATTAATTTCATTGCATATTGCAGCTCAGAATATAATATTATCAATCGATCACTGATAGTCTGGCTGCTGCTAACGTAATATATATTTATATATATTGAGTTTTTTGGCCAGTACACACCTATCTAAGTGCCTTTCATTAACTTATTTTAACCCATTTAAAATATCAGGCATTTTAAGGGCTAGACCATCCGCATATCATGTTTACTTTATTTTATGCAAAACTCCCTTCGTTTCGCTAGTATCGAATTCGAATAAAAAATGCAACAACTTCCCAATGATATTGAATATACCTTGAATGAATATACACGTTAATAACCAAAACCACTTTTCTTATTGAACAAACTACTGTCAGCAGACGCAAATATTTTCTGTATGCACAAAAAGAGAAGCGAGCACAAATACATCCTGAGATTTATGAATGCACATATCCCTACATATATATATAAAATGTAAAATGTTGTAGATACGCTTCTGCAAGTAACTGAATTCTTTCTTGAGTTTGTGAATAAAAAAGTGTGCGGCCATAGATTATTTTCCTCATTACCTGCGCCAGCCATGAAATGATGATGATTTGTGTATAGGAGCAAAGTCCCGATAAAAGCAATTGATGGGACTTAAGCAGCAGCATTTGCGAGTCAGTTACATCAGACTTTATGAGCTGGAGGTAGCCCTAAATCACTCGATTTTCACAATAATAGGACTCCTAAGAGCTCTAAAGTGCTCAGGCAAGCAGAATAACGGGAGCCAACACTTCCGGCTCAAATATGCGACCAAGCACCAACCTTGTGAATATACCAACAGTATAAAACACATAACGGAAATATCCAAAGTCCGTCTTAAAGTGTGATGGACTGCCTCCTGCAGTGCTGAGTCGGCCAAGCGAATAAAACGCCTATTTCGCCACATCCAACTTTGTACCCCTGACATTGCTGGTTTTATGCTCAAACAGACAGCAACTGACAGCCACAAGCAGGATACAAAAAATATACATAAGACCAAATCCTTTGCGGATTTTGGTCAAGAAATTCGCAAAGAAAACATCTTAAAACCGTTGAAACAAAAGAAAATAACCAGAAACTGGCTCAAAACTTTTGGCCTAAAACTCAAGAAGAACGAACGCAAAACTTAAAGTCTCAAAGGTAGCAAAATTCTAAAACAAACATGGAACAACTTGCTCCAAAACGCAGATTCTGCTTTACAATCGGACTGCGCGATGCTCTTATCTTAGTGTAATAATCGCCTAATACAGTTTTAGAAATGATTTCTTATTCATGAGCTTAGTATATTATAACTCCAAAACTGTTGCGATGAGATGGAGCTATGAAAGATGTTTAAAGAAGATCGTGAATAATCTATCCTTTAATTGTATAGCACTTCATTTAAGACCTTGAGAGATTTAAATGTTGGCTGGAAAAGATATTTTAAAAAAATTTATCAGCACTTACTAATGAATTCAATAAGCTCCTTTCCCTTCCGATGCAGGGTATTAAAATGCACAATATTTCGGCCATAAATGCTACGGAACTTGAAATTGTTTGTAGAAAGTTACAGTCGTTAAAGTTGGGCAGGGGGTGAGAGGGAGTGGGCATGTGGCCCACGGTTTACGGCACGTCCCCCACAATTGTTTCTGGCTACTTAAGCTGTTTACTCAAGCGTAAGGCGTTTGCCATGTGGCCAGGTGATGACAGCCATCTCTGACAGCTGCCCCTGACTGTGTCTTCGCTTGTGGCATCTGTTTTTCTGGCTGTGCCTGTCAGTTGATTTTGTATTTCGCACGCGTCCAGCGAACGCCGATTAAAACTCTGCGCGCTCAACTTAATCAATTTCCGGTTTAATTTTCACTACAGCCAGCTTTAGTTAGACATCCCGTGGCTTTGAAGAAGATTTGAAAAGAATTGTGTCTTACAAGCTGTGCACGTTTTAAGTACAGATATTTCTAATCACAAGGTTAAGGTTCTTCCAAACATATCTGACCTCAGTTGATATATCAACATATATTCTATTATAACAGTGTAATATCTTTGCTGGTGGTTTCTACTATCTGCGTTTGTTAAGCCTAGCTCTAAAATTAAAGGAGATATAGGCATTGGAATTTTTCAGGGTGCGGTGGGCGTGGAAATGAAATTACCAATCTTAGGAGGAGGTTTGTCGTAATCTATCTTCCAAGCTTGGAAACTCTAGATTTAAAATTGCAGTCGATTTTTCTTTGGTTTTTTTTTTTGGATGGAAGAGGATGTGGCCGGAAAATAGTTTTCACCTTTCGAAGGGCTGCTACGAGTAACATACCTTTCGATTCTGAAGATATCTGTGAGATACGTGCTTTTATCGAATTGCGATTAGCTGTGTTATCGATATCCTGGTAACATTTGGAAAGTTGGTCCGACTCGACCACAGCTACAAGTTTCTAGTTTTAAGGGTTCGGAAAAGAGTTGCGTTAGTCCAGACGGACGAGCAGCGGCATTATACAAACCAAATTTACTTTCATATTTTCGGTATCAGAGTTTAATAATGCTGCATACAGTAAATGCGCTGTAGTCGTATGATTTATATTATTTTGCCACATTTTTTTACACAAAGATGTAGATTGATTACACATTTCCATAAAGTGTGTTGGGTAATGTGAAGCACAAAGAATTTGCTGTGTGCAGGAAGCATGTGTAATAAATATAAGTACATGTATTGGTCCTATTGTGTTTTAGCACACTTCTGAACAGGGTATCACATTGAGGAGCTCGGTCTCCCCGTCTCTTACAAAATTCGAGCTTGTTTTATTTTTGTTCATTTTCACGCACAAATTTGTTGGAGCCGCGAATTCGGTCACAATGCAAAGCCCAAAGTCCTTTTTACGGCTGCCGGCGACAGCTGCAAATTGAATGAAATTAAGCCGAATTTAGAGTCCGCCATTTATTAAGTGGCTTTGCATTGTGAAAGGACGACTGACTGCCTGACTGCCTGACAACAGAACGCCAAAAGAAGAAGAAGAAGAACGCAACAAAAGCCATTTTAATTGAATGAATACTTATTCAGTAAGTTCTAGTGAAAGGCACCAGCACCTGGCAACTACGAAACCAACAGTAATAACAACATCAGCAAAAACACCTCCATGAAAAGCTTATTAATCCGCCATAAAAATAGCTGGGAAAACTGGAGTTAAGGCTGAGCAATTGTGTGTAAGGACCAAGTTACCAGAGGAGCTCAAAGATGGCAGTTGCAAAGAATGTCATCTGTCCAGAAACAAAAGAATGGAAAAGAAACAAAGGCAGGAGAAAATGCATTCTTTTAAAAAACCGGTTCAGTCTCGACAAAGTTATAACTGTGAAGACTTTTGACACATCTCTCTGATCTTATGATTGTTAGTTCCCATGGTAGCTAAATGATATCTATATATATATATATATATTTTCCGATGGCAATAAAGTTCAACTTGGATACTAATGCTAAGAATATATATACTCACAGGGTCGGCGAAGTCTTATTCAATGCTCAAAAGTGGGCATTAATATAAGATAAGTCAATACTTACTCAATATTTCTAAAAATGTATACATGAACCGGTTTAAATAGATGGCGGAATCTAATATTTAAAATTTATTTAATTGAGGCAAAGAAATTTCTTTAATATGTAGAACTATAGTTTGTCTAGCTATTGTATTCTGCGCTGATTGTTAGCTCCATAATGGCATTGACAACATCACTATTGTGCTTCACCAGCGCCTTGGTGGCTTGCTTGCGGGAACAGCCCGCCTGCATTTCGACTAGCTCGATATCCTTTTCATCCAAAGCGCCGCCAAGTGCACCCACATCAATGTCCTCATCATCACTGTTGTTGACAATAATGGCATCCGGTGACTGATGCGACGATTTCCCATCGTTGATATAGCGTTCGGCTGCCTGGGCGGTGGCTGCATTTGAGGCATTGTCGATCTGCACCTCACCGAAAAAGATAAATGTCTTGCTCCTGGGGCACTGGAAGACCTCCGGCTGATCGATGTACAGCAGCATATTGTTGCTCTTACGCATCGCGACACGCGACACATTCGGAATACGCTGCAAGTCCAGTTTCATGAGTAGGCGTCGTGCCTTCTTCTCGCCACGCGAACACCTTGGCTTCGACATGAAGTTGCCGGCTCGCAAGTCCGAGAGTAGCATCTGCTCGGAGTAGGGCTCATCATCGCTGTCCGTTGAGGAAGAGGCGTTGGCCGAGTTAGAGACGATTGACACCGATTGCAGTTTTTCGCACAAGGTCTTCAGATCCTCCACATTTTCAATTAAGTCCGACTTCTTGGAAATTGTATCGTCACCGTTAGTGTTTCTGCTCTTGTCGACAGATGCACCTGCAACTGATTTTGCGGCAGCGTTAGCAGCAGCAGCAGAAGCAGAAGCAGAAGCAGCGGCGGCCTTGGCGGCTGCTGCTTTTTTCATCTTTTGGTCTTTACCCATCGTTTTCACAGAAATTCCAAATTAGTTTCCCGTTGGAAAGTTGACGAGCTGCGATTTGCTTAACATAAAGTTCAGTTCAGAAATTTGTTTATTAATTTATGAATTGTCTGGAAAAAGTAATTGCAAACTTGCACTTCTGACGTCTTCACCCAAGAAAGTTTCAACACAAAGAAGAAGAAATCAAATTAATTTTGTGAGTTTGGGTGCGCTTGTGGCAGTGTTGTAGATCGACTGTTAAGAGCAACGTTGGTTAAGTTGAGTATTTGTTTAATGGTTGATATAGTTTGGTATTATTGTTGTTGGACAATAACAGCGCCATAAAGCGCTCTAGTCTAACTTTTGAAGTTTTCATATAAATCAATAACTGACGAAAATTCTGCGATATGGCAACACTTGATCTAACCACGATTAATTTATCGATATATGTGGGGACTACAGACTTGAAGATGTCGATCACCGAGAGTATGTCTCCTCGAACGTAGCAGTAAATCTTGTAAGATTACTTGTGCACCTGCATTATCATTCATTATATATATAGGTATTCCTATCTCGTATATATATTTTAGACCTGCTTAAAATATTATATTTTGTGTACTCTTTGAGCTAAATTATTTGCAAGACTATTCGACTTTCGATAAAAGTTCGCATTTTAGAGCGCCTGCTTGTGCAGTAAAAAATCTGCTCTTAACCCGGTCCGTCGGACCAAAGCGTAATCACTTGCAGCATTTTACTTTGCGTTGCTAATTGGATTAAACGTTTTGTAGCTGCATTTGGCAGCAGAGCCTTCAAATTTGTATAGCCAAAGCCAATAGAATTTTGTGGCTATCGTAGCAAATTTGATTGAAATTGACGATTGAAATTCAATGAATGAATGCTTCAAGCCCAAAAAATATATACATATATATATATATATATATGTATAGATGTGCACGCTAAGGATACGAGTAAGCCAATTGCAAAGTGAGGAAAGCGAAAATGCTGCTGGTGACAAAGCAGTGGATAGTGCAGAGGAGATGGGGGTTCGGGGAATTGTGGGAGTTATGCCGCAGTTGAGTGCAAATTTAAAGCTAGTCGCTTCGGGGCGCAATATGTGCTGACAAAAGCCAAACGGATGTGACTAGAAAGGCAATGGCTTTGCCAAGGCAAGGGGGCGCGATGGGGGAATAAATGCTGCAATGTGTTTGGCGGAAGTGGAGCGAACAATGCAAAAAAGCGAAGCGAAAAACAGCAACGCAGCCAGTTGACAAGTGCAACAAATGTATTTTAAAGTAATTTCCCAGTATTTTAATTGCAGCTATGCGCGCAACGAGGCGTATGGCTGCCAAAGAGGATGGAGGGGTGGGGCAGTGAATTGGAACTGCGTGTACTTAACCGAAAAATGCCAAAAGGAATAATGGCGCTTCCTGGCCATAGCTGTGGCATTTGTGGCATGCAGCCATGCAACAGACTCATTGAAACAAGTGCACTTGGGGTGCCACGCAATTAAAGGACAGACTCGTATTTATGTCTATATGCAACTAAAGGCAGCACTTTGCTCTAAATTTAAATAAAAACTTTCCCACAAACTTGTTGCTAGAGTATATAAAAATATTTACAACCACCAATTGATAACAATAATATTGATTTTCACTTTTTTTTACAAAATTGTATAACTAAATCAAATACTGAGCAAGATTAGAAAATGTATTTGACCATTAGGCTTTAATATCCCAATTATAATCGAATGATTTGAGTGTTATTGAAAGCCATTAATATTTTATTTCATTGCATAAAATCGTTCGTTAAGAATTGAAAATTGAATGGGTATTTTTCTCTGTCGTGGCCAGAGCCAGGAGCGATACTTACTCGTTTTTATTACGTAGTTCTCATTTTGCCTGTGCAACTTTGTTTTTTTTTTTTTGCGCTCCGTTTATTTATTTTTTCTTCTTCTGTCTTCCTGCAGACACTGATGCGTTTTTAATTGCTCGGCATTTTTAATTAAAGAGGGGACACGAGGTGGAAAGCGGACTTTAAATAAAAGGTGGAATGCTCAACATTTTGCAGTTATTAAAGCTTTTCGCTAGGTTGGCTTTTAATTGAGTTGCATAAATTATAAAATGGTGAACTAAACGAGGCAAAGCAAAATGAAGTAGAACGCTTTGCGGCGTCACTTAAATACTTAAATTTATTCTTTGGTGGTCGGCTAATCAAATATTCCGTTTACGCGCAATAAATTCATATTAGTACATAATATTATAAAGAGCTTATGTAAGTTTTCCGAGCACCAGGCTTTGCCTGCGGACTTTTGTGGGGGTGTAGGCCTCAGTGGGCTGGGTGGGAAAACTTTGAGGCTGGCACGTTCGAGCGATGATTAATTATGCCGCCGCATATGTTGCAATGTCATGCGGCAATGGGACGCCGAGGGCTTGTTCATCTTATTGAGGCCCAGTTTTGTGAAGTTTGGTGAAGTTTAGTTTTCGCATTTACACTCAAAAAATATGAAAATAATTCTCGAGAGGAGAATAGTTTTGCTCCTTCTCAAAGCAAATCCTTTTTCGAAACTTTCTTACTACAATTCATAAAAATAAATAAGATCTGGCTTTGGCGTCGAAAGTTTTTCGGTTTTTTACGTTCTAGGTCATATTTTTCTCATAGTGTAACGGCATAGAGAGACGCATGAAAAATGAAACAGCCAAGACGAAGCCGAGAGTGAAAAGGAATAATAGTCATCGGTACGTCCTGGGAATAACTATGTCAAGGCAATAAAGTCCTGCCTTGGTGGGAACGAATCTGTAAGCACATTAATCATGCAGCTTATGCGAAATGATTGAAAACATATGATGTGTTGGCATCCTAAAGGGTTTTGACTTCTGTGTTTGTGTGTGTGTGCAAGTAGAACCAGAAAGGACGACCGAAACTTGATTTAATTCCAAGAAAGTTGAACTTCTGCGTCAATAGCACATTGCAAACAGAATACGTAATTACGAATATATTCATTTTATTCACAATACTCGGCATTCGTTCAATTTCACAGTTCAGTGCGGGCAAACAACTGAGTTCTCTTGTAATTTATTGGCAGCATTTAAATTTATAATTGACTTTGAATTAAAACAAGTCTTGAATATTCCTCAGGGTATATACAAATTTTTGCTCAATATTGTTGCCCAATTTAAGTTTATTTTGCTTATCTTTTATGTGTTAGTCTTTTCTTTAGTAAAATTTTTATTATTGACTAATTTGCACTTTTCATTGATTAAAAAATATAAAAATGAAATTAATGAAGTTCTTTTTCATGGTTTTTTATCACAAACATTATGGCAAAAGAGTTTTTTTTTATCTATCAGCGGCTATCAAGCTTAGCCGTCAAAACAAAGTAAAGTCTAATCTACCCCTTGTAAAATGAATACTAAATGAACTATTTTGCATTTAGTATCAGAATAAAGGATTGAAAAGGTTTCATATTAGAAAATGTAAAAATGTATATTTGACTTAAATAAGACGCATACTTTGAATACCAGCTTAATTTGAATTTTTTAACATTTATTTCGTATTCCTTTTTTATTAACTGCTTTGTGACCCAAATCCCATATAAATTATGCAAAACCTAAGACTTTTACTTAACCCAATCTTTTACAAATTAACCCCTCTATTGTCAAACATCTTAAGCGAAGCCTTTTGCATTTTATTAAAACTGTTCATCACATTGGCCAGCATTTAGTGTATTCCCTGAGCAAATAAAAGAATTATTTCATAAAAGGAAAGAAAGAAAAACGAATACCCATATTTATTCGCCTAGATATAAAAGTTTGGTATTTATTTATTTTATAGTTTTCCTTTGACTTAGGGCAGATTGACAGGTAATTGCATTTTGGTTTCTTTTGTTTTTTTTTTGTTTTTCCATGGCCTTTGTCACACCTTGTTCAACATTTTGTGGACATTTTTATTGTTGTTGTTTTTTTTTTTTTTTTGGGACGTGTGGCTTAAGCTTGAGCAGAGTTGTGTGTAACGGGGCGACAGTTGATGAGACATTTCCCAGTCCAGTGCTTAATAATAATATGAAATACAATGCGTAGTTTAAGACCTCCGTTTCGAGAAAATATGTAAGCCAATGAGAAAAGGACCCCTGGGAAGGTATCGATGGTGAAGGAGAAGGGAAAGAATGGGGCAGGTAACGACCGCCTGCCCACTGAAGCGGAAGGGAAAATCAATTTCCTTTTGGCAGTGTGTTTCTGGCGCTTTTGCAAAATGAAGCCTGACATTTATTACCATATAAACAGGAAGAATTATTTGTAAGGGCGCACAAAAGGAGCGCTGGGAAAAATCCGGAAACTGCAGCGCAACAATACTAAACAACTTCACACGGCCCCTCTTCACCTTAAATGTGTGTATCCCCTAGACGCCAAGGATGTAGGCTGATTGTGTATTGTACATATTGAACTAAACATTATGAGCAATACAGGAAAGCAAAAAGATGTTTACTTCAATTTGTACACCCACTCACACAGAGCGCACAGTGGTTGCAAGACCCAGTTAGTCTTTCCTGTCATCGTGCGCATGATAAATGATTAAAATTGTAAAGTTTTTTTTATTCTTTTTTGTAGCAGCCCTGCGGAAATTGATCATTTTTGTAGACAGCGGGGATTCTCTTTACAAATTATGCTACAAATGCGATGAAATGATTAATGCGTGAAGTGTGAGAAACATTTTATTTAAATAAATACGTTTTGTTGGCAAAGGAAATTCGTCAAAGGTCGAATGCTTGAAAGTTTACTACTGAAAATATATATTTGTGCCACTGTAAAAATTGTATTAAATATTCAGTTACATTTTTGCCAATTTCCGAAGAGAAAACCAACAAATAAGTAATGCTACAACCACCATATTTTCTTACAGGTGGGCCGATTATCATGGCAAGCAATGTACAGCAACAGCAACAAGTGTGGCAGAAATATACAACAACTAGAGGGCAACAGCAGCAGCAGCAGCAGCAGGTGGCAGGTGGAGGAACAGCCGTGTGCCAACAACAAGAACAAGGAGCATGGTTTAAGCAGCTATTGCAACGGCAACAGCAGCAGCAACAACAAGAATTTGAGCTTGGGCAACAACAAAAGCGAACTCAGACGACGCATACCACATCGCAGCAGCAGCACCGTCGTCTATTGATCAGTAGCAGACCAGCAACGTCAGCGTCAACGTCAACGTCAGCGTTGCGTGGCGGCAGCGGCCTGAGCCGCCTATGCATCAATCTGGACGCACTGAGGCAATCCTCGAGGCAGCTGCAATTTGGTTCGTGGGCAACGCTACTGCTACTGCTGCTGTTGCTGGCCACACATGGAGATTTTGTGCAGGCGGAGGGCAATGTTGGTAAGTCACAAACAGGCATTAAGACAACCACTTTGTAACACTGCCACACACGCACTGCACACACTCTGGGGACACTCTCGATGCGTGTGGCAACAGCAACAAATATACTAGTTTAATTAAAAAGTTTGCACGACAAACTAAATCCAAATCCCAAATCTGCCTTGCTCGCCAGCTTTTAACAAGATTTGCAGTGCAACCATGTTTTTAACTAGTTTCGTGTCGTGCATAAACCAATTGCATCCACTGTAAAACAACACACAACTCTTACAGGCTTATATAAACTCGCATGTGTGTGTGTGTGTGTGTGTGTGTGTGTGTGTGTGTGTGTGTGTGCTTGTATTTTGTCACTCGATAGTTTGACCGGAAAGAGACAAAACTTTTACAAGCTAAACGAGTTTAAGTTAGGTAATCAAATTACCGTTGCAGATCGAAACAACAACTTTATTATAATCCTGAATTATATTGGGCTTGCTTTGTACGTGAAAACTTAATTATCGTCTGAAACTTTCAGCTATTTCCAATGCCATCCAATTATTTAGGGTTTTTTCTTTTTTTAAGTATATTTTTATTGTGAAGAAATTAAATATAGGGGCGCTGGTTCAAAATAAATGATATAAGTTTATGAACTACTTAAATTGATCTGTAAATTTGGAATCTTAAAACACTAATTTTTAATTTAATATAAATAACAAAAAGCTTGGTTTGTTCTTCTGAAAATGAGTTATAAAAAAGACAGACTGAAAGTGAAGAATTGGGTTTCAGAAACATACATAACATACATATATAATAAGGTGAGTTACCCTTGATGATGAATTTCTAAAACTCAAGGCCATTTTTTTTTCTGAGTGTAAAACGTATGTAGGTGTAAGTCGAACTGAAAAACCTCAACAAACAGTTATTATTTACATACTCTTACAAAAAGTCAAACTCTGGTTTGTGTGGCAAACTATGCTCATCAGTCTATCTAAATGCGCACTCCGGCATTGTGCATCTGGGGTTTATATAATGCATATATAATGCACGTTTAGGGCATGTCGGTTAGCAAGTGTTAACCTGGCAACACCTCAGCAGCTCTTTGACTCAACTGTACTTTTCCATTAGCAAAACGTCAGCAGCTTAAACTGAAAACTGAAACTGGAGCCGGTGCTGGAGCTGCACGGGGTGCAATGGCCCGCCCCCCACCTCTCCAAAGGCATTACTCAGCTCCTGGTGCGGTCGTCATGGCAACAACCAGTTGCTGTGGCCGTTACTGTTGCTGTTGTGCCTGTTACTGATGCGAAAATTTTGCAGCTCGGACGTCAGCAATCAACCCACACAGAATGTGTATGTATGCGTGGAGAGCTGTCTGTTTGTGTGTGACTATATATATATATGTGTGTGTATGTGTTTCTGTGCATTTATGCATCAACAGGATCTAGGGCCTGGGATTTATTGATTGCCATCCAGCTGCTGTTGTCGGCCGTTCGTGTGTCTCCCACACATCCTGTTGCTGTTGTGCTGCAGACTCGTAGATAAATGAACTGGCATTGTGTGTTGAAGCTATGGGCTGACTGTATCTGCCACACACTTACATCTCTTATTGTTGTTGAGCATGTCATGTATAAATTAGTAAGCAGCTTGCATTATCAGCAAACTGTAGCAGCAACATCATCATTAGCAGCACTCAAGTTGCAACTTTTGCTGGCGGCAGCCATAAAATTTAATTAGAAGCTGAAAAGTATATGTATGACATGCGGCTTTCTACCAATGCATTAAACTACTACTCCGTTGACAGTCAGGAACAACAATAACCACTTTATTAAACTGACAGCAATGCAAAGGCTGAAACTTAAAGTGCCTGTCAACATTGTTGCTGCTGCTGTTGCTGCTGTTATAAAATATGATATGGCAATTGTTCGTCTTATTTGAAAAACAAATATAGCAAATATAAATCAAATATTTGCATATTTTGCATTAGTTGTTGCTGTGTTCTACTTTCCATATTGTTTGCACTGCGGGACATCTAATGAAATTCAAGCACAAATTTAATTTACAATTCTAATACAATACTATTTTCTATTTGGCGCATTTTCGCATCAATTTATTATGAGTTATTAGTTATGTAAAAGCTTTTTAACAAGTGCAGCGCTAAATGCATTTGCATTTCGATTTGAGCGCTGCTAACATATATTTTTCACTCACCAATTGAAAACCAAAACCAAACAGTGACCAAATCAGATTGATAACTCTTTTCGCAATGCAGTAAAAACTGTGTATTTTTCTATTTTGTGGTAACCTGCAAAGTCGGTTTGGCAGGTAGACCTAAAATAATTAAATACAAAGAGCTCACATATTCACATTCACATTCTTTAAATTGCTATTATTGTGTTGTATGTTTGAATTTATTCATATAAGGGTAGAAAATATTGCTAAATGTGCATTTCCATTTCATTTCCTACATATTTGCAATTTATTACATTTTCAACTGATTGCACAATCAGAGAAAATTGAGACACATTAAAAAAACTGTAATGCGGATTGTGGTTTGATGAAAAATTGTTGGCCTAAAGTAAAATAAATATGTTGTATCAAATAAAACTCATCAAACTTATTTATTACTTTCAATAATTGGATGTTGTGTATTAAATACATATTTTAATGTATTTTATTCATTAATTTAAACTTTCTCGGAATTTTGTTCATGTTTCGATAATATGTTTGAAGGTGCCATTTGGTGCTAACGTGAGTCAAACATGGCCAAAAAGTAGTTAGTTTTTGTGCAACTAAGCCAGTCTGAAATTGCCAACCGAAAGTTAGTTAAAAGAGTGGCTAAAACTTGGATAAGTGCCACATTATCTGCTGTTCTGATGTGTTGTGCCTGTTAAGTGCAGCTTTGTGCCCGCCTCTAAGTGCAACAGCTTTTATTTTTATGCGTGGCAAGAGTTGCCGCAATTGTTAGTAATTGCAACAGTTAAATTGCCCACCGTGGCTCACCTCCAAAACTTGGCAACTTTCGTGGACGCCAGTTGCAGTTGTTGGCAGCTTGCTCTTGTTCGCCGTGCCCCATTTTCAGCAGGCCCAAAAAGCGAAAGCGTAAAAGTTTCAGCTGTTTCACTCTTAGAATGCAGTCGAGCGGAAATGTCGAGCGGAAAAGTCGAGCAGCTTCCCGGTCTGGTGGAAGTAACAAATATTGTTGTCTGCAACATGAGAAATGCTGTTCGATTATTTCAGCAACATTGGCTGAAAACAATAATGGTGTATGTGCATCGCTTGAA
This sequence comes from Drosophila planitibia, assembly GCA_035043785.1. NCBI lineage: Eukaryota > Metazoa > Arthropoda > Insecta > Diptera > Drosophilidae > Drosophila > Drosophila planitibia. The sequence continues at coordinate 810,888 of JAWNMS010000110.1, read as the reverse complement.
ATACAAGAGCGCAAGGACGCCACACCCCCCTTAACGTCTTGTGGCAGGCACGTTGGGACGGTTAGTTAAGCAGAAAGCGTTCTTGTTCCAAGTAATTTGAGCGAACGAAGTCTCAAATTAAGTGCATTTTCATTAGTTGCAAGAACTTGTTTCATTTAATAAATTAAATTGCCGACACATGCAGCAACTAGAGACGCCTCAAATTCAGGGCGCTGCTGTGTTGCAACTATTTTTCATGGCTCACATTCGACAGTTAGCCTTTTTCGCTTGAGCAGCGAGAGAAAAGATAGCTCTTCTTTTTTTGCCCAAGTTAACCAGCGGCTATCATTTGAAGCACTTTAGATGTTGGAAACACCAACAAAGCTTTTTGAAAAGTTCTTGCCACGCATATTCAATGTTGCTTACTACCTGCAGCCAAATAGGGGAAGTATAGTTTTCTGAAGTTTTAACACCCTTGCAGATATCGCAGACGTGCTATAGAAAATTCAGAACTTAACCAGCAAACGATTTATATTATGAAGATGTAGAAAACTCGGCAATCAGAAACCCAACTCTCAATGTCAGCAACTTAGTTGTATATCAGAAATTTGAAGGGCACTCAAGTACCAAATAAGAAGACTAGGAATAGGACAAGTTTTTTGGAGTGGAACAAATGCATAAAGTTGAAATTGAGGTTAAACTAATCGCAAGTGTAATAAATAACTGTAGCAACATATGCTAAATGTCAGCTAGGTTTTATTTCTTATTCTTGTCTTTCAATTTTTTAGATTTCAGCCACATTTGCATGCCAGCACTCAAATGACAAGTCAAGGACATGCTTTTCCTGTAGGAAGCAGTCGCGTAACAATACTTGGCTACTTAATATTCTCAAAATAGTATTTGTCTGTGCCTTTATTGAAAAACGTAGTAGTTTGAGTCGAATAAAAGCCAAATGTGACGATATTATTGCCTAAAAGTTTGTGTAAATTTAAAATGACATGCCAAGGATAAATGTATTCAGTAGGAAATTACCGCTGTAAGAATATTTTATTATGGCAAATATTAGTTTGAGGCTGTCAAATGTAGCAAAAGTACTTTTGTCAAGAATTTAATCAAATATAAATGTTTTGTCTTTTAGTAAGTGCTTTTAAGCTTTATTATTTTAAAATATTTATAGTCAGATTTAAAATAGATGTTTAATAAAAAAAATGACAAAAGCCCAAAGATCAAAAAGACTTTTTGTGATGAAATATCTGAAGTAGTAATAATGTGCTTAATAAGGAAAATATGTTATCCGTAAGCATGGTAATATTTTCTAAATTGAATTGCATACACATTCATTCTCTAATGTACGTTTTATTTCTCATATCTCGAAGATATATCGTTTATTAATATATTAATGAAATATATCCTTAGATTATTAGAACTTGATTAGCCATCTTTATTTTATAGAAAACATTGTCTTTAAATAGCCAACTATCATAACGGGCACACGTTAAAAGCCATAACAATTCAATTATGTAGCCTCATCAAGTTGTGCACTAGAGCGGGATGAAATGGTGTCTATATTGAAAGGACATGCTCCTTAGACGTATCGGGTAGCAGCAGCGTGGCAGCTACTGGCACGTTAATTAAACTTGGGGAGTTGAAGGCATTGAAAGGCAAGCATCAAGATGAAAATGTAATTAAGAGATAAAAACGAAACAATGTTATGTACATGTGTGTATGTGTGTGTTTGTGTGTGTAAGCAGAACGCCCACATGCATTATGGGGCCAATCAGCTCAAAGATGAAGAGAAAAAGTTGAGCTGACAGTCGCAGCTAGAATTAATAATAAGTTTACTTTATAGTCCTTGAAACGGCAGACTCAAATATAGAATTGGAATCAATCAGCCGCAAGGTAGTAAGAAGAGCACATCAATAATGGGGGGGGAAAAGACACAAAAGCGGGACTAATGACTAATATCCGTAATCATCATAAAGATGCATAAAAATGATATGTGTTATAATAAGTATAGCTTGAAATTGGCCGCCAAATTGCCAGCGGGCACGCCATCAAAATTAACGTATCATCGTTAATATTTGCAGCTACACATATCCATAAATACATATATAAGTACGATTATATATATCCATATGCGTGGAATATGGCACAGTGAAGTGCAAATATGCGTAAAATTACTCACATATTGCGCACAGACTTGGAAAGCATACACAAACACACTCAAGCACACAATCACATTTGGCATATTAAGCACAGAAATGTCGCGACCAACAAAAGAAACCGAGAAAACATGAAGATTGGCTTATATCAAGCAATCAACAGTGGGAGTTCAGCATGGCCCTGTTGCTAAAATCAGATGGTACTAAATCTAAATTTACATCTTTCCCACATAATACATAATTTTTTTGTAACATTTTTGACTATGGAAAATTATGAAAAAGTGATCAATATATATTAAGATTAAGCTCAAGTCATATCAAATATCTATCATATCTATCCCTTGAGCATTTTCACTGGGTATCATATTAGGTAATCAGACCATCTCTAATTTCTATATTTGTATATTTTTGAGTCTGTGTACTTGTTCATATTTAGCATATTGCTATGGGCGTGATAGTCACTCACACACACACACACATACATTTAAATTTAGCCATTGCCTGCTGGCATAATGCGAGCAATTACTTTCTGGTTGGCACTTTGTTTTGGGTTCGCTTTTGAAGTGTATCTTTTTGTTTGCTCAATTTGCCGGCGGCTCTGGACCTGGATCAGCAGTAGAAGTTGAGAATACACAGGACGAGTCGCAAGCCCATTTGGCAGGCGCAAAAACTAACAGCCAACCACTGTAATAACAACAACAAGCCACACTAAAAATGGCGAGCACTTTTCATATGTTGCATAATATATGCAAATGTATTTATTGCCGCGCCGCAAAGTATTCAACACAAAACGTAAGCAATGGTGGCAATGAGGCGATTTCTGGCATGCCATGCCAAAGCAAATAAATGTTAATTTCATGGTAATATCGTTCACCCGACTGCAAGGTGTAACAAAAAGTAAACTCAGTAAACTCCCCCACTTCCAGCATAAGCATAAACAACTCGTGCAAAAACTAAGCAAACGAGAAACCAAAAGTCAACTAAATGTGTATTGATGTACATTCCGCACATGCCAACTCTGTATGTGTACATGTACACATACTGGGTACATATGTGTTTATATATATATTTATATATATATAAAGTGTGTAGAGGGTTTGTGTGCTTTGACTTGTATTTGCATTTTGCCTACTTGCTTATGGGGAGCCGGTGGCTGTGGCTGTTGCATAAAAACAAAACACAAAAAACATGTAAAATTCATTGAAGCCAGCAGCAGCTGTGTATGTGGGAAACTTCCTTGTAAAGGGGGACACACAGACGTATATACACAGTAAGAAATGGTTGGTTAAAATACAAATTTCTAGCCATTTCTAAATCAAACCATTTATCTTTATAAAATTCTGCATCATTTATATTTAAAACAAGATAATTATTTGGCTCACAATATTCAAAAAATGTAAGCTTCCATTTTTGTTTTAAATACGTTACTGCTTAGTAAACATCAAGAGCCAATTAATTACCAAATTGTTTACTGTGTATATATACTTGTGTATTTGTGGTGCCACGCCTTGATATTTACTTTGGCCCTAGGCTCGGCAGCTCGGGCGTGCTGGAAATTTAATAAGAATTGGATTTTTATGTTTTTCGCATCTAGATGGCATATGGTGCACACCCACACACCCATACACAAACACATAAATGAGTGTGTGGGCGCGTTCTCCATGGGGCGTACTTAATTTGGCATTAATACCCATTACAAGCTCAAACAGCAGCCCCTTCTCTGTTAACTCCAAGCCCCACTTCTGTTGCCTTTCTTTCTGGCGACCTTCACCTTTTGTGCTAATGATTTGATTTATCTGCATTCAGCCAAACGCCATTATTTGCACAGCCCCACGATAAATAAATAAATAAATTACATTTGCCCATCAGCGTAACATCGAAAAAAGTCTTGTATCATTTATGGCTACCGGTAATTATTTCCATTGATTCTAATGACTTCAAATAAAGGTTAATTTTGAATAATTAGTGCTTTTTAATGCATTTGCCCAAAGAACAGTTAGCATCATTAAAAGTACAACGAAAATCCATTTTGGACAAATGTCTATTTACAGTTTTAATTGCATTCGCAATTGACTTACATTTCTCAGTTTGCCTGCTTGATTTTAACGCCAATTAACCAAATGTGTCGCCATATGGCCGCAATTTAAATTTGTTTTTAGTTCAAAGTCAATGTCATAATATATTAATGGGCAATGTATTGAAAAGGGTTAATGTTGTGTAAATTAACTAAAGCTGTTGACTCTTAGAATCAGACAATGTTGATAATTATTTCATACCATTTTGGATCCAAATCTGGTATGGACATTTTTAAAAAACAATTAAGTTAACCAGTTGAAGACCTGAGTCTGAATAATCGAGTTAATTTTCAAAATTTATATAGATAAAATTTAATTCTGAAATCAATAATCTTTGAAGACTTTGTGCTCTTAAATATTCTAACCCTAAGTACAATGTCGATGTTGTTTTTGTTGCTTCTAATTTATGCAGAAATATCTAATGAATTTTTATGCCGAAAAGCACAAGCGAAAATGTAAAACAACCGAAAGAGGGCAAGGGGCAGGGATTGGGAGAGGGAGGCAGTGTAGGCAGCAAATAACGATATAGCGCGCTGTGCAAATTAATGAAAATTCATGAGTAATTCTTTTGTCTTAAGCGAAAGCAGAGCTTTTAGAGGATGGGAGCCCCTTAACGAGTGCAAATTAAAAGCAGAATCCAAACATAAATGGGAAGCAAAGCGTTGAGGAGAGCACAATGGTGAGGAATGTGCACAAAATAATAAGCAATAAAGATTTGTGTATAATTTTTCTTTATGGCTATTTTCCAAACTACTTAATTGCACATTAAAGCGAAGAAATGCGTTTTTGGATTTAATTAAATGGCTCGAGAAGAGGAGGTGCTTAGCTAGGATCATGCAGGTATCTCGGGGATTTATTTGTTTAAAAGCCTCATAAAGCCAATTGCCTGGAAATTTGCATGCACAAGAAGGAGGCTGCTGCTTCTTATGCAAGCAGCCAGCTAAGTAAAGCAGCCCCACCCACCTGCCTCGTCTTGTCTGCCTCTCTGACATAAATCTTCTTCTCTATGTATTATGCAGCAAGTCGTTGCCTAATATCCTTTGCTGACTGGCGAAATGCACGATGACATTGAAGCTATCTCCTGGCTTCTCGGCTGGGGGCCAACAATCATGCTAATATCTGAATTTTGATTTTCCATTTGGCATTTTCATTTGGATTTGGCTGCGTATTGGATTGCAGTCAGGCAACGCATCTGTCGTTCCTTTTCCATTTAATTTCAATTGAAATTTCCACAAAACTTTCGGTCAGAAGTCACTGTGGATGACAGCTTTCAAGAAAATTTTAATTTCCCAGAAATAGCATAGAATAGTTTTGAGCAGCAAAGACGACGCTTCTCAACCTGCAAAAAATGTTCATTATGAATTTCTGGGAAAATGCACTATTTCGAATATCAAATAAGTTTCGCACAATTACTTTACCGAAAACTCAATAGGCAAAAAGAGCCGAGAAATAAAGCAGTCAAAGAGATGCTCGATAAATTGGCCAGAATATGCACTAAGCTGATAAGTTCGATTGGGAAGTAAAAAACGTCTCATCAATTTGCCCTAATGCAAAAGAAGAAGAACAAATTGTTATCCCGAACTAAATCATTGTTTGATACCGATTTGTTGACAACTTAAATTTTATAATAGCAATGAAAAAACTCACTTAGAGAAGTTTCATTTTGCATATCAACTTTTCACAAGACTTAAAGTAATATATTCAGTTGCTGTTTAAAATGTATTGGTAATAGTTTAATACTCTCTTTAATTTATACATTAAGGCATACAACTTTTCAGTTTAAGGACATCCTTGTCGCATTAGCCACTGTGGCAAACAGGCACAAGACAAATGAAAGCAGTCAGCAGAATATGCGGTCCCTGGTGTTTATACTTCAGTGCACTGTGGTTAGTCACTTTTGTGAGACTGCTGCAAGGACGAGTTTTATGTGTTTAATCTGCCGCTTGTTGCTGCCACACTCAATTTATATTTTCGGGCCACAGACAAAAGGAAAAGAGCAGAGCACAAAAAAAGTTCATATTTATGCGGCACGTTCATTTAAAGTGTGCAACTTGGCCGCCTAATTGCGTGCTAAATTTGTGGCTGTTTTAGGCCAACACATTTTTGTGGGCCAACAGATTCCGCTAGATAAATCAGAGCCGCTAGGCAAAAGGCTGACGTGTCCCAGCGGGGTCAGCCGCAACAGGACAGCATTCAGTACAGTCAGGCATGTCCTGAGCATTTCAAAATTTATGAATTAAATGAGTGCGCATAAATCAGCATACAAAATGAAAAAGTGCTTAGTCAGCCCAAAAGAAATTGCCAGCGAGCGTTGAAGCTGAAAGTCATGAACACAAGACAGGCAAAATTGTGGGCGTTTAGCCTCTCCCCATCATGCCGCATTTGCCTTCTGTCAGTGGCTCAGTATTTGTTGCTGCTGTGAAATACCGCTGCTTATTTACACTTCTTAAGGTTGCAACAAAAAGTCTCTACAAAAGCATGCCACAAGCCGAGCTAACAGAGAGCTGCATGAGTTTTGCTTATGTGTTTGTTTTGCTTATTCGGTCTATGACGAATATGTTGTAAAATATGTCTAAGGGGTTTGTCGTCTAAAGAACTTAACCAAACTCAAGGAACACTAAGATTATATACTGGGGGATTTTTTAAAAATAAAATTAAAAGCAATTATTGGATGTATTTAATTTTTAATTTTAGATTCCCGTTATTATTCGGAAAGTATATTTCTGAAATTTCTCGGTGCTTTATTTTAAAAGATGTACGCAGAGAATTTTTACACAACATTAGCTATTTTGTTTCCTATATTATTATTAAAAATAAGTATTTTAAGATTTAACACGTATATATAATATTTGAGAAAACTTATGGTCTTACAGCGACTCGAACCCGCGAGTTGTGATTTCTTAAAATTCATGTCGATATTTTTCAAAGTGTATATATCATCTCTTTGAAAAGATTTCATCGTATAACTGACTTATCATGTATTTTGTTATCACTTTCATAAGGGTTTTAAAACTTTAACACATTAAAGACAACTTTTTATGCTTGTTGTTTCTGTTGTTTTGCTGCAACTGAGCCCTTAAGCAGCTGCACGGCATTAGACAGCTGCCCGTAGATGGAGGCACTGCACCCACCATCCACTGCGTCCTGGCATCATTATGTTCTATTTGTTTGTTTGCTTTTGCTTTTGAGCTGTGCTGCTGCGTGGCGCATGTGTGTGGCAAAGCATTAAATGCTAAGTGAGGCACATACGTACGCAGTAGTCAGTGTAGGGTTGGGAAGTCGGAGGAGTGGCATAACTGACGGCTCGTATGTCTTGTTATGTGGGCCTTTAACGAGCTAGGCGCTAGCTTTGTGTCTATCATTTCTTGTATTGCATGTTTTCGTTACCTTCCCCTTTGTCCCTTGTCCCTCTTTTGACATTTCCCTTCTTGCCTTTGGCTTACTCAGATTGCCAGTGGCCGCGCTCTGATTTGCTCCTCTTTGGCTTGGTTCGGTTCGGCTCTTGTCTTTGTCACGATTAATGGTCGCCCTGTTATTATTATTATTTATTTTGCTTTGTGTGCTCGTCCCTGACAGTTGTTGTTCGCCCCAATGATCTTCTTCCTCTTCTGGCCATGTTATTTTAGCCTTGTTGCTTGTCCTAGCCATTGACACACGTTGTCGAGCGTTTTTCTTTTTTATGTGAATGCCCTAGGAACAACATCATTAAAGCATCTACAGCAACAACTCGCATTAAAGCACACGCATGACTGCACAGTGGTTCTAAAGCACAGTGCTCTTTGAATGCAGCTGATAGAAGACATTTGCGAATGAATGTATAACTTAATGTATAATTAAAATTACAAAAAATATAATAAAATAAGAAGTATTTTGATTGTTGTTATTGTACTTTTAATCTTAATGTCTGCAAAAGGAAGTTTTACCTTTGAAGGCAATCAATGAAATCACTGGAGAATAAAGATTGAATTTCATTTGAAATTTTTTCCAACAAAATATTCAATTTAATTTCTGATCCAATATATTTGCTTTACAATTTTTGTTTGCTCAAAATTGTTGTGGAATAATTTATAACAGGAACCACAGTGCCGCTCATCCACCCATAAGAAATGCCGCGGTTTCATATTTTATTTTTTTATTTTGCACATCACACATACCACACGTTAGCCCTGCCACCGTTGCACCTCCGCTCACACGTGTGGGTGGACAGCAAAAAATGTTGTTATGAAATGAAAATCTTTTAAAAATTCCTTGACCCGAAAGCAAATAGCAGCACACCGCTGCAGGACCCCGGCAGATGGTCGGTTAAGTAAACAGGCAAAGCTGCCTAGGATCCTGCCCTGAACCTGAACCAGAACCAGAAACAGGGATCTGGGACCTGGGACCTCGCAAGCAGGATTGTGTTAAAATATGCATGGCCGTGGACATCAATCAAAATGCGGAGCACCCTGTGGATGCTGCCAGCCTCAATTGACGCTGCGCACAATTCATTGGGGTGGGGTGCAGGGGGTGGTGGTTGCTGGGTGTGTTGGGTGTTGGAATTTTCAATTTTGTCTTGCGGCAGAATTTATTAAATTGTTGTGGTCGCTTCGTTGTTTGCGAACCATTGCCATAATTTATGTGTAGAAAATAATGTCAGGACCAGTTCCATAGAGACGTTCTTGCTTCTAGCCACAGAGCAACAGTTACCGCTGGAACAACTCGCACAGCTTCCGTTTCAGATGCTACCCAGAATCCTGTCTCCCTCCCTCTCTCTCTTTCTTTCTCTCTGTCTTCCTTGATTTCCTCCAGTTTCTCGTTCCAGCTCGTTAACAGGCATTCGAGCTCCAGCGCTAACGTATCAATCAAATGGAAGATCTATCCACAACGGTCACAATGAATGAGCGATGGGCGTTGCGCAATCGACTGGGCGTTGCAGGTGGGGGGCGTGGCATTGTGCGGATATTGGAATGGAATGCCTGATTTTGATTCGTTATTCTGGCTTTTTGTTGCTGCAGTCGAAAATTGAAAATGACTGCAATTGTAATTTTAGTTTATGTCTTGCTAATGTGTTCAGAATTTTACACATAAATCTTCCCATTATTAAATGAGTATTTACTAGACAATACAGCTTGGATTTCTTTTTACTTCTGCCACTTCAACCAAATCATCATAAATTTTATTAATATACAACAGTGAAGAAGGACTGTTCAAAACATCATTTATTTACACCTTAAGAGAAAGGCCAATGCTTTTGAGCACAAGTCCAAATCATATTTGATTATAAAAGGTAAATGTTTTGCCCAATGCTTAAGTAAAAAAGTTAAAAATCATTGCTTATACATTTATTGCATACAACCTTTGAGACTGGCTAGGGAATATGCGAAAGTAATCCCCCAAATTAAATTTTGATAAACAAACATTTTGTTGCCACTTTTCTCAAAGTATGCATATATAAAAAAGGTTTTTTATACTGTGAATATTTCAGGTTAGGCAATGGAAAAGCACTTAATGTGCTTAATCTTATAAAAGCTTATAAAGCTTTGATTGCAGCTTGAAACAAATTAAGTTAATTAAATTGAAACATACAGTACTATGAATATTCTAGGCTAGATTTGCTTTGATTGCAGCTTGAAACAACTTAAAATCAATTAAATTGAGACATACTGTACTATGAATATTATTATAAGATTTCAATTCTATTTGATAAATTATAGGCTAGTTATGTAATGAGTTCATTTGAAAAAGTTATGTATATATAAACTATATGAAGTTTATAATTTAAGCCCGTCATAGTGAAGAATATATATGGGCAAAGTTCCTCTATCGCATCTGTTTAACCCTTACCGTCCTTTAGCAAGAGTTCAATTTACTTGCAGTAACAGCTCTGAGAGCTGCACTTCACTTTTTTTTAACGACACTTCCAAAGGATTAACGCATTTTGTCGAACAAATCGAGCATTTAGAAATTTAAAGTTGCAGCTCACAAAAGTAGAGGCAAGTAGAGGGAGAGTACGAGTGCGAGTGAGTGAAGTAGAAATGGGTTCAGAGTGGGGCAATTTGCTAGTCGTTGCAACGCATTTGCTGTTGGCATTTAAAGCTTTTAGTCTCGTTTCGTTTTATTGGCTATCCACCTATGCATTAGGCCATTTTGCGGCCAGACCGCCCATCGACCAGCAGTGAACTGCACCATTTTCATGGCACATTTTCATGGTGTAGGTGGTAGAGGAAAATGTTGAATATTGCGCATACGCCGCTGCGTGCGCTGCCTTATCGTGAAAAGCATTGGCAGCTAGACACATACACAGCCCAGGACATGAGCATGCATATTTATGAGCCTTGGCTAAGGACACTGCTTATTGGACTTTGATGTGGGGCGTGATTTATTTTTGAAGTCCTTGCAACAATGTTGACAGACATGCTGAGGAGAACGAAGGGTATTAAGAGTCGTGGACGGGATTTAAGATATTTCCGGCAAATATGAAGTGAATAAGGCTTAAATTGTAGGACGCTTAGCAGAGAACATCGAGCGAAAGATTAAATAGGATATAGAGCAAAGTCTACAGCTAAATGTTTAGAGTAATTTAAACCTTAAATTACAGGCTGTATAGTGTAAAGTTTGCGTTTTGTTAACTGCGCGACGCTTATGACGAAAAAACAATTAGGCAGAAAAAAATGGCTTTTCGAGGTGGCATAACATTTGCTTCGTGCCACATTTCAACTGGCGGTCACGTACCACATGCCACGTTCTACATTGGCCCCATTTGACAGATATTGACAAGCTTCCTTTATTGACAATATTGCCCCAACAATGGAGTACGCTTCATTCTGTCTAGTTGACAATGCACAAGCTAGTGCGATTCTTTATTGCTGTCATTTGGCCAAATAATGTTAGTGTTGGGTGTAGACTAAAATTGTCCGCAATTTGACATTTGATAGTGTCCTTAAAAGCGGGCGGAAAATATAGCGAAGAATGTGCCAAAAGATATTCTGGAACTTGACGATCTGCTTGATTGCTTTTAACGGGCACTTAAGTTATCACATTGACATCACTCGTCTGACAAATGTCACCACTCTTTTAGCCAGCTCCGCAAATTAGGCAACACTTTTTGTGCCACGAAGCCACAAATAAATTGTGCTGGTGTGAAAACGGCTAAATTATGCATATTAATTTTAGTCGCTTATCAGAGAAGGTTCAGCCCCAGCGAACCTGAAGCTGAGAAATCGACTGTAGAATGCCCTGTGAAGGATTTTGGTTGTTCAATTAATCATACAATTCAATGATTTTAAATTTGAGTTGTTATTGCCTCCAATAAGTCCATATAAATCATTTTCTCACATCATTTTTTTAAATGACAAATATTTTTGTATAACTTTCAAACGATTTTTCTTTCCTTAATTTAAATTACAAACATACCATACCTACAGAGTATAACGACTGGCCCTAGCCGGGCTGCAATTATACAACAATTAAAAACAAACGCTTGAGAGCGTTGCAGAAACAGCGAAATTTACGGTCTGGGTCATGGTGGGCTGCTGGGAAACTACGGTTTTGGCGGTTACCCGCACACAAATTACTGCGGCTTAATTAATGGCCAAGAAATGTTTGTGCGTCAACAAGCAAAAGTTGGAAAAGCCTACCCAATCCAAAAAAAAAAAAAACAAAATGAAGACGACACAAAGCTGTTAACAAGAAAAAAAGTTTATAGGTGGTGCGGACTGTGTAATGACAGGCGTTGACATCCCCTACGTGAATTTAGCTTGGCTCAAAGCCGGCGACTAGAAACTGCCACAATTTCCAGGCACACGCAACGCTGCCGAAAACTCAGCTGCGGGTTTTGACGTCACAGCAGCAGAAGCAGCAGCCACAACGTGAACAGACTACTAAAATACCCTTGCGAACTGACTTGCAGCTGTTTCAATCAACTTTTAATTATTAATTTAACAACTGGCTGATCATTCCTATATCAATTACCTGATGCTAAAAATGTGTTACCCAGAATAACTAGCATAGCTGGAGAAACCAAAATGTTTTTCAACAATAAAACAGCCTTGGAGAGATGTGAAAAATATTAGTTATATATTATAAATTAATTCTGGGTCTGCAGTCTTTCTCAGGTTTTTAATACCCTGTGCAAGAGTACATGAAACCGCTCGGCGACAACAGACATTTGACTAAGCATCAATCTTTGGTGTGAGCAATATGTTGTAGTTGTGCCTTGTTTGTTGATGTTGCTGGCTTGTATGCGTGTGTGAGTGTGTGTGTGTGTGTGTCATGTGCGACATGCTCGTAAAAAGCGTTTATTTAGCCACGAGCCAGGCAAGTGGCACATGACACCAACAACAACAACAACAAACACGCACCGACAAAATGGCGACGTGCCAAAACTTTGCTCTGGAAATAGGGGTTCTGCTTTTAAGCGTCTGAGGGTTGGCGTTTCTGCCCGGGTTTGTTTAGTATGGTAATGGTGATTTGGCTTTTACCACATCATTATGTCTTAACTGAAACTTGTTGTTGTTCTCTTTTTTCATTCTTTCTTTTTGTTGATGTTTGTTAACAACTCTTTCATGTCGTTTTTTTTTTTTGGTTTTCTTCCCTTTTCTTTCAGGCTGCCAGTTTGTTAGGACGCTTTGCATATCCCACACCGAGGTCTGCTACGATGGTAAGTAAAGATACTAGCTGCGAAAACAGTCGATTAACTCAATAGACTACAGCCAACCACAGCATCAGATTGTGTTTATGAAGTGTAGCTGACTGTCTTTGTCAACTGATAAGTTGTGAAATATGACATAAAACATGGGTAATTCGAGCTTATGGAAATCGATACATTTATTTAGGGTTACTTGTAGTTAATGGATTGCAGCTCTTTTATTTTTTCTTTTGGCTAACTATAAATAAACAACGAGTTGAGACGGTACTTAAATTTCAAGGAATATCTGATTCCTGTGATGCTTTAGATACTATACATTTTAATAAATGGTCATTAGGAGAAATAAAGAGATTGAAGTTATTTTTGAAAGTAAAGTAAAAAACGTAAGACAACAATAGAGCTGAGGAACAACATACTGCAACACACTTGTGGCCTTTCTGTACAGCTCGCAGCTGTTTTTGAACATTTGAACTAATGGCTGGTCTTATTTTCGAACCTGGCCTGGTCCTCAATTGCCCTAAGTGCTCAGTAACATGCGAACGGGGCTTGCCTAGCAATTTAAAACGATTTCACATTCAAACAGAACTGTGCTTGTGGCACTCCCCTGTCGAGAAATGGAAACGATTGCCATACAATTGCCAAAATGCGCTTTAGAGTAGGTATACCATAAACTCCAATTGTGGGTCAACATGCAACGCTCACTATTGGGTTTAAATTTCTGCTTGCAGCCGTCCAAGCCGTTGAAGCCCAAGTATATTTGCGTATTTACAGAGCACTACAATGCACCAAGTCCATTCAGAAAAGGGGGACCCAAACAAATAGTGAAAGGTGGTTTGAGTGCAGGCGTTGACTACTGCAGTGCATTATCGAGAACACACTCAATTACTTATGCAAGCACTGTGCGATTTTTGGAAATGCTACTGCTGTGGGGAGAAGTGGCGAGAACAATTGCATCAGCAGCTGCAGCTGCTCGAGAAAATCTGCAAAATGTTGGGACAAATTGCTAAAAGGAAAAAGAAATGTTGACCTTAGAAGGGGAAAAATAAGCGCGCAGCCACACAAAAGGCAAAAAGATACACTCAACAGAAAATTAATTTCAGTTTTAACATAAAATATGTAGTGTTTTGATTTGAAAATTAATTATGTAAAAACTAATAGGTATATATTGAAATATATTAAAAAATAGCTTGGAATAAATTGGTAATAAATTTAGTTTTTCAAATTACATATCGAATAAGTATTCCAACTAAATTAAATGTTTAATATAAGTTTAAAATCATTTTATGTAAAACAAATTAACTACATAATTGGGAATCAATTAAGGGTGTTTTATACTTATGTGACTAAAAAGTGCTGGCTTGAAATTTCATAGAAAATGCGCAATATAATTTATACGCTTATGAAAATCTGTTGTATTCATTTATGGGAATAACAACTTAATACCAGGTCTGTGAAAACAGGGCTTATTTATGCAATTATTGGCAGTAAAGCTAGTATTTTTCTCAGTGTTTGTAGACAGATGAGTGTGTTTGTGCAGGTATTGTATGCCAGTGAACTATAGTGGCAGTTTCTTCTCCCAGTCCGCATTTACATTATGCAAATGATGTTCGAGACAAGCCACAAGGATATGTATTTCAATGCTCGTAAATCAGAGTGAAAACAAAATGTGCCCAGATGGGGACATGACACGTATTCAGGAGACCTAGGGAAGCGGGTAGAGAGATTGGAAGATTGTGTTTGCAGCTATTGTAAGACATGGGCTATTAATGCAGTTACGAGGCCTATTAAAATTGTGCATTATTTGCATTCCACAGACAACATCTTTGGCAAGTGCATACCAACCACTGGAGTCGACGTGGAGGACATTGAGAAGTAATTATCCTTGTTGCCAATTCTGCATAATATTGTTTTCATGTTTATTTATTTGTTAAATATGTATATAGGATGTGGAATTAATACAAGTCTTATTTATTATATAGGACACCACTCACCGAGGACCAATCTAGACTGTTGGCCACCATGTTGGAGGAGCTTCAGGGCGCCGGCTTAGGTTGGGATCATCATTATGTCCAGTGTCGCATCCAAGGAGCACTGTTCTCGCTGCAACGACAACAACAGTTGCCGCCGAATCTGTGCGCGAACTTAGCTCCTTCGCCTCCAGAATACGCTGATCCTGCAAGCGCTTTGGCATACGTGCGCTTCATACCACCCGAGCAGGAGCCGCAGCTGGACTACTATGAGCCGGAACATGAGCAACTTTACCCAATGAGCAAGAAACAATTGCAGAACGGCGGTCTCGATAGCATCTTGCAACAATTGCAGGTGCAGGAGCGTCGTCGCTTGCGTCATGATCCGCTCGAACTGGAGCACTTTGGCAAGCTGGAGGGGCATGAGAAGACCACACAACTGGAGATACCAAGCGTAATGGATGCATTCCTCGATACAGAACGGCAGCGCATGGAACGCGAACAACAATTGCGTCTAGCCGAACTGGATGCCAGACAGAAGGTGGAGCAAGAGAATCGCCTGGAATTGTATCAGATCTTGGCTGCCTCTGAGCCCGATCCGCAGCCCTATCAGCGCAATCAGCAGCCAGCGAATGCGATGGATCAACTGGAAGCGATTGTCGAGCAGCAACAGCAGCAGCAGCAGAAACAGCAGCAGAAGCAGAAACAGCAGCAGGAACAAGATCAGCCGCAGCCAGCACCCGTCTATATGCCCGACGAGGTGAACGAGTCCAGTGAACTCTATTTTCCGGATAACTTTGCACCGCTGAAGCGACGCGTAGGTCCACACTCCTTCTTCCGTGAGCTGGCCAACGAGCAGATAACACCCGAATTGGTGAAGCGACGTCCCGACAACAACGAAGCGCTGGAGCAGCAAATGGAGGCACAGGAGCTGGCCTTGGAGTCCAGTTTGCGGAGAAATTCGCTGACACCCTTGGAGGAGGAGGCCATGTTGGCCTCCAATAGCTTCCCGCGCGCGCAACATAATCAGCGCGTCTACACCGAGGGTGGCATGCTCCTGATGCCACAGCTGCCCGAGCAGCTCTCCGAAGACTCTGCGCAGGCGGATGAGCCAGCGGACATGAAGCAAACATTGTTGGCCAACATGCTGGGTTTTGCCCGTCACGAGCGGTTGGATGTGAAGAAGCCAGGACCGCAGTTGGGTCCACCCGCAGAGCTGAGCAATCAAGTGGAGACGGACAAGCCGCGACGCCCGACGGACAATGTTAACAAGGAGGTGCTGCCTGCGCATATCAAGGGTGGCGATTCCAACGAGCCGTACAAGAAGAAGAAGGTCATCAAGGAGCAACACTCGGACGAGGATCATGCGCCGCACACCGTAGACACTGAATATGCTCATGTGTTCGTCAAGAACCCGTAAGCGAACACATATAATAAATCCTAATCATTTGTCCCGTGTTAACTTATCCATTGTTGTATGCTTCTCTCTTGCAGTATTGACAGTTGGTACGATGGGCAGCGCATTATGAATGAGCTGGCGCAAATACTACACATGCAGGGATACTTTTCTTATTTAACGTATGTTTCCATTTGCACCGATCTAAATCCTTGGAATTTACTGACTCATCCAACTAGATTTCTAATTCAAATATTGCGACTTTCCTCAATAATCAATTGAATTCTAGAGTTTTGCTAAAGCTAAAAATAATATCACACTTGTTGCAGCGTTCAACCACACGAAGTAAGCTTCCGGGTGGACTCAAACAACCCCGATCGCAAGACGGCCGCCGATGTGGCACGCTACATCAACGAGAACCGCGGCGTCAAGAATAACATCCAGCGGCGCGTCGGTTTCTATGTGCTGTACGCCGGCGTCGGTGATCGTGTCAAGGATCTGCGAGATCCGAGCATCACTGCGTCGCACATTGAGCTGGCCGAACAGGGACCCGATGTGACCCACATTATGGCCTATATGTTTGCCGGCGCAGGTGCCGCGGCGGTGATTGTGATCTTTGTCACATTGATACTGATCAAGCGTCATGATCGCAAGCGTGATAAGCTGGGTGGACTGCAATCGGGTATGACGGGCGCGGAGAGCTGCAGCAAGGACTATCAGGAGCTCTGTCGCGCAAGGATGGCCGGCAAAAATGGCAACGCAACGCCGGGCAATGGTGGTTCTGGTTCTGGTGCTGGCGGTGCTGGTACTACCGACCAGTCGCACAGCGGACGCATCACATCGCTGAGCAAGGAGAACGAAGCACGACCACCATCCTCACGCTCCAGCACTTCATCGTGGAGCGAGGAGCCAGCACTGACGAATATGGACATCTCTACTGGACATATGGTGCTGGTATGTGTAGACCCCCACTCCTCCCGTCCTTGAGCTAATTACCCGTCTTGCAGTCTTACATGGAGGATCATCTGCGTAACAAGGGACGATTGCAGCGCGAATGGGAGGCACTGTGTCGCTATGAAGCGGAACCCAGTGCTCGAGATGCCGCCTCCCAGCCTCAATGTACTAATTTCAATCGTCCTGGTGCCCCACTTCCCTATGATCATTCGCGGGTTGTGCTTAATCATTTGGCCAATGCTGAGGGTCTGGATTATGTGAATGCATCCACAATTGTGAGTAGTTCGGGTGTAACAATTTACATATAGCTGATCTGTAACACTTCCAAAAATAAAATGTGTACTCTTCTATAGATCTCTAGCTCTTATAGACTCTGATATCTGATCTCTTCTCCCTCCCTCACAACAGACCGACCATGATCCGCGGGCACCCGCCTATGTGGCAGCCCAGGGTCCGCTTCCCTCGACACTGGCGCACTTCTGGCAAATGATTTGGGAGCAGGGCGCCGTTGGTATTGTTGCCCTGTGTCGACTGCAGGAGAATGGAGAGGTTGCTTGTGCGCGATACTGGCCGGAAGAAGGTGCCGAGGTTTATCATATCTATGAAGTGAGCTGCCTTAAAACTCTTAACCAAAACTGAGTAATTAGCTTGCATTTTTGTTTAGGTTCATTTGGTTAGTGAGCACATTTGGTGTGATGATTACCTCGTACGTTCTTTCTACTTGAAAAATCTGCGCACTAGCGAAACCCGCACCGTCACCCAATTCCATTTCCTGTCCTGGCCGCAGATGGGCGTACCTGCGCAGGCCAAGGCGCTCCTGGACTTTAGACGGTAAGTTGATGACCCTTCGATAATATAACTCTTATATCGGACTTATCACTTCTGTTGTTTATTTCACAGCAAAGTGAACAAGTCGTATCGTGGTCGTTCCTGTCCCATTGTGGTGCACGGCAGTGCTGGAGCGGGACGCACTGGATCCTACATCCTGCTGGATCTGGTGCTGGGACGTATGAACAAAGGAGCGCGTGAAATCGACATTGCCGCCACGCTGGAGCATCTGAGGGATCAGAGAGCTGGAGTGGTGGCCACCCGACAACAGTTCGAGTTTGTACTAATGGCTGTCGCGGAGGAGGTGCATGCGATACTCAAGGCCCTGCCAGCGAATACATCGGGCGAGAAGCGGGAGCTGGACAAGGAGAGTGGCGCAGCGAAGGAGCCACTTAAGGAGGACAAGGCGCAGGAGGCCGCGGAAGAGGAGCCGCCCACCAGCAGCACCAAAGCAGCAGCTGCAGCGGCAGCCAAGGAAAAGGAGAAGAAAAAGGAAAAGGAGCCGCCCAAGGAGCAAAAAACGCCGGCCAAAACGGAGCCACAGCCGGCCAAGAAGTAGGCAAAAACAAAGACATAAAAAACTAAAACAAACCAACAGAAAAAAAAAATGATAATAACAAAAACAAAACAACTTTTAGTTCAAATCACGTTTGTTGCAGCGTTTCGGGGGTCTAGATTTATTTAATTAGTAACTAGTGATTAACACATATTTTAAACAAATTTATGATTTTTGGGTCTAAGCACAAGGAAGGTTCGAAAAAGGCAAACTATGGTCGGCTAGCGTTGGATACACATTTAGTTACTAATACAAATTTAAAAGCCTAAGTTACGCACAAATGCACCAAGAGTTAAACAACGCCTGCAACGTTGCAGCATCGCTTGCCACATGGCCAGTACGCTGTTTCCTGTGCACACACCAGCCCGTGACATTTGAAATGCGTTTCTGGCGGCGGTTTTTAAAGCGGTGCTGCTGGTGCGGTGTTCAGCACTTAATGCACGGATTATATTATATGATACATATATACATACAAACATATTTGAGTGTTATATACAAGAAATATTTATATATATCTATATACATCTAGTATATTATACATGTGTAGCTGTTAAGCATTTAAATTCGATTATGAATGCATTTTACCTTACGCGTTTATCGATGTTGGCATAAGCTTCATCTGAATACACTAACACAAATCGATGTGCTTGAAATAACCAGTGAGAAAGATAACAAGAACAACAAAATACGAACTGGCTAAGTGGTATACATATGCCAAGAAAGCCAAACAACAGAGACACAAACACACATAAAAACATACATGCATCCACAACATACAACATACAACATAAAACATACATATACAAAATGACACATATGAATAAACTACATACATATAGGATGAATGAAATATTTGTACCTAAACAGAAACAACACAAAGTTCTATTTACAAACGCAAAGAAGCCAGATATAACTACAAGACGCTATTGATGTGTATGACAATTAATTATACAAGTTTATTATTATATAAAAAAATATATATATGTATACAAATTATTCATATACAATAATAATTATTATGAGTGTCAATACTTATATATCTTATGACTTATCGATAACTATACTATCTGCGTGTATCTTTGAACAAACATATTTGAATATTGTTTTACCAAACCATATGCGAATTATACTATATTCAGTTCATTCAATCCGATCCTAACACATATAATTTACAAGGGAAAACGAAAAATAATTCTAAAACGCAGATAAATTTAGGAGCAGTGATTTCAAACAATGTCTGGCCTCGTTTTAATCTCATATATTTCTCATCTGATTTTGTGGCAGCTAAAAGCGGTGGTCAAAAATTGTTTGGGATCGCGAACTGCCCGAAAAGGATCGCGTTTAGGAGGGATTGTAACACACATATTAAGTAAAGCAACATCTAGAAATCGAAGCTTTAGAATAACAACAAAATTGTTTAATTAATGCTTTTGGAAGCATACAAATATACTTATTACAGAAAAACACAAAGCACACATACACATGACAAACAAAATATACTATCAAACAAGAAGAATCCATACTCAGGCACGACCCTTTGAATGTTTCAAAAGGACTAATAGCAAACGTAAAACAGGACAGGACAGCAAATAACATATGGTTTAGATGCGGTTTATACAAATTACCGCATAACACGCTACACGATACACCACAAGGTACAGCCACAAAGATACAAATGACTTCAAGATACAGAATAATGACTCGAGATTACACAAATTAGTTAAATAAGTGCAAATTATTCAAAAACCAAAAAAAAAACCAAAAACGACGAAGAAGAAGTTGAATTGAGTTAAAGCAGGCACTAAAATTACTGCAATAAAAACTTAAAAAAAAATAGCGGTGTAAGAATAATAAACATTTTCTGTAGCAGTTGGTGTTAAAGTACATAATGCTAACAAAACGAGAAACTAAAATGAGTTATTGTAGTTTGAAATAAACTTTTTTGAAAACAAAATGTCAACTAAATAATATTAAGAAAATACCAACAAATTTAACTAGACGCAAATTTTATTTGTTAGCATTTCCTTCGTTAAAAATGAAATTTCATTAAAAAGAAAAATTACACACAACACAAAAGCAAATGAAAAACAATATTACAATAACTGTGGCAAGCCCACCAACAACTTCGGGCTTGCAAAAACTCCAAAAACAAATGAAAAACACAAAAATTTATTAACGTGGTAGAAAGTACTTAAATATTAAAATATACAGTTTGACGCAAAAAATGGAAATTAATTTTTCCGCGTGCATTTTTTCATTAGAGAGTTTCAGTGTTAATTAAATACAAATTACAGCAAAATATTTCCAAATGTTCTTCGACAAACAAATTAAATAAGTGTACTAAAAATATAAAAGAAGAAGAAACAAAAAATCTCTAAATGTATTGTAGTAAAAAGCGTAACACAAATTAAAGACAATTATTGATGTATATTTGACATAATAATAATTTATTGTGGAAAAACAACAACCATGCGTAGAAAATTGAACGGAACTTACACATAACATGAAAATTACTAAATTATATAATAATACAAGTACTAATAATATGAAAAAAAACATATGTATATATATATATATATATATATATATATAAATAAATATAAATACATATATATATGTGTATATATATATATACATACATATATATATATAAATATATTAGAAATTATGTCACCACTATATGCATACCATTCGTATGAGATTAAAGGTCAGAAACTAACTTATTATTTCATCATACTATTTCATTGATGGTGTAGATATACAAAATGAAAATGAAACAGCAAAACTTGACCTGCACGGACAGCTAAAAATTTAGCGCTCGACGCAACGGCACATTATGACCCGCGAGTTTTACTCGAAGCACAACTCCGCTGGAGTTCATCGTGTAATATTCACAAATAAGAAAATAAATATATATATTATGCACGTAAATAAGGGAACGCATAGCCACAAGAGCTGTGTGTATTTAGTGTAAAAGCAACAATATGCCCAGTTCGGTACTTGATCCCAAATAGGGAAACTAGCATTACGCAACTTTCAAGAGAAGAGCAGATAGTACGAAACGGATACAGACTAATTAAATGACAGACGAACCGGAAACTAAATGGTTTGAGTTCCTAGATTAACGCAAGCTGACTAAATGAGGAAATGTTAAAGAAAAAATAACGCTGGACCTGCTGTAAATACGCACATCTTAACTTCGAACAGCTAAACCTGACAAATACTGACGACAAAAAAATAAATAGGACGGACCCAGACGAACAACCGGACAGCACTTAGATTTAGGCCTACAGAATGAGATTTACTGGAGTTTTGTACACTTGAAGATTGCGTAGTTGAATGAATTGATTCGATTATAGTTCCGATACTGGTGCAGTATTGCTTATAGATTAGTGTGAAATACATATGACGTTCAACATGACTAAAAACAAAAAATGCTACTACAATTAAGAACATACGTACAACAACTTCTTAATTACTTATATACATTTGTTTAGATTATTTTATTGTTTCGGTTTCTTATTGATCAAATAATATACAAATACAAATAAATACAAAAAACATATAACATAAAAATATATCTATAGCATACATTTATCGTACATTACAAAGTATGTGTGTTGTATTTAAAAAAAAACGTATTCAGATACAATTAAATATGCATATAAACAAATAACAGTACATTTATATTATTGCTGTATGTTTCAATTAAATAATATAATTAAGCAAAATCAAATACCAAGCGCAGGCTTTCATACATTTTTGGAAAACAAAAGCAAAAAATTATATTATTATATAATTTAAGTGAAAACATTAACAATTATCGGTGTGTACAATATAAACATATATATGAATATCTGTTTAGCCACTTGGCAACCATTTGTGTTATTAAGCAAGATGATTATACAAAATACAAAAAACCAAATTAAAAATGTTACCAAAAAAAAATTGTAAAATCCAGCAGAAAAAATTTATGCTGGCTGAGGCCACTTAAAATCTTACATGTACTAACAATTTATTGAATTAAAACAAAAAACATTACAAAATAAAAAAAATGCGATACGATGGAGACAAAACTACACACATTAACAGAAACATGAAACAACATGTTTATGGACATACCTATTTGAGGATTTTTGTGCAAAAAAATAACTAAGATATATATAAATCTATTTAAATGTATACTTCAATTATTTACGACAAGTACAAGCATACATATATTACATATAAATAATTATACATATAAACACATATATAAACGGTTTAATTATTCAGCAAACAAAAAATAAAAACCAGTTTTGGATTTTAATTCTTAGTATAATTATCTCTAGCAGAGGTCACAAGAGAAATTTAGAGATAACGAGAAAACATATATCTAAATGTAACGCGCCATTGTGTAATATGCGCTACATAAATATATGCTATATACACATATATATATATATGTATATATATGTATATATCTATATGTATATATATATCTATATATATATATATATATTAACCTATATATAAACCTGGATGTATAAATGTAAATCAAAACGCTACAAATACTAATGCGAACAATTCACAACATTGATAAATAGCAGAGCAAGGAAACGAAGACAATTGAGTTTGATATAATGTCATTAATTATGTAGAACCGGTAATAATTATGATTATTATTATAATACAAACAACAAAATAATAAAGAAACCCTTAAAAACCAAAACCCAAGACCCAAAAACAAAACAAATGCATACAGCAATCGCTCATTGAACGCACGATATTATTTTAATTAGTCTAAATGTCTCGCCATTATATGGTTTAACTGCTTAACAAAGTAATCGAAGCTAATCCGATATACTACTACTGTAAAACGAAACACCAGTCAAAGTTCCAATACAATGTGTTGTACTCAATGCCGTATAGGAATCAAATAGATGTAATTTCCGCTTAGTCGACCCTCCACAAATGGAGTAAGAAACTTAAACAACATATGCAAACATACATTTTACAATACTGCACTGCAACACTATTTACATTATATATCTCCAGCACTTTTGTTCGAACCCATCATCAGAACATATTCACACTTGTTTTTAGAGTTTTAACATGGTTCAGCATCTAAATTGAAAGAAATTATACCTTTGTTTCAGCTTTTCTTCAAATTATTGACAACCAATTATCTTATATGCAATTTGGTTGAAATTGGCAAGTTTTTGTAAGCTTTTTAACCCCATACCTATATTTTTAGAATCTTTTCCAACTTGGCTTTAGCGGAATTTATTTAATTCTCCAATAAAATGGGTCGAAATTGGGACTGGAAAAATGTTTGTTGTTAATTGGCATTACATAAATTATTGGTATTGGTTTTGAAAATACTTTTTAGGAAACCTTTTTATGCATCTATTGGTAAATATTTTTTGTAATATATATTTGAAATTCTATCTCAATTTTTGTATAAGAAAATTTATACAAAAATGTTTACAATAATATACTTTACAAATTCGTTTCTAAATTGGCTTTTAGGAATTTGAATTTGATAATATACGATATAGCTAAAGTTGGGATAGAAAAACAATTTTTACCCCAAAAAAATTTACCCTGTACTAATTTTCCAATTGGCAATACGTAAATTAACGTTGGTTCGTTTTTTTCAACACAGAGTACACCAAATATCTAGAATAAATATTTTGCAATTCTAGTTGTAATGCATAGTGAAGGCTATTTCACATATCTTTTATCAAATGCAAATATGCAATTGCATTGAATAAATCAATTAAAGCTTCCAAAAAAAAAAGGAAAACAAATCTAAGTAATGCGCACGGCAAAGGCACTAAATTGTTTTTGTTCATTGTATTTTGTGAAATTCTTAGAATCGAATGAAAAATGCACTTGGAGCAAGTAGTGCGTGACAGAAGGACATAATTATTTCCATATATCAAATACAAATATAATACAAATACATACATAATCTACATATATAATGATCAGTGCACCGCGAATTTTTTGCATATTTTTATGTTTATTTTAACTGTTCTTGCATTTTTTCATATGCGATTAAATAGTGCACGCGGCGGGTTAAACCAGTACCCTGCCGGTTGAGGATTTTTTGGAGCTAAACAAAGAGCTCCTCGTCACAAGAAAAGCTACAACAAAAAAATTATCCAAGCAAATCCATTGTGCAAATTAATCTATTTATATGTATATTCACATATATTTACTCAATTGGTGTTACATACATGATCTACATATGTAATGACGAGTGCACCGCGATTATTTTTTGCATATTCTTATATTTAATATATCCATTCTTGCATTTTTTCATATGCGATAAAATTGTGCACGCGACGGGTTAAGCTAGTAGGCTCTGTCGGACGATGATTTTTTTTAGGAGCTCTGCAAAGAGTTCCTTATAACAAGAAAAAATGAAAAAAAAAAGAGTTCCTTATAACAAGAAAAAATGAAAAATAAAAAAAAAGGGAAACAAATTCATTATGCAAATTACTCTAATTATTATATTCACATATATTTAATCAATTGGTGTTAAGCATTAAAAAAAATTCAAAAAAAAAATTATAAAAAAAAGGAAAACCTTCTTGAAAAAGAAAAAAAATTTGGCGTAATTTTTATTCATATATTCATATATATGTAATATCATGGTTCAGTTATAAAAGTCAGGTAATTATATATTTCTAAAGACAATTATTTGTTTTATATAGTATCATTCAATTCATCATAGCATTCAGCTCAGTTTAGATGAATTATTCGCACATTTCCGACCTACACAATGTGTTTTATTCTTGGCGCCCCTGACACGCCCTATTGCAAATGTAGCACACAAATTACACCCTGCAGTCCACCCTTTGCGCTTGCCACCCTCCGTCAGCACGTCGCCCAGAACAAAGCAAAAATACCGCGCCAAAAAAAAAGAAAACAAAAATAATAATAATAATAATAAAGCTAGTATAAAATCGGGTCATAGCCAATTTTATATGCTAGCAACTCGGCTGTGGTTGTGGTGGTTCAGCCGCATCTGTGCCAACCTTCACTGTGTGTGTTTTCGTGTTTTTTTTCGAGTTTTCGATTTCATTTGGTATTTTGGCAGAATTTCAGCTTTCGTATGGTTGCTGTTCGCCTGTTACGAATGTCGGAACATTTCTTTGAAATGCCGCAATGAAAGGCAAAAAGCCGCCGTGCAAACGCTTTGATGATTTTCCGCATGCCGCCAAACCGTTGCCACCACCATCAACCACAACAACAAGAACAACAACAGCAGCACCAAGCGCATGCAACGACAAGGAACGTTTTGATGACCGCGTTTTTATGTAGTTTTTTTTTTTTTTTTTGTATTTTGGCCTGCTGATGATGATGTTTGTCGGTGTTTGCGTTTGCATTTGCCATGGGCCGATGAGCACACACATATCAATTTAGGGGAGTGGCATGCGTGACGCTTACGGAACGAGATTATAGACTCTTCTCACACTCCCAATTCCCAATGTCCCACATACATATTGCTGAGTGTGCGGCAAAAGTTCCTTTATTGTTGCTGTTGTTGTTCCTGTTGCTGTTCAAAGTGCAGCTGGGCGTTCCCGTAACAGGAGCACCGAGGAACAGCAACAGGGAGAGTATGAGGTCGGATACGTGACATGCTAGGAGGAAGAGTGAGTGTAAGTGGAACAGGAGCAGCAGATTTTTAGGTCGACAACACAAGCTGCAGCATTCTGATTGCGGTTTTGATTCACTTAGCCGCTTTTAATGCTTAATTTATCAACGCCCATGCCTCAAAGATAGCATTCAACGTTGCGGAAAGGCATGCGAGGGTATATTTAGTTTGTGACCAGTTGTGTAAGTAAATATATCAAAATTGCTAGTACTCTTTCTCTATAGAGAATCCCCAAATTAGATCAACTTAAAAAATCAGTATATTTTAAACATAGTGTGCGTATGGATTATGATAATATTTTAGGTATTGAATAATTAAAACTTATCTAATATTTTACGTAATCTAATGATACCAACTTTTAACATTGGATAAGCCAAAGATTTTCCAATTTTAAACCTAATATTTGAGCATTTAATATGCTTGCCCACTGTCGCTATCCTCGACATATACAAAAGGCAAACCTTACTAGGTATTGAAATCCAGATGGCGCCACAAATGCAGAATACTCGCGATTGCGACTTATGGACTAGTATCAAATGCGTAAATCGGATTAATGTCTAGCACTTAACCCATTGCGCAAGTGGTACAAGGACACACATATCATGTTACAATTAAACACAATTTCTTGTCTATCGATTTCTATTTTTCCTGTCGGATGAGAACTATTCTGTACTTATTTAATTTCCAACGTTTTCTTGGCACGTTGCTATTCTGGCTAGCATGTACACTCACCTGTGACAAATGAAGTGTCTGTATTGGCTAACTGCCCTCAGGCAACCAAAATTGAAGCATTCTTTTCCGTGATTTCTCGGAGACGATTTGGATGCCTTTTCGCCTCGTCAGGATCCAAGCTATTAATAATTTTGTTGTTTTTCAAAAGGATCCTTGTTTCTAGATGGACTTCAGTCAAATAATTTCAAATCCTTTTAGATAGTTTGTGATTTTCATCCATTATTACTATGTTCTGGGTATAAAAACTCTTTCCGCACACTTGCTGTGAGAAGACAGTTTCTTAGGTTGCTGACTTGGATAAAGTGACCAGTACGTTCAGCTGTCACTTACCTACGCCCAGATGGCACCATCAGCAGCAAGCCGCAGCGATTTTTCAACAGATGGCGCCAGCACAAAACCAATAGCAAACCTTTTCATTAAGAACATATCACGAAATGTGACAATTTGGTCGAAAAGTAATTGTATAATATATTTAGACAGCAAAACTTATTGATAAAAAATTAAAAAATTTCAAATCAATGTGTGAAAATAGTTAGATATTATTCGATTCTGAAAAACTGCATCCAATTGGTTGCATAATAGAAATATAACGCAATATTTTTTAAAAATTTCAAGGTGTCACCACGATAAAACTCAAATAATTCATATGCAAAGCGAAAAACTCGCGGTTGGTAAAAAATTAATTCTGAAAATTGAATAAATTACGCGAATTAGGTAGCAGGCGAACAGAAATCGATGCCAGCAGTCGAAGCAGCTAAGGCAGAAGTTGAGAATCGTTTAGGAGCGCAAACCACACACACACACAAATACATCCATACACACACACACAATCGAGAACACACTCGCTCCGCTGGCATAGCCGGAAAATGCTTTTCCTCCAAAAAAAAAGTCAAAAGTAATAAGTATGTGAAAGAAAAAGAAGAAGAAGCAGCAGCAGCCAGCAAACACTTGAGGCAGAGATAAACTCGGCAGCTGCTGCTTGCTGCCTCAGAGTGAATGTGTTGGCCATAAAACATTTTTCATAGCCACTGACGGGGTGGCACGGGCACGAAGGGGGTTGCAAATGTTTCGACCGCCACTATCTGGAAAATTAATGTTCAGCGAGCGAGTGAGCAAGTAAGCAACATAGATAGGGGAAATAAGAGATGTAGAAAGAGAACGAGAGGGAGAGAGATAGAGAGGGAGGTAGCCAGTGAGAGCGTGCGTGGAAAATCATCAAAGGTTGCCGCAGCGGCGTTTTCGCCTTTGTGCCAAAATCCTCAAAGGAATTTTCCGATATTTGTAGCAGGCGCACAGCAAGCGTCAGCTGGCAAAGTTGACCAAGAAAAGCCACAAAATAAAAAAAAACACATACACACAGTCGACCTCAGCACACCAATGAATTTTCCGACGTTATGCATGTTTTTTTCGATTGGGGAGAAAATTCGCTTTTCATGTGTGCCACTCACACACACACACACACACACTCTCACATGTGATTTATCGATGAGATGCTGCGACGTCAGCTCTGACGTCGATCCATTTGGCGAGCGCCGTATTTTTATTTGGAGATTTTTCATCACGTTTTCCGCAGTGATGTCATTATTTGTCAGCGAGCGAAAATCTCACTTGACGTCGGCAAACAGACGAATTTTGTTTTATCAGTTTCTACTAGTCAGCTTTTATGAGCTGCTAAGCCTCGATACTGCCAATTTTGGTAGCTCATAAAAATCCAAAATCAGTAATCGAATTCATTCAAAAAGGCCTGAGACAAAAAAATAACAATGGTTATTAAAGAAGACGACTCATAAGTCTATCGGCAT
The DNA here is from genome assembly GCA_035043785.1 of Drosophila planitibia. Taxonomy (NCBI): domain Eukaryota; kingdom Metazoa; phylum Arthropoda; class Insecta; order Diptera; family Drosophilidae; genus Drosophila; species Drosophila planitibia. The sequence continues at coordinate 782,163 of JAWNMS010000110.1, read as the reverse complement.
TAATTGACAACGTTTAAATAGACAATTGATTGTCGGGAAGGGGAAACAGGGCGAGGAATTGACAATTCATTCATAAGCAATCAATAAATGGATGCTTAAATTTGATGTGAATAAAATGAGATTTTTATGAGTGTACCAAATCGAGTATAACACGTGTGTGCAACGAACATCAAGTTGCGTATGTCCAGACTGCCAGATACTCTATTCAAAGTGGGAGAAGCGATAAAATTAAGTGAGAAATATAAAGAGTTGAGAACTGTGATTGAGATATTTCTATATTGATATAGATATATATATATATAGATACTTACATATATAAGACTTTGTTTAAAGATACAGCAAAGGCAGAAGGACCCAATATACCCTTCTGCCTTTTGCTTAGAAAACAGGGTGTTTCAAATTCCGAACAGCTGCGTGACTTTAAAATCATATAAATGTCAGTGTCAATCGATTCGATACCTCCCCCAATCCCCCAAGTATTTGTATACTTTTGGCACGTCTGTAGTAGCAGCTGGCCTATAAGGGCACAGGAAAACACCGTCATTATGGATTTAAGATTTTGATTCACATTCAGATTCGCATTCGAGCCTCGACTGCGATGGACTTTCAACTTGGCGCGTGCCCCAAGACGCATGCGAAAACTCACAGCCCAATTAAACATTGGCCAACAGCTTTGTTTAGTCTGGCCAAATGCTGACAGAGCGAATTGGATGATGGGGAAACATAATTTGCTTTGGCATTTTAAACAAATGTTGCAATCCACGTTTGGTTAAGGCAACAATCATTTCAACAACAAAAACAACAAAAACGCATGCTGTGCCGCAAATAAATTCGTATTATTTTTAGCTTTTGCTGAGTGGCGACGAAATGTCTGCAAGAAGTGGGTGGACCGAGTTTTTTTCCGGGATTGTGAAAACGTGCCTTCAAAATACTTAATAATGGGTATATGTGGTGCTAAAAAAGACACAGTATTTAAATAAATAATAAATGTGCTATTTATTTTCATATAAAATGGAGAATATGATAGAATCTTGTAAAATTAAGATTAAATATACAAAAAAAAAGTCTTTATATTTCTATTTGATATTTGGTTGATATAAGGCTTTTAAATAAGTTTTCAAATATTAAGAACAAATATTACTTAGTATCATTACAGAATTAAAATCAAATAAATGATCCTCAATGCTTCTCAATCATTAAGAAGATCAGCCAGGAGTTTACTTAAATTTCAAGCAAATCGAGTTATTTGCACATTCCAATGACAACATGCTCATTCTTTACACACGACAACTGAGAAAGAAGCGGCACAAAATACAGTCAACAGTTCGCTGAAGTAAACATAGCAAATGATCACTTTTCAAGGCACAAAAATTCAATAAATATCAATAAACAAAATAAAAAAAGAGAAGAGCAGATATTTAAGAAGCTAATTGAAGACAACAACTTCAACAAAAGCCGCAAAAGCCGACAAAAGCAAGTGTTTAAGTTGAAGTCAATTTTAAAGCCAAAGCTGAGCCAATAAGCAAATACTCATAAAAAAAAACCGCCAGACACTTTAAAACAACTGTAACGGTAATCATATTAACTAAGCGGGCATGAAACTTAATTAAATTGCCCAAAAAGTGCAGACGATCTGGTGAACAACGTTGTGGTTGTTGATGTTGCTGTTGCTGTTGCTGTTGTTGTTGTTGTTGTAGCTGAGACTGAGACCAGTCAACGGATGCGCTTAAATAATATTAAAATATGCGCGCTTTGCTGACGACAATGTGAGAAGACAAGAAGGAGTTGCTATTATGGGTACGTCGAATACTAAATACCCTTGCCTAATGGAATTCCAACTATTAAACATGAAAGTTAGATGATTTAGTAGTAAGTTGTTTTGCCAAATTGTAAGAAGCATTGTAATATATATAAATCGTGTGTATTATTAAAGTATTATAATCCGGCTGATGTTGACTAAGAGCATAGTATATAGCATAGTACATACATACATTATGAGAATCGAGTGGTTGGTTTTCTTAGAAAAATTAAGTAACCTTTGAAAGGGTATAAGCAATGCCAAAAGGAATTTTTTTTAATGGCAACAACGACAACAACAATGAGAGCAATTAACTGCAATGAGTGGCAGGCAGGAAGTTTGGGGAGCTGCACGAGAAGCGACCTTGCAATGTCGCAATGAACACAAGGCCAATAATGATGATGAGAATATATATAATAATGATGTTGCTGCTTGGTGTTGTTGCGATCGTTGCTTGTTATATTTTTGCCGACTAACTGTTAACTGGTGTGGACTTGGGCCGCCCCCAACTGCATTCCTGCACGCCAAGGTAAAATGTGAATAAACTTATCTAACTGCATGTTGCATGCCACTTTGTGGCAAGAATAGCAACAACAGTATTGCAGGGCCATTAAATTATCGCTAATAATAATGTAATTTGCAACCGTTCTTTAGACGCCTTAAACTGAATTGCATTGGGAGATCGTCCAATTTGTTGCTAGTCAAGCTAATTGGTTAAACATAATGGGTACAAATATATAATATATACAAATTAAAAGTATGTACTGAATAATTTAAAGAATAAATATAAGCCATTTTGCGTATAGTTATTAGTGTTACTATAAAAAATTGTTGACATAATTTTAAGCCAAAATTAATATGAATTTTGGGTTGCTTAGTTTTCAAATCTCTCGGGAGCCCTGTAAATGAAAAATAAATACAAAGCTTTCATGCCATTAATTAATTAATAATTTTTACAGTTACGATTAAAATTAAACATTTTAAATTTAATTTGGTCCAAAATGTATGTTTTTTGGCGTGAACTTTGAACTCAAGATGTTTGACATTCTGTGAGCCGTTGGTTTTGCTGTGACCACCTCATACAAATGCAAATGAGAAAGGCAACCTAATGGAAACTAATGGACACACGTGATAAAATCAACTTCCGCAGGATTACAAAGTCAGCGCCCTAGAGTCGGGTTAACCAAACAAAGTAGGAGTCGATATAGGGTTCTTGGGGTCAATTTTTGAACTGGCAGCTGCCGTTGCGCATGCGCGGACAACGAAGCTGATGGATTTGGAATTGCTATGGCAACAGCAAAGAGGAAAACAAATAACAACCGGGTAGAGGCGTGGAAAGGATAATGTGTCGAGGGTGAGGGCGAACTCTGGTTGCCAGACTGTGCAAGCACACATAAGATACAGCTCTAAAAGGATTTACAGATACTTTATGTTTACTTTAATTGGTTTGTCTGCCAGCGCCACGCGTCATCTTCTCTCTCTTTTCTCTCTTTCTCACTCTCTCTCTCTAAGTGGATTTTAATATTGGTCTTTTGAGTGTTGTTGTTTGACTGCGAGATTGCAGCAGCTGTTGCAAAATTAAACATCAGCCATCAGTTGGCATTTATTTATGTGCTGCTGTGCGCACAACCTTGCCAAAAAGCCAGCAATTGCCACATCCTTTTTGTTGGCTGCACGAATACAAAACCACAGCGGCAACAGCAGGACTCAAATGAAAGCTATCAAGCCGAATGGCAATTAATCACACAAAACCACATAAAGCAACAACAATCAACTGACTAAATACCTTATTCTAGGGGTGGCTCAACATATGTTGACGTTGCTAAAACTTAAGAATATTAGCACATTTACAAAATATTCGTAGCGGTTAATATTTCTCGGTAAGAAAAAAAACTTTGATCTTTCCAGAGTAAAAACAAAATTAATCTATGAAATTTAGATTCTTGAAACATTTATTCAATTTAGATAAAAAATAAGTCTAATGAATAAAGCATGTTTAAATGGGTATTCCGCATGGATTGCAAGTTTCAGTTTTGAATGAATGTTGAACTATTTTCGCCTCTTAACTTTTTTCTTTACTTCAACAGCAACTTTTTTTAGCCCTTCTTTGTATGCATTTTATGAGTAGCCAGCACAACAATAGTCAACCCTTAATAATACTTAATAAAAAGTATTCACTATAGGGGACAGCTGCATTTGCATTGACCCCAGCAAAGCAGCAACTGGTCTATGGAATGATTCAAGTTTTTTACATTTGAATGCTAATTTGCATTTGTTCGAATTGTGAGTGAAAATGTGGCCACTTGTGGACAGCCCGGAGGGTGTGACAACACTAATTGTCCGCAATTCAACTATGAAATTGCACATATGTTTAAGGAAAACGCTGTGGAAAAAGAAAACAATATGCAAGAGTTTTCCAATATACCGAAAACGCTCAATTTGTTTGCTCGTCTGCGTGTTTTGATTTATGTGCGGAGTGTTTAAGCAATCGCAACAGCTGGTTGGCCATTCGATATACTAAGTTGGGTTGTGTTTATTTGATCTTTGGCCAAGGAGTTGCAGCTCACAGCTCACAGCTTGCAGCTGGCAGCTCTCGGGTCAAGGCGTTGACTGCGTGTGGCAGGCACAAGCGAGACCTGAAGCTGTAGAACAATGCTGGCATACCACACAGTGCACTCAGCCATGCTGCTGCGGGTCACTTGGCTGCATAAGCAACCCCAAGAAAAAAAAAATTATATATATACCCTAACCTCCTGCCACAGCTAGTGCTATTGCAACCCCTACGCTCAGCACCACGTGCGTCACGCGCAGACGCAGCCACTTGCAGGAACTCGGGACTCAATTCGGGAACCGGGATCCGGGCTCCCCGGCCCTGTTACGAATCGAACAATGGGCAGCGCTTTTCAGAAAAAAACCCATTAAGTGTGCTATGAACATAAATAATAACAAGAAAGAAATGCCATTTTGATACTTCGAATTTTAAATACACTTGTAGGCGGGAATTCAACTGGTCATATAGAAATTAAATATTCTGTATATTTGATTATGATACGCATTCATGGTATCTTATATCGAATAGTATAAAAATAGACTGTCAAAGAGAAATAACTATATCAATTTAGCTGTTCCAAAATGCTTTACAAAGTACACGACAAAACTGTTATGCCCTCAATAAGGGTATTGTTAGCAGTAAATACTCATGTGTACATTGTTGTAAATGGCAGGAAATGTGCACTTGAGTGCCAGTAACGACAGCAACAAGAACAACAACAACATCATCAGCAGCAGCAGCATCCACACACAGCATCAATAATTGCTCCTCGCTGCATAAAAACTTCAAATTACAAGAACAACAAAATAGCTGAAAGCAAAAACACATTATTCACAAATCGATTTTACAGCAGCAAAAATGTGACAAACAAAAAAATGAATAATAGCAGCTGCCTGCATTTTTTACTTAATATTTAATTTTAGTTTAGTTTTTCTTTTGCAGTGGAATAATAAAAATTGCATTGCAATCTCCATAAAAGACTCGCTCGTAGGCTAAAACAAACTAAACAAGTTTGAGACATTTGAGATGTTGGTCTCTATTTTCATTGCCTTGACACATAGACAGCGTGCGGCGCCAGCTTTATAAAATAACGATATCTATATATATATATATCGACGATCACAGATTAACTAATACGAGTTTAGCTTGTAGACAACATTGGGTTTCATTTGCAGACCGAGATCAGCTCTTGGCAGCTGATGAATACTGTGTTGACTTATAATTGATTTATGCACATTGTATTGCTAAATTGCTATATAGACAATTAAAGAGTGGATTTCTTGGATTCGACATTTGTGAGAAAAAAGAAAAAGAATTGTTCAATTAATAACTTATTAAATCTAAAAACTAATATTTTTGATATGATATCCGCCTGTGAACTGAACCTAAAATTCATAGGCGGATTCCTGGACAACAGTAAATAGCTTAAATGTCTTTTAATTGACGGCATTTTGACTCGAAAGCTTATACGATAGTCATAACTATTTGTATTGTTTTATGAGACACACTCGAATGACGGTCTATCAATAGTAAAAGAAACAATTAGACATAACCACAGGGTGCTTTCAGAGGCTACATAACAGTTAACACCCCACAGACTGCGATCACCTTTAAGCAATTCATTTCAGTTGGCTAACAGCTGACGTGGTCACATGGCTAGGTAAACAGCTATAAAAGGGCGCCGCACATCCACCCCCCGCTGTTCATCACTTATGGCAGGAGGGTGCAGGGAGTATAGATCATAATGGTTGCATAGGCAATTGAGAAGTGTGGCATAATTCAGAGGAACGCAGCAGCTCATGTCAGATCTATGCATGAAGATATAGCTCGTTATGTTTGACTTTGTTGTTGTAGATAGCTTCCAATAGCATACCAACTGTTGTGCTGGAAAACTGAAAAACTATGTCTGAAATTAGGGAGGCGTTCGTCCTGTCAGAATTGTGTTTGTGGCTGCTGTGAGGGTTGCAGATCCTACACAACTGTTCTAAAAATTATAGATACAAAACAAAAATTGCCAACATATGTGGCAGAGGTTAGACAACATTACGTAAGCATTTCAATCACTTACAGTAAACCATCTGGCATATCTGTAACATTCTTTTTTAAATTTTAGCCACGAGGCAAATTATATTTGTTTATAATGTTCCCACGTTTTCGACACGTTCCAGAAGCTTGACGCCCGAAGCTTCAACGTCTCGGAAACGGAACATTTATCATTGGAATTCCGTAAAAAGCCCATCAATAAAACTGTCTTTTGTAAATACTCTAAACTCGACCACAAAATGCCTGGCAATCATTAATCTATTTAGCTATTTATAACCACGAATTGATGGCTTCGGGAGGCGCTGATGACTTGACAATTGCCGGCTAATTATGCATTGTCCAACGAAAAACCAGCTGCCTTCGTTTTTCTAATGAAATTTGAAGACGCATCGTTGCAACTGACTTCCGAGATTAATTGGCCTGCCAAGAGATAGGAACAATTACAACTAGCTATCGCACTTACCGCAGTACCAATGGAATGCGGTAAATATGGAGATATATTAAAGATACATAACATATCTAACCCTATCTATCTATCTATCATTATACATAAGTACCCAATATAAACAGAGTATAATTTCTCACAATTTTTCATCCAAGCCTTTTTATATCTTTAAATCAAATAAACACAGAAATAGTAACCAAACTTACATAAGAAAATTGTATCATTTAATAGTATATTTTATTGAATATTTTTTACTGGCAATGGCGCAACCTATAAGAAAAATGCGTTACTATCTCATGGATGAGATTTGTATACACAATAAAAAGGAAGATTGCTGGGTTGTGATTCACAGAAATGTCTTCGATTTGACGCCAATGATTAAGGATCGTCTCGATCACTGGAATTGCGTAATACTGATATTAAATTATATTACATGAGATATTTGGTATATTTTTCTCCGCAGAGCATGGATTACTTGGTGGCACATGCCGGCAAAGATCTCACCCACTTGTTTCATGAGAATGGCGAACCACGCACTGAGATCTCACTCAGCACCGGCCGTCCACGTGTGCTCTTTCCACCCATACTGGAGGTGGCCATCAGCGAATTCGCCAAGACCAAGCATGCCATGTGGAGTCAGGATCCCTTCTATCATATAGGTCGTGTAACGCGACGACCACGGCGCATTCGACTGATTAACACGCTGACTGCGAAAGTGCAGCACATGAATGTGTGCGACGAGGATAGCATCTATGACATACAGGAGAAGTACAAGCAGCGTTTCAATCATCATGCAGGCAGCTACGAGTGGCGCAAATTCTCAAATGGCGTTAGTTTCGATATTAATTGTATGTTATTCTGATTTTATTTATAATTACTCTTTTTAGGCCAAGTGCTGTGGTGTTCTTAACTTGAATGGCACTTTAGATGAGAATGGTCTCACCGATGATGAGGATTGTGATGTGGAATTGCCGCCGCCATCCATCTGGCTCTACTACACTGATGACCTGACCATTGCTTGATTGGGTTTTGCAATTTGTTTACCATTATTGCCGTTTTTTTGAATTATACGAAAATTTGTTGTGCATAGTGCAAGTAAAGGGCACATTTCAAGCTACACTGCGTTTGAGTCGAAGAGGCATTAAACTCAAAACTAAGCTTGGGCATGGGACTGCTTCTGACTCTGGTATTATATGGTATTTATTTTTATTTTCAACAAATGTCATGGTCGACATGCGCTGCTAATAATAACAAACCTAAAAGTGCAGCGGACTTATTCAGGGCCACACTGAGATACATTTTTGAGTGGTGAAATAAATACTTTTTCCTTAAAAATAAAATACATTAGTGACGGACTTATTATAGATGCGTATATTTTTCTAGTAAAATAACTCCGGCATTTCGTATGGAATTTATATTAATGTATAATTATTTGAGCACATTTTTTTCTCAAGCATAGATTATACATATCAAGATAGGTGCTACACTTTTATATGTATAAGAAATTCTTATTTTTCAGTGTATGTAATGCATGCTTAAAATGTGCCTTACTGCTCCTGCTTGCTTAATATATGCGGGTTTTTTTTATTTAGACTTTAGGGAAGAGGTAGGGGCTTTGGGCTGTTAACTCGTGTATGACGCTAGACAGCGCCTGCAGCTGCCCAGCTGCCCAAGTGACTACCGGCTACCCCTCGTGATAGTAGGTGACGCTGGCACGCGTTATGGCCTGCCAGCAGTTGCGCCTACTATATATTACAGACTGAGTACTGACTGACCGACCGGATCCGGAGGGGGTGCCAACTGAACTGTGAACGCTTTTTAGTGAGCTATGCCAAGTTTGTGTCTTAAGTCTTTCGTTTCAGATTCAGATTCTTGGTAGCAGCAGCACTTACAAGTCCAAGCCGCCCATTGTCTGTTCTTTTGCTATCTTGCGCGCATAAATAATTAATTTCAGCCTCATTCTTTTTAATAAAATGGATGAAAAAAAATATGAAAAAAAATTAAAAGCACACTTTAATTGTAAACCAGTTTTTGTTGAGGTCTGCCCCAAGTTCCGTCCATAAATGGACGCGGTTGCTTTCGCAATTTACATTAAACAAGCGACGTGTGACAACAAAAGCTAGATGGCTATAATAGCCAGCGAGCCATTAATTTGCACCTGAAATGTTGTGAAATATTTTGTACTACTAATCTCTGTGTACGATGCCCATCAGAGCGGCCTGTCTCGTTGATTCTAAAGCTAAAGCAGCGCCATTCCCACGCAACCACAAATTAACAGCTGGCAAAAGGGCAGGCAAAAGGCCCGAAACAGAACAGAACAGAACGCTGCAAGACAAGCTGAAACTTGTGAAATACTTGTTGCTGTCCATCGATTGGGGCAGCAAAAGATGTTCTGCTCTGCTCTGCTTGCAGCGGTGTCAGCCAACAACAGGCACCGACTTAAGCATGAGTCACGAAGCGAACAAGTTTGTGCCTGTTTGGGCCATGGGAAAAAGGAGCAATGCGTTGAGGAAGACTGTCTGGGATTGAGAACTGCTGCTGCTGCTGCTGAAAAAGGCAATGTGCCGATAAAAACAAGCAAGTGCCCTTTAATGAAATGTGCCAGACTAGAAGATACCTTTTAATAAAACATAGACTGGGATTTTTCAAAGCTACTATTTTCAACACTGTGGAGAATTGATGCGTAATAACTTTAATTAAGGCAGATCATAAAAAAAATTAGTAGAGCTTGAGCACTTTAAATGTATTTGCATTCCCAAAAATATAGTCTTAATTTCATACTTTCAACACTCTAACTCTTATAGTCTCTGAGATCGATGTTATACACAGACAGACGAGCATGCCCATCGATCAAGAATATTGTTTAGTATTAAATTGCGTCCCAAGGGAGGCTGCTATGTTTATAGTGAGTGTCGTTGTACGACTATTGGCATATTACCCACTTAACTTAGGTATACATATAAAAAACCGTTGCACTGTCCACTGGTACAAAATGCGTTTGACTCTGGGGCAAAAACCAGTTTTTGGCATGCGCTCATGCGCTACGCGAAGTTCGTTGTCTAAGTCTTTTGTTTGCACCGACTATAAAATTCAGTCATAGAGTTCATTGGCTGCTCAAACACGCACACACACACATACACACAAACTGTGGGTAATCAATTGTGACATTTAAATGTAAGTACTATGCATGCATTTAATGGTTCATAAAGTAAGATCAATAAACTTAAATGTACGTTTTTATATACAGATGCTTATGTCTTTTGTCTACAACAGGAGGAAGACACATTCTTGAGCTTAGATATTTGATGAATATATTATTTAATGAATATATGAATTTTTCCTTAGAAATGTAATATTTTGTTTAGCTATTAGTTCATTTAATGATAACAAATATATGTTTATATTTGTATTAAGTAAGAGTTACAAAAAATTTTCCAAATAACGCACAACAAATTCTATCTGAACTACTCATAGCTTGAGCAACTGAATGTAGAACTGCTAGAACAAATCCTCCCACAAACATTTCGTATTCTCAATCGTCTGAATCTCTGTTGTCGCTCTTACAATCAACTGCACAACAATATATATATATGTATTTAATAACATATATATATATATACTGCGGATTCTCACTGAGCAGCAATGCCAACGACAACCCGCAATTGTTGTGTGCACCCAGAACTAAGCCACTTCAAATTGTTTGTTCTGTTAAGTTAGTTGTTGCTCTGGTATGCGGCCAACAGATACATCAACAATACCAACAACAATAAACTGCAAGTCAAGACCCATTCTCACAGGCTGAGCTATGCGTAACTAAGTTCTACGGCAATCACATTCTTTCCCAAAGCACACAGTCCCGGAAGTTGAGCGTCTCTGGTATGCGAGCAGACAGTTCCACTGGGAACTTATAGCAGCTAAAGTGCTTTAATTTTGTGTTTAGCTTTGGATAATCTACCAAAGACTCCTGCTAGAAATAGAAAGCAGGTATAGCCAAAAAATAATAAAATTGAAAATATTTGGCCTGAAGGTCAAGCTATGGCTGAGTTTACAAGGAAGCCCAACCCCAAAGCTGTTACCGAAACTGGCTAAACTTCCTTAATGGTGATGCGTGTCAATTTCATTTTCTTTTTTAACAGCATTTTTCTTAACACTTGCTGGTTACTTCCACCGACATTTGCATTTGGCATACAAAATACTTAACGTTTGTTTGGCATTCAAGACTCGCATTTAATGAATTAAATAATAAATACATATGAAAACGTATGCGACAGCAAATAGCGGAACCAAATTAGGAAGTGGCCACAAATAACCCAACTAGCCACAAGCTGCCTGCCTGAATGTCTGCCCATATTTGGGGCCCAAACAACAAACAACTGAACAACAACAACAACAGCAGCAACAGCAACAGCAACAGATAACGACAACAAACGTCAAGTGGATATTTGTGCGGTTAGCCACCCAAAACGTTGTCATTGGCATATTAAATACCATATGATATGATACATGTAAGTTGGGGTCTGGTTGACTACCCTTGGGTTTGGTTTTTTTGAGAGGATAAATCTAATGGGATCTCACCTTTTCCTGGCAAAATCAATAGAATTTAAATGCTAAACTTGAAACATATACTTACTTGTTGACTTACTTGTTACTTAAGATTTTTAAAAGATAACAAAATTGAGACTAAAATTTAGTATTGCCATTTTATAGATAAAGGTTAGGAACAATATTGTATTAAAGCTATAAAATGTATATCAAATGGTTATATCTGAGAATAAGTCAATTAGCATTGAGACTATTCGACTTAAAGTGCTGTGCCATCAAATATGCAAATTTAAAAAGCATTCCAAAATTTCTAAGTGTTTATTTTCGATTTTTTAAATGTTTACAACAAAATTGACACTGAAATTTCTATAGTTGTGTAGGTAAAGGGTATAACAAATAATATTAAAGCTTTAAAATGCATATTATATGATTATAAAATAATTCTCCGAATTTAAATACTTTAATTTGTTAGCAATATATATTTTAAATATATTCACAATTATGCGTTGCAAATATATAAGATATTCAATTTTAAAGTGTGAAAATCAAGTTGCACACAATTTAAAAAGGTTTCCAGACAAAATTGATATGCAACTTTGGCAACACGAAGAACAAAATGGATTTCATAAATTATTCAAAGCTTAACTGCTTCCGTTTTGAGTGCGAGTGTCGTCAGTGTCTGATTGACTGTCGACTGTCCGATTGACATTCAGACATTGAGCTCTTCAGGGTATGGCAAGAAGACAAGAAGCTTCTACAAGTACTTAGTAATGTTGATTGGGAGTTGAAAAACAGAAGTCAGAAAACTGAATTGAGGCCTCGGGCTGGCGCTGCAGTTTGCTTGCGGTTAGTTTAGCGCAGCTGTTTGTATAAATTTCCAGCAAATAGCAGCAATAACAACAACAACAATACAAATCTCAAATTGCTGCTGCCAACGAGTTTATTTTACATTTTATTGTATAATTTTCGGATGTGGTTTAACGTCTAACCGAAGCGAGCCACAGACGATCCAATGTACTCTGGCATAAATTAACGCGTGCACCTAAATAAAAATACAAATAAAACTAAGAAGAAGAAAAAATAAAAATAAATACATTTTTATTTACATTGAGAACTCGTCTCGGGTGTGGACCTGGGGCCTGAGTTCCGCTCGAGTGCGTCAAAGGAATGTCCCAGACAATGGGGCGGTTTTTGAGAAATATTCTATGCAAATTGACTGAGGACGCATAGACGAACTGCTAGTCAGACTAACTGACTGGCGACAAAAGGGGTAAAAGTTAGCATTTAGATCTAGATTTATGGATATGACCACAATATATTTGTTGGGCGCGTTTGTTAATTACCAAACGAACAAACCCTTTTACGTGGAAAACTCTGCAAAATTCCACTCCTTTTATTTTCACATTTAATGACTGGTTTCTTCTTAGGTGTTTTTGTTTCCCATGCAAATCGCCTGCCAGGAATCAATTAAAAAGCACACGTGACATACAACTACCCATATACCATATTTGTATCCTTTTTATAGTTAACTGGGTTGTTTTTCTAACTTCCTGTTCCCTTGGACACCGTTAGTTTGGCCTTGCCCTTCCTGGTCGGCAGCGTGGGAGCGAATTTATGAATTTTCATTTCAATGAGCTCAACTTAAGTTTCATTGATTTATGTCGAGATGTGTGTGAAACACTGCCTGCGGGCTTCAAATTGATTATTTTTTATATGCATTTTTGTTTTACTCAAGTGTTCTTATGTGGCTTATCAAATTGTCAATTGTGCGCATCTTGGGGTTGATAATGATGGGTTGCTGGCCTTGCCAAAATGAAATTGTTTAAAATTTACTCACGCATTAAATTAGATTTGATTTATGGCAGACAAGTGATCTCAGAGGGTTTACTCTATTGAAACAGATTAAGGGTACTTAGCTAGGCGTGTGCATGTGAATGATCGGATAAGAGTTCGGTTATATGTGGGCTTAAAGTGAGATTATGAAAAGGGTTCATAAGGGTAAGCCACAGTTAAGAATATAATATTATTTCAATAATTGATTATAATTTATGTCTATCATAAAGGGAAAAGACGCTTTGGTTAAATTGATCATATTTTGAACACGATACGTTAAGTTTTAATATTTGTTCATTTATTTTTTTTATCTTTTTCAAATGTTTCTTAAGCCTTCCCGTGACTGTATTGCAAAGTCTTCTTACTCTACTTATTTTATGTGCTTTCTGATATTGCAAACCAATTCGCATTTGCATTTCTAATTGACATGTTCTACGTTGCTCCAAGTTATTCTTCTTGTTTGACTGATTTGATTGATTTGCAAAGACCTTGCTGGCAATAAGCTGATTTCAAATTACAACAGCTCATTGTATTTAATAAGTGCGAGAGACATAAATTACAATGCCCTCGAATGGGTTACATAAGTCCTCCTCTCACATCACAGATTCCCACGCTGCTGTCAGAATCTATCACCTCACCACACTTCGTCTTCTTCTTCCCGGTGTCTTTTGGGGGCTTTGCCAGGCAAGCTGTATATATAATTGAAATCGGCTACTGGTATTTTGATGTATAAACAAATATTTTACCTAAGCTGCCCTACGCGCCCTCTAAAAGGGCAAATCATCTATGGATAGGGTTCCTTCTGTCTGCCCATGCCATCTAACCAAATGAGTTCTGCTCTGTGTTTTTTTCTGCTATTTCATCGTAATTATCAACTTGAGAAAAAGTGCTCATTACTCAGCATACGAGTCTAGCTGGAATACAAAAAAAAGGAAAAAGAGTAGCAGTTGCTTCCATCTAATCATGTTAGAAAGTGAAGCGAGTTTTGTTGTTGTTGTTGTTGTTGGCAAACGAGTTACACGAGTCTCAGTCTGGAATTTCAGAGTATCCATTGCCATATAGAAGATCTGTGCAAAATGGTTTTAATTTTATTCGGCAAGAAAGTGGAAATAACTTTAGCCTGTGCTCCCACATGCCGATTTTGAATACTGGTATGGAGAAACGGATCCAGACACTTTCAAATATTGCCTAACGGCTCATTACTAATTGTGAAAGGTGTGTTCGAGTTTCAATTTTGCTGCGTGACCTCAACCTTGAAATACTTCAAGCACATATGTGCAGAATCATCAGCTTTAAATCAGCTTAAAATTTATATCAAAAATAGTTACAAGTTTGACTTGCAAGGGGTATTATAATTTTGTCACTATATTGTATGCATTGAATTTGACAATTTCGAATTCATTTATATTATATACAGTATATATGATTACTTACATATACTCACACATGGAATGTGTATAACATATATATATATATAATGTAAAATCAATCTCATTTGTATAATATTACATGTGTATATATTTATTATGTAATATCCTTCTCATGGGTAATTCTGTGCTAGTAATCTGTGCAAAAGCCTGCTGTGTTATTCAAAATATGTCGAGTTAATACAAAAGCTCACTTATAACAAATTAGCTTACAGTTCTTCAACAATTCAAGTCCTGCTTTTTTTAATAATCTTGGTAACAAACCTATTATTATGACAGCTCGCTTAAGTTGACTACTTTTAAGTGGCCAATAAGGTCTTCCCATCCGCTGGCCCTTATTACTTAACAATTTTTTATTTTCTCTCTTTTTCCAAAAAGCAATAAGCACTTTTTAATAAGACAAATTATCAAAGCAAGTAATTTACAGCTAAACTCCCACCATCCCCATACCCAAGATACCAAATTAGCTGCAAACATACACACGCACACACATACACACACGCACATACACACACACACACATACACACACGCACATACACACACACACATACAAACAGGCCGCAGTTGGTGTTCATGTCTTGCAGCCATTATAATTATCACGTGCATATTTTTTGTACTTATCGAGCATGTTTTAGCCCGCTTTTCATTACATTTAATGCCACGAAAAAATTTGAAAAGCGTAACAAAAACGTAAGCAGCGGCGCCGACGTCGCTGCCGCTGCCACTGCCGCTGCTTCAGTCGCAGTCGCAGTCGCAGTTCGCGGCCAAGTAGAACTTGGTAATGGATGCGCTCGGTTGGCTTTCATGGCTCAGTTGGGGCAGTTAGCCTAGCTCCAAACTTGCAGCATGTTTTGTTTTGCAGTTGTTTCAGTTGTTGTTGTTGTTTTACCGCTGATGCTTTTGTTGTTGCTATTATTGTTGTAGTCATTACCGGCATGACAAGCACAAAAATGCGTTGTTCGTGAGCAGAAGCAGCCCCAGACGCGGCCCTCTGCAAAAAAAATTGCATTTAACTGGGCGTCAAAAAGGGCTAGTCTAAGGTACTAGCCGGTAGCTACAGTAAGCATTATAATAAATGATTTTTTGTTTTTTGTTTGGTGAACTCTTTTTATAATTTAAATATGTTAATATTTTATATTTCCGTCGAAGTTCGATTTCAGCGGAGATATTCACAGCATCCGTCCAGTCAGCTGATCCAATTTTTTTTTATAATATACTTTGTATAAAGTATCATTTCTCAGAATAAACTTACTTACCCAAGAAATTTCAAATTTCCACTGGGTACACATTTCGAGCAAGTACTGTACTAGCCGCTTGACAGCAGATCAGAGTAGTCTATCGATTAATAGACTGAACTCAGTTGAACCCTGGATAACACGTGTCACCGCCAGCCAGAAGACAAACTGATTTCCATATCTTTGGATACAGGGACGCACTTGGCTAGGTTCCTTCCTCCATGTTCTCTAGCCGGAGCTGCAGCCAAGCGTGTCCCTGACCAGAGCGACCGCAGACAATATAGAGTCTCATGTTGGCAACTAGTTTATAAAGAAATTTCTACCTTAAGACAATCGCAATTAATTTGGTTTAGTTAAAAGCGGCAACAAGTGTGCAGCAAATGTCAGGCTGGGTGTGACAACAAACAACCTGTCGCTTTTGGCCAACTTTATATTTGGCAACAATCTCCGGGGCCGCACCCAGTCGCGTGGGCTGCTTTGCTGTTGCCAAACTGCAGCAACAACAATCGCTGCAGATCTCGGATATAAATTTTAAATAGTTACTAACAAATGTGCAGAGTGAGAAATTTGAGTGTTCAAAAAACAGCAAATTACCGGCAATATTAATTTCGTTTTCTTCTTGTGCTGAAATCAAATTTACCTATTAATTATAATTATATTATTATTATTAGTATTATTATTATTATTATTATTATGATTACTATTTTTATTAGTATTATTATTATTATTATTATTATTATTATTATTATTATTATTATTATTATTATTATTATTATTATTATTATTATTATTATTATTATTATTATTATTATTATTATTATGATTTTTGAAAAGAACTAATAAGTAAATTACAGTTCATGCACTCACAATTTTAAACCTTTGCAGCTTCCTATAAATTGTTTACAGTGTAATTATTAAAAAACTTGCAGAAAGTGCTTGACTTCCGTCGATGCCCGTCGTAGCCAGAAACTCATCCTGTAGCTATCGAGTTTCAGGTGACAGACAACTTTTCAGGAGGAGATCTTTAGGGCCTACCGCAAAGTGGAAACGGAAGTGTCGCCGTGTCCAGACATGCAACATACATAATGTGACAGAAAGGTAGACAGCCTCAGCAATTACCAATGACCTTTAGAATCTGTGTTGGCACAGAAACCAAAGTAATGCAATGCAACCAGCAAGCAACTATCGACAGCCAGCAGCCAGCAGCCAGCAGCGCCAGTTTTTATACATTTAGCTGCAAATCCGCAGCTTTCAATGGTAAATGACAGTGTGAGCAACTGCAATTACATGGCCGTAGCAGCTGCCAGTTGTAAGTTGCAACTTGCTCAGTTGCTCAGTTGCAAGTTTGGTAGTTGCAGCATCTGGCAGAAATTGTCGATAGTTGGTAGTTGCTTAGCTGGCCCTCGTCACGTATTCCACTGCCACAACATACATGGGCATACTTAAGGGGCATTAATGTAGTTTACCAACCGAGGACCGTGGTAGATACGAGCACTCCATACGGGGCATGTTATGACAAGGACGAGCAATTGGCAATGGTCAGCGATTCTTGATTAGTTAGCACCGCACACAGTGCCAACACTAAAGGCAACAGTGATGCCAACGAAATGGTACAACAAAATATATAAATAGTTTAATATTTAGGAAAGTCAAATACCAAAAAAACCTACACAGTATCAGTATCAACAGACTTAAGCTATTTAATCCTTCTGTCTGTCATGCTCATCTGCTCACTCATAAATTCTCTTCGCACATCATTAAAAAGTCAATAACTTAAGCCCTTCCCTCATTATTTAACAACACTTCCACTAGGGATAGATTTTAATTTTAGATTTTATAAAAAAACAAAATACCAAAAGAATCACAAATCCTTTCCTGCTGTTTTCATCCACTTTGATATATGGAAATTTGAGAATATGACAGCTTCTGAAGATATCTGCAGTGCAACACTGCCACATTCTCACTCGCGCTGTCAGCTCTGGTAGCTTCAGCTTCAGTCGCAGCTTTTGTTGTCATTCGCCCCTTTTTTTGTTAAGTTGTTCGCAGCTGAAGCGGAGATCATTAAGAAAGAGCCAAAGCGCACATCCGTAGAAGGACATCTGATCGCTTTTTGTTGTCGCATTACACAACCGCAACAGATATGGCCAGAGGGGCAATGCGGATAGGGTGGGCCAGGGCCCTGTGAGGAGACGGGGGCAATATAAAATAAGTATGAGTTTGAGTATGAGTTCGAGTACGAGTGTGGCAGAAGAGCAAGCGCAAAACAAAATGCGCAAGTAGAGAGATGAAAGTGCAGACAAAAGCACGCCGCCCCCCGCTGCGCCCCAAAAAATTATCGGTCGCTGCTGCTGTTGTTATGCCCTGTACAAATTGGTTGAAACGGGTTATATGAAGCTGTGTGCAATGTATGTGACAGACAGAGGGAAGCATCTTTAAGCCCAATAAAGTGTAGTAAAAGTATAAAAAATTCAAGCTCACAGCTTGCTCTTCATATCTGGCGCATTGATTTTTGACATATAAACATGCAGGGTATCTTTGAATCGAGCACTCTTGACTAGTTGCTGTTGTTGATGTTACTTCTGTTGTGGCTTCCTGTGGCTTACGATGTGTGACGACATGTAGAACTAATTGTCGTCCACTGGCAGCGGGATTGCTTAACTGCAGCAACAGCAGCAGCAGTGGCAGTTGCAGTTGCAGCATTTGCAGCAGTTGCAGCAGCAGAAGTTGAGTGCTGCCTTGTGACAGACATAAATCAGTTTTGTTTCAGTTATCGGCGTAGCAAGAAGTCGAAGTTGTTGTCAAAGTCGGTGCCGCACTCGTTGTCAAAGTCGCCACATGCTGCCTGCCACCTGTGCAACCAATGCGACCGGTTCGTGTCTGTGCTTAAGCTTGTGCAGCACCCAAAAATTGCGTCATAATCGACAAGCGAATGTTTTGCAGGCCATCAAAAATAATACAACCCCCATTGCGAATCACTTTTGATTTAAGCAACGAGTTAATTAAGCGACGTGTGCTTTGAGCTGATTTATAAGCTTTATTCTTTCACCAAATAAGGTGCTAACGAAAAATTAGCAACATTTTGGTTGATGCACATAAATTAAAAATCGAAATAGAAAAAAAAACTAAACAAACAAGAAAGCCAAAACACAACAACTTGCAATCAGCCGCCGCTGCTTAACACTCCAAATTGGGCAAGACGTTCGTGTGCCGTTGTCGTGTGGGCCGTAAAAAAATCAAACAACAAAAAAAACAAAAACAGCAACACTAACTAAACCCAACCCCAAATCGACGGGTTAATGAGAGGCGCCATATTTGGGCAGCTTGAAGCTGGCAAGATGCCCGCCACGGTGCTGTCTGCTACCTCCGGTCACACGACCAAGCTAAACAACAGTAACAACAACCACAACAACAAAAATATCATTAACAACAATAACAACATTATGCTTAACAACAGCACTAACAATAGCTTATGCAACTCGATCGCCCATCTGAGCGATTCAAGGACCAATCTCACTGTCAACACGCCCACTGCCTGCCAGCGTTTAAGGTAAACAATTTAACAGCTAAAATCGCATTTATTTTTTATTATTATTATATTATTTCATTTAGTTTTGAAACAAGTTTATTTTGCTTGAAATTTTGGCGTTCTGTGGTGTCTGTCTGTGTGTGTTTGCTGCCATATTAATAAATTATGCTAATTGTTTGCGTGCGCTTTTCGTGTGGGTCGCTTTTGGCATTACATCGGACACGGCACTTGGATTCCACAATACAATCGACGACTAATTGGTATTTATGGGTATTAAACGTGTCGCATTAGAATGTCGGGGCCATAACCGATTTGTCGTGCAGAACGAAATGGAAGCAGGGCGAGAAATATTGGGGGGAGTTCAAAAAATCAGTGATCATGGGTTTGTCATTTTGAAAACACTACAAAGATTAAGTTTATTAAGATCTATGATAGATACCATAGAAAAACATAACTATATTAGCTTGAAAGCTAAGTTGCAGTTTTTAGTTATTAAATTTGCTTGCATATTCGAAATATACTTTCGAATATTCACAAGACATTATCGACATTTACAACTATAGTAATATCATTATGCATCCACAGCTATTCCAATAAATATTCACACACATTTATGCTTCCTTTTTACCAAACAGCGAAATGTTTCGTCGCTCCATCGCCAGCAGCACACAGTCGAGTACCAGAGAGAATACCTACGAGGAGGTGAGTTCAAATTACTCCCTAATAAGCGTGGCGTAGTATATATATAATTATGAACATTCCGATATTTGAATAATAAATGATGCATTGTGTTTTCTAAGAATTGCAGTAGATCAAAAGTAGATTTTCAACCACCCTGCTGTTTGAAATATCTATGTAGATCAACGCTACCTGCTATAGAATCCGTTTTTTACAAGCTGTCCATCAAAATGGAACTAATTAATCAAACAAAATGGCATTAGGAAAACCAAGCTTAAAAAACACAATTTAGAAAGGGGAGAAAAAATTTGCGTTGCGTTCTATGAAAACTGCTCAAATTACGCAACGATCGTTTTGCTCATTTACTTTTCAAATAGTAGTCGAATTTTTCAAGATTCTCGACAAGCATACAAATCTTTTAGCGCACCCCATTGCACATCAACAGAAAAACGTATTCAGGGCCAACTATTTATAAATAAAACAGCAGCGTATTGGGGTTGTCTGCAACTGACTACACTCAGAAAAAATAGCACTGCATTTTGAAGAATCGATCTAAAATGAAAATCGCCCTGAAAACTGGATTGTTTTTCTTGTATTTAGAAACAATATTATAAAACATACAATAAATCGACAATCTCAAAAATTTGACGTGTTTTTATATTTAGAACATTTTTCTAATCGCCGATAAATTATAGGTTTTATTTTTTCAAACTAAATAAAAGGAATATATAAGCTTTCTAAAATATTTGAATAAAAAACATTTAAAATCTTAAGATACTAATGATTGATATTAATATAAACAACAAAAAGCGAATGTTTGAGCTGTGCAAATATGAAAAAAAAGACATGGAAATTGGATATATTTTTTTCAAATATTAGAAAAGTGTATCCTGAAATTAGGAAAAGAAACCCCTGGATCTTAGAAATATACTTCTTGAATAGTAAGGTGAGCTTCCGTCGGCGACAAAAGTTTGGCGAATTTCTAAAATTCAGGGCGATTTTTTCGAGTGTACCGAGTGTTTATCTGTAGCCGTATTTGTATTTGTATCTGTATCTGCGTCTAGAAGTGCGCGTCTTGTAATCCGAGCCAGTGGCAACCACTTTTAGTGAATACGCTCGGGCGAGACAAAAGGCAAAGAGGCACCCAAACGACGACGATGCCGATCTTCAAGTGTGGCAGCTGCCGTGTGTATCTTTAAGATACAAAATTCTGTATGCTGGATGACAGGACCAACGCAGTGCAACACATCCTTACAGCAGCAGCAGCAGCAGCAGGCAATGACCTGCTTTGGAATGTCTATTAAAACATCTGTCGACGAGTTTCTCTCTCTCTCTCTCTCTGTCTCTACCTATCAGGATATTGGCGCGTCTGTCTTGAGGTCCTTGTCGCTGTCTGTTATTACAGGCAACGCTCGGTTGGCGTGCTCGTCTCACAGTTCGACAGGCTGCCTGTCCTTTTGTTGGAGCCGGCACAGGTTTGTCTGCGGCTCTACCTAGTAAAACATCTGCCTCGGTTTGGGCGCGTCCTTCTCATTGGCTGTGCATTAATTGAAAGTAATTTTCCTTGATTCCAGCAAGGTGATAAGCGGGTACATTTTATTACTTACCAAGTTGCTGGGCTCATTGCGACGCAGTTTCCGGCACAAAGGAGGTGTTATTGTCATCCTAAATGTAAAAAGTACAGTCTTCCGTATGCCAGGATACAAGAAGTATTGTTTTTTTTAATTCACTTGTGTCTATTCAAAAGATTTTTGAACTCTAAAGACATTAAAGTCATTTGCATATGATAATTTCCAACCGATCATTATCTGCGCACCATTTATTTTCATGTACATACACTAAGTGAACTCCATTAGATATCCGATGGGAATCGCCATTTGAGACTGGCCAACCGCAAAAGCAGCAAATATGCCGTCTTGCCATGTGACAAGGCTACTGCCTCAAATGCAACTTAGAGATGCGCTTGTCCTACGGTTACAGAAACATAGATACATTGATACTTGGATAGAGATACTTGGATACATGCAGTCAGCGCGTGTTTAACGCATAAAATTGCAAATTGCGACGCTTGAATGCATGTTGTACATACATACGAGGTGGCATCAACAAGAAGCTACAACTGATGTTACTTCGATTCGATTTCATTTGCAGCAACCGCAAATCGCAGCTGCAAAAGATCTCAATGCGGAGTTGAGCGTGTGGCAAGCAGACGACGACGATCTCTAATGGGGCAGCATTGACAGTGCGTCTCATGTTGCAATTAGCTGCGGCAAGTGAGACTGAAGTTACTGAACCCTACAGTGCATACCCCGCTCCAATCCACTCTCCCCAAACCAAAGCTCGCTAATCTCTAATGTGGAAAGTGCAAGTGAGTGCAAGTCAAGTCAAACATTCAACTGCTTGTCCGCCTAATCAGAAATCAAATATACATATACATGTATAAGCAGATGTGTGTATATTTTGTGTTTTTGTACGCCTCTTGGGTTTTATGGTTGCGGTTCGCTCGTCTGCAACGGAATTGGAATTGAACTCGGATTCCGTTTTGGGAATTGATGGCTTTACACAAATATTTGACATGCACCGGGTGCTCAACAAGCAGAACCCGGCTGCAAACAGTGGCCATTGATAAGACGCTAATCAGCGCACTTGTTTGTTAGAGGCGAATGGGTATGTTGAGAGGTATCATAAATTAGAAGTGCTTGGCATTTGAGTCTGTTGAGACGATCGCATAATTTGAATTAGAATTTTATTATTTGATTTACGCCTGAGAAAGATAGTGCTAAATATTATTAGAGGTGGCGAAAGTTGAAGTGGTAAAGGTGACGACTAATATATACCCTGTAAAATGTGTGTTCATACATTCGACCTGAATTTTTCGCCTTACTTTTGGCCAGCACATTTTTCTAAATCTTCCAAAAAATATGTCTAATTATCTGGGAGTTTTTGTATAAGTATAACTCTCCACTTATAAATTTAGCTATAGCTTCTTCAAGAGTTTTCTTATGAAAAGTAGTATTTTCAGTACAAGAGTAAAGGTATTTTAAATGGTATACCACATAGACTCAGCTGACATGCTAATCACAAGGTAAATAAACAACAGCTATCACTATTTTAAATAATGCACAACATATTTATTACAATGTTCTTATACTTGGTTCGCATCAGATCAAAGGCATTAGCATATTGAATTCCAACTTGTACAATGCATTGTAATGTCAAAGAACTTTGTGTACACATTAAGAAAGCACTTTCAATATCGTGTGAAAAAAATGCTGCATTTGTAAGTAATATTATTATTTTCACCAAATGTTTGCCCATAAAACTGTCCCATTTCAATAGACCAAATAAATGACAGCTTTAAGTCAGCAACTGTCTAATTTTCAAATTGACAAATTGCCCTAAAAATATGTCAACATGCCTCCCTGCTCAACCCCTGCACTCTAAAGTACTCTTCAACTTTTGAGGTTGAGCGTCCTCTCATTGAAATGCAAACAGTTGCGATACGCCTCCGACCCCTCCTAGTTGTTCCTACCTCCCCCTGCCCTTCATTCAATTTCATGTTATTATTAAAAACACCTAAATGGGTCGCAAGCAAAACTCGGGGCATCGATTCGAGCTACGTCTTCGAGCTGTTTGTGTGCTTTGTAGTGCAGCACGTACAATAAATTAGTGACATTATAAAAAAATTAAAAACGTGAGCTACTATAGCTAAACATATTTTGACAACAATGAACGTAGCGCTTAGGTTGGCCCTAACAATGGGGGCATGCTCATATTGCCACTCAATTTGTAACCGATTTAAAAATTGATGTACTTGTATTCCTAAAACTACTGTTGAAAACATTGCTTGAGTCTTTGAGAACTTGCCCAAAAATGAGTGGTAATTTTCTATAAGGTATTGTATAAGTGATATATATATATGACATCCACTCAGAGTCTGTTAGGGTATTTAAGGCACAACACTTATTGTCTTTCTACAAGCAACGTGACAGAAGCCCCCATGAAAAAAACGTCAGAATATATGTTGGAATCGGGGGTGGAGTTGGAGTTGGCATTGTTGGAGCAGCTGGATCTGTGTGAATTGTTTTGTTGTGGTCTTATGCGTTTTCTTTTTACTGCTTATCGGCCCCTCTCTTTCATTCTTCCTTATCCGCTCGCGCTCCCTCATTAGCATGTGGGGCACGAGAAACTGATAATAATATTCCCAATTCTTCGCTGCTCGGACAATTGTCAATAAAATTTGCTGACTGGCAGCACGCACAGCACTTTTGAAAAACAAAACTTCAGACTGGTTTCGAAACAATTAAAAGAGGCCGTTCGGCAGAAAGATCCCACGCTTTTGCTATCCACAATCCACAACAAAAGGAAATGTGCGGCATTTAAATAATTTTTCGATGCCAGCCCACACAAAAACATCAACGGCTCAACGGCAGACGCGCGTTGCTTATTTGTTCAAACTGTTACTGTCCAAATTTATATGCGAAAAATGCATTTTAAATGAGCCAAAAACACTCAAATACTCACATGTATGAATGTACACCTATCAGACATATTCATTCACAACTAAAACTTTTGTTTGCGTGAACTTTTGCGCATTTCTCTGTGCCCGCGTTCAGCTGTAGTCTGTTTGCGCCGCTATTTATCATAATCACATTCAGCGGAAATCATTCAAAAAACAATACAAAACAGAAACGAGTGAAAAATAAATACGCAACCCAAAAAAAATATTAACAAAAAGGTTAAAAACACAGCAGACATAACAACAACAACAAATCTAATGAAATCTACCTGACTGAGCGAAACTGGTGAATGAACCACACTGAAAACCCATTTGAGCCAGGTTATCTCTTCTATGGGTTTTTCTCTGTTTGCCAAATATTTCGTTGGCCATTAACAGCTTTTTAGCCTGAATTTGTTGTGGGTCCGCACTTGACTCTATCGCCACACAGCTTGAGTTTAGGGAAAGTCCTGCCGGGACATTAGCCAGCAATCGCATGTTGAAAACACTGCTTGGGTTAGTCCTGTGGCATGCGGCATGCGGTATGCGGCATGTGCTGAGCATAGCATGGGGTACTCAAAGAACGTGACTACAAAATGTAGTAACATGTTTATTAGACTGCTTTGAAATATAATTAAATACAATATATGTACATTTTTTAAAAATATTTTCAAACAGAATTATCTATCTTAAGTTCAGAAAACAAATATAAATTCAACATTTTGTATTAAAATTTGTGAAAAGTATAATGTCTAGTCAGACATAAATACGCATTCGTCGTTAAATTCATATTTTAAAATTGAAGAAAAAAATAACAACATTTTAGTGTCACATATATTCAATATTAAATTTGAATAAATATGAATAACATTTTATTTGAGTTTATGAAGACATATAATATATATCTGCTGTCAGTTTCTCATCTGTTGAACATCCATCGATAGCATTTTAACTATTTGGTAAACCCATGCACAACCTACTCAGCCATCTGACGCTTTTTGGTTACAAGTTGAAGCTTTCTATTGCTGTCATATTACATTGTAGCTTTTCACTCACAACTCACAGCACTTCCTCATTAGTTTGTTTTGGGGCTCTGCTCACAATGGATATAAGCTGATGATAATTAAATCAGCGTTGCATGACACAACTTAATCAAAACTGAGCCGTGCCATCTTAAATATAAATATATATAAAAAAAAAACCCTTAACACAACAAGCAATGAAAGTGAATTAACTGGCAGTCGAAAACCTCAACAAACACAAAACACACACAAAGATCACAAATGAGGTCAACGAACATGGCCCAAACGAGCAGCAAGCAAAAGTTGACAAAAAAAGCCAGTGGGCAGAACCTGAAGAAAAGACTTGGGACTAGGCAAAAGTTTCGAATCTCAATGAGCAAAAAATAATCTTAAATGCTAAAACAAATGCGAGTTGGATGTTAGGAAGCGAGCTCAACTAAAATATACCCCGTAAAAATATAACATTATTAAATAAATATAGTTGGAGTAAACATATATATAATGACAAATAAAACATTTTGTTTTATATAATAATGCTGATAAAGTTATTTAAAAATGAGTAATAACTTTATGTTATTATAATAAATTAATACTTTATAGCAACAGTAACATTTGATATTAATACTTTTACCGCAAATTTGTTATTAATATAACAATATTTACTACCTAACGATTTCAGAGAGATATCTGTCCTCCGTAGAACTTAACTATGCCAATTTAAACACATTGAATATTTACAGGGTATACAAATCGAATAGATACTTAGCTTGCCGCTGGCTAATGTTGTTTTGGCTTCGCTTTGCTTTGCTTGGCTTGACTTGGCTTATCTTGGCCATTTACGTGCCAAATCTGCAGGTGAAAGTGTTGCAAAAAGCAAAAGCAAGGTGCAACAAATCAAAAGAAAATACAACAATAACAAAAATGAGTCGGCGCCTGTGATTTGAGGAGAAAATTGTTTTTCATCGCGCAACGCGCCACGAATGCAAGCTGTGCTTGAGGGGAGGCGAATTTTTCATCACTTCTGCTGGCATTTTCCCACACTGTAGCCATGCACTATGAAATCCAATTCGAGGTGTTGCACAGTGGTATTGCTATTGCTCCACTTTATTGCTAGCCATTGCCCCCGAGTGCAACATTCCTTAATTGCCGCACTGAGTCATGCGCGATTAGTCAGCCGCAAGAATTTTCTGTTTGTGTATGTCTATTTTTTTTGTTTTTTGAGTCACCATCAAATTTTTTTAAGGCTCTAAAAAAGTTTCCCGCGCTACGCTGGAAAATTAACGCGTGTGGTGTCACTTGTATCGATGGGTTTTGAACTCAGGTGTCCGCACCTGTTTCCGTTCTGAAAGCGGCGCTTGGGTGGCTACAGACAGGCAGACAGTCAAACAGACAGAAATACAGACAGACAGCCAGACAGATAGGCATAAGTATCTTATACATATATAGTTTCTTCAGTTGCTCAACAAAATATTTACTTGTTCAACACAATACGGGGCGCTAATTCTAATGAAGTTGCCAGGCTCTTAATGGGAACGTGGCAGGTGCATTTCAGCTGTGGCTCATAGACAAAATAACTCATGACGTTGCCCCATTTGAACTCAGTCATGTTCCAATTATTTAGACATATGATACATAACTTAACAGCTAATGAAATCATCTGGTCGCCTAACAAGAAACGCAACTATATTTAAGGGTGGTTGAAAATACCTAAGATTGAGTGAAGATTATGCGACTGCATTTATGCGACGAGCAGATACAATCTTTACTCCAAATAATTACTTTAAATATGTAAGATGAAGTGTTTTTATTTTGTATACTCTATTTTATACTCCATACTAAATTGTAAAACCAAGCCACCAATAAAATATCTTAAAATAAATACTATGACTTTTTCAATTAATATATTCTTTTGTGCCTATGAACTAAGTATTTTGATCCCCCATTTGAATTAATTTAGTATTTAGTTTCCAAATTCCCAGAATTTGTTCAATTTATCAACAGTCTGTCAAACGTAAACAAATTAAGTTTAATTGCAAAAATTGCATGTAATATCACAAATTAATAAAGGTTTATTATTATTATTATTGTGAGGCTTCATGCACTGCGACCTAGTTTGCTTTAAGAGCCCCTACTGAACATATAACTCCGCCTTCAGCCGCATTGTCACAAAATGTAAAGATCCACTACTGATTATACCAGATTTAGCTAGGTGTCTTCTTAATGTATAGTATCCTTTAAAGATATTTAGATTTAGTATACTAGCAAATGTAATAATTAATGCTTGCTGATTTCCCGCAATTTTTATTTTTGCTACTTTATCAGCCATTGTAATGGGCATTTGCATTTCCAGAAAACCAAGCACTCAACTGCTTACCCCCTCCCCAGGCTGTCTAGAAATATTTAGCCATGCTAACAGTCCGCAACTAATGTCAGACAAGACCATTCAAAATCAAGGGCTACATCTAAGGATTGGGATCGGCGTGTGCGGTTGCGCCGACTCTCCTCCTGATGCTCATTTTGCTCAGTTTTGCTCAGGCTGTGCTCCGTTGTCATCAGTAGAATAATAAAAGATCATAAATAAATAGCATTGAGGATTTACATTTGACGAGGAATGCTGCTGCTGCTGTCGGACTTGTGTCGGTCTGTCGGTTGGCCGGTCACACTTTAATTAGTGTAGATAAAGCGAGTCTGAGAGGATCTGAGAAATGCAAACAGTGCAGACATTTCAGAATGATTCACGCTGCTCGGTCCATACCTCTCTCTCCCTCCTCTCTCTCTCTCTCTCTCTCTGTTTTTTGTAGTTGTGCATCTCGCTCTGGGTAATTGATACCCGAGGTGTTGATTTGTAAAATAAAAAAAGAAACAACAACAACAAGAAGAACAAACTGTTTGCTTGTAAACAAAAGCGCTTGTTATGCCGCACACAACACCAATAAACAACAACGGAATTTTCGGGAATTTAGATAAGCCGCAGAATATTTTCATTTGAAGAGACCAAAACACATAAAAAAAAAGAAGAAGCAAAAAAGTAGCAAAGATAAAAACAAAAAAATTAGGAAAATAAATAAGGGTAGGGCATTTCGAGCTGGACACGCCCAATGCAAATCATTTGGGAAAATATCGAGTAATCAGAAATTGAAAACCCACAGCGATCAGCTCCAACTGATGTGGGTCTATTTGATGGACTGACAAACTGATTGCGGGTTTTATAACTCTTCTCAACTGCTTATCAAAAAGCCAACGAACTTATCAGCTCTTTTCACGAAAATATTTGATATTTTCTCCTAGTTGTGTTTATATGTTAAATATTAAATATTTATGCAAGAGATTAATGGTTAGGCGCACGCCTTCCTATTTTTGGGGGAATTTAATTTAAGAGAATTACATCATCGTTTTGGAATATTTATTTTTTTGTGATCTTAAACTCTTAATTAAGCAAATCAGCTTTTGATTAGCAGTGGAAGAGGAAACTGTTTATTGCTAGCGGATGTACTTAACATCTTAAAAGTGAAAATAGACCATGTTTTCAGTTTATTAAGTAGGAATTTTTTTAGTCATCGACTAAATGTTAATGGACAGTTGTTGGCCTTGAAGCGAATTAGTTAAAACGTTAAATGGAAAACAATAACAAAAAATTACCTAAGACAATGTAAAACCCATTTACATTCCTTTTTTATAATAATTAATGATTTGAGGCATAGCTAATGAATTATTGTGCAAAGATTGAATGCTTATTAAAATAGTTTCTGTAAAGCTATTGTAAAAATTCACACAGCATATGTTTCAGAAAATTTTGTTTAAAGAAAAAGAAGAACCTTTTACTAGTCAAAAAAATTGTGATAAAATAAGTAAAGTAAAAAAAGTATTGTATATTTAGTATTTTATGAGTGAACTAAGCAACAAAGATGCGCCTTCGAATCCCATTCAACAATTTAAAAAACCAAATTAAACGTATCCTGATGAATAAAAGTTGAGACTTTATTAGGAATATGATTATTACATTTAGACCCTATCATACCCCCAATAAATATAAATAACATAGGTTGTAATATAATAAATCTTTCTAAACATTCAATGAAAACATTTATATAGAAAACCCTAAAAAAATGAGGATTGCATTTCCAATGGCGACATAAAACTACAGTTCCGGAAACATTTCCACAGTCTGTACAATCACAAGATCCTTTTTTTGCTGATCCTTTGTGTCAACCCAAACGACACCTTTGGCAAACTGTCAATAAGCGTATTGTTCGCATTAAATAAAACAGCTGCCAGAGTTTCAGTTTCCATTTGCTGCCATTTCCCAAGGCAAGGCGACCACACAATGTCCTCTGCCTGGACGTAAGGACAATAACAGTTGAACTGATTGGTATGCTGCATCTGCAACTATCATGGCCGACATATGCCTGCAAGATGCTCTGGAATTTGGCGGCAAAAATGGGAACAAATTAGCAGCTGGCCAAAAAAGCAAACGGAGCGAATCTGTTCATCAAGCGCCTGGTCACACAAAATAAAAACTTTCTGCTGAGGTTTGAGCCCATTTTCCTAACCAGATGAAATCGCTGTCAACGCTAAGCTTCTAAGCGGATCTTCTGCTATTAACCACAAGAGAGAGACACACAGAAAGAGAGAGAGAGTTGTTTTGGCCCGGCCAAGTCAAGAGATATTTGACTCTCTCTCTCTCTCTCTATCGCCAGCTCTCTTTGCTGTGGTCTGAACAACTTTTCTTGCTGCTGCTTATGTTTAATGACTCTTTTTTTTCGGCAACGGCCAACAGGCCAACTCAACATGTTCAGTCAACCTTGGCAAGGCCGTTGTTGCCGGTTTTTTTTTTCTTTTTCTTTTTTACTACCTGTGTGTGTGTGTGTGATTGTACGTGTGTGTTGTGTGTATTGATGTTCGCGTGGGTCTTTGGTATGTGGCCAACGGAAGTGCGTTTCGTTATAATTCGCATCCACCTTTTATTCAAAAACATAAAATGCCCCTCTCTTCTCCTCACAAATCCAAACAGCTGCTTTTGTTGCCTTCCTTTCGGATCGGTTTGCGTAATTGCAGCGCAAATGGCTTGTTGCCCATCATTAGACCACGTTGCTGGCTATTGGCTCAACATGGCAATTACTGTATACGTTGGGAGAGTGTCCTGCTGCCAAATTGAGTGGAAATGGAAAATTTAGGGTTGATTTTTCCTAAATGATAGCCAGATGCAATTTGAAACTGTGCCCTGATCGTTACTTGAATTGTGCCCATTAGCAATAGACACTAAATTTACTGTCAGCCAACTGTTGACAAACTGATTTCAAATATAAAAAACTTCAATTCTTAAAAAAAAAAACTTCTTAATTAGTGGTAAACAAAATTTACAATATTTTTAGTAAATGTTTATATTTTTACTATAATATTTTGTAAATCGCATATAAAATTTAAATCATAATTAATTTATTAGCCACATATCTATGTTTTGAAATCAAGCCATTAAAAATTTCGTTTAGTTGCATAGTGTTCGTAAAAGTTTTGACAACCAATTCTATTAAATGCTTGTCTTTTCGAGTTTGACCTCTTCGGAATGCCTCTTGAGTACTTCTTGTCAATCCATCCATGCAGCCTGCATTTGCTCTCAATACTTTAACACACACACAAGTTCCGCAACTGTGCTGGCTCAGTGCCAATTTCATCATTTCATCAACATATTTTTGAACTGAACGACTGACGAATTGAAACTCGCTCCATATGGGGAAACTCTTCAGCAGGCGCTGCTGCTATCTCTGCTGCTGCTACTGCTTCTGTCGCTGCCTACTGCTTCTGTTGTTGCTTTTCTCTCGCTCTAAAATGCAATGCAGTCAACTACTGCTCTATTGCCATCTCATTTGCACTATAACTCAGCGTTGCGCATGTGTATGAGAGTGAGTGTCGCTAGCTTGCATGTGTGTGCGTGTGTGTGTGTGTGAGACCGGGTAGGTCTCTTGCCCAGCGACTGCGTCATTTCAGTTGCTTTCGAGCGAGCGACGCAAACGGTTCGTTATTTTGTGCGGTCCACCAGCTTTTGAAAATTGGTACAAACGAAATACAAAAATTCAACAAAGTCGCGCGTGCGTTGTGCGAGTTGAAATATAAACGCAATATTGTGAAATGATGAGTGCTTAAAACTGCAAAAAACTAAAACAATCGATCAGTGTTGTACAACACGCAGCTGACACTCAAAGAACAACAATTTGAAACACCCTGTGGATTAGTTTCAATCAAATTAAGCACAGCAACAACAACAATCAAAATGGTACGCAGCTTGGCACAGTGGACCAAAACGTTGAGTTTTCCCTCACGTCTGTCGCCCAATCGCAATTCGAAGGATTGCTCCACATTGGCCAATCCGGTGCCGCCACCAACACCGCCGCGCAACAAGACCAAGGGACACAGCAATTGTGCCACATCGCGTTCCTCCTCATCGACGGTGTCCTCATCGCATTCATCGGCCGCTTCACACAATTCCCCATCGCCCGGCAACAACAACAACATTAAAAATATGCCCATAACGGAACTGGAACAGATCGTAAGTTATATTAGTAGAATCCACTTCAACTTCCTGTTTGGCCCAAGCAGCAGCTGTGCAAACGGCGTAAGCTGACAAAAAAAAAAACATAATAAAAAAAAAATAAAATAAACTGCCAGCGATAAAGCCCAATGACCCATTTCGAAGTGAACTACAATTGGCATTACGAAAGCCAACGAAATGCGGATAAGCCACTTATCATTAACAATCAATCAGTAACAGCAAATAGAACAAATATCAACCAAACAACTGATAAATTATGATAAATTCAGTAGTCGCCAGACAACAAAATAATACAAAATTTAAATTTCGAAGTAAAATTACTTAACTACAAAATGTAGTTTTTTTTATTATATTAAAATTCCAAAAAAAAGGGTATTTCAAAAAATAGCTGAGTAATAATATTAATGAGAAAGTTATTATAATGGAGCTTCCACTGTACATTTTACGGCAATTAACTGATAACACTAGAAGATCTAGGCTAGATAAGCGAGTTTATTTATATGATAGAAACCACTATCGAGTCAATTTCGGGACCACCCAACTATGCCCCGTCGATGTTCAAGCTACGAGCAATTTGCCAAATTGAGTGCTTTAACTAAATGTCTTAAAATCAAATTGCCACAGTTTGTACACCAACACACACACACATAGAAATCTAGAAAGACACATGTGCCACAAAATAGATACAAGAAGAAGAATAAGAAAAAAGAAAACGCTGAAAAGCAAACAGGATGTCGCTATGCTTGAACAGGGTATGGGAATTTAAATGGGAATGGGAATCTGAATCTGAAAGGGCGCTCACTTTGTTGTAGACGACACACACATGTGCACAACGTGGCAAACTGACAATTGACGGTGCAACACACAGCGCACATGTTGCATGCAATGCCGCTAAATTGGAAATCTTCAAGTGCTGTTGCCTGTGGGAAAAATGATTGCAAATGCGACATAAACAATCCAAAGACCGTTAACGATTACATTTGTTTATCTAGGCAATTGATAGCTGCTGTTGATTTGGGTTATTCGAGAGAAACAGATGACACTGCAAATATGAATAATTTATGTGAATACAAAAGTCAACAAAGTGTATTATATATATAAATAAATACATATATTTTGTTGACTTTTGTATGCACATAATTCATATTTGCAGTTGCATTCCTTCTCTCAAATAACCAAAATCAATATCTAGCTATAAATAAATGGTAGCATAACTATTTGTGAAATTAACACACTCTTTTCTATTTTATAACCCCAACTCTTTTACAACTCTCTGCAAAGATAAGGTAATTTGTTAATTGAAAAACTCGTAAATTGCCAATATGCTACATGTTAGTAAAGAATGTGCAACAATTTGCAGAAAGTGCAAAGTTCCTTATTTATTTAAGAGTGCACAGCAAGTGGTGCATTCCATTTTAGTTTTGGTTCGCATAGTTAGCCATGTTATGTTGGCCACCGAGCCACACCCGCCGACCACGACCACGACCAGTGGGCAACTGGCGCAAAACGTGCCACAGCAGCAATAACAACAACAGCAACAACTAATAACAACATGCCACAGTTTTCAGCATTGGAATCGTGACTGGCTGCCTTGGCGCCGCTACTGTTGCTGCATCAACTACAAACAGCCGTGGCATGCAAGAAATGCCAAAGTTTAAAGGCGTCGTCTGCCCAGCAAATACCGTTAGAAAAATGCGATTATATAAGTCACAAATATCTCGCAGCTTTGCCATTTGTCGTTGTTTTTTTTTTGCATGCCTTTTCTTGCAAACGAGTTTCTTTATTTAGCTTTTGTATTTGGAAAAGTTGTTCGTGCGGCTTTTCCAAACATCCTTGGCCAAAGGTAAACCAGTTAACCGGTTTGCGCAGGCGTCTGCCGCACATAACTATTGGATTAGTCCAGCTTATGGTATTGACCAGCATCCGGCTGGCAAAAGCATTTCCGCCAGCTTTTCCCACAATTTAAATTGCCGCTGCTCCAATTGCATTTTCCCACACTCTCGCGACGAGGAACTTACTGTAGAAAAATTGACTTTGATTAGCGTTTTGGCATTTAGCAACACTGGCATTTCACACCCAGCTGCTAATCATAATTGCTATGTGAGTGTGTCTGTTGGAGCTGAGTCAACCGTTTTCTCTTGGACCTTGTCAAGAACGAAAAAACAAGCTGAAATACATATTTGTTGGTTGTTGTTGTTTTGGCGAGCCAAATACCAGACGACGAACCCAAAAGCAGCGATCGCTGCTTAACTTGGCCAACAAACGAAGCGTCAGCAGTTGCGCTGTCGCGCTTCCTGTCCGAGCAGCAGCTGCTGCCAAGCTGTGCCTACCAGCATATATTACAAAACACTAAACAGCCTCAGCAGCTGCTCCCAAAAAACAGCCGAAATTAACACAGCACAAAGTTCACCTGCAGCAGGTCAAAATGAATTGCAACATGGCGTCGAGATGCTGCAATACGTGTGCCGTTGGGCAACAGTCAACAGCAGTGTGGCAACACTGTGCACAATATTTAGAACATTTGATCTTTGCAATTTTAGCTATGCATGCAAATATAGCAATAACAACAACAAAATCGCTCTGTTATTAGTGTGCGTGCAGGTGCAGAGCACAGACCAGAAGACAAAACAAAAAAGAGAAGAGAAAAAACAGCTGCTTGCTCTCTTTACAGTCTCAAAACCTGTTTGGTGGCTTTGCTCATGTTTTTGTTTTTCTTTTTGCAGCTGCTGCGCTTATGTGTGTGTGTGTATGTGTTTATTAGTGTGTATTGTAATTGTTACGTTGAAGCATTTGCAGCTCTTTGTGAAATTCATTAAACTGCGCATCAGCTGGTTTATTTTTTTGTACCATTTGTGCTAGCGCTGCATTTTAGCCGCATACATTTTATTGGGTCAGCCAAGCGCATTTTACGCCCGTTTTGGGGCGTTGTATTTCATCATCATCAACATAACGAACGTAACCACAAAAAAAAAACATAAACCAAAGATTAAACCTGTTGCACAGCTGTTTCGAGACAGGTAGCCGAAAGCAAACCACAAATACAAAAATAAAACCATAAGCAAAAAAAATACTGTGGGAAGTTTTATATGTAAGCAAATAGCGCCAAGGCGCTCTAATTTGATATGAAAACATTTAGCACAGTTTCCAAAACTCGAACTGGTCACAACAGTCATATGAACGACGAAAATTGTTAATGAAAACAACAACAATTTGGAGAATTGTGAGACCCATGCCAAGTTGTTTTTTCATATTTTTGGTGCGTGTTGCAGGCCCATTGCCTATTGTATCGACCCATTTAAAAAACGATCTTTTGTTAAAAACAACTTGAATAATGCATTTTTGGTTAACAGACCAAACGGAAGTTGCCCGCGGTGCACTTCTAATAGGTGGCAAGGTGCTAACGTTGCCCCACCAATCGTTGCCACACTGGGTAGCTGGAATGCCACCATTGGTGATCTTTTAGTTAGCATGTTGAAAAATCGTGTTCGCTTATTGACAGCCCAAATAAAGTTTATTTTGTTATTAGAAATTTGGAACTTTGAAAGATAACAATTTCTAGGCATTATGGAATGGAATAGAAATTATGAACGTCATTTTATATGTAATATCTTAAAAACATATGAATCGATCGCTTATTAACACATGGAGTCTAAATAAAACAAAGAAGCTGTATAAGTTATACTTGCACCCCCAAAGTTTGCCTATTAATAAAGTCGTACCACAAAAAAAAAAGAGAAAAGAACATGACCAAAACAGAAAAATGTATTGGGTGCTTGGAAGCAACTTTCAACAGAAACAGAAACATAAACAATGCGTTGGCATCAGCCACTTCCAGATTGGTATGAGTTTTAATTGCTGCCTGATTGGGGCCAAAATTCCTGCCCCCAGCCCCACCGAACGAAGCCATAAAAAGCCAACAAAAATAAAACAGACATGTCAGCAGCGCAGCAATCCCCCCAAAACAATTTCTATGAGCGCCTTGAACTTTATGGATACATCTACATACATATATGTATAAAAATATATATCGTTATGTATAGTGTGTGTGGAAATATGCTAGACCCATGCCAAGATCAGTTCGAACCACTCTGCAGTGCATCGAATCGAAACAAATGGCTTGTCTATAATTATAAAAATCTTTGCTTTCCTGCTCATTTTTAAAATGCAATCTTATGATTGAAGTGCTGGCAAAGTAAGTGCATATAGCAGGCTTATACAAATAAATATTGCCTTGTTTTTCAATGCACTTCATTGCTTAGCTCGCCTCAACAATCTGTTGTTTTTTACAGTTCATTGATTTTTTTTTTGTTTTGTTTTTTGCCTTTTTTTTTAATTGTATCAGCTTTTTGGGGTTTTGTTTATTTCTATGCGCTTTCATTTTCATGGCACGCACAAATTGAATTTCAAATCAACTGTTTTTATATAACATGACTTTTGGACCTCCTTTTTATAGTGTTTTTATTTTGTTTTATTGCATAATGCGTAGCAAATTGTTTTTAAAACTGTTTTTCGTTGAGCACTTAAGTTAAGTTGATTGTACTTAAAGACGCCCCAACAGTTTATATTTGCGAGCTTCTCAAGTCAGCGTAAATTTGTTAAATTGACATATATTTAGCCGGATATATTTTTGTATTTTTCCGGTGCTCAACCTAGATAATTATATAGATATTATATAATAATTTCGGCTACGCTGTGTGGTCCGCCATTTAAGTAGTACATGAAACTCTAAAACAATCGCCTTAATAAAGAGTCAATGATCTCTAGAGAACACTTGCCCCAACTTCTGTAGATTTTTTCTGCCTGGAACTCGTATTTGATTTCCTTGTAAACAGCATCCACGTTGACAAACAGACAAACATCAGTTGGCAGCCGTCTTTTTGATCTTTGACTGGATGAAGTTGGAAGGAACCGGTGCGTCTGCCTGCACATCATTTTCAATTAATGTAAACATTTGGTAAACATTTTGTATTTTGTTTATCGTACATATGAAGATGTGGTCTTCACTTCCTGAATTTGAGTATACTTATGCCATATATGTATACACAACATATTCACCCAATTCATAACTGCTAATTGGTCCATGGCCCGTTGCCAGAGTTCAAAATTTAGCTGGCCACAGTTCAGCTCTATTTTATTCTCTAATGCTCTTTTGTCATTTGAAGTTGTCATAAAAAGTAAAAAAAAACAGCCAAACTTGTTTTCACGTTAAATAAAATTACCAGCAAAGGGCAATTCCATAGAAATGTATATACATATTTATGTGTAGATGTACATCTCTGTATGTATATACATATGTATTATTATTATTCTTCATTTGTTCTGTTTTGGGTTTCATGCTTTACGCCCATATTCCAGAGAGTTGGAGACCCGGGGACCGGCTTATGTGTTAATTGCTTATTATATCTTTCATTTTGATGTCATTTTCACTGGGAGCTCGCTCAAATTGTAGTCGTGGACAAGTCGAGACATGTTCATTTATCAAAAAGTCAAGCCACGCTCGTCTCGACTCGGGCGCCGCAAAGCCAAACTGCAGATAAGGTCAATTAAAAGAGTCAACCGGAAATGTCGCGACGCTCGCACTTCGTGGGGGAATTGCACACATGTGTGACACGCACACATACGACCACACACACACACACACACACATAAAAATGTACATTTAACTGTATTACTGTAGCCACAAATGATGTTTGGCATACTTGAATGGCATTTCATATATTCAATTTTAATTAGATTGATAGCTAGTCATAAACATATTCGCACAATTCATTATTATAATATTGATGGATGCTAGACACGCCCCCAAAATGCAACTCCCCCTTTTTTCTGGTAATTACGACAAAGAAAGTGGGGAGCAGTTTTATCAAAGGCGCATGCACAAAATGCACTCAAGCGATCCAAACTGTCCAGAGCCCAAAATGGTAGACAGGAAGTGCATGCCTTTTATACACATATAAATATGTATATGTGTGTGTTTGTGTTCGTGTCGGTATTTGTGCGTCTTAGAACATGATCAGTCATGCGTAAACAGAGTTGACGGCTTAGCTGTGTGAGGCAGCAAAAGGCAGGTAGCAAATTGCTTAGGTAACTCGTGAAAAGCAGTAAAACAATAAACAGTAAACAGTTTTTCTGCGGGCTAAAAAGATAAGAAGATCTCAAAATTATCGTTCAACAAGGCTTATCAGTAGGATATATAGAACACATTATCAAATCGGGTGTCCTTACAGTCAGCTATAAAAGTGTGCGGATAGCTGACCAATTCAAACAGTCAAGATTTGTGCGTGTTACAGTTCAGCTCGATGGGTTTTTGGCAACGTGTTGGCAAACTCAAATACAAAGTAAGGGCTAAAGATATTGCAGCTAAGAGATACATTCTTCAAAGTTAAATTTGTTTTAAATATAGTTTTGTAACTCGACGTTCTAAAAGTTAAATATAACCTTAGAACTTTAACTATACTCAGAAAATTACATTATTTGCTTACATACATTTTATTTTTTAAAAACATAAACGTTTGAATTTCTACTTCTTAGTAATAAATTTCTAAACGATAGAAACATTCCATAGTAAGACAACATAAAACCATTTTATTTTATTTTTCTGGGCGATTAACGTTTTAGGGCGATAGCATTTTTCAAAGTTAAACTAATATAGCCCAAGATTTTATAACTCGAATTTGTAAAAGTTAAATATAATTTCGCAACTTTAACCAATTACTAATTGAAATGAATTTTTTGCATTCCTTGCAGATCTATCCCGGTCCGGATCCGAAGCAGGCGATAATGGGTTCGCTGGTGTTTTGCATACACCACAAGCAGGGCTGCAAGTGGTCGGATGAGCTGCGCAAGCTGAAGGGTCATCTGAACACATGCAAGCACGATGCCACACAGTGCCCCAACAAGTGTGGCGCACAGATACCGCGCATCATGATGACCGACCACTTGCAGTACACGTGCACCATGCGCCGCACCCGCTGCGAGTTCTGCCAGAGTGAATTCTCGGGCGCTGGCCTGGAGGAGCACAACGGTAGCTGTGGCCAGGAGCCGGTGTATTGTGAGGCCAAGTGCGGCCAACGAATCCTGCGCGGACGAATGACGCTGCACAAGTCGAAGGACTGTGCGAAACGTTTGCGTCGCTGCGCCCACTGTCAGCGTGAATTCTCCGCGGACACGTTGCAGCTGCATGCGGCCCAGTGTCCCCGCACTCCGCTCGCCTGTCCGCAACGCTGCGATGCGGGTCTGATTGCACGCGGCGAACTCGAGGCGCATCTGCGCGACGAATGCCAATCGCTGGCCGTCGCCTGCAGCTTCAAGGATGCCGGCTGCCGTTTCAAGGGCCCGCGCCAACTGCTCGAGGCCCATTTGGAGAACAGTGCCGCCGCGCATCTGTCGCTGATGGTTTCCCTGAGCACGCGACAGGGCCAACAGATCCAGATGCTCAAGTCGGCCGTGTCTAAGCTGTCGATCAACTATACAGGCACGTTGCTCTGGAAGATCACCGACTGGTCGGCCAAAATGAATGAGGCACGCGGCAAAGATGGCCTCGAGCTGGTCTCCCCACCATTCTACACCTCACAGTATGGCTACAAGCTGCAGGCATCCATGTTCCTCAATGGCAATGGACCCGGCGAGAATACCCATGTCTCTGTCTACATTAAAGTGCTACCCGGTGAATATGATGCTCTGCTTAAATGGCCTTTCTCGCACTCGATCACATTCACGCTGTTCGAGCAGGGTGCTCAGAGCGGCCAAGGTGGTGTGGCCGAATCCTTTGTGCCCGATCCCACATGGGAGAACTTTCAGCGGCCATCGAATGAGCCAGATCAGCTCGGCTTTGGCTTTCCACGTTTCATCACGCACGAACTGCTCCACAGTCGGCCGTTCATCAAGAGCGACACGGTCTTTCTGCGCGTCAAAGTGGATCCCAGCAAGATTGTTGCCGTCTAGAGATGGAACACCCCAGGACAGTTCACTCGACTTTCGTAAATACTGTGTATTTGTGTGTCTGAGTGAAGAGATATATTTATATATATACGTTATATATATCTACCCAAAATCTAGACTGTATAATAAGTTAAGCGGCGGCTTCGGGCGTTGTTAGCCATTGGGTTCTAACTGGCCTTTGAATGTCGATTGCCACGCCTACTGCGTAATAGTCATATAGCTCATATACATATATATATATATAGCTTTAGGTTTTTTGCAGTGCTGGAATTAAACCAAAGCATATTTAACATAACATCCAATCCATCAACAAAACAAAACAAAAAACAAAAACAGAAACAAAAGTTAATTTAGTAATTAGTTGTATAATTTAGTTCGTGTCTTAAGTCTTTTGTTATAGAGATTTGTATTTTTTGTGCGCTCCTCGGGCGACTTTCAAAACTTTCAAAAGATCTTCAATTTAGATCGTACGTTACAAAAAAATGCACAAGAATAAGAAGAAATTGAAACTCTCGCTAGTTACTTAGTTTTGCATGTACTATATAGCATAAACGCATCTCTAGTACTTAAGAGCTCTCAACATAGAAATATCTTTTTAAAGTAAACTTCGTAGTCATTAGTACCATGAACATGAACAATGAACAATGAATCGATGAGAACACAAGGTTCAATATAGTCACATAAGTTTATGTTTTAAAGCTAACAAGTCAAGTCTACAATAAAAGCAAATACAATATCGATATCATGTCTTTCAATTCTTTTCCAAATTATTCAAAGGTTTATTAGTGGAATTCAACATCCATTACAATTCTAAATGAAAATGTTTTTAATGGTACAACATACATTAATCCAATGAGTTGTCATTAAACACGAATAAACTAAACTCATAAACAATAAGCGTCGTTTATAATTGCAGTTAAAAATAACTTGCAATTTTTAAAATATTGCTGCATTGAATAAATTGGAATTTGCTAGGTACATCGATTATTTGAGAATTAGAATCTCTTGTAATTATAATATTTAGATATTAGAATCGACATTTTTTATGAAAATTGTCGGTTAAATATAAATCAAGGCTTGTTTTTGTCAAGTCGAAATTAATACTAATGCCGCCATTTGTAGCCTTGACTTTCTATGTATAAAAATAAAATATTACTAAATATTACGCACTTTCATGGACGCGAATTGTTAATTGTTGCTAAAAGTCACATATTCTACAAATTATCGAAATGTGGAACATCTTATGAAATTACAGCGAACTAATGGAATGTTTGTGGATTTTTATAAACTAGTTAGTGGCTTTGACTAGGGGAAACGTTTCTTGAGCAGGCTCTCCAGCTTGCGAATACCCGTCTGAGAGCTGCCATCGGCATTTTTATCCGCACTGCCCGTAAAACTGCCCACGCTAAAGATGAAGGCACGCTTCGGCGTGGAACTGGAGGCACTAGTTGTTGGAATTTCAACCGATGCAGGAGCAGCAGTCATTGCATCTGGCTCCTCTGTGGCAGTTGCTGGTGTTTCGCATGGATTTCGCGTATCCTCTTCGCTGTTGGGCGCGTCCAACAGACCACTGACGGCCGCCGCCGAGGCAGTGTGCTTAAAGAGATCAATCAGTTGAAGTTGATCCACACGCTTAACCGCCTTCATATCGAGTATTTTCTGATATTCGGCTATTGTTATGTCCGGCAGCAGTTTAAGCACTTGTTGCGTAAAATGCGCCGGCGGCTGTACGGGCGTCATGACCACTTTGATTATCATTTCGGCACGCGTCATATCCTTGACCACCACTTTGGTGTAGCTGGTCGGCGCCTTACGATTCACACTCGAACCCACCGACGGCAGCTCGAGCAGTGCCGATTTCAGCGAATGTGTGTCCAACAGCAGCTGCTCACAGCCCAGCACATTGTTGGAGCCATCCGACAGCGTCAGCTTACACCTGTACAGCACATTAATGAACTTGGGTATAAATGCGGCCACGAAGCGATGACAGAACTGCGTAAAGTATTTGCGAGAACTGGCGAGCGTGTCGCGAATTGTGGGAACCGTCTGCTTGAAATTGCTGCAGATGCTGTTGATGAAGGCGCTCTGATCGCCCACGTTGCTGATCTGCTGCCACTGCACCTTGGCCATTGCCTGCAGCGACGCCTCACAGCCAGCCTCCAAATCCTGCACGAGCAGTTGTATGCAGTTGGAAATGATGCTGGGGGAATATCAAATAATTAATGAAGATAAAATTTAATCACATAAATTTCGACTTACCGATGAAAAACATCTTTCTCCTCGCTCATATCAATCTTGGTCACATAGGCAGTTGTTACCTTTTCCTTCAGCTTATCTTCCAGCTGCTGCACGGTCTCCAGGCAATATTCGCCGGTGGTCAGCACACAACAGATGCGCACAAGATCATCGCGACCGAAACGCTGCGTGTCGCCCTCCTTGAGGAAATTATGAAAGACCTGCCCGGCAGCCGTGGAGAGATTTTGCATGTCGCGCGTTAGCAGCGAGACGCTTTTGCCAATGGAACTGCTGGTGCTGTTCGGCACAAGTTTGGGTGTGCTGCCCTCGAGCACCTTGGAGGCGTATTCACGTAGATATTTCTTGAAGACCAGCGCCAGATCATACATGGGCTGCTCGTTGCTCAGCTGATTACACTGCACCATGCACTTTTTATAGAAGACAAACAAGTCTCCAGAGCTGGGATAAACCGTGGTTTTGGCCTCGGCAAATTTGTACGGCTCCTTGGACATCTCAATGAACTTCTCCAGGAGCTCGGCGAGATTGCGATCAATACTGCGTATATAGATGTCCAAATGTGGCTTGAAACACTGACCAATCTGATCATGGAATACGGTCACTGACAACGGTGCCTCTGTTGTGGCCGGTAAGGTGAGCAGACGTGTCTGCTCGGCGGGCGTGGTGCCCAACGTGATGCCCGTAAAACGCTTGGAGAGCAACTGTTCAAAGGCCTGCGTCTTATTGATGGCAAAGAGGAGCAAACGCACATCGATCTCGTTGGTGCGCTTGGCCATTATCTGAGCCAGCTGTTGCCGGGTCTGCCGGCAAAATTCGACCGTAATACGCTCGGAGACCTCCCAGTCCAGCGGAAAGACGGAGCCATATTTGTCCTCAAAGTCCAACAGATGACGCTTGAGCCAGGCATAGCGCTTATCGATCTTGTCTAGCCAGGCGATGTCCTGGTTCTCGTGAAACAGATGCATATACTCCTCCAGCTGTTGGGCTATAAACCACTTGAGCAGCTCCTTCTTCACCTTCGCATCCAGCACGGACATCACCTTGCATGCATCCGCCAGCTGATTGAGTCCCAATCTGTGGTGCGTTGACGGCTTGTTGGCGAATGCCTCTTTGAAGTCCTCAGTTATTTGCTGTGCCAGAGTCACTTGGATTTTATCTACGCTCTGCGACAGATTCTGTGCGAATTGGGTGATAAGTTTAGATTTTATAACAAGCCAAATTTAACCATTGACTACCTTAATTTCCTCAATGTCCGAATACTGTTGAAAATGTTGATTGACTTCGGTGATGGCCTGCAATGGATTTAGAATCTCACCGTAGGAGCGTCGCTCAATCAGCTCGTTCAAGCTCTCAATGCCGCCCACAAGCATGTGCAGATGATTCAGTGTCGTGATCGCCGAGGTGAGATTCCGTTTGGCGCAATCCAGTTGTTTGATGTCGCGTGTGATTTCCTTGACCATTTCCTCGGTGCGCTCGGCTCGTGTCTTCACATCGATGATGTGCGTGAACAGGGAACTGATTACCTTTTGTGCCTCGCACAGCGCCAATTGTCCATCCTGGCCGGTATTCGTCTGGCCACGCACTACAGAGCGTATATTATCATCGATGAGGGAGACTTCGCACTGCATCCGTTGAATGGTCTCATCGATGGTGGCCAGCGATTGCTCGTTGGGAAACAGCTGATTGATGTAGTCCACGGTATTGAAATCGGGTGCATCCATTGGATCCTGTTCGTCTGTTTTCAGTACCTACAAAAATGTGGTAAGTTCATTTATAATCCGCTTTTATTTAGGTTCGTGGCATATGTTGAGCTCACCTTGTCGATGACCTGTTTCACCTCCTTGGAAAAGTGTATTTTGTTGATGCCTATTCCTTGAACGGCAACGGCATCTGCCGCTCCTGTTGCAACAGACTCGCTCATTTTGTGTTCTTGCGCTTTTCGCTAGGTTCTCTTAAAGTTTTTCGCCAGTTTTTCGTCCACAATTTTCACCTACCGTGTCACATTTGTCATTCACAATAAAACGCGGACATAATTGTATTTACCAAACAGCTGATTCGCTAACTCAACTATGTATTCAATTTAATGATACAAACAATGTGAATCTAAATGTGGGTACACCTACAACTGAGAAGGTTTTAACAGAATAACTGATTATTATATAGAAACTTGATTAAGTTTCGAAATGACGAATTTACAAGGATCGGATTAGAGTTTAATAAGCATCCCACATTTTCTGAAATAATTTTTAGCACTTTTCAGATTTTGCGCCATTTCCTCTCTGCCATTCACATTTACACGTTAGCAAGGTGTACAGCAAGTTGGCAGCGCCAATTAAAATAAATGCATTTGCACATAAAAACTTGTAGCTATTAAATAATATACAATCACATTGCTCTCAGCTTGTTCTGTGGAAATAATATTATTAGAAAAAGTATTCTGCCCATTTGGTCCCATGTCTGCAAGATGAGAGATTAACAAGAAATCTCCA
The DNA here is from genome assembly GCA_035043785.1 of Drosophila planitibia. Classification (NCBI taxonomy): domain Eukaryota; kingdom Metazoa; phylum Arthropoda; class Insecta; order Diptera; family Drosophilidae; genus Drosophila; species Drosophila planitibia. Next base: position 737,333 of record JAWNMS010000110.1, on the reverse strand, counting down.
ACTTAGCCGCTGCCTTCAAATGTTTTGAAAGTTGTGCACAATGGATGATGATGTGGTGGTGGTGACTGGGCCAAAGAAGATGCCGAAACCCAAAAAATTATATAGGTGCACAAAGTGCAGCTATCAGACAAATCGTGCCTACAATGTTCAACGGCACCTTGCCAATCATTATGAGAAACCTCCCAGGGAACTGCAACATTTGTGTCCCTTTTCGGGCTGCTCGTTTTCGTCATTGCGCTGGGATAATCTGACGCGACACATTCAGCGACTGCATCGGGTGGAAAAGCCGGCAGTTAAGGAATCGACGACTCCCCCACCCACATGTGAGGATTCCGAAATAAAGCCATGTGATGAGGAGCCAGCAAGCCCAATGCCCACTGATGAGGATCGAACATATATGGAGGATGAGGATCGTGTATATCCAGAGGATGAGGATCAAACATATGTGGAGCATGAGGATCAAACATATCCGGAGGATGAGCATCAAGCATATCCGGAGGATGAGCATCAAACATATCCGGAGGATGAGCATCAAACGTATGCGGAAGAGGACGATCAAGCATATACGGAGGATGAGGATCAAGCATATCTAGAAGATGAGGATCAAGCATATCCAGGAGTGGAGTATGAGGATGACTATGAGGATACAAGATCAATGACAATAGAAATACCTACATCACTGTCAGCTGAAGCGTCTTCAGCAGCGAAACCTATTCAAAAAGAGAAGGATTCAAAAACACAGAAGAAAAATATTGCTAAGCCAAAGTAAGGAAAAAAAAGATAAGAAATTTTAGATTTGTTTAGAAATTGCAGTCATAATGTTCAATACAATGGAAACTTTTTATCAAAAATCTCACATCTAATACAATATTTAAATTATATTTTGAATTGCAGAAGAAACTACATGAAAGGCAAAATTATATTGTATAAGTGCAACAGTTGCGATTATCGCACCAATCGTGGCTATAACATTAAGCGGCACATTGTGAAGCATGTGCCCACAGAGGGAGTCCTACTGCATGTGTGCATAATCTCTGGCTGCAAATTTGTGACACCACGTTGGGACAACCTATGTCGGCATGTGAAAAGGGTTCATCCGGAATCGGCTTCGCCAGCACCTGATTAATGCAGCATGCGACTTTTTATTAACTGTTTAAGCTTATGTTAAGCGCGATTGAATTATGTTATTTGTTTAATGCTATTTGTCAACTTTAGTTAGCAACTACATCAATAAACATTTATACTATATTATTTTTGATAAATAAAGTTGTACAAATTGTATGCCTGATTTTTAATATGCAATCTAATTTTAATTGCTGCCCCTTTGCAGGAATATGGCAAGTATTGCTTAGCTCTATTTTATTATATTTTCTAGTATTTACAATTAACTAAACCTAAAATTATTAGCATTATATATTATTGCGTGAAGAAAGAGTTGCTCATTGAGCCTGTTCCCGTGCCGCCGCCTGTTGTGTTCATCATGGAAGTATCTCGCTGCGATGCCGTTGCCATTCTTTGGTAGCGTGCTATGTGATCTAGGGAATAGGGCAGAATTGGACGCACGCTGTGAATCTCTAGCAGCGTTAAATTGTCCAACTTGGCGTATGTGCCTTCGCCCTTGATGAATGCATCGATCGAGGTGCGCAACTTTGATTCGCGTATGTCGAATATGTCCTTGATAACGGTGCGCAACTCCTCGCAACGTGGTACATCATCTGGTGCTGTACTCATGACCAGTTGGGCCACAACCATGTAATGCTCACTGGGCATCTTGGTAAAGAATCTGACGAGCAATAACACTCAACAATTAAGGGGTATCTTTAATATAGACATAGACTTTTATATAAACTTACTTGGAACGCTTCTCCTCCTCTTTGATCTCTTCCAGTGTTTCCATTTCCATCCATTCCGGCGGCACAATGCGACATTTTTGTTGTTTTCGCAGATGCGCCGCCAGCCACAAAGGCACGAAAACGGGAAAACCGGCACGAAATGGACCCACAGATCCATAAATTAAGTGCAGCGGTTCATTGGAGAAATTCGGTATTATGCTGATCATGCACTTCTCTCCAATAAACTCAATAATTGTGGGATCCATGATAAGTTGATCGCAGCGAGAATCCTTCTTCTTTCTTTTTTGCTCTGTTGTTTTCTTGTCAACCAAAAACTAACATTTTGCAACATGTTATTAACAGCGCGCGTAAATTTGTTGTTGAAAAAACTGTTACTCACGTTTTCCAGTCTAGAAAGGCATTTCTATTTATTTATGAGATGCAACATTACATAAGCAATGATAGGTAAATACTAGTAGTGCTTGCATTTAGCTAAGCAAATAAGCTGCAAATGAAGCTTGAAATTAAATTTAACAGCTCCTAGCTGCCTTGTAATACAATCAAGCACCTGTCGCTCAACATTATCATTTATTTACTTAAATTCAGTGTGCTGTGGATCATTATTCTGGCAACTAATCATGCACAAGTGTAATCTTGATTTTTTTTTATAGTAAGATAAACACAAGATATAAACCGAAAACTATCGATACCATACCAAACTCAAAATTCTCCGATCGACTTAATGCTGACAAAGGCTGCTTGCTGTGGCAACTGATTCGCTGCCAAAAGACCGTTACTTTTTTGGTTACGTTACTATTTAATTTAAATTGCAGCCTGAACAAATGATGACTTGCGTCAGACGACAAACCTGTACAGCTGTTAAGAAAACCATATATAATACTCTCAGCGGACCCTTGAATCGGGTTATCAGGTGCATCATTACACATGACTAGGCTAGGTTGAATTGTGAATTTGTTACTGCAAATTCCAGGCATCACGCAAATTGTAAGTTTGTCGCGATGATAAGCGCATGAATGTCCGACACGATCTCGCGTTCAAGTTCAAAAACACCTTAAGCACACATACCTAATGCGTAGGCGATGTAATTAGGCAAATCCAAATCTTGAGTGCATTGCATAAACAAAATGCAAGTAAGTCGCACAGCGAGAGACGCTCTTATCTGCATTCTTCTCAATCAACTCAACTGAATTAATTGATAACTCTAAGGTTATGACAAGGTTATGCAAGGGTTACATTCAAATTTATCTATATGCAGCAGTAAAGTGCAAATTCAAGTTCCAAAAATAGACAACTTCTCCCTTAAATAACTAAATCGACAATACCAACAAGAATAACATACTTACTTATTGACTTATCGTCTTAAGAGACAAACATTTGCCACGCTGATCAAACCAGATGCGGGCAGTTAACACCACAAATCTAAGACTAGTCTTCACTTGCTATAAGTGGAACAGCTGTGATTTTGTCACTCCTTTGCGGTGGGGGACAGAGCTCAAAATGGAAGAGAGAAAAGTGGATTTCAAATATTGAATTCTCAATTTTTTTTGGATTCACTTGGCACGCTTTCGCATGTAAGTAATGAGCTGAAAATACTATATATTTACTGCTCAATACTGTTCTGATAAGCGACGATTGAGTGTGGACTCTGTGGAACCTGACATCGCATCACAATAATTAAATTGTTTGCTTTATTTTCGAAGAAAAGTACGAGTTATGTGAGAGATTAACTTTAGTACGTGTCTATTTTTGGCAGGGTACGGACCTGCTGGCTAACGCGAGAATCCGTAGTCGACAGCTCAAAAAAAAATAAAATAGAAAAGTTCTTCGCTCGCGAATTGCATCTTGGACTGATAAGTCCAGATTACGCAGAACTAAAATTATTTGTTTTATTTTTTCGGAAAACGCGTCGGCCTCTCTCGATCTGCGGAGCCTTCTCTTGTTCTACAAGCCCCGTTGAGGTGCGGTAAGCGATTCGCTTTGTCCGTATATAGTCCGTATATAGTAAATATAGGCGATAGAAGTGGCTCATTGATAAGCAATCCAGCAGACGGGCGTCAACAACGATTGCATCTCTCACCATCTCAGAGCCAGTGCATTTCCAGCGCAATTATTAATTGTTAGCCACACAGCGCAGCGCACACAAGACCAAGGCCCCTTTTTGCATTCCCAATTGTGATTTAAATCAGTGTGAATTGTTTCTTTTAATCAATCCGTTTAGAAAGGACATTCAAAAATCTGTGACTGTTGACAACTGTTGCAACTGCAACTGCAATTGTAAAAGAATTTGCAAAAACAAAAAGCCAAACAAAATATGGTCGACACGGAGATCATTGTGACCAATGCCGGGGAGCCATCGACCAAGGCCAGTCTGATCGTTGTCTCCAATCGATTGCCATTTGTCTTAACGCGCAATCCCAAAACCAAAGAGCTGGAACGCAAAGCCAGGTGAGCTCCACAAATTAAATTCAATTATTCACTTCCAAAAGATGAGAAGAGAAATGTAAGCAAACAGTTTGTGAAAAGTGCATATTTAAATGATTACATAATGCAATTAATTAGAACGCTCGACTAGGAGATACTCTCAACCCAATTTGCTCTGGTATACCAGATATAATATTAAAAATTTGAAGTCTGTACTTCTTGTACACACTGAGATTCGGGTCGGAGTTGCTTCCATCTGCTTCTTCTGTTACCTCATTTTGCACAATCTCATTCTACCATTTTTCCCATTTCGAATGGGTTCAATGTGTATGTGTGTTGCTGAGATTTAAAGTGGCTTTTAAAAAAAAAAACATTTAATCCAATATTTTATTGGTAATCATGGTTTAACGTTTAAGAGTGTTGGTGTTAGTTACAAATGAAATAAAAAAATGTTAAAAAAAAACATAAATAAAAAATTAAATATTCTGAGTCTGGGTCTAAAAACGAATATATATTTTAAAGTCAATTTGATTGTACAATTTAAACGATGAAAGTTGTGTAATATTTTTGACAAGGCAATGAAAAAATAATTTTAAACAATTTTCTCATATTTTTTTATTTTGGAAATACTTTGGTCTAAGGCATGAGTTTTAATAATTTTCATTCGTTAGATAATATAATAATCGATATTACTGAAATAAAACAAAAGAATTCAAAATTTAAACATATTCTCATCCAAATTAGTTTCCAACACTTCGAACAAAGCAACAACGGTAAAAGGTCACTGAACTAGTACAGTCTTGTCCGCTGAACCGAAAACAAAGTCATAATCCTCAATATAAATAATATTCCTATTAAATGTAAATGTTGATGTGTATATTATAATATAATTCAAACGTCTCCATGAATAAGCTTGTCAATATCGTCGTGAAATTGGTGCAAGTTAAGCCTTAGCTTAAGTCAAATTTCTCAATAATTTTGAAAACTAACCCAATTTAAATGTTGGGCATACAATTTGCATTTGAAGATAAGCCGTCTTGGACCAGAGCGGTCAGCGGGAACGGAACTATAGGTAGTAATGTTTCCACACGCTTCTAAGACTGTGATTCTGTTATCAGCGCAAAATACACACAGAGAGCGTGATACAAAGAAATAGACATGGGATGAGGGGCGTGTAGCGAGGGAGCAAGAGAGATGAGCAAATTGTAAATTGTCTCGAGCTTGCTGGAAGTAATTTTTGTGAAAAAAATTAGAAAATCAAATTCAATAATAAACTAAGTCGGCCTTATCAGTGGAGGCCCATTAAGCGGTTTTGACCCTTGCCGCCTGACGACGACAACAACGACGACGAAATGTTGCATGTAAAGGGGTCAATAGTAGAGGCGTCACTTCAAGGCTTTTCATATCGCAATGCTGCGAACCTGACACTGAAAAAACGCAAACACAAGATCACGTGCACCTAACTCGCTTGGTGTGTTCCAAAACCAACTGAACTGACCCCAGCAAAAAAACAAATAGAACGGGAAATGGTTTCCATTTTGGAATTTGCCTTTTAACTTTGTTGGTATTTCATAATGGGGTTGCTCTTTCTATTTTTTTGCTGGTTTCGGCCTCTAAGCCAGAGCCGGCCAGAGTCGAGGTTGTTTACACTTGCGCCGTATCAGGCAGGCGCTCATTTTTTTTATAGCTCCTGCTTATCAGTGCCTTAAGTGTCAGTGTCATTGTGATGCACCCTGTGGTAAAGTGGGCCTGGGGCTCGAACACAGAAGCTTTTCCATATATATCAATATATATATATATACATTTATATATATATTATATGTATGTTCCAATAGGTATGCACACCTTTTGCACAAACATTCAAAGAAATCAAACAAAATGCAATGCAAATCTTTACTTAACAACTGTAGCAATGTAATAACTGCACTATTCTTTTTGAAAATATGTAAAGTCAGTACAACATTCCGATAACCTATAAGGTATGTTAATAACATTGATATCGATACTGCGCTCGATACCTTAATTGTCAATGCTAGCATGAGAAGCAATTTCGAATAAACGGTTTCTAAATACTTGCAATTTGATTATCATTTATTTTCAAATTTTATTTTTTCGGCTTTTTATAGTGCGGGCGGTCTTGTTACGGCCGTCTGTCCGGTGGTGATCAAGGGCAGTGGTCTCTGGGTGGGCTGGTCTGGCATCCACTTGGAGGATCCTAATGAAGCGATACCCGAATCGAATCCATATGATCAGACGCCAACAGCTGGCCTCAAATCCGATCAGGTCGTGTCGGTGAACATCGATTCAAAGATCTTTGATAGCTACTACAATGGCTGCTGCAATAAGATCTTCTGGCCACTGTTCCACTCGATGCCGGGACGCGCTAATTTTGGTGGTGAGCATTGGCGCGATTATGTGACGGTTAATAAGTTTTTCGCCGTGCGCACAATTGAGGCACTGGAGAAGTGCCTGGCTAAGAATAATGGTAGCGACAAGAATCCACCTATTGTGTGGATACACGACTATCATCTAATGTTGGCCGCCAATTGGGTGCGCGAGCATGCCGAGGAGAAGAATCTACCATGTCGCTTGGCCTTCTTCCTGCACATACCCTTCCCGCCGTGGGACATCTTCCGGCTGTTGCCGTGGTCCGATGAGATACTGCAGGGCATGCTCGGCTGTGATCTGGTTGGCTTTCACATTCAGGACTATTGCCTGAACTTTGTCGACTGCTGTCAGCGTACGCTCGGCTGTCGCGTCGATCGCAACAATCTGCTGGTGGAGCACGGTGGACGCACCGTTCGCGTTCGACCGCTGCCCATTGGGATACCCTACGAGCGGTTTGTCAATCTGGCACAGAATGCGCCCAAAGTGCTGAAGACGTCCAAGCAACAGATCATCTTGGGTGTGGATCGTTTGGATTACACGAAGGGTTTGGTGCATCGCCTGATGGCATTTGAGGCACTGCTGCTGAAGTATCCGCAGCACAAGGAGAAGGTTAGTCTGCTGCAGATTTCGGTGCCATCGCGCACCGATGTCAAGGAATATCGTGAGCTGAAGGAGGAGGTGGATCAGCTGGTCGGTCGGATTAATGGACGCTTCACCACGGCTAACTGGGCGCCCATTCGCTACATCTATGACTATGTCAGCCAGGATGAGCTCGCGGCGCTCTATCGGGATGCGGCCGTGTGTCTGGTGACGCCCCTTCGGGATGGCATGAATTTGGTGGCCAAGGAGTTTGTCGCCTGCCAGATCAATGAGGTGCCCGGCGTTCTGGTCATCTCACCCTTTGCCGGTGCCGGCGAAATGATGCACGAGGCGCTGCTCTGCAATCCGTACGAGGTGAATGAGGCCGCCGAGGTCATTCATCGTGCTCTGACCATGCCCGAGGATGAGCGCATCCTGCGCATGGCGCGACTCCGTCGTCGCGAGGCCGAGTGCGATGTCAGCCACTGGATGCGCTGTTTCCTCAAGGCAGTGGGTGCTCTCGAGATGGACGACGTCGGAACCACCATCATGCAGCCCGTCTCCGTAGACGACTTCGATGACTACTTACTCAAGTGAGTTTACCTTAAACCCAATCTTTACTTAATTTCTTAATTATGATAAAGTAAATCTTATTTGGATCTTAATTATACAAATTTAGTTCTTTAAATGTTATTGTACTTTTGCAATTGGACTTATTTTAATATTTATTATTATTATTAATTATTTATATTATAATTAAACCAAACTCAAAGTCATAAATTTAGATACTTAAGCTCTTAATTGATGTACAAACTGTTAAGCTCAATATCCGATATTATTTTGAAACAAAAACAAATGAGTTTGTTATAGACAACTTAAATCTATCTTGAGGTCTACTTAAAATTCTTAAGGTATCTATACTTATAGGTTTAGAAATAATCAGTTTTGAATAAACAACATAAGTATTTGAAGTCTCCTACAAATTCTTAAATTAAATCTATATTTGTAGATACATCGGCTATAATCACAAGCTGGCGTTGTTGCTGGACTATGATGGCACTCTGGCGCCGATTGCGCCGCATCCGGATTTGGCCACTCTTCCGCCGGAGATTAAGAACGTGCTCTTCAAGCTGTCCAATCACTCGGATGTGTATGTGGCCGTCATTTCGGGTCGCAACGTGGACAATGTGAAGAAAATGGTCGGAATTGAGGGCATCACATATGCGGGTAACCATGGCTTAGAGATTCTCCATCCCGATGGCAGTAAATTTGTGCATCCCATGCCTATTGAGTATGAGGACAAGGTCAGTCATCTGCTCAAAGCGCTGCAGGATTCAGTGTGCCGTGACGGCGCCTGGGTCGAAAACAAAGGTGCTCTGCTCACCTTTCACTATCGAGAGACGCCGACGCAGCTGCGTCCCGCTATGGTCGAAAAGGCGCGCAGCCTGATCGAGAAATACGGTTTTCGGGCAACGGAGGCGCATTGTGCACTCGAGGCCCGTCCACCGGTACAGTGGAACAAGGGTCGTGCCTCCATTTATATATTGCGCACATCGTTCGGCGTCGACTGGAATGAGCGCATCAAGATTATCTACGTGGGCGACGATCTAACCGACGAGGATGCCATGGTGGTAAGTAGTTATAATCGAGTCGTAAGTTGGAATATAATAATCATAAGACTCTATTCCTCTTTAAAACAGGCTCTTAAAGGCATGGCGCGCACGTTCCGTGTTACTACGTCGGATATTGTGAAGACCGCTGCCGATCATCGTTTGCCCTCGACTGATTCCGTTTACACGCTGCTCAAGTGGGTGGAACGGCATTTTATGGGACGCAAGGCGCGGGCCAATTCGCTGACGTATCGCCCCACCAAGGGCGATGGCGTCCAAATGCAAATGTCCCTCGAGGTGGCCTCGGCGGCAAACAGCCTGGATGTGTAGTTCCGCTTAGTCAGCCAAAAACAAACACACTCGATACATATGTAATTTGTAAGATCTTAAGAATAAAATAAACAAAAATTGAAAAGAAACAAAATGTGTAGCTTAAACAAATGGCGTGGTCACAGTTTTCAAATTAAATATTAAATTTACAAACGATTTTGGTTATGCTATGGAAAGTTGAAGTACTAATTATGCGATAAAACCAGCCACGATATGATGAAGAAGAACAAGAAAATCGGATAAACGGCAAGCGGCTTGCGATGTGGCGGCTGACTCTGACCCAGAAAGATGAAAGATGCTGAAAGAAATATATAATTTTAATGGGTAATTTAAGCTCGTCAATGAGAATCACTCACCATACGTTGCCCATGAGAAACCCAGCGTTGTGGTCACAAAGCGCAAGAAGAAAAGAAAGCGTGTCTGCGTGGACAGCAGAATGATGCGACAGATGATCAAGGCGAGCGCCACCGGCGTCAGGCAATAGCCAAGCACACAAACTGATTGGAAGAATGAGCTAAAGAAAAAAAGAAGGTATTTAAACACAAAATTCACAAATTTGAGCTCAAGCTACGCACATATTGCCACCGAGCAGTTTGGAGTTGAGTGTTACAATGGCGGCACCGATCCACACAATAACAAAGACCTGGGCAAATTCTGGGCCATTGTCCGACATGCTGTCGGCAGACGAGGAGCCCTGCAGAATGGTCGCCATAAACGTGCACAGCACCAGCGGGCCCCACAAATCCCCTGCAAGCAAGCAGAGAGAGAAAAGACACACAAAATATAAACTGCTGACGCACACACAAACTCAAAAACTCAACGCAGACACGTACAATCTCGCAGCAGACTGGACTTCTCTTTGGGATAGAGCACATGATAGAACTTGACGCCAACAGCGCGTATGTCCCTCAGCACAGTTTCGCGTATCGGTTCGTCCAGCGTATTGTAATCTGGCACACCATTCTGGGCAGTTGCTGTTGTTGTCGTTCTCCGTTTTCCGGGTATGGACATATCGCCCTCCAGCGACGGCGATGTGTTGACGTCCTCAAACATCTATGAAATGTGTAGCAATCGTGTTAAAGTGCTACCTTTTCACTTGCTCTCAATTACTTACATCTAATCTGGCGTCCATTTTGGGGCTATTATTTGTTTTGATTACGTGCAGGCAACAGGAGTGAATTTGTTAAATGCAGTCAATCGTCAACACTTTTTCTTCTCATGTTATCACTGCAATGTCATCGATACTAACACTGGTTTTGTATCGATACTTTTAATAAGCTCAAATAGTGTTATCGTTTATTAAAATTTTTTTAAAACGTATCTTTGTTGTATTTATTAAATGTGCGCAACGATTTTTAGTATTATTTATTTTTGATTAGATTTATATATATTTTTTTAATTATAGATATTATTTTTAAATAATTTATTTCAAACAATATTGCAATGATTGCTTATCTTATTTTATTATTACACACTTATAATAATGTACAATTAATATCAAATTACGATGATTGCTTATTTTATTTTTATACTATTAAAATGTATAATCTATAAGAATCGTTTTTAACATTATTTTTTACAATTATAACTATTTTTGTATAAAAGTAATTGCGAAAATTAGATCAGATCTAATTTATTATTATCGAAAGTGGAGGGATTTCTGCAGAGTATTTAACTTAATTGAGAATCTCCGTATGAGTGCTAATGTGTGATTTGAGATAAGCGGCCCGGGTGAATGCTTTGGGGCAGTGTGGACACTTATGTGGACGCTCCCCGGTATGAGATCGGATGTGTCTGCCCAGATCGCCCTTGTCTATACAATTCTTCGAGCAGTGCGGACACTTGAACGGATGTTCGCCGGTGTGAGTGCGAATATGTCGCTGGAGTTGCCAGGCATAGGAGAACTCCCTCGAGCAATTTGTGCACTTGTACGTCCTCTCGCCATTATGATAGCGCATGTGTTCGTCCAGTTCGCTCTGCTCGATGAAATACCTGGTGCAGTGGGTACACTTGTACACCTGTTTGCCCGGATGCGTGGAAATGTGATACTGGAGATCCGTGTGCCGTGTAAATGCTCGCGTACAGTGTGGACACTTGTAGGGACGCTCTCCCGAATGGATGCAGATGTGTTTGCGCAGATTGGAGGCCTGACTGAAGGCCTTCGGGCAGTGCGGACACTTATAGGGTCTTTCTCCCGTGTGCGTACGAATGTGAGCATTTAGATGTGAACTCTGCGTAAAGCTTTTAGCACAGTGTGGACACAAAAACTGACTCTTTTTGGCATCGGGAGCGATACTGGTCAGTTCTTTGGGGGAGCTCTTGCACTTGATTCCTTTTGTTGCTCGTTGATAATTTCTTCATCATGTTCGACCTTGACACAGCCCAGATCTATATCGCTCTCAGCCAGCTCCCAGTTTTCTGTTACCAATAGTTCGGACTGCACATCAGCTTCTTTTTGCCTTGGTTCAGAATCCGGAATATGGGACAATTCGTCCATTTTACTGATTCTTTCTGTGTCGCATTCCTCTTTTATCAAATGCTCCGGTTCCGGATGGATGTCTTCTTCTGGCGCTTCCAGCTTCATGTCACCTTTTCTTAATTGTGAGCTCAGCATCTGATGGCTCTTCTCACATCTGCGCTTGAATTCAAATGCTGCTTTCACATCGCAGATGCACGAAAGACAGATTTTCTTGGGAAGCTCATCCTCCAACTTGATCGCACAGGCGACGCACTCGTTGAGCATGTCGGCCAAACTGGGATGCCGCTGATCGGCGAATATGTTCAGCAATGCCACTGTGCTGGTCATGCAGGCGCGGCACACTTCTTCCATGTATAACTTTATGTGCACCTCCGTCAAAAACAAACTTATTTGAGACACAACTAAACAGCTGTTTGGGATCCAAATTCAGTAACATTTGCCGAAATGTTATTAGCAGCGCGCACATAGATGTTCCTGCACTTAGAATTGTTGGCAGTTTTTTTTAAATTTTAAACGGAATATAACAGGTTTTTTATCTAATGCAGTTTGGAAATGTTTCCGTCAACGGCAAAATAAATTTTTATTAATTTTCATTAATCATTGATTGTTTGCCGCACTATTTAAGCTAGCTATCGAGATTATTGAAATATTAACTTTCGATAACTCAATATGCAAATTGGGAGCACTGCAGCCCTGGCGTAAGACAATCGATGTTGTAATCGCAGCGCAAAAACATAACAAAGTGGGACGCTCTTCTCTGTGTTTGTTGCATTTATAATATTTGCATGGCTCAACAATAAACAAGTATGTTTTCTCAAATGAAGTAAAGTAAAGCGTATAATACATGCGACAAGTGCTACAAGTCAAATGTATTAAGAACCGTATAACAGACTCGCTGGGGGAGTGTGAGTCATGCAGACAGCGGATTTTCTGCTGATTAGAGAATGAGTTTGTGTGCACTTCTACGCTTGTATTTTGATTGTGTTTTGGGTTAGTCTCTTCTAGAGAGTTGCGGTTACGCAGAGCAAACAAAAAACGAGCAGTGAAAAATGAATAGCGAAGCCTCATTAGTGCTTACGGGCCAACAGCAAAGTGCCGTAGACACACCCTTATCATCATTAACGGAACCATATTCGTATACGGATTTTTACATCGGTGTTGGTTTGGCCATTTCCTCATGTTTCTTCATCGGATCCAGTTTTATCATCAAAAAGAAGGCCCTGCTGCGTCTAAGCAGGCATGGCGAGGTGCGGGCGGCGGCAGGCGGATTTGGCTATTTACGTGAATGGATCTGGTGGGCGGGTCTCTTGACAAGTAAGTTAATCACAAAAAATTCTGCAGATTATAAAATCGTTTAGAAATACGTACATTTTATTTTTATCAATTAAAATTATTAACGTTTTAACTTCAATTCCCCAAATCGTATCTTTGTTAAAAGTGAATCATTTCATATCTGTTTTTTGCAGTGGGTATCGGCGAGGCAGCCAATTTTACGGCGTATGCCTTTGCTCCCGCCTCGCTGGTGACGCCGCTGGGCGCGCTGAGTGTCATAATTTCGGCTGTGATGGCATCCCGATTCCTTAACGAGAAGCTCAATTTGTTGGGCAAAATTGGTTGCTTTCTGTGCATTTTGGGCTCAACGATAATAGTGATACACTCGCCCAAGGACAAGGAGATTGAGAATCTGCAGGTGCTGCTCGATATGCTGCAGGATCCGGTATTTTTACTCTACGTCATCTGTATATTTGGCTCGTGTGCATTTGTTGCCTGCTTTGTGGCACCGCAGCATGGACACTCCAATGTTTGTGTCTACATATTCCTGTGCTCCGGCATCGGTTCGTTAACGGTGATGTCGTGCAAGGCACTGGGCCTGGCCATCCGAAGCACAATTGCCAATGGGTCGCATGTGTTTGGGACGTGGGTGCCATGGTTCCTGATTGTCATCACTGTCACCTTTATTGCGATACAGATGAACTACCTGAACAAGGCACTGGACATCTTCAATACGAGCATTGTGACGCCCGTTTATTATGTGATGTTCACCACGTTGGTGATCACGGCATCTGCCATACTTCTGAAGGAATTCAAGGATATGCGTTTCGAAAATATACTCGGCGATGTTTGTGGCTTTCTGATTGTGATCACGGCCGTATTTATGCTGAATGCGTTTAAGGATATTGATATCTCGCTGAACGATGTGCGCGGTTTGATGCGTCCGAAAATGCAGCGAGTCTCGCAGTTCGATGAGGAGGTCCTAGTCAGCAATAGTCTAAAGGATCAGCGACGCTACTCCTACGGTTCCGGCGATATCTTTCGCAAGGCATGACGCAAACAGCGCTATCAAGTTTAGTTATTTCCCATAACCCTAACTTGAGACCCAAAGCGAACAATATTAACAAAGAAAAAAATAGGGAAAAAAACAATGGTGTGTGGAACGTTTTTTTCAGCATATCACCATATTTCCCATTGATTGTTGCTTCATTTTGTTAATTTAAACATTCATTAATTAAGTCCCTAGCATTGTAGTGAAAGATTGACCAACGTTGAAGTTCTTTTCTGAAAAGGGTATTCGATTAAATTGTATATAATATAAGCATTGTCCTTGCCAATCTACTTGTATTTTTTTTGTTATCGTACTTTGCATTTTTAATCACATTAACAAATTTCGAAATTTAGCAAACCAATTTTTTTTCGAGCAATATAAGTTGAGTGTGACCTTAACATTTTCGGAAAACAATCGATAACGCTTCGATGTGAATGGCAGCGCTGCCAACTTTAAAATATTTGCAAGAAATTCGTATTAAATATTAATTAGATTTATATTTTGGTTTGCGAGCAGACAAAATCAATCAATATGAATATAGCACGCTGGGGACTTGGGCGCTGCATGCTGAAAAATCCATCAACTTCGCAATGGAATCGTATAACTAGGGCTGCCAACGTGACAGCTGTCAATGGAAATGTCGCAAGCTCCATTCGAACTGCAACAACAAAGCCAGATCCAAAAATTTACGCCATTTTGCAATTGTCTACTCCGGCAATTAAATCAATTCGCAGCTATTCGAGTAAATCTATCACCAGCAGCATGGAGGAGCATTGCGTTGTTCCCGATGTGATCGCCAAGGCACCAAAGTGCAGCGTGTCAGTCGAATATGATGGCGGAATTTCTGTAAAAGCCGGCATAGTACTGACCCCCACCCAGGTGAAAGATCAACCCTGTGTGAAATGGGAAGCCGATAATTCGAAATTATATACGCTCTGTATGACCGATCCGGATGCACCCAGTCGCAAGGATCCCCAGTATCGGGAGTGGCATCACTGGCTCGTCGGCAACATTCCTGGCAGTGACGTAGCCAAGGGCGAAGTTCTCTCCGCCTACGTCGGTTCGGGACCACCGCCAGAGACTGGGCTGCATCGCTACGTCTTCCTGGTCTACGAGCAAAGGCGCAAACTGGACTTTGATGAGAAGCGTTTGCCCAACAACAGTGGCGACGGACGCGGCGGCTTCAAGATTGCCACCTTTGCCAAGAAATACGCTCTTGGCGATCCCATTGCCGGCAATTTCTACCAGGCCGAATATGATGACTATGTGCCCATTCTCTATAAGCAACTGGGTGCTTAAAGCCTTTCACATGTATTGATTACATAATCATAAATATTGATTGTTAATCCGAAAATTCGTTTGTAATTGGAAGAAAAAAAAAAGATAGTTGAGTAAAACAGGCAATAAAATTGCTAAAAATCTGCATTTGGAATGGGTTATGTTTTTTCTTTCTCTGGTCAAAAATAAATTTTTATAGAGATTATTGAAGAATGTCCAATTAAGCATATCTAGACAAACACATAAAAATATATTATAACTTTAAAATTCTCGCAATTCCCAGACTGATACTTAAATCTTTACTATTGGAGAATCTTTAATTATGAGTAATTATAATTATCTAGATAAACTCATGCACATATCCAGATCTACATGTGACTTATGTAACTGTAACAGTCTCGCCAATCATATGAAATACATATCTTTACAAGACTCTATTTTAGATGGTATGTATGCATTTATTTAGATTTCTTTTATTCTCAATTACAATTTGTGTTTACGTTGGTTTTTGTGATATTGAAAAGCATAACACATAACAAATATAAGTTTGTCTATGTATATATATTCAAATCTGTTTTGGGGATTGGGAAATGCATACAAGCACACATGTGTATTTATCTAAGAAGATGTTGGGGCAGATGATTCCAGATTTGCATAAAGCTCATTGTGCTCCGGCCATTCCACCTCGCTGATTGCCTGTGAAGATGAATATGGTTTGAGCATTAATTTAAATGAAATCCTATTCTAATTAATATAGATATAGTCACCTTGAGCTCGTCGAATGCCTGCTTGGCTATCCAATGGAATAGGGGATTCTTCCAGTCCCTCTCAATGGCCTGCAGCTCCTTGGCGCCAATTTCTGTCGATGGCGATGAGGTCTTTGAGATTTTCAGATACTGTGCCCATAAATAGACCATGCTGCGCATCTTGTACGACCAAAATTCGTTGGGCACGGCGCGTATAATTTCCTGCACCTTCTCGGTGTTGGGCATCTTAAGGTTCTCCAAGAACGTTATGTTCATCAATGTAAAAATTGACTTCATGTTGTTATAATAGTTATCCGAGTTCTTCTCCAAGCCAAATTGGGCCTGCTGAACGATAAAATCGACCACCTGTTCGGTGGTTAAACGCGGCAAATCGGGTATAAAGCAATTGCGCAGATTGATGCTGCCAAATGTTTGGAGCTGTTCCTTGATCGCATTCTCACACCACTTGTAATCCGTCCACCAGGGCTGCCAGCTCTTGTATGTCTTCGCCTCCTCCATAATTGTCCACTCGTAGTGGAGACGCTTGCGAATCCGTTTAACTAAGGTGCGTCCAGCATTTTTGCCATCCCGTTCGCTATCCTGAATCTCGGCCATTTCCATGTCGTCTAGCTCCTCACCGCTCGTGCTATAATTAGGCGCCTGCTCGAAGAACATGACGGCATACGACTTGTCCTCCGGCTGCGGATGGGTAACCTTATTATTGTGTATATACGGCAACTTGAAGCCGCCAAGTAAAAATCCTCGCTTAATTGCAAGCTTGCGACGCTTGATGACCGCCTTGGTGAGCGGTGCTGTGGGTATTTCAGCGACACGCTTTTGACCTGCTACTGTAAACAAGATTTGTTATTGCATTCGTTCAATACAAACTAATATAATATATAAAGCAAACTAATCTACAACTACCTTTATTCTACTTTTCTTTTAAGCAAAAGTTTATCAAAATTTCAGTTGGATAAAAGAAAGGTTAGATTACATTATTCTGATCTACAGTTCTATTTTCAAATGGCTCTTATTTATTAATTATTTACTAATGTCAGTCGACACAGTAAAATACAATAAGTAAAAATAAATTATATTAAGAATACAATTTAATATATAAATTTAAATTAAAAAATATATATTTATATTTGTAAGACTTCTTCTAAATGCAAAATGTTAGACCATTTGCTGAATGGATTTGGAAACCCAGGAATAAACCCAATCAGACCAAAAAAAGATTGTATAAATTAGTGAAGATGCCAACTAAAAATCCATGCGAAAATTTTATTCGCGAGACAAAACGTTTAAAATTTAGCTTTTAATAATATAAATGGACGACCTTTCTCCTGTATTTCCCATACATAATAAGTCCAAAAAGTTGTAGTTAAATTTAAATTAGTAGATCAGAATCTACAACTCTTTCTCCAAATTACTTTTCTTCAGTATATACTTTGCTTATTATTATAAAATGCACATCGCTCCTCGTTTTTTCCTTATTATATTTAAATTTAGTTATTATATTTCATTTTTAATTGAATTAATTTTCTGCTTTTTGCATTTTTTTGGATATTACTCGACTGTAAATATATCTCTTTTTTAATTTCCCCCTAAGCCCAAAGTTATCTGTGCCCTTGTCGTATTTACCTTTAGGTTTGACATCGACTGCTTCTTTCTTGATCTCCGGCTGTTTATTGTTGGTTGGTTTGTTGTTGGCGCTTTTCGCTTGAGTATTTTGGGCCACGGCGCCGTCGGAGGCGAGGGGACAAACGGTTTTGGGCGGCACTTGAACTGGTTTCGGTTTAACATTATTATTACCACCATTAATATTCTTGGCAGCTGGTTGGTTGCCAGCCAGCTGCTGCTTGTTGTTGCTGTTGTTGATCCTGTTTGCTGGATTGTTAATATGTTGTTTTTGTTGTTGTTGCTGTTGTTGTGGATTCTGAGGTCTGTTCCCCGGAAACTTATTGGCACCGGCTGGTGGCTTACGGACGCCAATAATGGGTGCCTGTGGCATATTACCATTGTTGTTGTTGTGGTTGCTGTTGTTGTTTAGCTGCCTTTGCGGCCTGGTTTGCATATTAGGCATCTGTGGCCGATTGTTCGCATGGGCCATGGGCATATTCGGTTTTGGTCCGTTCTGATTATCTGGATGCCATTTGCGAATGCCGCCAGTCGGCGGACCGCCCTGTTCAAAGCCGCAATTATTGTTGCCCACCTGCCAGTTGGATTGGTTCTTCATCAATGCTTTGACGGTTTCCAGCATGACCAGCGCATCGCCAGTATTGTTCGGGCGTCGAAACTGCTGCGGATTGCTTCGATTGTTGCTGTTGTTGGAATTGTTACTATAGTTGTGGTTGTTGTTATTATTGTTGTTGCTCTTATTGTCAAAGTTGGTCGCATAACTGTTGGTCGATTGTTGCTGCTGGCCACGAAAATCGCAGTCGAAGCCGCGCTCGTTGTAGCCAAAGTTGCCGCCATTATTCGAACGTTCATTTAAATTATTCAGCTTGTAATTGGAGGAGCCAGGGTTGGAGCGCTCTTTCATGTAATTGGAAGAGCCAGGGTTGCGACTCAAATGCTTCGATTGTTGACTCAGATTCGAGTCCTGGCCGTAAAAGTTGTCATTAAAATTATCGGAACGTCGCGCAAACGAATCAATGTTCCGTTCATTATTATTATTATTTGGGTAAAAACGTTGATTGTTGTCAGTGTTGTTATTGTTGTTGTTATTATTGTTGCTGCTGTAGCTGTTTAAGTCGCTTAGGGATCGAACTAAGCCCAGATTAGCTGACAGTTGTTGTTGCTGTTGTTGTTGTGGCATATAATCCAGATTGCTTGCAACATTGCGTGTGATTTTTTCACTCAATGCAAAACGCTGATCTAAATTGCGTCCTAAAAAACTCGATTGTTGTTGGTGTTGTTGTTGCTGTTGTTGCGCTCCACGAAAATGATCGTCGTAGTTTTCAATGCGATTGTTGACTTTGCTGCTGTTGTGGTTGTTGTTGTTGTTGCCAAAGCGTTGATTGTTTTTGTTGTTGGTAAAATTTGAGTAGCCACTCCCACCACCACCGCCAAAATGATTATTATTTGATTGCACGCTGCCATATTTGTTGTTGCCATCAATATCTGCATAGCGTTGACTGTTAATGTTAAAATCATTGCTGTTCTTGCCGTAATTCATTGACAGCGACGCTCCACGAAAATTGTCATCGAGAGCAGCAGAGCCACCATTGCCATTGCCATTGCCACCACCGCCACCACCGCCGCTTCCACCACTACTACGAATTGGCGCAAAAGACAACGCATCATTGGGCTGGCGACGCTGTCCAATGCCGTAGACGCTGAATCTATTATAATCCATGGTGCTGCTCGTTCCACTAAATGTTACGCGACGATAAAGCAATAATTGCAACGGCTTTTAGCGTTTAGTTTATACTTCTCTATTTTTTTCTTTCTGTTTTTTACGTTTGCTGCTCGAAGCCGTTCTGAATTATTTTATTTTCACATTTGACAGACACGCACTCACACACTCACACACGGTCACAGGTATGTGCGATCAAGGGTTGGGAAACGTAAAAAATGGTGTAAGTCGGAACTGGTACTGTTCAACTTGTGAACTGGCGAAAATTCACCACAGTGGCAGTGCAGCCCCTTTGGCCTTTTTGCCGGTCAGATGTGTGGTTTTGTGATTTGAAATTGCCGGAAAATTACCATGCAACCCCTTTTTGAAAACCTGTTCATTTTTCAAATTATTTCATGTAGCATCTTATGTATTAACACTGCAAATATGCCCACGCACTGTTAATCGGTTCCAAATATCGGCTGTGTGATGCAATTTACGGACACTCGATAGTTTCAATTCACACAATCCATTGTGAATCTTACTTTTTAGTTTACATGTCGCTGCAACTTGCAACTGAAAAAATACTTCAATAGTTCAAAAAATGCAATAAAATAGCAACGACAAATATTTAACATTTAATCATTGCTCATCATGTTTGCTTATTTATTTATTATATTTATTTTTAAGATACTAAAATTCCAAATTTGAAATTTTTGGTAGCCTTTAGTTCCAGGAATTAATTGCTAAAAACCGGAATGCGCACTTGCAGCATCTGAAAATAACAAAATTTTTATAGATTATTAATCTTTATAGATTAATTAAAAATCTAAGCACCTTGCTGGTTTTATCAAAAAGCGCCTGGGCACGTTCCTGATTTAAACGATAGCTAACAAATTTGTCAAAAAAATAGCCATGCTTCTGGGACTCGACCAAAATACGATCCTCGCCAATGTCCAGGCTAAATTCTTGGGAGGAAACCTGAAAAAACCGTAAGTATTCTTGTTATATATCTTTATATAGTATATATAATATATTTATGATGATGAGACAACTACTAAAAATTCTTCTATAAAGTCAGCTGTTTTTTGTAAGTATAATCAAAGAATATAAATATAACTATGTATATAATATATATATATTATATAGAGTATATCGAGATATTTTATATAAAATATACAGAGAGATATATACAGGTATCTCTATAGTCTTTGGTATAATATAAGCACTCACGCAATTGGGTAAATAGAGTTCGGCACGGATTTCATCGACGATTTCATCACGAACTCGGGCACGCAACTTGTAAATGGGTTCCCTGCTCTTGGCCCAGTTATTCCTTATTTTGGCCGCATGCTCCTCATCGATTTCCTGCACCAATGAGACTGGCTTGGATGAGGACTGCTTGTCATGCTTCAGCTGCACCTGCGGGGAGTCCGAGGAATCGATGGCAATGTCAAATTTCTCGGCCTGCTTCACGTCATCGTTGCGCACACGATGGGCGACAAGGGTGCCAATGAATTTGCGATTGGTCAATATGATGGTCTTTTCCATGGATATTTGAATGTTGTGTTTCTCGCTCAGCGCCTCGGCGACGATTTGTAAAAAGAAATTATTGAAGAGTTGCGATTTTTTGGTTTTCGCCAAGAACTTTGGATTAATGGCAATGTCGCAAACTTCAACCGAGTTGTCCGAACGATCCTTGGTGGTGCGCATCTCGGAAATGCTCATGGGCACACGAAAGGAGCCGGGCTTGGTTGATTCCAAAATAGCAATGAGCTCCTCATCGGTGACATCTTTCGGTGCGGGCACTTCCGGGGCCACGCAAACATTAATGAAGAACTTCTCATTGCTATTCAGCTTAAAGCTTTTCACACAGTAGCCTGACAACGAAATGGAGTAGAAAATAATTAATTTAAATACATATAATAAAATAAAGCATGACACAAATAACATAACTATATCAATTTGACACCAAAGTATTTAATATTTGTTTTCGCTTCCAGCCTTTTGGTAGCTTTAATTCAAAATAATAACCTTAATTTATTTTCATAACGGAGAGCAGATCAACGAGCGTCCTTTGTACAGAGAGAGAGATAGCACTGTTAACGCTGGCGGCTGCAGTTGAAATGCACTTAACATATTGTGCAAATGTAATTACAATTCAATCAACTAACATTACGATAATTATATTATATAAGGGCGTCAAATTCAAATATACAAACAATTTATACATATTATCGGTTTGTTGCTGCTGCTGCCAACAATATTTGTATTAAATTCAAATAGATTAAATAAGCAGCAGTTGGCTGCTTGATGCTGCTAACAACAATATTTGTAAAACATTTAAATATATCAAATAAACAGCAAACGGCAGATCAGCGAGCGCCCTTTCTAGAGAGATTGTGTGCCGCATAAAGAGAGCGCTGTTAACACTGGCGGCTGCAATTGAAGTGCATTTAACAGTGCGAAAATGTAGTTACAATTCAATCAACTAACATTACGATAATTATATTGACACGCAGGGCGTCAAATTCAAATACACAGACAATTTAAATAAATTAATGATTTGTTGCTGTTGGTTAATCTATATTTGTATAACATTTTAATGATTAATGTTTCATTAATCTCCTGAAGCGTTATTCCAATTAAGTATATATAATTTACAATACAGAATGCATATATATTAAAGATAAGCCCAAAATCTATAAACTTGATTCCAGATGTGGATACTCTGTGCTGTGATCGCTCCACTCAATGGCACTAATGGCCTGCAACAAGAAAAGCAGAGCATTAAGAATATACAGAATAGATATATACGTGTGCCAATTGACCCACCTTCAGTTCATCGAATGCCTGCTTGCACATCCAATGGAAGACGGGACTCTTCCATTGGGCATGGATGGCCACAAAGTTACGTTCATTTCGCGGATTTGCGTTTATAATTTTGTGGTATTCCGCCCAGAGATAGACCGTGCTGCGCATCTTGTACACCCACAAATGATTTGGAGCACCCCGTATCATGTCCTGCAGCTGCTCCATGGCGTCCAATGAGAGATTCTCCAGGAACGTCTCATTCATCACCACATAGAGAGCCTTCGCATTACGATAATGCGATCGTGTGTTCTCCTCCAGGGCGAAATGTGCTGCTTTCATTACCATATTGATGACATGAGCAGTGGATTTATTTGGATAATTGGGTAGGAATTTCTGCCGGATATTGAGTGAACCGAACTTCTCCAGTTGTCGATCCATTTCCGGCTCACACCATTTGTAGGCCTTCCACCAGGTGGGCCAGCATTTAAAGTTGCCCGATCGATAGAGCTTCGTCCAGGCCTTGTTGATTTTCTTTCGGATGGCGTGGCGTTTCCTAAGAGCGACACTCAGGATACCCATTGGCCCATTGCCCGTTGCCTCCTCATCCGTATTCTCGTCCTCTTCATCGTCATCGAAATCTGGCATGTGGCCCATTTCGTCGTTGTCTATGGCGTATATGGATGTATTGTAGATCGGTTCATGTTCGAAAAATGTGACCGCATATGATGTATCCTCGGGCTGCGGCAATAATTTCCCACTTCGATTTATATACGGCAACTTATGGCCACCAATGAGGAATCCTCGCTTCTCCGCCATTTTACGTCTCTTGATCTCTGCTTTCGTTGGCGCTCCCGGATTTGATGACTCTGCTCTACGCTTTTGGGCTGCAAAAATAATTGCACTATACACCTACTATATTTTTCGTACACTTTGTTTTTGGTTTTGTCTGGCACTTAAACATTTGAAAATAATATTATTTATGTGGGTATTTAAATGGAATACATTTCTATACATATTTAGAATCTATATCCGGTTGAGCATTAAACTCTTTAAAGTTAAAGTTTGGCTCGAGAAAACTGGTTTTTAATAATAAATTAAAAAGTCGATTCAAAATGAATATCAACTTAAGCATTTGAAAAGAATATTATTGAAGATTTTGAAATGGAATTTTATTCGGATAAATGTTGTAAGTTTATATCCGGTTTAGGAGTTAAATTATGAAATTTATTGAGAAAATATAAAACTGATTTTGCATATTTAGATTTTTGTGAATCGATGATGGCAAAATGTTTTTAAAGTAAATATCGAAATCAATCCAAACATGCTCAAGTGCCTTAAAGACTTTATAATATAGTTATAAAGTAATTTACCAGTTCCGAATGGTTTTAATGGCTGCTTCTGCTGCTGCTGCCTAATCTGATGAGCAGTTTGCCATGTACTTGGCCCGTCCAGATTTGTGCCGACATTATCATTAATATTGAATTGATCAAACATATTCTTGGGACCCGTTGGGGAAGCCAGCAGTGGCATTTTGGCAGCTTGATTTTGTGGCTGCTGCGAATTCTGTTTAAACTGTGTTTGCGTTGCACTTGGCTTATTTGGGTTTGGGCCTTTAGATCTGTTGTTGCCAAATGGATTGGCAGTGAATTGTTTATTTGGTTGCTGTTTTTGTTTCATTTGATTTGATCGATTAAGCGATTTTTTTCCAGTCTGTTTCATTGACTGTTGGGAATATCGATTTTGAAGTTGGCTTTTCATCGGGTCTCTGATTGGACCTGAGAAGTCAAAGCTTCTAAAATTATCACTGCCTGACTGATTGCCAGATTGGTTAAAGTTGCTATTCGATCTGTCCGGAAAATCTTGATTAAAATCATGACGATCGTCCAGATCCAGATTGTTACTTTGCATCATGTTTCTGTCGGGCTCTGAGAAGTCAAAGCTTCTGAAGTTATCATTGATTGACTGATTGCCAGATTGAAAATCATTCGAGCTATTATTACGGTTGCCGTTCGACCTGTCCCGAAAATCTTGATTAAAATCATGACGATCGTCAAGATTTAATAGAGCATTATAATCGTGATTATATTGATTTCGATTATTAACCACAATTTCATTTCTGCCATCAAAAATATTTGATAGCTGTGCGTTAAAATCGTTTTCGAAATTGCTTCGACGCCCAAAAATGTCAGCATTTTCAATACGTTGAAATCGATCGTCATCATTCCTAATATTATTGTGAAACGACTCCTCAAAAATGGAACCACGAGATCTCAAATCTGACTGCTGCTCGCGGAAATCCTCCTTGCGATAAGTCTCGTTGCGTTCACTGAAGGATCGTGGTTTGTTTCTGTCATCGGGGTAGCGTGTCTCCGTCCTTCTGTGTTCCGGGCTATTTTTGCTATAGTTTTCTTCGAGTAGCTTCCGTGGAACTGCTCGGTAATCCTCATCGTAATCGTTCAAGTTAGATTTCTCGAAATTTCTGCCGAAACTATGGGAATCATCGAAATTTCTACTAAATCTGTTTGAATCATCGAAATTTCTACTGAAACTTCTTCGACGCTCGCCACGAAAATGATCAACAGGACTATTTTCATGGCTTGCTTGACGACGACCCGAACCAAAATTGGAATTGGAATTGGCGTCTCTGAATCGCTCTTGACGACGATTAAGATTAATATCTTCCATGTTTGGATTACGATTATTATCCATAAATCTTGGATGGTTATAATTGAATCTGTCCCGATAATCATCGTCTCGCTTACGAAAATTATCATATCGAGCAACATGTCCACGAATATTGTCATCCCGATCAAAGTTTTCATGCCGCCCACGAAAATTGTCGTTTCGAAGTCGAAAGTTGTCGTTTCGAAAAGGATCATTTCGTTCGCGGACATTTTCGATTTGCTGATAAAAGTTTTCGTTTCGCTGCTGGGATCTATTGATTCGTTCACGATGATCGCCATCGAATCTTCGAACTAGTTCAACATTTTCTGGACTTGCATTCCGTTGCCGTGGCACAACCTCCCTTAAATCGCGCGAGCCCTCGCGTCCACCATGCCAATCGATGTCACGCGGTGGCGGCGGAGTTCGGGGTCGATCCTTGTGCCTTGAACCGGGCCGCAGCTCGAGCATATCTGCAATTTGGCGCACAATGATGGCGTCCACCTCGGCCTGGCGACTGTCGCCGGCCTCCAGGCTCAGGCGATATCTTTGGCGTTGAATGCCGCCCAAATTGAAATCGGGCATTTTAAAAGAGGCGATGGACATGATGTGAGCCCGATTCCGGCTGATGCCCAGCTGGCGCAGATATTGACGTCGCTGATCCAGCTCAACGCTGCGGAACGGCGATTCATGATAGTTGCCTGCTTAATTTTCGAAAGGCGTTTTGTTTATATTTGTGTCAAATACATGTAAAGAAAATTGAGACACTTTGATTAAAATCAACGAACACACACACACACACAGCAAATACTCTTTGGAAAAATATTAAGAGTGCGTGCGAGCTTGTTTGTTCATTTTCTTTTCTGTTTTGTTGGTTTTTGTTTTAAGTTGAGCATTTGTTTGTGCTGGATTTATATCTCTGTAAACAGTACTCAACACGCTTGCTATTTGAATAACATTAACTGTGAATTTTGGCACATGCTTGATTCACATAGCAAGTCAAACGTCACTGTTATTCCCAATAACTGGTTAACATTACAATAGTTGCAAGCATAAACATATGTCTATACTAATTACATGTAGGTATGCTTAGTATAACTGATCGGCTGCACTATGTTGCAAAACGCTTAAGCGACTATTTTATCAAGCAACAATATATTTTTATTTCATGACTGTTCGATTCATAAGCACCTTCTCTTTCTCTCTTTAGCGCTTATCAGCTCTCTTTGCTTGTATCTTTCGGCGCGCGCGTGTAAAATGCCGATTAGCAATGACTCGGCAATTGAGCCAGCAGTTGTGTGTGCGCAGAACTAAAAGCACCACCAACTATGCTCGAGGAGTGAGCGCACTGCAATGTGACAAGCTCAGCTGTGCGCTTTTAATATACTAAGTCCGGCTTAGTGCAGCACAACTTTTCATTCATAAAACCTAGAAAGAGCGGCAGAAATAGTTACAGTTTGACACTCACGTCGTACGAGCTCTGACTAAGTGCGCTAGTATTGGTGGATAGAGTGTGATAGAGAGGGCCCCACGTTTCTATTAGAAACAAATAAGAGTTGCTGGGCAGTGCGTTTGCTATTCAGTTGTTTCTGTTAGCTCGACACGAGCCGGTCGAAGGAACGAAGAAAAAAAAGCAAAAACACGACGTCGCTTCACAAACACAGCAGCAGCAATTTATTCGCCGAGGTAATTATAAGTGACTTTTATCGTTGTTGTTGCAGTATGCTCTGTCTGTTGTTATTCGGACACGGCCGCAAGCGTAACAAGTGCGAGCGAAAGTTATTTAACACAGATTGTGAAATACTGCCGCCTCCCCCATAAGTGTATTCTGAAAGGGTTTCAGCCAACATCAACATAGAACGATGTTTGGTTTGTCCCTCAACGATTTTCCATTAATCATTTAAATGATCTGGCACCGCCGGCCAAATTTGATAATTACAAACATAATTTTGTGTGTGTGTGTGCTTTTTTTATTTGCGGTGTTTTTCTGTTTGGTCATGCTCAATGCGGTTTTATAATTGATAAAGGCAAATGAAATGACACACGACCATTATTTGAATTATTATCCATAAAATATATATATACAAATAAACGTATACGTGTTTTTATGCTGTGGTATTAGACACTTAACACGATGACGTCACTGGAGTACACTTCAAACCCTACTGATTGCTAACAAAAAAAAAAAAAAAAGGCCCTGAAATTATTGTTATGCTTAACAGAGACACACGCACACACACACACATGCGTAGTTATTCAGTTATTATTATAAACAAGCGCGATAAGCACAAACAATAAAGTTATAAAGTGCAATTCGAGAATGAAACCAGTGTAAATACAAACAAGGACACAGTAACCACTCGAAAACAAATCCAAAACTGAATAGTGAAAATAGTTTGAAGTTGAAACCAGATCGTAAACTATGATGACAAAATTGATTGGTTTATGAAAGGTTTTAGTTTGCCAGTGAACACTGTAGTTAAATATATACATATGCAATACGTGATAGGAGAACGTACTTGGACTATAATGATAACAACGCACTACTATTATAAAATCTTAAAAGATAATGATCAGATAATGTTAAAAAAAGGATAAGCAATAAAAGCAATTTACAAATCAGGAAACGTTAGCGAAGAAATATAGATAACAGATGACAAGTGCAGCGATAACGTCAAAGATAAGGTAGCCATATTTATATATATATATATATATATATATGTGTGACAACAATTGTAAAGATCAATTTGTTTGACCTCGAAATGTAAGGCACATATAAAAAGGCTACTGAACTTCTTTTTGCCATTTTATCAGTCTGCTTTTCCGGGCTCTCTTGGTGATTTCTTGGCTGCAGCTTCACAATGACTTGACACAATAACGAAACAGTAGTCGAAAGTTTCTTAAAAAAAATTGGAATACCAAAGGTTTCATTCTAAAAATGAGTTTTTGGCATTTGCGCGCGCACAAAATTAGATTTTTTCTTTTTATTACATAACCCATGAATAGTGGCCGGAACAGGTTTGCCATTAATTACAGATGGGTTGTCTGAACAAAAATACCCGTTTGTTGTTTTGACTTTAACCTTGTTCTCGGGTATAATTACTTGGTCAGTTAATTTGCAACGAACCCCACACAAATCTTATCTGATTTGAACAATGAACAATAGCAAGCAAATAGTTGCAAAGCCGATTGTTAAATCGATCTAAAAATATTATTGTTCAGCAGCAAATTCAGTGCATAAAATTTAAACTGAATGCTTGTTCGGGGAATGAATACACGGAGTGCTAGGGTATTTAAGCAACGGTGCTTTAAGATTAATTTTTAATGAAATTTCTTGTCTTAACTAAAATTTAATACCAAAGCACAAACAAACCAGTTTTCTTGTTTCTATATGGCTTAGATCAATACTAACAAAAAATGTGACATTGATACAAAAAAAGATCAAGTGTGAGGAACACAGAACGAGTTTTCTTCCAATTTTTAGAATACAAATATATGGCATGTATATGCTATATGATGATATATGTACATATATGAAGAAATGGCTAAAATATAAACACTCAAATGAGGCTGGATTGTATGTAAGGAATTCCTAAAGATATCGTGATTCGATTTTCAATACTCTTCACTCTTGAGCAAATCGCAGGCGATCGACTGAACAATGTGCAGCGATTTATAGATTGCTCTGAAAGATAAGCAGCAGGTGTATTACGTGTCGTTAGGCGATTAGAAAATATATAAGAAATAAACAATTATCATGCCCGGTAACCAACAATAGCTCGATAAGGTGGACCTAAGAAGCAACCCACTTACCGGGTGTTGGTTGTGCAATTATTGAGTCGCGTGGTGGGGCTCCACTGTCCGATTGACCAGGACCATTCCCAGGACCAGCATCGGTGCCAGAGCCAAAGAATTGATTTATGTTATCCTCAAACTCGTTCTACAGGAGTTAACAGAAAGTAATTATTGTTTTTTTTTGTACATGTATTTTATTTTGCTTACCCGCACAAAGCGAGATTTTGCTCGCGAAAGCTGTCGTTGCCATCGATAAAGTTTGTGCGGCGCGACATCTCTGCTCCTTTTTATATAGCATATAAATGTAAGTTTACAGCTTGCCTTTACTATTTACTTTTTTTTTACAAGGAAAAGTGTATTTTATTTATGCTGCGGATGGCAAAGTGTACAAACTCCATGCAATGTTGCTAAGCGATAAGTGCGATAACTAACAACAGTAACAGTGCTGTGAAATGTTGTCAATCTGTCCAAAATTTATCGTTATCGTTTCGTGCTCATCATTTTTTTTTTGTTATTGCTGCTTCCTCTTGTGAAATTGACCAGCTGTTTTTGCATAGTAATTTTTGTATGTTTTACAGCATCGTTTTAATTGCAGACTCGCACGTGGACAGTGCTTACACAAAGTCTAAATCCAAAGCTCGACCATGGCCGAAGAATTGAGTGCCATGGACCAGTTTTGCGGCTCCACATTTTGGGTAATTTATTATTATTTGTAACAAATCGGCAAATTCTAATTCTCACCTAAATACAATATGTATTTTTATAGGATGCCAATGAGACTTGGTGGACAAACGATCCAGATTTTACGCCCTGTTTCGAGCAAACAGTGCTTGTTTGGACCCCCTGTGCTTTCTTCTGGCTATTTGTGTTGTTCGTTTTTGGTATCTGAAGGCCAGCTTGGATAAGAATATACCATGGGGTAAATTAAACACGGGAAAGCTATTTGTAAATCTTGGTCTTTTGGTGATTACCGCACTGGATCTAATCATGGCACTAGTTAAGAAGGGCGACGAAATGGGCTCGGGCCCCCTCTATGCCATTGACATCTGGGGACCGATTATAAAATTTGCCACCTTCGTAAGTATGAACTTATGGGCAACCAAATGTTGACCTTGTCATATATATAATTATCTATAATTGTTTTGCCCATATTGTAGTTGATGATTTTGATATTTATACCACTGAATCGTAAGTACGGCGTACAAACATCTGGCTGCCAGTTCATATTCTGGTTCCTGCTGGTGATTTTCTCGATACCACGATGCCGCACCGAGGCACGTCTGAATAATCAGCGCAATGAGATAATCAACTCGCAACAGGTCTCCACGAACGATTTCTCATGGGAGGAATATCAGTTTGTCAGCTTTTACATTTTTTTTGCGTTCTCGTGCGTGATGTTGCTGCTAAACTGCTTCTCCGACAAGTTGCCCAGGCAGACCAAATACAGTCGTGGACCCAACGAGATACCCGAGCTGTCGGCCAGTTTTCTCTCCCGCATCACGTACCGTTGGTTCGACGGCATGTCACTGAAAGGTTATCGCAATCCGCTGGAGGAGAAGGATCTGTGGGATCTGCGACCGCAGGATAGTTGCAAGGAAGTGATGCCCACCTTTGCCCATTACTGGAACCAGAATGTGCGCAAGAATTACAAGAGGACCAGTAACGCCAAGCATGAGCCAAAGGCAAAATTCAGCAATGGCCGCGTTTCCTTCGAGAATCCGGAGAGCAGTGGCAAGAAGAAGGGCATGGCCAGCATTATGCCGCCCATTTACAAATCCTTCGGCGGAATCTTTCTGTTCGGCGCGTTCTTCAAGTTTATTACTGATGTCCTGACCTTTGCCCAGCCCCAAGTGCTTGGCCTGATCATTAGCTATGTGGAGGACTTTGAAAAAACTCCCCAGCCGGAATGGAAGGGAATACTGTATTCGGTGGCGCTCTTCGTCTTGGCCAGTGCACAGACCTTCATTCTGGCCCAGTATTTCCATCGCATGTTCATTGTCGGTCTGCGCATTAGGACAGCTCTAATCAATTGCATTTACCGCAAAGCGTTGCGCATCTCAAATGCCGCCCGCAAACAGTCGACGGTCGGCGAAATTGTCAATCTGATGGCTGTGGATGCACAACGTTTCATGGATCTGACCACATATTTGAATATGTTGTGGTCGGCACCACTGCAAATCGGACTGGCTCTCTACTTCCTCTGGCAGCAGTTGGGCCCCTCTGTGCTGGCCGGTCTCGCCGTGATGATCATCATGATTCCGGTGAACGGCTTCATTGCCAGTCGCATCAAGACTTATCAGATACGCCAAATGAAGTACAAGGATGACCGAGTCAAGCTCATGAACGAGGTCCTCAGTGGCATTAAGGTGAGTGACAACAATCTATAGGTATTCAATCTATAGTTTAAGGAGCCATCTTTTATTTTAAACGTTTCATCACAGAATAGTTGAATTTATTCACAAAATGCAATTGTATTCAAATCACATTTGCTTTTACAGGTGCTCAAGTTGTACGCCTGGGAGCCCAGTTTTGAGAAGCAAGTCTTGGATATACGTGATAAGGAAATTGCCACACTACGCTCCACTGCATATTTGAATGCCAGCACATCCTTCTTGTGGTCCTGTGCTCCGTTTTTGGTAAGAATTGCCAGCCAATAGGCGCCACACTTTGAACTCTCTTTGCAGCACTTGACGTTTATGGAACAAGCTTTAATCGTGGATTCTGTGTCTATTGTCTTGCCCAAAAAAAAAAAAAAAATAATATGTAAAAAAAACAAAAACAAAAAAAAAGGTATCTCTGGTGACATTTGCCACTTACCTGCTGTCCAGTGAGGCGAATCAGCTGAGCGTCGAGAAGGTCTTTGTCAGTCTCGCACTGTTCGATATCATGAAATTGCCGCTGACCATAATACCAATGCTGACGGTTGACATAGCCGAGGTAAAGCCACAGCAAGCAATGGATCAAATGGCATTATAATCAACGCACATATTTACTTCGGCTATGGGCATCTATCAGCATCAGTAATGGAACACAAAATAAAAACATAAAAAAAGAAACATGCATTAACCCTTAATGATTTATGTATTTTTCTAGGTATCATTAGTCACATTTGCCACATATGTTCTAGTCGATGAGAATAATGTACTTGATGCGAAAAAAACATTTGTCTCATTATCATTATTCAACATTCTTCGTTTTCCGTTAACAATGTTGCCCATGCTGATCACCAACCTGGTGCAAGTAAGTTTACCATATTGCAATTTCAATTCAACATATGTCTCTCCAGTTTCGGCATGATATCTTAACACCTATATCTATTAGTATAACATGCCGAAACTGGAGAACATTCAGAACAGTTCACACTGTGAAATTGTTCCCTTGTGCCGTATTGTGATTGTAATTTATGTTCAACTGTATTATTATTTTATTTAGCAACAGCAACGAGAGTCAACTTTAAAACCCTACCTAACCCCATACCAGAACATTCCTCAAGTTACTTTTCCTTAAACTCATTATCAAGTTAACTTAACGGGTTATTAGTGGAGTCCATTTATGTATCATACAGGTGTCCTACGTAACGAAAGTTTCAACAATTAGTCGGACATTTCATTAGATTATCAGATTAGCAGCCGGCTTTGGGGTACTTTTTCTATTCGTTTCTAATAGCATCTTCATTCAATTGAGATCTAAATTCATACCCTTGCAGAGGGTATTTATGAAAATTCTATAACAACGTAAGAAATATGAATTTGATTTGCTTATAGTTAAAGCCATCTAGATATTTGCCGTACAATTTAAAAATACATTAAGCAATTTTCCGTTTGAAAATTATGAAAAACTTAAAAAATTAAAAATTGTTAATCAAGGAAATTTGGGAACATATTGGAAGCTATTATTGGGAATTTATAGATATAATTCACTAAATACATATAGTTCTGCAAGGGTACAAAAATTGCGGAAGTCCGAATTTTGTGGCTTACCTTGACACATTTGAAGACAATTCAAGATTCATTAGTATTCAAGAGCTTCGTCCATCATCCTTTCCAAAACACCCCACAAACAATACTAACTAATAACTATGCCTTTGTGTTGATAATAATGTTGGGTTGAGAGCAAAGTTTTCTAATCGATTTATTCTTCGTATAGACGCAAGTTTCTGTCACTCGTATAAATAAATTCTTGAACAGTGAAGAGCTGGACCCCGATAACGTACAGCATGATGCCTCAAAGCGTGAGTAAATAAAATATAGATTTTGGATTGGTTTATTAATCTTTATCAATTTACTTATAGCACATCCCATGACCATTGAGAAGGGCTTCTTCTCGTGGGGCGAGGAGGATGAGATAACGCTCAAGAATATCAACATGGAGGTGCGCCAGAATAATCTGGTTGCCGTTGTTGGCACTGTCGGTTCCGGTAAGTCCTCGGTGATACAAGCATTCCTTGGTGAAATGGAAAAGATCTCGGGCTCGGTGAACACCGTCGGCAGTATGGCATATGTGCCGCAGCAGGCATGGATTCAGAATGCGACCGTACGTGATAACATATTGTTTGGCAAGCCGTACGATCGCAAACGGTACAATCGCGTCATTGATGCCTGCGCCCTGCGCACCGACATTGAAATACTCTCGGCCGGTGATCAGACCGAAATCGGTGAGAAGGGCATCAATCTGTCCGGTGGACAAAAGCAGCGCATCTCATTGGCACGCGCTGTCTACAGCGATGCGGATCTGTATCTGCTGGATGATCCATTGAGTGCCGTCGACTCGCACGTAGGCAAACACATCTTTGAGGAGGTGATCGGACCAAAGGGCATGCTGGCCAAGAAGACCCGTGTCCTTGTTACCCATGGCATTACGTTCCTACCCCAAACGAATAATATCTATGTGATGAAGCTGGGCGAGATCACTGAGACTGGCACCTACAGCGAACTGCTGAAGAGCAAGGGCGCGTTCTCCGACTTCCTTATGCAACATCTGCAAGAGGGCGATGTCGAGGAAGAAGAGATCGATCAAATCAAACGTCAGCTCTCCCAGACAGATCCCGAATTGGTCGTTCCCTTTGAGAAAGCAATTGCACTGGCGCGAACCGAAAGCCTCTCGGACTCCATGTGAGTTGATCTTGCATTCATTTAATAAGCGAGAACATTTACTAAGTGCTCTTTTTATTGATATTTCAGATCCATCAACTCCGCCAGCAGCTTGATGGGCGGCAGTTTGCGTCGTCGCGGTAAGCGACAAAATTCGTATGATTCTGGAGGATCGGCTGCGTCGTTGAAGAAGAAACAGGAGATCGAAGGCAAACTGATTGAGACAGAGAAATCGGAGACGGGTGGCGTCGAATTTGCCGTCTATAAGCATTATATCAAGAGTGTCGGCATCTTTCTGTCAGTTGCAACGCTAGTGCTGAACTTTGTGTTCCAAGGCTTCCAAATCGGCTCCAATTTGTGGCTTACGAAATGGTCAAATGACAAAGAAGTCGAGACCGATACGGGACTGAGGAATATGTATTTGGGTGTTTACGGTGCCTTCGGTATCGGACAAGGTGAGTTCATTGTGATTCAGTTTATAGCATTTTATGTTCGTTTTTGTCGCATTTACGTAATTGTAATGTAATCGTTATCGTTTCATTTCCGTTCCGTTTTTATTTAATGTTCCAATGGCTTTTAATTATTAGTTTTAACTAATGTGATATAAAATCAGATGAAATCGCTTTTGAAACAAATCAAGTAAATATTGCTATAGATATCTATGTTGAGCAAATGCTTGAAAACACTTGTTTTATCACTAGCGACAACATCTTATTCTTTATCACATTGTGTCTTGTTTGCAGGTTAAGGATTGTATTTATTTGGTACCTGGCTATTTACGTTTAATTCTTATTTATGCGTTGATATTTATGTTTACCCGCCAATTCATGCAAAAAAAACAAACAAAACTCCCTGACAGCTTAGTCTGTGGACAAACCCTAACCCGTTCATCCCATCTCACTGACCAACAATCTAACGACCGCAATTGTACCCAAAGCACTCTTAAATACATATAAACATATAGTTTATGGCTATCAATATGCCAAGTAACACCTTATAATTTGCACTTCGCTAATGCTGCACACTAAACAGACCTAACACTTTGCACAGCACGCTAATCAACGTAATTATGGCATGGTCCGAATATGAATAACAATTCACTTTCTGTTGGACACAATGCTGTGCTTCAAGGCCTGTTTTCAGATCGAAAATATACGTTATCGATAATTATAAACTCCGTATAAACCTAAAAACGCTGTAAAAGCGCTTGGCAATAATTTTCATTTTGCTTAGGGTTTGAGACGGCAAAGCTAAAATCCACACTGTTAACTTACTGTTAAAGACTAATCACATAGAGCGACATCTAGCGGGAGGAATGGGAAATGCAACACTGTTCACATCAGCATCCGTCAAAGCTGTTAGTTGACACACAAATTTAAATTGAATTTTGAGGAGAAATTAAATATAGTTGCTATTTTTAATACTCTACACAGTTTTGCAAAGATCTGTATCTGTTCGCAAAAAAAAAATTGTCATAGTCAGACGATTTGCCGAAAATGCATTCGTCCATTTGGCCACTACTCAATTCAAATAAATAATTAATTACAATTTATAAAATTATTTAAATATTCTTATTTAAGAAGTTAAATGTTTGTATCTCAAACAACAACTAAGACAACCTAGTCTGCAACCTTCTACGCTAATTCAGATTCTTTCTTGTTTTCCCATTTGAAATTTTTAAATTATAATTTAAATTGTTTGAAGATGATCCTAAATCACTTTGTTGCACTCAAAATACTTATACTTATTCAATTATATTCAATTTGCGGCACGAACAAACCGTGATGATTGATGCTTTATGCCGCTCTATGTGAATCCAGCATAAATTAAAATTTATCGATAGCCTGATATTTTTCGGTTTTGAAGCTGGAAATTGAAACAGTTCTGTCCACACTCGATTACTTTCGACAGTAATCTAATCCGTGTGTGTTTTTATTATTTTTTATATCGTGTGTGTGCGCGTGTAAAAAAATATTCAGAACTAACTTACAAAATTAATTGCTTTGTGTGTATTGTGTTTCGCCCCAAAAACGAAAATCTAAAAAACAAAAAAAACTCCTCTATCCAATCATTACGAAAACGATGACCTGTACCCCACCAACAAATTTTGCAGTCGGATCGACATTTTTCTCATCACTAACGGTCTCATTGGGCGCTATTCAGTGCTCACTCACTTTGCATAACGCACTGTTGCATTCGAATTTGCGCTGGCCGATGGAGCTGTTCGATACGACGCCGCAGGGGCGTGTTGTTAATCGATATTCGAAAGATGTCGATGTCGTCGATTCCGTACTGCCATTCAATATACGTGTCGTCCTGATGCAGGCTTTCATGGTAAACTATTTCGATGACAGACAGTCTTGCCTCTCTACTACTTACGATCTCTACTAACGTACTTATTCCTGCACCCTCATCATATATATTGGGACTCATTATACCCATTACCATTATACTGCCAACCACCCTCTCATAATGGTGAAATTTGGATATATATTTAAGAACGTTTGGCCTTGCTTTTGCCATTATATATTCTGTTGGTTGTTCGTTTGGTTGAAGTCAACTAACTTTCTGAACTTTCGATAAATGCAGTTGTGACCAGTTTCCTATCGACCCTTGCCCTCTCGCTGGGCTGCATTTATAGTGCGGAATATTTGCATGAGACCCTTGTGCATTTCGTTCTGCGCTGGCCAATGGAACTGTTTGATATAACGCCCCAGGGCCGTGTTGTGAATCGTTTCTCCAAGGATGTCGACACCTGCGATAACACCCTGCCACTTAATTTGCGCGTAGCCGTTATGCAAATGTTTGCGGTAATTTCAATTCGTTACC
The DNA here is from genome assembly GCA_035043785.1 of Drosophila planitibia. Lineage (NCBI taxonomy): Eukaryota > Metazoa > Arthropoda > Insecta > Diptera > Drosophilidae > Drosophila > Drosophila planitibia. Next base: position 700,797 of record JAWNMS010000110.1, on the reverse strand, counting down.
ATCTCTCTCATTAGTCGACGAACCCAGATAACTACCATTTTACATATCCGAATAGGTTACAGGCTGCAGCCTGCAGCAAGCTTTAGTTTTGTAGCTACCACATAGCTTTGCAGTCTTAACAATTGTATTGTAGTTTTGTAGACTATAATCATAATAAGCCTACCTATCTCACAGTCTTGGCATTTATCGGATCCTCCCTTATGCTGGCCATGGGTGGCATCCGCGCCGGCATCATAATCCACAGGATCCTGCTCCTTTGTGTAATGCGCTGGCCCATGGCAATGTTTGAAATCACGCCAGTTGGCCGAATTCTGAATCGTTTCTCGAAGGATGTTAATGTTATCGACAGTACACTTCCAATGCTCTTCCGAGTTGTCCTATTTTGTTTAATGGCGGTAAATGTTGTCCCAACTGCTTAAATCCTTTAATACACAACGATACTTCTAAGCCAAATATTACCTAGAGTTCATAGAAATCAACTCTAACTTGAGCTTACCCGATGTTCCCAGCTTAGCTGTGGAATTAGTGGGATCTTTTTCACGCTCCTGATGGTTTTAAAGTTCATGATCTCTTTAATTTTTATGCAGTTGTAAATTCCTTGCTAATATACCCAGAGGGATCCACTTTATGTTCAAAATGTCAACATAATCATTTATAATATGATGTATGATGGTGTAAATGTATGACTTGAAAGTCCGGATTAGACCCCTCCTATGTTTAGTTTAACTAATATTCCACGTAATTCGGCCTCGATTTTAACAGACTAACTTTTGGGAACTTTCATGTCCGAACATGTCTATGTATATATATTGTCGTAGCATAGTATATAGTTATAGTGCTTGCATGCTCAGCATGTCTACCATTGGGAACTCTTTCTTCTGTTAAGCTACAAAGCTATAATAATACTTGTATATACATAACTGATAAGTAATTTAATTTGGGGTAGTTATTCAATAACCTTAACGCTCAAATGCAGTTGTGGCACGTTATTTGTCCGGCCTAGCATTGGCCCTGGGTGGATTACATTGTTCCCTGGAGGTGTTTACCAAGCTGATAAGCATGGTGCTTAAATGGCCAATGGAAATTTTCGATACAACGCCATTGGGCCGCATACTCAGTCGCTTTGCGAAGGATGTCGACACAGTTGACAACGTCATGCCCCAAATTGTGTCGCAGTTTCTGTCCACATGCTATTCGGTAAAGATACTATAAGAATACCCGCAAACAATACAAATAAAACCAAAATCCAGCACTTTTCTCTCGCTTGCCTACAATTTGTTAAACAATTTGACCCCCCCAAAAAGAAAGCTACTAACAAGATTACAAAAAGTAATATCCATTCCATTATTTCCTTATCACATTTACAACATTATTGCAAAAAAAATCTAAACGCTCTTACTTGATTTGAGTCATAACCTCAACTATAATTGAGTTTATCTTATGCCTTATGCTTTTGCTTTTTTCTTATTTATTATAAAGCCTAATTCTCATTTTGAACCACACCACTACCCAACACATATTTAATCTGAGCACGCACTTGTCTCAGAGTCCTTGCCGATTAATATTGATTAGTTATGGGGCCCTGGATTGAAGCTGGGCTGGCTGGGTGGGTGGGTTCTGGGATATATATACCTACCATAGAAATAAACACGCGCCCATATTCTGATTCGCAATACATAAGTACATTCGCCTTACTTACTGTTTAATGCCAATCATTTATCGATTTATCGTTTTGTGTCGTGCCGATACCATTCCATTCCGTTCCGTTCCATGCAGGTGTGTTTGCCTACTTTGCGGTCGTGATTGTTTACTGCGGCGGCCTCAAAGCGGCCAAAACGTTGCACAACAAACTGCTGCATTACATAATACGCGGCTCAATCTGTCGCTTCTTCGACGTAACGCCCCTGGGCCGCATCTTGAACAATTTCAGCGCCGATATGGATGTTATCGACGAAGAGTTGCCCGCCACCGTGGACTCCTTCATGACCTTTATATTTATGGTATTTTTCTTATGCATTTTATTTGACTCTCTCTCTCCCCCATGCGTTTGATTATCTTACGTTTGTAGCCCACTTGAGTTACGGTTTGTAAAACACCAACAAAAAAAAACAACATAAAACTTATGATTCTAGAAGTTAAGATTTGCATAATCTAATCTACACACCATGTACCAAAATCTCTGTCTCTCTTTTTCTACTCCATATTCCGTTCTTTTTTCATGCATTCCACACATAAACTTATTCATGTTGATTTTATGATGAAGGTCTTTGCAATTACGGCGCCGCCATCACACTCTTCACAAGCTCTCTTAACGCATCATTCAAAGTGTTTCGACATCTCTTTAATAATATCATGCACTGCCCATCTGAGTTTTTCGATACGACGCCCAAGGGGCGCATATTGGATCGCTGTTCGAACGATATCAGCTGCCTGGATCTGGTCATGCCGCTAAATATACGCATGTGCCTGTCCACAGCGTTTCAGGTAACAAACCCTGTCCACTAATACCAATCCAGGTTGCCATTTATCAGTTCAAAGTTAACATTTTGATTTTTCACTGTTACTTTTGACTTTCCACTTTTTTGCGGCACTTTTCACTTTTTATAACTTATATTTTGAGTTGTCTCTCCTGCGAAGTGTCAGTCTTTGTCAGTTCCTCCCCATAGGTTATTATCCCAGATAGGCTTACAGATTATTATATTCATTAGCAAACACCATCAATCAAAGTTGGTTCTGCGCAATTTCAATGCATATCTACACATATTATTAAACGTTTATTCGCAAATTGTTATTGTTACTAAAATAGAAGAAATTAACATGCTTTTGTTTTATCCTCAAATCTACCCACTTAACTCAACTATTAATTGCAGTTAGTAGCCAAATAGGCAACACATTTACCGTTTATATAGCGGGTCTGCGAGGTGCGCAGAAAATCTTTCGCCAATTGTTTAGGCGTCTTTTGGGCGCTCCTCAGTCCTTTTTCGATATACAACCCAGGGGCCGCATTATCGATCGGCTGGCTAATGATGTGTACAAATTGGATTCGGTATTGCCCCAAATATTTCAAGTCTCTTGTACTCAAGCGTTTCGGGTATGTTGCCTTTGCGATGTTCGTGACTAACCAAAAGTAATATTTGCGACTAACATTTTACTAAAAACAAACACAAAAATACAAGTTGTAGCAATTTGAGGACCGTTTAAAACTAAAAACCGAATTCGAAAATCCACAAATTGTAAACTGTACCATTCCATATAAACATATCTATTTCAATATCGTATTATAGTTTCTGGGCCGTGAATGCTTTGTAATTTCTTCTTTTTAGTCTAAAGTGTTAAAATAATACTGTTTCGTCATACTTATTGTAGTATGCACTAACGATTCCATTGGACCATTGATCTGATCATCTGATCCATCCCAATCGCAGGTATTGCCTCGTTCTTCTCGGATTTGGGTATACAGCTTGGAGGCTTGCACGCTGCCCAGGTGCTACACTCCCTCCTCCTCACCCGTATGTTGGGCGCACCCATGAGGTTATACGATACCACGCCAGTGGGTCGCATTATGTCCCGTTTCTCCAAAGATATTGAAACGGTTGACCAGAAAATTGTGGAGGTTATGACCGATTGTCTTTGGTGTGCATTTGAGGTAATTTTAAGCGCTAACAATAGAAACTCTCCACCCCCACCTCACAGCCACCACCCCCCTTGCTAATTCGGTCAAAATTGCTACAGAACAAATTAATAACTGTATATTGCATTTCGTATTTATGTTGTATATCACATAATCCCCAACTATGTTGCACTAATCCAAGAACATAAAAGAAAAAAAAAACAAAACTAATCTTTCTTTCGCTTTGGTTTGAGAGTCTAAACCCAACCAGCACTTTTGCCGCGTATATATTCAGCATGGAATCAACAAATTTGAACTTCGAGCTCCCAACTGCTTAAAATTAAATTCGAAATTAAATTCCTCAATCTTCAGGTTTTTTATCCGTTGTGAAGGCTGTGCTGCCCGCAATTGGAGGTTTACGGGCTGCTAGGCTGCTCCACGCCTTCCTCTTGCGCCATACGCTGTGCGCACCCGTAGAGTTCTACGATACCACGCCGGTGGGTCGCATAATATCGCGATTCTCGAAAGATATTGAAACGCTTGATCACGCACTGCCGCATCTCATGTTAAATTTTGTGTGGCTGCTCCATGAGGTAACAGGAAATTGAAGATATTCCTGATTTCAATTATTGTACACTTTGTATATATATATATGGATTATAATTTTTATAAATATCATACTAGATCATACTTTCTACTCTTTCTAACCCAACTTAATAGGTTAATTGTGTTTCATCCATATTTCAATTACTTACACACTTTGTGGAGCACTGTCCGACAGCACTCGTACTTTCAGTACATTTTGCACCACTTCAATTTGTTTATCTCCATTGTTAATCCGCCAGGTATTTCATCGAATCTCCTGTCCCTGTTTCCGGCTGTTGGAGGCATTCGTGCTGCTCAAAAGATACATGGCAGTCTCTTGCATGGTGTGCTTTATGCCCCTGTGCAATTCCTTGAAACCACTCCGGTGGGTCGTATTATATCCAGATTCTCGAAAGATATTCTTGTAGTTGAACAACATTTGACGGCACTTCTGATGGTCTGTGCAGTGCTAACTTTTGAGGTAACACTTAACACAAACAGCACATTCACGTAATTACTTCAATCTCAACTTTAGCTCAGATTTGACATACATTTAAACAAAAACAACTAAACAGTAAACTGAAAACTGAAGCTGAATTATGCTTGAAAACATTCCGACCAATCCTTTATAAACTTCCATTTAAGCACACACCCCTATACCTATTTTTATTCCAGTTTTAGTAACCAGTTCATTTCGAATACCATTGATCTACTCCAGTGTCAGAATTTCGTTGAAATAAATATGCATTTCTTCAGTGGAAAGTGAGATTAAGATAAAATCCTTGAGCTAGGTAGGTTTTTGGACTCAAATCAAGTAACAGCGTTTGGGCATTCAACGAATTGTATCGAATTCGACTCGATCATGAATTTTAACAAACAATTTCAGTTTCCTATCATTATTATTTTCAACTAACTCCTCACAACACTCTGCACACGTTTTAACCACCGTCAACTTTGTAGGTATGGAGATTAATATGAAATTATATTTTGGTTAGGTTCTTGCCACCATTGTGGTTATTAGCATCTCAACGCCAATTTTCCTGGCTGTCATTGTGCCCATTGCGTTCATCTATTACTTCGCCCAACGATTCTATGTGGCAACATCGCGTCAACTGATGCGCTTGGAGTCCGTCTCCCGTTCACCAATCTATTCACACTTTGGCGAGACAGTAACTGGAGTTTCGACGATACGCGCCTATACTGTACAAGATCGGTGAGTATTAAATATCGGGGTATATTAAATATCTGTTGTACCAACAAATTTGCCCTTTTAATGAACAAAATTCGTAGCAAAACATGACGGCAAATTTAAGTTCGATTACTATTTATCGATTTTTTTGTTCGCTTGCAGCTTCATTGATGAATCGGACGAGAAGGTGGACAAGAATCAAGTGTGCAAATATCCATCTCTGATTGCCAATCGTTGGCTTGCCGTTCGCCTGGAGATGGTTGGCAATCTAATCATTTTGTTTGCCTCGCTCTTTGCGGTGCTCGGTGGCCAAACGAATCCCGGCCTGGTGGGTCTGTCGGTCAGCTATGCGCTGCAGGTGACCCAAACGCTCAACTGGCTGGTGCGCATGTCCTCCGACATTGAGACGAACATTGTGTCTGTGGAGCGCATTAAAGAGTATGGCGAGACGAAACAGGAGGCTCCCTGGGAGCTGGAGACGGACAATCAGAAGCCCAAGAATTGGCCCGCCGATGGTCGAGTCGAGTTCCAGAATTTCCAGGTGCGCTATCGCGAGGGTCTCGACCTGGTACTGCGCGGCGTCAGCTTCAACATAACGGGCGGCGAAAAGGTCGGCATCGTGGGACGCACTGGCGCTGGCAAATCCAGTTTAACATTGGCTCTATTCAGGTGAGCTGCAAACAACTAATGTTAAAACACATACCATTAACAGTGACTGTATCTTTCCATACAAATATTGAAATATAAGCATGTAAATAACAGCTATTGTTGACCCTAAATTGCAAATGTTATTAACACCAACGCATCTTGAACATAACATAAAGAGATCTGTCTGATTGCTGACATAACATGCAACTGTTAACAACATTGCGGCAATTCTCTGTTAATAATTATTAACTAAATTAAATCTTCTTTTGCTTGCTCTTGCAGAATCATTGAATCGGCTGGTGGTAAGATTCTCATTGATGGAGTGGATATTGCCAGCATGGGTCTGCATATGCTACGCTCGCGCCTAACCATCATACCACAGGATCCCGTGCTGTTTTCCGGCTCGCTGCGCTCCAATCTCGATCCATTTGAGGTTAAAACCGACGAGGAGCTGTGGAGGGCATTGGAATTGTCGCATCTGAGTGCGTTCGCCAAGACTTTAACGGCCGGTCTAAATCACGAAATCTCCGAGGGCGGCGAAAATCTATCCGTGGGTCAACGTCAATTGGTTTGTTTGGCGCGTGCTTTGCTGCGCAAGACCAAAGTGCTCATCCTGGACGAGGCCACAGCGGCTGTGGATCTGGAAACCGATGACCTCATTCAGGTAAGCATTTAAGCTGCCAGTCAACATACGACCAAAAAGGTTAATAAGCATTATTTTGTATTTTTTATTTAGAAAACAATTCGCAGTGAGTTTAAGGAATGTACTGTGATGACAATTGCTCATCGCTTGAATACGATTCTGGACTCGGATAAGGTGATCGTGCTGGATAAGGGTCAAATTACCGAGTTTGCCTCACCCGGCGAGCTGCTCGGCAATCCGAAATCGGCGTTCTATAGCATGGCGAAGGATGCCAATCTGGTTTAGTAATTTAATACTTATATTTGACGAAACTCATGTAACCAGCAAGTGTGCCCAACAAAACAAATACTACTTAAAACAAAAAAAAAAACATAAAACTAAAAACTAGAAATAGTTAGGCCGCAAATTCAACGGTAGCTTACAAATATTATTTGGCGAACACTGGTAAAGAAAAAATAATTTTTTAATTCGTTAATGTGCTCTACCTCAGCGGAAGCAAGAATTACAGCAACAGCAATTACTACAACAACAAAGAAGAAACAAAAACAACAACAGCAATTGCAATACAACAATATGTATGTGCGTGCAATTAGTAAATGCCATTAAAATGTTCATTAGTTTAAGCCAACAAAGTTAAACCGGTTTTATTAGTACAATGTGCTTAAAATCTATTTGAATGTGTATATATATTTATGTACGTATGTGTATGTACTTACCTAGGTTCGATTTGTGTATATGATAATGTATTCGTATGTAATCATCGACCATTCATACATATGTATAATGTATTTGTATGTGGAATTACATGCCAAGTTTATTTTTCTATTCAAAGTTTACATGTTACAAACTACCGAAAAACGAGTCCATTTGTTAAATTCTTAATTACGCAATATATATATATGAAACGTACTTAAAAAGAAAACAAAATACAAACAAACTAAGGAAACAGCCTCTTAAGAATTTGCCTTCAAATGATTAAATCACTAAGATATAATGCCCAGTAGTTAATTAAATTTTGCAACATTTTTGTAAAATGTGTATACTTGAAACGTGTACTTAAAAACAATTGAAATTATGTGTATAAGAAAAAAATAAAACTCAACTAACCAATGTGAATCGACGGTTCATATTTATATATATTTGTATTTTATGTATTACTTCTTAACCAATCCAAATCCAAGTCATTCATCTATTATAATACTTTTCGGATATCGTAGGATTAGTAAATTTGTACAATAGAAAAAGATCAGAAATACCAATACCTCATTTAACAAAAGTTAGAATTATTAATATCTTAATCTTTTACAATCAAAGGCAATTATTTCTTACTTAGTTTTCTTCCATTTTTTATTTTTTTTGTTTATTGAAAATGCCATAGCGATGTGGATATATGAAAATAATTTAGCGTAGTTTGTTATCTAGCATTATTAACATTGCGTGCGGCGTTTGGGTTCGCCAGAAGATTGTACGTTCGTCTAGTTGAGCAGCAGCTGGGCGACAATGTTATTGTCATCCGCCGGATTGGATGCGTGCATGCCCGATCCGCTTTCGAGAAATTCCCGCAGCTCGTTTTCCAGATCACCGCCGACATGCACGTCCGGCTCATCAATATCCATGGGCACGTGGGCAACAACAACGGGTTGCAGTTGTGGCAGCGACACAGGTTGCTGCAGCAGCTCGGGCAATTGGACGCGAGGCGAGGCCGGCGGTGGTGGCAAACCGGCTGCAAAAGAACAGAAATGGTTAATATGGAATTTGAGATTGACTGCTGACTGATATGAAGACCTACCAAAGGACATGCCCATTGCCTTGCGCAAGGCATATTGATCGGCAATCGCTGAAGGTGGCAGCTTCTTGGCCAAGTCACTCAGCTGCTGCGTTAGCTGCTGTGCCGTTTGCGTCTCCTCCTGGCCAGCGTGCGGTACCTGAGCCAAGTGCGCTGGCAGTGTTTGCGAGAGCCGCTCGTGCTGAATGACACGGAGCTTCTCAATTAGGGTTAGATTATTGCTTAGGTGCTCGTGCATGCGACGCGATAACTCGAAGTTCTTCATATCGGTTTCCATGCGGTCGAGGAACCCGACATCGATTCCCAGATCCTTGAGCGAGCGCAGCCGCTTAAAGTCCAGGCGAGTGTCCTTGTACTTCTCATACTCCAATTCGATCTGTTCGCTTGTCTGCTCGTTGCATGCGGTTGCCTCCTCAGCTGGCTGCTGCTCCTGCTGATGATTGCTGAAGCACTTCTCAATCTCGTGCTGCTCGTAGTTTTGTATCTGCATGTTGTACAGTTCGTCGAGGGATTTACTGTGCTCCCCATTGGTGAGTATGTCGAGCAGACCGTTAGCAATGTTCGTGCCATAGCTGGAGTCCTTGGTGAACTGCAGTATGCTCTCGGCATATTCGGCGCTCGACGCATCGCCATAGGTGCGCAGCACCAGCTGCGTCTCCTCAGCGCTCAGCGTGGAGAAGCGTGAATCGAACGTGGGCGCAAAGCTGGCAAATGGACCATAGTTCATCGGTTTGACCGGCTTGACTGCGTTCCGTTGATCCGTGTGGATCCCTTGCAGGTGGACACTACCCGCGAGCAGCTTACCCACCAGATCGCCGATTGTGACCACCTTTTCGGGTCCCTCGTTCTCATCCCGGATGAGCAGATTGAGGGTGGTGCTGCCATCCTTGTGCTGGCGCAGGAAGCCCATTTTGTGTGCCCGCTGCTTGGCACTCATCCTCTGCTTGGCTTGCTGTGCGGCACCTTGGACCTGAGCGAGTATCTCCTCACTGGTCAGATCATCCACATACGGCTCAAAGTGCGTTTTTGGTGCATTTTCCAAACGAAGCGCCCGCTTGCGCTCCTCCTCCTCGAGCTGGGCAGGCGTGGGCTCCTCGGCACCAGTCGACGCACCCTCATCCGCCGAATCGTGTGGATCATAGCCCAAGGCCAGTTCATTGCAACTGAGCTCGAATCCCAACTCCTTGGCGGTCAGTTCGCGTATGTAGACAGAGAGCGGCTTTAGCGTTCTCATTAGATTCTCTGGCTGCAGCTGCTTGAGACCCATCTGTAGCAATCGCTTGGCCGCCTTGTGATAAACGGTGTCCACATGATTGTAGCGTATGGCATTCTCGCACATCAAACGGAAATCATCGCTGAACTCACTCAGCGCCGCATACTCGTGATCATCGATCTTCTGGCGCATCGTGGAAAAGTCCATCGGCTTGCTAATGATCGATGAGTAGCCGGGCGCAATGTCATCGGTGACGGGCCACGCAAAGAACTGATGCGGATCCCGTTTCTCCAGGAAGCGCAACAGATGCTCCAGCAGTTTATTGAGCGGCGACTTCTGCTGTTTAAGCTTCAACACACAGCTGCGCGGCTCGCGTCCCGATTCACTGCTGCTGCTGGGCGTTTTTGGCGCCTCCAGCGCTTTGGGTGTCAGCGCATTCAGTGAACTGGCGCCGCCTGGCGTGGACGCAGCCGTCGAACCAGAAGGCGAAGGTATAAGTAGCTGTTGGACAAAAACGATTCATTAGCTAAACAATCATCTAAATTGTAAACGATGCCTAATCTGGAATACACTCACATCGGGCAACGGTTTTGTTGGACTACTGCCGGCTGCCGTCATGCTCAGCGACGATGAGTTTGGTGAGCTGAGCAGCATATCGTCCAGTTTGCGCGGAGCTATCGGTTTCGTGACCGGACAATTGGAGGGCGAGTTGTCTGTGGTAATACCCGCATAGTACAAGATGTTCTCGGGGAGTGGCTGTGATGGCGACTGCTCCGCATCATCGTCCATATAGCTGAAGCCATCCTGGCTGCAATCCGGATCCACTGACGCCGGCGCCTGACTGCGCGGACTCCGCTGTTGCGAGGAGAAGCCACTGCAGGCGGCGTCATCGGGTGCGGGTGTTGTTCGTGTTGTCTCATCGTTGAGCCGCTCCTCGGAGCATAGGTCGCGATGTCTCTCCCGGCTGCGATGACGCTTCTCCTTGTGATGTTTGTGCTTCTTCTCGCGATCCTTCTTTTTCTTCTTCTTCTTGGACTTTTTGTGACGCTCACGATGGCCGCCCATCTCACCGTCGCATTGCAGCTCATCGGGCACTGTGGGACTGCCCGGAGCCGCCGCCATCATCGCCTCTGCAGCTGTTGGGGGTCCATGGCCAGCGTCCAGAGTTGTTAGCGGTGAATTGGCGCTGTATTCGGGCGTTGCATTCGAGCCAACTTTTAGTATTAGTTTCAGGCCGCGTTGCAACTGTGCGGGATCCTGGTGTTGACTATATTCTACAACAACAACAATTGCAAATGTAAACAACGTATGAAAAATGCCCGCCGTAAATTTAGCACGCATGTGTCGGCTTTTTACCTTCATATTTTTCGCGCCGCTCCGATTTATTCTTCTTGTGCTTTTTCGACGAGCCCATTTTAGGGCAATCGCTGTTATTTATTGATGCACCACAATTGAAACAGTGATGGTGCCACACAAAGTGAGTATGATCGCAAATAAATGGAGAAATCAAAACTATTGCTTGTTTCGGGCGAGACAGACGCCATGATTTAGTGATGTTACTTTTGTTTCTTAATCGATAGATGCCACAAAATATCGATAGACCCGTCTCAGTGAATCGGTAAAGCGAGGGCTGCATCGATTTTGCAATACACTGCCGCGCAATTTTTTATGTTAATTTGCTTGTTCTTTTTTTGTTTTGATATTTCTTATTTATTTTGTTTTGACTTGGCGATTGCGACGCTTTGGTACTACCGAGAACTGACTTTTTGCAGATACACTAGACATTTTTGTGTCAAATGACTTTAGCTTGCCACCAGGCGGAGCACTGTTGACAACATTCGTTGGCAGAGTCATCGGCATCAGGCCCTTTTTGCCCTTGATGAAGCCCGTGTACAGGGTACGCGTGGAGTTGAGGGCCTGTTGCGATGTGTCCAGCCTGTTCTTGATCTTATCGAGCTCTTGACGCATTTGCTGTATCTCCAGCGCAATTGTCTGCCTGTCGCGCTGCAATCTTTTGTGCTGTAACAACATATTCTCTAGCACTGTTTTTTGTAGCAACACCTCCCGAATGCGTCGCTGATTCGTAAAATTCTTTTGCCCAATTTCCGTGTAGCCTCGTCGCATCACCTGCTGCGACTGACGACTCAACCGAGCCTTGATCTGCGATAGTGGCAACGTTGAGTTCTTGCCGGCCGCAAGAGCGCCAACGCCTCCGCCCCGAATGCGACGACTCTTCTTTGCACTAGTTGTTTTGGTTGCAGTGGACGACGTTGATATTTCCGCTATGGGAGCGGGTATCGTTGGCACAGCCTTGCGCGGTGGAATTGTTGCTTTGTGTGTTGACAATGTTAGAAAAAATAAATATGCATACATAGCTCTAAGACAAAAACTCACTCTTCATGTGCTTGTGTATATTGGCCATCATGCTGTGCACCCGAGCCTTCACATCAGCCTTATCCGGGAAGTAATTATGACCCCCGCCAGCGCCCAATCTTAGTGAGCATCCATCCATTTTATTGGTATCATGATTGCCGGGCTCGTTAATGGGACACCCTACTTGGCTCCTCAAAACTGAGCCCAAATTAAGTCGCATTGCCATTGTAAGAACTACAAGCCAAAGATATGAATTTCAATACCGAAAAGTCGCGAAAGAAAAGGCCAAAATGGTTTGCTCTGTTAGTTTGGAATTTTGAATTTGTAGGAATTTCTAATAGGACATACGCCTTAACTCATCTATTACGGAATGAAAATTTCGTTTGTCAGAAAACATTTGAAAAGTTTGAGCATTGTATAAAGCAACCTTAAATTTAAAAACGATCTTCATTCAAGCTTAAGGGAAATTGTTTTAGTACAAGAAATTAAAGTAGTAATAAAAGTATTTATGTCTACAGCTGGCTCAAAAAATAATGGTTACCCAACGAAAGATTGTATTGCCTACTATTTGCACACGTCTTATCTTATGGATATAACCCCAATTATTTGTTTGACACCGATAAAGCAACTTTTTTTACTGAGGCGTGGTCCAAGTGCAGCATTCTCTCCCACGACAAATACTATGTAGTGTTATGCAAGTTGGCTCCATGGTAAATGGACGCAGTTATTGGATTCGTGTTTCCAGTTTTCTGTTGTTGTTTCATCTGTTTAATATTTTTCTTTCGTGTTTTTGTTGCTGTTGGTTTATGAGTGCGCTTACCAGCGACACTTTACGCATTGGCTTTTATGACTACGATATATTTGTATGAAAGGTGAAATGATATTTGAAAAAAAAAAACATAATTTGTTGCCCCTGAACTCTGGCAGCATTTTGTTGTGATGCATTTTTCGAAGCTCCGCCTTGAATTTATTGGATTGAAAAAGTAATAAAACTACAGAAGAGTTATGTGGCATAGCCATAAAGAAAATCTTTTCTTTTTTTTTGTCAATATTAAATACATTTAATTTTGCTTTTACCACAAATAATAAAATGGATCACTTTATACTCTGTGCACATTATGTTTTTGTATATAAAGAATACTAGAATGTTTGCAAACTTCTGGTCTTGATTTAAAACATAGAAAATCAAATGTATGTCCAAGTAATTAGGACTGGCTACAGGGTAGTTACTAGTTGTAGATTTTCTTCTCTTTTTTTGGTGAAGCTTTTTGCACCGCATTGTCAAGTAATTTCAAATACTTAATGTAGGAAGTATTTACTTCCCCAATTAAAATATGTGTAAAATATTTGCAAAATGTTTATACAATATTGGGAGTTCAATGAACGCGAGTGCTTGACCAATTGTGAATGGAACAGGGTAAAGATCATCAAACTATGTACACTCCGAAAAAATTCATTTTAATTTTAGACATTTTTTTTGGCACCAAGGATTCCTCACCTTATTATTCAGAAATAACCTTTCTAAAATTCAAGCCTGTGGCTTTCAAAATCATGGGTTTGCATTTCTTAAGTTCAGGGTGTACTTTTCTAAAATCTAGAAAAAATATGTTTAAATTTTGACCTTTAAAGTAGACAACGTCTATACTCTATGAGAGCAAATTTTCTACTTTTTAGAAATGCATTTCTTAATAATGTAAAATATTTATAAAGAGCATAATGTTTTTTGTATTGCCAATCATTTCTAATTTTAATGACAACATTTTCTAATATTTATAAATTATTTCTAAAAACAAGAACATATTTCCAATTTTTAAAGAAATTATTTATTTTTTTTACACTGAGTGAGATTGTTTTTCTGAGTGTCTTTTGGTGTAAGCCAAAACAAATGAACGCTTTTGTTTTGGCCATAAACAAGAGTGCAAATTGTTGTCGGCGCCAATGGAGAAGAAGGGCGTAGAGGGGGCGAGGGGCTGACTTAAGTGAAACCGAAAAGTCGCACCTAATTTCGACCCAAAGAGCACAACGATTGACCCGCTGCGAGTTAGTTGCGTTTTGTCGCGCGTTTCTACAGGTTACAAAGCCGCATCGCTAATTGGCACATGTTGTGGCCCAAGGATATGCCAGGATCAAGTGTTACCTATTGCGGCTGCAGCTGGCTGCTGGCATTGCTACTCCTACTTGGCTGGAGCAGCTGCACTCACGGATCCATCCACGATGAGCTGCCGCAGTGTGAACTCCAGGGCGTTTATCGGGAACGCCAGAGCCTCATCCAGTCACCCAGTTATCCGAATACATATCCGTTCAATCGGTGTGTGGATTATGTGATACGTTCGCCATATCGCTGTCCCACGACATTCCACATACAGTTCCTCGACTTTCAGCTGGAGTTGTCGGATAATTGCAGTCGTGATTATCTGGCCATTGGCCTACAGAACGACGATCGCGACATGGATGTCCTTTGCGGCCAGGTGCTGGGCATCAAGAAGTATCAAACGCCGGATGGCATACTCCGCTTACGTTTCTTCAGCGACGATTCACCCTGGACAACGGGTGGCGGATTCAAGTTGCTCATCACGCGTTTGGCCTGTGAGCGGGAGGATTACGAAGCACGCGGTCTGGATCTTGATCAGGATGACCAGGATGATACGGTGCTCGTGAATGCCAAACAGCCGCCCAAGAAGCACACCCCGGCCCACCATCATCATCATCAGCAGGGGATGCAACAGTTGAAGCCACAACAAGATCAGCAGCAACCGACACTGAATTTTAGTTTGCCGCAACAGCAATCCAATTTTCCTGGCTATCCAGGCTATCCTGGTAGTTATCCATATCCCAGTTTGGGTTATGCGCCCAGCCAAGCAGGTGGTTCATATTTGCCGCCGTGTACAAACGAGCAACAGTTGCAGTTGCAGCAGCAGCAGCAGCAATTACAGCAACAGCAACAATTACAGCAACAGCAACAATTACAGCAGCAGCAGCAGCAAGTACAGCAGCAGCAACAGCAATTACAGCTGCAACGATTGCTGCTACTACAGCAACAGCAACAGCTACAGCCACAGCAACAGTTGCAGTTGCGGCAGCTGCAATTCCAGCTACTACAGCAGCAGCAGCAGCAACTACAGCCACAGCAACCACAATCACAGCTAGTTCAGCAGCAGCAACAACAGCAAGCATTGCAGCCAAAACAAGATCAGCAGCAGGAACAACAACAATTACCCGACGTTTTAGATCAATATCAGACAAGCTCCTTCCAGTCTCCCGCCGCCAATCTGCGTGATTACGATCCACAGTTTGGCGGTCAGGTGGATTTGTGCTGTCTGAGTAGCTTTAATCAGGGACATTTCTACCTCTCAAGTCCGGGTTTTCCACGCACCGTGCTGAATGCGTTGCTGCCGAATCAGCAGCGGGATTGCATTTTCTATCTGGAAAAGAGTTCGCCAAGTGTTGCCGGCTTGCGCATTCGGTTCAAGTTCTTTGATTTTGGCACAGCGAGTGGCCTCCGTCCGGGTACTGGCTGCAGTGGGGACTTCCTGGAGCTGGATGGACAGCGTTATTGTGGCTGTCGCTCTGGGTTTGTGCTTAAAGTATTTTGGCGCCAGGGACGCAAGGCGCTGCGTCTGCGTATGGGTCAAGGGGGCAGCAGTGGCTCAACCAATGGTTTTCTGCTGGAGATCTTTCACGATACGGATACAACTAGCTATGGTCTGTTTGGCAATGGACCACTAAGTGATCCCATACCGACACTGCCAGGACTGGGTGGTTATCAACCACAGCTGGGCAACCTACAACCACCGCTGGGCAGCCTTCAGCCTCAGCTGGGCAGCCTTCAGCCTCAGCTGGGCAGCCTTCAGCCTCAGCTGGGCAGCCTTCAGCCTCAGCTGGGCAGCTTTCAGCCTCAGCTGGGCAGCCTTCAGTCTCAGCTGGGCTACCAACCTCAAATAGGCTATCAGCCAGGATTTGGTGGATTCCAGACAGGATTAGGAGGCTATCAACCGCAGACGCCACTCTACCCGGGACGCCTGCCCAACTTCCCTCAGTCTCCAATCTCCCCGCTTTTACCCTTCACGCCCTATCGCCAATCGCGACACACGGGTCGGTCCTGGGCCCATGCCCGCGGCCTGGACGCCCAGCAGCCAGCTCGTGTCGTGGAGACGAATTCCACGCGTAAGGAATTCTATTACTTTGATGCCGACGAGGCTTTTGCACGCGCCGCCCTCGATGACGGGGATGATAATGATGCTGATGCTGATGCTGTTAAGAGGACAACGCCAAGGCCTGTAACAAAAGCCTTCGAGCAGAGTAGCTGCACCTTTGACTACATGGAGGTGCTGCGTCTTTCAGTGGATCCATTGTGGTTAACCAAACCAATTTGCTTTGCACCTCTGCGCAGCTGGTTTAGCAATATCTTCGGCTAGATATATTATGTACAAAATTTAAATAAATAAATAAAAATAAATAAATACTTGTTCTACGTGTTTTAGAAAATTGTAATAATAATATACACATTTAAACAGTTCTTTTAACTTTAAAATCAGTCCTTGAGTTGGCAAGGCTACAATGATAATGTTGGCAGTGCTGCTGATATAATTGTGAATATCAACTCACAATTGACATTTTTATTATTTATTGACTGTTGGCAACGCTGCAGCTTTTATACATATGCTGGATATATGATAACATTCCTTTGGTATTTTTTTTTATTTAAACTAAAATAATAATTCTCAAGACTAACCTTAATAATATAAATAACGGATGTGAACTATAAGCTTTGAAACAATTTTCTGGCTACACTTTTGTTTTACCTAGAAATTAACACCTATAGCTGATATTCACGCACATGTTTTTTATGAGTATGGCTAGTTTCAAAAAATTTAGTAGATTAACTTGTCAAGTAGCTAAATTACTAGATACCCGCGAATATTACAACCAAGTGCTGGCTTTCATTTTCAATACAAATGTGTCTCATTGTTTACAACATGTTATAAATGCGACTATTGTGTGCCCCCACTCCGTCCCCCCTCCACTACCAACACAACACCTTCAAGTGCGAGAATACCGCTCTGACATTGAAGCCCCTCCACCACTCCTTTTCCTGACTGGCCAGTTCTTGATATTGTTTACTTAAGCTTTGGTGGGCTTCAACGTCAATATTTCCAGACGACACCTTTGGCATTGAGGGTATCTATTTGAAGAGCTGCTGTGCCTGACAACATCGGAAATGGCAGGCGCAACAATGGCAACAACAATAACAACATCAACAACAAAAACAACAATGGAGCTAGACTTGGATCCAGTGGTGAGACAGCAGAAAAACCTATTTTTCGTACACATCGCCTATGACGTCAGCAAAGTCAACTCAAGAGAAAGAGAGAGAGAGATCATAGATAAACAATAAACACATATTTATGCCGAATAAATATGAAAAAGAAAACATTTTTGTCCATTCATTGTTGTATTTGAAAAAAAAAATTCATTGAATTATTTAATGTACGGTCTGAAGATATTTGGCTTAAGACTAAAGTGCTTCTTAAAGCAGTTTTTTTCCTCAGCCATTTTTAATATGATGACTCGATAGATGAGTTAATTTTCTACGAAAATTATATTAGGATGGATTTTACTGGAATATCTTAAGATCATTGATGTCAAATTTGTTTAAACTTAGCGTTTCCTCTATTGACAGTTCCCAATAATAGAATAATTACAAATATCATTGCGCGCAAGCATAATATATAGTTATATATTTCATATGTTTATTGGCAATTATATCTCCTGATTCTTCATACATAGATAGCACATAATATTAAGAATTATTTGTTAAGTATACATGTACATATATACACATTAATGTTGAATCCATACATACATATTTCATATTCATTTAAAATTAGGCTCAATTCAGGCAACGCATTGGCCCAATTTCTAGGTTAGATTATGTATATATTTTTAGAAATATATATTCATAATAATACTCAACTACCGACACCGATTGACGCGTTCTAATGATATGACATGTCTGAAACGGCTACTGGAATGTGGATTAACTTGATAATTGCATAAGCTACTAAAACTTTTCAATACGATTATTATGTATATACAACACATTGAGAGACATAAAATTTGTTATAATTGTCCAACACTGGAGTTGGGCAAATAGTTGCTGGTAAATTGGATAGCTTAGTTAGGAAAATGCGAATTACTGCAAAACTCGGTGCTCGACGACATGCTGTGGGAACGGTGGATGGGGTGGGTGGTAGATTTAAGGGAAGTATCTAAAATAAGTGCATGAGTTTAGTTAGTTTAGTTAGGCTTATTGTTAGTGCTTGTTGTTCTCCAGTTTCTCCAGTTTCTCGTTTCTCGCTTGGCTTTGTCAGCAATTTACAATTGATGCTTGGTATACATATGTGTGTGTGCGTTTATGTCCTTGTCCTTGTTAGTGTGTGTGTGTGTGTGTGTGTGTGTTGTCAATAACTATCCAGATCTAGCCCAGGAATCGTATATTGGTAAAAACAGCCTTGGCGGGTCGCTTGCGATTGCAAAAGTTGACCGTCTTGCTGTGATTGCCCTTTCGATTCTCGTGCAGATTGACCAGAAGCTTGAATATATCCTCCTTGCTGGGTGTGCAGGCGTAGCGCAGTTCCGGTTCATATTTGCTGTTGATAGAATTCACGTAAGAACTGATAACAGTGATATTTTGCAATTAGAATTAGAATTCACAAGTCACGCCCACTTATCAAATATATATTTATATATATATATATATATGGGGCGAAGCATTAATTATTGGATAGATAGATTCGTATTCGCTAGCGGTATCGGTATCGGTTTTCAGGGTTCTGTGTACGGCCTAGAGAGACTCTTGGAAATGCAGTTTAGTATAGTTTATTTGGTTTCATTTTTAATGTACAACATTGGGTTTGTTCCTGAAATCGAATCTAGCGAAACTTTAGATCTAAAAACGAGTGAAATCAATTTCAGAAACATACCGCATATATTTGTATAGTGCTATTGGGCGTGTTCCTGAAATTGCTAGGCATCTATAAGAAATTTCACTTAACCGATTTATGATACTTTCAGTTTCACAAGATTTCCCATTTCGTATGCTATAAGATGTTCACCAAATTCGAAATTGATGCGATTGCGATTTCAGGAACATACCCCAAGTACTTTTTTGCTTAATTTTTTTCCAACTGAAATAAGTTAATTAACTACCACTACAACTACAAATCAAAACTGTTTTGGTTTTTGGACGGGTTGCTGTGTGTCTGAATACAAATGTGCTCTCGAGTGTGTGTGTGTGGTTGGGTGTGTGCGTGTGTGTGTGGGAGATGACAGGGCTACAAATGCTTACCCGCGGTTTCGGGTGTGACGTTTCCAGGGATAGCGACGATAGTAACGCGACCGTTTTGACTTATTTGGGCCAAGTATCAGACTTTGTATACCACTCTCCAGGTCCGCATAGTCCTCAGCAGCAGCTGCGCCTGCCGGATCTTCCTCCTCCACATAGACAAGCGGCAGCGTATCCAACGATGGGTCCTGTAGGATTACAATTTCAAATTCATTCTTAAATGCTTCGACATAAGTACACTAAGAAAAAAAAACAGCCTAAATGTTAGAAGTTCGCGATACTTTTGGCGCAAAGAGTAAATTTTTTTTCTTATCTTAGTTTCAAGGTATGTTTTCAAAAAATTAAAAAAAAGGTGTCTAATTTTCAAGTTATTTTTCATGTGTTACAAGCAATTCTAAAATTAGCTTTTTTGTTGCGTATATTAATAAAAATTGGTATTTTAATATTTCACATGTACACATATTTTAGATAGCTTATAAATTCATATAATTTGAGATACTCGGCATAAGGCAAACATTATCTAAACTCTAATATAAACGCCGAACCGGCAACTTTAGTTACTTGTTTTTGAACTACTGAATTTGTATTTCTTTGAAATGCATTTTCCAAGAATAGAAAATATTTCTAAGAAAAACATAATTTTGGAATTGTCGATATAGGGAAAGCTCTTTTAGAAACGTATTTCCTTTATTTAGACATTATTTCTAAAAACAAGAAAAAAATTCCGTTTTCAGCGCGATTTTCTAAAATTTAGTACAATTCTTTTCTGAGTGTATAAGTCAAATTTTTGATTCTACTTTCGGAATTTCGGTCCTAAAATAACATTATTGAAACCATAACTGGACTCATTGGATTGATATTGTTTTTCTTGGTGTGTACTCAAAATGAAGTTCCCCTCGACTTACCTCGAGCATTTTCATGAGCATGGCAGACTTGTCGACCAATTCCTGCTCGGCGCGCAAATCATCCTCGAGCCTTTTGAGCATATCAAACTTGTTGGCCACCTCGAGCCCATTGTAGACGTCATTCGCATAGTCTGGCTCCTCCGGCGACACGGCCAGCTCCTGGCCCAACTCCGCATTCAGAGCATGCAGAAGATCTGTCAACAACAAACAACTTGTATTTTGTATTTGAATATTTGCACAACTTTGACGCTAATCCGGCCACAAACGCACCCCTCCTACTCTCCTGTGGTAGCTCAAAATGGGCGTCAAGTTTCCGCTAACTGGCATTTGAAAGTTTGAATTGTTTGTTTGACATCTTAGCGCAGTTCTCACTGCTTGTTGCTGCTAGTTGCTGAGTGGCACTGAACAAAGCTCATACATATTTAAATATATGGTATATTGTTGTACAAGTATTTTCTCTGAAGTGCCGGAAATTGACCGGCGGCTATAACCACCATAACAAGCAGCTCAGACAGCCGTCATTTCAGCTCAACTCAGCTCAGTTGAGCGCTGCTCAGTCAGTCATTTAGTCAGACATTCAATTCAATTCATCATTCATTGTGTTTAACATTGCCTCTTTTATCATGCGGCTTGCCTTTTGTCTCATTTGGCAGCTACCCACCAGCATCTATAACTTAAATGCCACGCCCTACCGCCCTGCCTTGAGCAATAAAGCTGATTTTGTTTAAGCCAAATCGGAGCAGCGCCTAAATTCCTCTAAAATTGTATTTTATTTTATATTTTCAATTGCATTTTATTTGTGCTTTACTTTAAGCAAATCCTTAACTGATCTTTAACTTATTCCACTTGACAAAATACGCGATAAGAATAAATAACAGCAAAAATAGATTATTGCATTGATCATCTACTGTAGATAATAAGCGAGCACAGATGTATAATGCTAGGATTTTAAGCAATAATATTACGTTTACACCTCAACTCGCAGTGCTAGAAATAAAGATTTTAAAAAATCGATCGCTTAAATAAAGTAAAATATTCCGACTCCAAACAAAACCGTCACATGAAACTCAAATCAATTGAAAACCTAATTCGATTACATATTTATGACCAATAAAGCGCAATAAATTTGATTGGAATTTTAATTTTATAACCAAACTCCTTATGCATATTCATGTTAGTGTGTGTGTGGGTGTGTGCGAGTGTGTGTGTGTTCACTGGTTGTAGACAAATCGGCATACTAACAAAATATCAAAATATCAAATGCGTCAAATATTGTTTAAATTTCGGTAGGCGTTTTAAGTGCTATGTGTCTTTGTGTGTATGAGTGTGGGTGTGTGTGTGTGTGTGTGTCTGAAGTGTTGCCATAGATAAACGCACTTCAAAAATTGTGCAGTGGCCGGAAATGCCCAGCGACCATTGAAATCAATTGCTGCGAGTGGGCGCCTAAAGGCAGGCTACCATAAAGGGTGAGGGAGGAGTGGGAGGATTTGGGGAGGGGGACATGTTGAGTGTGCATCCAAACGTGGCGGAAAATATGAGAGTCCCCCTTCAGAAGACCTCATCAAAAAATTGAATTCATAAGGGCAGATTACGCAAATATATTCTTCTCATAAATGAATAAATTTCTGATGTGTTTGCTAGACTAAAAATCACAAACAATCTAATTAAAATAATATAAAAAAAATGTCCATAAGAAAATAAAAAAATACGCATATTTAAAAATATCTCAATTTTGGTTTATAAATAATTAATAGGTGTCAATTTTGAATGCAGAATTAACATTAAAGTGAAATGTCCACGAAAATAGTAACTCTCTATCGAATGTCAATTGATTTTGTTCTGACAAAGTAACCAGTCAATTTTAAAACAAGAGAGAATTTCTTGCAATTTACGAGTTAGTGCTCTCAATATGAAATGAATCTTCATTTCGCGTAGTGTCTCGTTTTTTGCCCATGTGGGAAGGCCACTTTGTGCACAGACAGGCAAAGGAATAACAAGAACAAAGCCTACACAGCGCATCATCAGCTCAAAGCTCAAATGTCAGACGGTAATCCTTGGCCAAGCAAGAACAAAAGCAGTGCTGCTGTCATTTAATCAGAGGACTCACCATCACCAGGATCATAAACGTTACGTTCCTGCGCATCCAAGTGTCGTCGCAGTTGAGTCACTGTGCTATCGTCATCAACCCCACCTACTATCACTCCTCCTGCTCCACGGAAGCGTTGCTTTTCCGCAGCTGAAGCGATTCCATGGCCATCATTTGGTGAAACCCCCGTTGACGTCTGGGATGTCAGAAAGCCAATAGCGTGACGCGTGCTGGCCAAGATCATCATAGCCAGCATGCATAGCGTTAATATGTCGGGCTTCATGTTCGCTCTTGTGTGTGTGTGTGTGTGTGAGTGTGTGACTTGACGTTGTCCTCGGGATTAGCGAGCTCCTTGGCGTCCTTTCGCGTCGGGTCGCTTTCTATCTGCAAGCACAAAAATGGAAATTTGTTTGAGGGTAATTACCATCACTGCCGCTTTGATAAACCTCCTTTGCTGCGTGTGGGCGTTCGCACTTTTTCCAACTTAAGCCAACAACAATCACACACACACGCACACACACGCACGCACACACACTCTCACACTCCTACACACTCACACACACACCCAACGGCGTTTTAAATCAACAAGCGTGTTTTCTTGGACAACTTTCACTGCTTGCTTTGTGGTTGGTTTTAAATCATTGGTTTGGGGGTATTCTTATTTTAACAAGAAATATGTAACGCACTGAAATAATTTATCTATCGTCAGAAAGTATATATACTTAATCGGCAATCGTATACAACTTTTTCAGATTTTTAAGCTATTTAAATAACTATTTATTTTAATTAAGCTATTTATTTTAATTATTACAAACAAGAAACAATTTTTTTGTATGCCTTGACAGTTGGATTTACTTTGTAATAAGATAGGAAGATTTGCATTTAAAAATGTAGTAGGGTATTTAATGTGCGACGTTCTTAAAATACATGTTGCTGTTATTCTTGTTGTTTATGTAGTACAGCTTGTTTTTATTTTAAGGCTGCCGTTCGCATCGTTTCATTTAATTAGGTGTGGGCGTGGCACTAGCACTGGCTTAACTCCTTTGCTACGCACAACTTTAGCATCATCTTAAGCCACCCCCTTCTCCGCGCCCCGTCTCGACCCTCCCCGACGATGTGCATGTCAAGGTGCCCATTAGCCATTAGCTCATTCTTTCCGTTCGGATAGAACTTTTCGCTGGTGAACAATATAGATGAGATGGCTTCAAACTTTTGGCACTTGGGGTCTGGTTGCTCGGTTTAATTTCTCAACGCACACAATAACAAACAATAAACGAAAACCACACCAAAATACATAATTTGTTTTTTGTGACCTTGTCTATTCTGCATAAGCAATTTGCCGATTCTAACAATCAAAATTTTATAATTATCTTGACTCACATCTAGAATTTTGACAAAGGTATTTTCTATTCTATAATTATTATCATTAAATGTATTTTTAATAACTTTCTAAAAACCATATTAATTTTTAGTTCAATTTTCATCTTCTTTTAGACAAATGTTATATTTATAGATTTTTTACTTGATTCTTCTTAATTCTTATTTTATTTTAGATTTTTTTGTAATCTTTCTTAAAGAAAATGCAAACAAACTTTACAGACTTACTTCACGTTAATATTCTTAATATAGAAGTGAAACAAATTGAGGAATTACCAAACGAACCATGAGTCAACGACAGCGCCTACAACCAATGAGCCACAAAAAAACACGCCCCACAAATTTGCCAAGCCAAAAAGAAAATTTGCAACGAGGCAACTCATTAAAATTGTCTCGAAACAACTAAAATAACGTTGTAGCTGATTTATTTTGTTCACTGCATGCTTTGATTGGACTGCATGGCAAATTTCTTTGGTTAAATGTGACTTAATAATTTTGTCAAATTATTGGCTAAATCTGGATGTCAAGAAAATATTTTGAATTATTTTTTTATATTTTATTTGTGTTGTCACCAAGGGCGTTGGTGAATTAGCATTTGCATATAAATTTTGTTAAAAGCTAAAATGGTGAAAGACTATAAGTATTGCTTATACCCCAGATGTTAATTAATACTTCAATCTGCTGGCTTTCATTTAAAAATGATACTTAATTTTTTTATATCAATACTTTATATCGGCAAATTTACATTTAGCTTGTTGACTTTGCTTGGTGGCAAGGTAAACTTGTCAGTTGATCAGAAATGAGCAGAAATAAGAGTATGAAATAGGAGAAGTAACAAGGAAATATATACAGACATATAAGAAAACACTCATGAAATAACAGATTGCTTAAAATGCCCTTGGCATCGCATAAGAATAATATTATCAATTATTCCATTTTTTTAAGGCAGCTTTTGGAATATATTTTGTGTTACTTTTGTGCAATTATACAGCTGAAGTTTCTGCAGACATTAAGAGAGGGAGGGAGGGTTAAATAGGCACTGTAACTAGAAGGCAAACACGAATCGTTGTTAAACTGCTTTAATTAACTTGTTGATACACACAAAGTCGTAAGAGACCCCAAAAAAACAAAAAGGAATGAAGGAAAAAACTTGGCCTAATTGTTGTTATTGTTTTTTTTTTTCCTGCTGCGCTTGTTGATAGCTGCGTTCCCGAGGGTAAAATAAAATGTACCACAAAAGTGCGGAATGGGGAAGTGTGTTGGCAGAGCGCATTTGTCCCTGTCACCTTGTCATCCAGCTCACCCATTTCGCAATAAACGGACAGTTAATTGCTTAAATGAAAAAAATTGAACTTGTTTAATTAGCGCAACGCTCCCTATTTGAATGGGGTTCTCTTCTGGGCATATTTTTTCTTTCTTGGCCAAACTAAATGCACATGTGGCTATCAGCCAATTAGGCAAACGAATAATGTTTCTTCTATTGCCAAAAGTTCAGAAGCTCAATATTTTATTTGTATACAACTTGGGCACTTATGAGATTGAAGCGCAGCTGTCGCCATTTTGCCATTTCAAAGCAATTTGGGCTGTTGATAGATTTAAAGGCATAGAAATAAGAAGCCCTTTAGCATCAACGTTCATTGTTATTTAAGTCCGTGAAGGTAAGTGCAGCTATTGAGTGATTTTTTAAATTGTATAAGTATGTTTTTGTGTATGGGAATAAATTCCACAAAATTCTCTTAATATTCGACTGGTCGTGAGAAAGAATCATGTCGTAAGGCTATAATCAGTTTATATGAAAGCTGTTGGCTTTCGGTCTATTGATATATTTAAGGGCATGGGAAAAGGAAGCCATTTAACATAAAGGTGCATTATTATTGTATAGGTAAGTGCAGCTATTGAGTGATTTTTTAAATTTTAAAAGTATGTATTACATTTTTGTGTATGCGAATAAATTCCAGAAAATACATTTAGCATTAATGTGAAGCAGAGTAAGTCTTGAGAAAGAATTCTAATGTGAGTTTATATGAAGACTATCCAAAACAATTTGGGGCAGTTGACAGAATTAAAGGTCGTGGAAAAAAGAAGAATTTTTAAGCATAAAGTTTTATTGTTATTTAAAATTGTAATGGTAAATGTAAAAATATTGAGCTATTTAATAATATTATTTAACTGAAGCATAGCAGTTATTCAAAAAGAATAGTTGCAAAAGGCTATGATAAGTTTATATGAAGGCTCTATTTATATATAAGTAGCTTTTATGTCAAATGCTGTATTATTGGCCTTATGCTTGAAAAGGTCGCGAAGCACCTTAAGTGTCCGTATCAAATTTTGTTTTGCTCTGATAACTTCACTCCTGCCATATTGATAAACCAAATAAGCCAAATATGTTTTCCCTTTAGGCAGTCTACTTGGGAAGTACTTGGCACAAGGACTCAATAATCTGATATGTAGCGCTGCTTTCAGTTTTCACAAACAAAAAATCACTCAGACACCGATCATGTTTGAGTGAGTGGGTCGATGGGAATGTCTACGCCTTCAGCATGAAATTTGATCCCTGTTCGATGACCGTGAGGAATAACATATACACCTACAAGGATACACACTGGCATCCACACCCATAAAAACACGCTATTCTTTTATTTTGTGTACTCTTCGTCTTCTTATGTTTTCATTATTGAATATGGGCCGCATGGAATTTGACATTTCACATTTTTTCGACAGCAGTGGTTTTAGCTTAATTTTTGATGAACCTTTGGACTACCTTTTCGGCTTTAAATAAATGCTCGAATACATTTGATTTAGAGCCGACGGCAACATTATAGTGCATTTATACCTGAGCTAAAAAGGGTATTAAATCTTCGACACCCGGAATATTTTCCATTCCTGACTTTTAGTTGAGTAGCCGGCGTATTGCATTGATTGCCCCTGAGATTTTTCTACAGTTTTCCCCACTCTTTCTTCCGTTTCTTCTGTTGACTTTCACAGGTTGTAACAAAAGCATTTGACAATATGTATTTTTTTTGTTACATTGGCACAAAGAGTTTGCTTGCGTGGTATTTATGGTGGGACAGCAGCTGGCAAGCAATCTGTCAAGATATTTGGAAATGTATTTACGAAATTTCAACTGAGCTGCATACATATGTAACTCTACATTAAATTTGTAACTTTAGGTCTAACACCCTTAAAGATACATTCTTCTTCTTAAATTTGCCTGGATATTTAAATTAATTCACCCTCAACTTAAGCCGACAAATTGTAAATGTATACATCATATGTATATTTTTGCAAATTAGCTACATATATGTATATTAACATTTATCGATTTTGGGGTAAGCATAAAAACATTGATTGATTCTCATTTAACTTGCGGCTTGCATATTTTATAGACATAGGTTTTTTTTTTACTTGGGTTCAACTTTTGCTTTGTTTTCCAATTTACAATTCCACTTTCCTTTCTATGGATGATTGATTTGCATAAATTTGCTAGATTTCTGATTATTTTTGGCAGAAAGTAAAGTTAGTTTTCTCTTTTTTCTACGTTTTTTTACAAAAAAGTAATTTGTATTAAAAAAATTGATCAGTCTATGATTTATTAATCTCATTTTCTGTATTAAATTAAGTGCTTTTAGTCTTTCAAGTTATCCACTTTTTACACATTTCTATTTACGTAAAATAAACTAATTTGATAATATTTAATATTTGATTAAAAAATACATAAATGTTAATTTTCAAAACTGTTTTTTAAAGCCAATTAATGTACTTATATTTTTTACCACCAGATAGTTTACACAATTAAATTTAGTATGTGAATCAATAAGTATTTCAGGAATTTTGATTATTTTCTTTAAATATAATTACACAACTAGAGAAGTTATAGTCTATTAATAGCTGCTTAATGTCCATTCAGCATTTACACACACACCAAAACACTATTAGATATATTTATTGTATTATCTAAGCACGCATTGTATCTGATGATGGCGACGGCATTTGTAAGATTTCCGCGTCTATTAACTGTTCAATTCAACATAAAAAAAAGTCCTTTTGAACAATTTTTTGTTAATTATTAGTTATCTTAATTTTTGCAATTTTTTATTTAATTTAATTTTATTTTTTTTAACTGAATGCGAAAGAACTCACTTTCCGATGCAGTTTTGAATCCGTATTCTGCGGATTCTCGACTGGCAACTGTTGCTCCTACTACTTGTTGAACACTGCGTGACCGACTAGGGGCGCCGACTTCTTTTATAAGGACGTGCAGACCCGATTGTCCATACGAACCAATTCGGCACACTTACGAAGCTGACGCGCCAAAATGTGTGCAAAAGCTGCCCGAGCTTTTACGGTTTCGGGCGTCATATGAGCAAGCCGAGGGTTTTATTTATTTTTTTGTTTTTATTTTTATTTTTATTTTTATTTTTTTTTTCGTCGTGTTTATCAATGAAAAATTTCGTCACATTTGCGTAAGTTTCGCTGTCCGATATTGTCTTATGAAA
Organism: Drosophila planitibia; assembly: GCA_035043785.1. Taxonomy (NCBI): domain Eukaryota; kingdom Metazoa; phylum Arthropoda; class Insecta; order Diptera; family Drosophilidae; genus Drosophila; species Drosophila planitibia. The sequence goes on along the minus strand of JAWNMS010000110.1, from coordinate 672,541 downwards.
AATGGTATGCAAATCGTACAATTGCGTGGAGGCGACACAATAAAAAGTAGCCGTCATTATTTACGCCGCAAGATAACTGAGCGCCACTAAGTAGGCAACAAGTCAGCACGATTCGCAATTGTGAGTGGGGTGTAAATGTTTTTCCGTTCTGTAATTGTTAACAATACTTTTGTGCATATATATTCAGGCTCTGACGCGTTATTTACTTCCTAGAATATTAAGGCGTGGGTGTTGTTTAACTGTCCCAGCAGAAATGACGACGCGGAAATCCTTGCAATGCGAACGCGATTTTTTGCATTTAAAATTATCCCCGTCTATTGTTTTTGCGCATCGTACAATCTGTAATTTTATTTCAATGCAGATTTACTTTTATTTTTTTCGGTTTATCACAAAGCTGTCATCCTAAATAATATTTTATTACGCTCATATATCAAGCATTGTCAGCCGTATTAATCACAGCAATTAGCTTTAGTTAGTATCATATCTATTTTTTATACACTTTCGTCGGGTATTACAATTTTGTCAGCATTTAGAAATGTAAATTTGAATATTACAGTTAATAATTTTGACACGAAACATAAACTATTATTACAAAGTATTTTAATTTGTGCTTGAATTCGTGTATGTAGTTTTATTTGCGATTCCAAATCAAGACCAAATAGACCAAAAACAGACTTTGTCAAACTGGAAATGGAAATGAACCAGAATTCAACTGCTATCTTTAACCAGCCTTTGAAGCCTTAATAAACACATACTCTATTTTACATATGCTTATCAATAAGGCATTGGCACTAAAATGATGAAAAATATCGTTTGCCATGCTCATAATAATAAACAGAGTCTGTCTGTGTGTGTAAAGTTTTATTACGCCCATGCAAATCTATGACAGACACTGAAATGGGAGAATTGTGGTCAGGGGACGAAGTGTCCCTCTGGGAGATAATCTGCAGCGCAGCAGGGAAGCACCGCTGGTGCCCACAAGCCACACTTTAAAGTCAATAAGTGGAAGGCAACGCGTAAGTGTGCACATCATTTGCATGGCCCTTAACTCTACACTCAGAAAAAAAAATCGATCTGAATTTTAGAAATTGGCCAGACTTTTGGGAACTTTGTACAGCTTTGTACAGAAATCCGAGCCAGTATTTCATTGCTTGTTTCTGAATTTTAGAAATGATTATTTCTAAAAAAAAAAGCGTTTGAATTTTTATATTTAAGAAATGTATTTCTTAATAGTTGAAAATATTTATAAATGAAATAAACAAACACCATAAAGGCCAAGCCCTTATAATTTTTATAAAATGTTCTATATTTAGAAATTATTTTTAAAAACAAGAAAATCTTTATAATTTAATTTTATGTCGATTTTCTGAAATTCAAGGCGATTTATATTCTGAGTGTAGAGAGGAGGCCATCCACTGGCGCGGGATTATGGGCTGGACGACAACAAATAAGCACCCATAAGGTTGGCATAGTGGCCAGCGTGCTGCCTGGGGCAAGCAATACCCAATCGTGCTCTAAAAGAAACCAATATCAGACACATTCAAAAGTTCAAGTTTAAGGTGTTGCCCCTGGACTTAAGGGGTGGCAATGGGTAAGTTGCGTGGCCTGGCGACTTTTAGACAAAAGCAAATAGATATGACTATTTTTAAAATTTCGCTTTTCGAGCACCTTTCAATTGCAGATTGCAGTAGTATTTCAAGCAGTTAAAAAAATATATATTGGTTAGATTCGTATTCAACGCCCAAGCAAATGCGTCAACATTGTGGGCGATTCATGTATATTGTTGTAATCTATACAAGTGGGCGCCCCCAAACTTCCGGCGGGCAATAGATAAATAAATTAACCCGGCTAATTATACGGTGATTGGTTACCTGTCTGATTCCACAAATCAAATTCAGCCTACACTCAGAAAAAAAAAGTCGTGGCTGCTCTAATGACCTTATCGCACTGCAAATATTTGTGGTCTGCTTAACGACGTCCCCTGTGCAAACTGCATAACTGATGAGTGAGCTCCACGTAATGGGAGTTTGATGAGTGTGTGTTTGCATGTGGGCTTTATTAGCTTGAACTCGTTACAGGTTTAATTAAACTTGATGCATTGACACTCACTGACAGGTAATCGTTTTGATTTTTTGACGGTGACAGTCCCGTTATCGATATTAGCTTTTGTATTAACTATAATTTCGAAATTGGACGTAATTTGTGAAAATGTTACGCTTAGAAAATGTTTATCGATTTTTTGGAAATAATTTTGTATCCTTGAAAAAGATGACGGCCATCGATCGAAATTCAACGAACAATAATCGAACTGCTTTTTATTCAATCATCATCTGGCTCGGTGTAGTATTCAATTGGTTCAGATTCCTTTTCCTCCTCCTTTGGCTCTTCCTCAACCGGATCACCCATGATTATCTGCTCCGCCAACTCATAAGCTCGATTATGTTCTGGATGAGAAATAAACAATATATTATATATGTAACAAATATATATATATATATATATATAGACTTACTTTGGCATTGCGCAGGGCGACAATTTTCTCATCCTCGCAGCGCAGTTGATCGTATTGCTGCTTGGAGATGAGCAGTCCCCGATTAAACTCGTCCTCCATCTCGGCCTGGAGCACTTCGGCATATTGCTCCTTGGCCACAGTGAGACTGATGAGGCTAGCGCTCTTCACCGACTCCTCGGACATATCGGAGGCATCGTCCATGTATTTGCTTTGTATGGCGCCCGGATAGTCTTCTTGGGACACCTCGCGCAGCAATTCAATGGTGTCACCCACTGTCTCATCCATAGCGAAGGATGGCACATCGGCTGTGGCAATCAGAGCAGTCACATCCTTCTTGTCATCCTCCAGCTGATGACGTATGCGTAGCTCCGTTTCACGGAACTTTTGGCTTAACAAGAAGAAGAGAATTTAAAATGGTTTTATATAAAGTGAAAATTAAGTCCACTTACCGAGCCCGCACTATGTTCTGTATATCCTGCGGATCGGAGGAGAATGGCATGGGCACACGTAGAGAACGCTCCTTCATTTTCGAGCGCTCATTCTCGAGGAACTCCTTCAGATTCTGTTCGCATTCGCGCCAATCCTCGTTGTCGATGCTGTAGGCGGGATTTTGAGAGGGATTTCGATTTGAGTACTGAACTTTTCATGAACAATGCAATTTTCAAACAACTTGTCAAACATTCAACTCATGCACATTAATTGCCTCCCATCCCAATGCGAAAGCTGTGCCTTGCGGCATATCTATACCCTAACTCAATTTTGTTATCTTTGGCGCGCAATATTATATTAAAGCATGGTCAGCATTTAGTACATTTTTTTTATCTCAACTAAAACTAGCTAATATTTAATAAATGGTGGCCTGTCCAAGTTGAGTATTAAGTCATTTTTTGTTTACAAAGATTAATACTTTGAATCTAATGGCTTTTCAGTATTGATAGATTTGTTTGACTTGGGCTCGCAATGTGATATTAAAACATTTAAGTACATTTATTTTTATTTTTAACTATATCTCTACTAAATCTATAAAATATTTAAGCCACAGTAGCATGTAATTATTTAAATCGTAGTTTGATTACAAAAACGAATACTTTAAATTACATTTTTTGTTAATATTTTTACAGCTATCTACAATAAATGATTTTTGTTGAAATTATAATGCTTTATAATATAGCAATTTTATAAATGTATATGCCTTGTAGGGTATTTAATCAGTACTTTTTTTGTTACCCTGACTACAAGAATTTTTCTTTAAAGGCTTAAATTCTTTAAGGGGCATGGCACAAACGTGATAACAACGTGGCCACAGAATGTATCCCTATGATGCTTTTCTTATTTGCTTTTTTTAATACATTTTAATTAGATCTCATTTGACTGGGCTTGAATTGTGTTGCTTTATTCACTTACCGCAGCAGGTCCATACCCCGTTCCGCATCCTCGACTCGGTACTGTTCGACAAGGAGCTTCTGTTGGCGATGGCGTTCGTGCTTCTTGGCCAGCATCTCGGCCTCTTTGGCGGCATGCTGCAGTCGTTCCCTCTCCCACTTCACTCCCTGCACCTTCAGTCGTTCCGCATTCTTTTCGCGGCTAGTTTTCAGCTAATAAAAAGCGTAAATGTGTTGATTTATTTTATGCTCGGTCTGCTTGCTCTAAATAGATAGTAGATAGTACCTTGGAGCGCTCCTTTTGTATCTCTGTGTTGGCATCCTTGTTAACCATGAAAATGGGATCGTCAGCCAGTTCATCGGGTATTATATCCGACTTGCCCTCAATAATCAAGATGCGCTCACGCTCCACCTCTTTTAACTATAAGAAAGACATCAATTAGATGTAAATTACAATTTTGCTTTCAAATTATCACACTTTCAAATTGTTATCTTAAATATGTCCAAAATTCCTATTTGACGCCTACTAAAAATGCGACTGCACTGCGCAAAAAACAAAAATAGTTCTCCAATATCAACGCCTACAGATAGACAAAAATCTAAGTGGCCATTTCCGGTTTTTGGAGCACTTTTTGAACTGCAGTTGGCAACACCTATTTGTAGTTGTTGTTATTTTTTGTTGTTTTTGCTGATATTGCTCGCATGTCTCAGTGACATAAAGCCAAGTTGTTGGTGCCTATCGCGATGGTCTAATTTTTTATGATTTTGACGGCTTGGATTTGCCATTTGTTCATGTCGAGAGCTCATTGAATTCAATTGTTTGCCACTGCAGAAACAACAACCAGAAGAAGAAGAATGAAGAAAAAGTAGACTAAGTTGATGAAGAAGGAGAAGCAGAAAATTCGCAGTAGGCGCGACTTTTGTTATTGAAAAGTTTTCCTGACAATTCCTTTGTATCTTGCTTGGTGTTCATTTTGTTTTGGTTTACCCTGCACTCATTTAAAATATGCATAAAGAGAAAGTGAATAATAAAGTTGTATAAATGTATGTATCGTCGACGACCTTACATATATATATCTTTTCGATTTTGTCTAAATTATGTCTGTCTAATATCTCATAGAATCTGCACTCAGCAATAAATCGGACTGAATTTTAAAAACTCGCCTGACTTTCGGTGCCAAGGGTTTCTCCTCAACTTATTATTCACAAAGTAAAAGTAAAAATATAGGGTACAAAGAAGAATTGTTGTATTACCTTTTTTATTCTATTATATTGTTGTTAAGTATTTATATTTTAAGATTTAACTACAGTACAATTTCAATACAAAAATGTTTGATAGTTTATAAAAGTCAATTAATTTATTTGAAAATAAATTAAGATTTTACGGCGATTGGAACCTGCGACTCTTGGTCTAAGAGTTGATTGACTCCCCATGAGATACTCCATCTCGATCTCTTAAGCGGATAACAGCTAAACTCTACCATAATTGCCTAGCCTAGAACTTTAGAAAGAAATTATCCTAAAAATAATGGTTGCATTTCAAAGTTTTAGAAATGCATTTCTTAAAAGTTAAAAGAAAATAATGCTAAGAATGAGAAAAATAACACCATATTTTTGAGAGTGTCGATTTAGGGCAAGCTTTTCTAGACATTTTTTTTTTTTTCTTATGTTTAGAAAACCAGAAAACTTTATAGTTTTCAGTGTGATCTTCGAATTTTAGAATGGATGTATATACAGGGTATCTACTTGTTCGTCACTCGAGCAGAGCACTCTCTTACTTTCTGTTCATTTTGTGCATTTGTCAGTTGATGAGAATTGTATACAAAAACCTTTTTCAAAAGTAATCGCAACCTCAAAAAAAAAAAAAACTGACGCCTACGTGACAATTTTCGAGAAGTTCTCGTAAAATTCAATTACACGACTTACAAATTGGCCACATTTGTTTGTGGCTCGTCCGTTTTTTTTTTGTGTGTGGCTAAGCCATCTTTTTGGACACTTACCTCACGGGCCCGAATGCGGGCGAGCAGCTGTTTGCGGTAATCCTCGTCGATGCGTTCGCGCAGTTCCTTCATGTAGGCGCGGTCCGTTAGTTTGACTACATTGGTGCCCATCAATCGCTCCAGGCGGGCGCTGATGCGCGGCAAATTGAAGCTGTGGGCCAAGTTAATAAAACACTCCGGTTAATCAGTGCGCCCAAAATGTGACACAATAATTTAGTCGCTTTTTGTTGCCGTTTTAATTACTTTGCGTTGGCTTATAGTTAATATCCATAAAATATTTAATTCTTTTTATTTAGCTTTTTTTCCATAAGGGTCACGAACACACCGCGACTGGCGCTTTCGCGCTTGTAACTGTTGGTAACGAATGAGGTCGGCCACATATTTGGTTTCTATAGAGCTTCTAGTTCCTTGCCTTTACTGACTTTACTGCCTGATGGCTTAGGGTTTTTTTCCTTTGCTTTTTGCTATTTTGTTTCTTGCTTGCGAAACACCCGAAAGCGACGAGCACACAAGGACAGGAAGAACACCCACTCCGTGCCACCACCTAAATGTGCAAATTTGTCCAAGTATTTCTATTTGTAGACGGGGGAATACCCTAACCAAAGAGTTTATCTAAACTCATTTAAATATATACAAAAATATAGTATCAGAATTTGAAAGAAATTTTCGAGTTTATCTATACTTAAATATATTAAAATACGTATTTTATTAGGTCAGATACTTTTTTTACTCCAATAAATTTCGAATCCCATAGGGACTTGAATTATTTTATTAAATGAGGTCACCAAACCAAAAAAAGAAGTTAAATATATTTTAAAATATTAGTAACAGAAGATAAAGAAGTTTTTGAGTTTATCTAAACTAAGTCAAAAATATTAAAAATTGGAGAAACCACAATATATTTAAGAGAATACTAAGGTAGATCACTTAACTATTCAACGTTTCATATTCTTAACCTTTATTATAGCAATTATGTAACAATTTATATCTATACTTTAGTGTATTTAAAAAGTTGACTTAAACTTTTGCCGCATTTTTGTACTTTATTTTTTTATATCACTTTTGGTGCTTTTGGAACAATAGAAAAACATCCAACAATTGAGCGTAATTTTAGACATGCAGCGGGGAAATGGAACTGTGCGGGAGCGGTATGTTTATAGGTAAATATATATTATATCCTAGGTCGTCGTCTCAGTCAAATATATTTACGAAGCTTTTCAACAGACAGTCGTTTGCAACTATCATATGTTATACATATTTGACAGAACTCCATTTGATGTGTGCTCCACAATTTTTATTTGAAAAAACATATTGAGCTCATACATGCGATAGTAGGTAGTAGACACCATATTATCTTTAAATGGAGCCAGACATGATATGCTTGCTCTGTGCTTAACATTTGTTTTGTTGGGTGTGCAAGTATATTTCTTCGAAACTTTCTATATACTTTTATTGTTGCTGTGCTCGAGGAAACTGCGGGTGGCAATTAGTAAGGTATTATCCTGGGCTTATCTGCAAATTCGGTTTGCTTTTTTGCGCATAAGCATATTTGCAACATGGCGCACATAAATACGAGTATTTACCACGCCGCCGACTTTTGTGTCACTTGCTGCACGAAGCCAAATTTAAGCTGACAGCAGGCGGGGATGGGCCAATCGGGGAAATAGTAAACAGGGCCAACTTTGTGGCGAAATAATGCTAAATGACTTGAATGATATGGCCTGACTGAATGACTGACAATAATCACAGGCCACAACATTGCCTGACTAACGGGATATTTCTCTGATTCTGATTCTGACTGTGGCTTCACTTTTTGGTTTTGGTGCCGAGCCAGCAAAATAAAAAGTTTGTTGTTAAACGATTTGTGGCTGCTATTAAATTTAATGCGATTGGAACCGAAGTTAAATGCACTTTTAATTCTAGAGAAAAGGAAATTTGTATTTGAATTATATAAATGTTTACTTATGTTACTTATGCTTACATGATTTTCAGACTTGTTAAATTGTTGTTTGAAAATGATAAACATCATCAAATATAATACAAATAAAAAGCAAGTTCAACAGTCGCTAATATCAGGGAACAAAAGGTATTTCCTTATAGATAAATTATGAATGATTTATCCAATATAAAATAAAATAAAAGTATATACTAAAATATAAATTAACAATTAACCTTTTTAATTCTTAATAAGCAAAAATTATTTATTTAATTTAGAAACAAACAAAAAATTTAAAAAAGATACATTTTCGCACTCAATAATATATTGCCATTAAAATTAAAAAAATGTATATCATAGTAAATTAAAATAGTATACAAAAATCAGAGGTTAATCTACGCAATAAGTCATAATTAACATTATAGCGGCACAACATACAAATAAAAAAAATATAAAAAAAAACTTTCAATTTTAGTAGTCGCTAATATTACAGTATTTATTGTTACTATTTTCTTATGGTGAATTGAATGTTTTATTCCATTAAAATATTAAAATGAAAAAAAAGTATAAAAAATATTAGAAGATAATGTAGATAAGTCGCCATAAATAACATTTTAGCGACACAAAAAACGGTATTTATTACAATACGGTATTTATTGCAATTGTCCTATGGGGGAATTATATATTTAATCTTATGGATTGTAAAAAAAGTATATAAAAGCCGTAAGTATAAAAATCACAAGTAGATCTGCATAGCCCACCATAATACACAAATAAAAACAATCCAGTTTCAGCAGTCGGTATTTATCACATGGAAAATAAAAATATATATTTAATAGCACCAACTATAAAAATCACAAGTTTCTAGACCGTCATAATTAACATTTAAGCGGCCAAAACCTTGTTTATTTAATAGATACTTAGCAGAAATGTTAGTTGGCATTTTCACAGCCTTTAGCCGCGTTGCTTGGCATCCAATCGCAATCCTCTATATAGCTACCCACATGAACAAAATGGGTCTGACCTCTAACCCCACATGTCACATGGCATTAAAATCGCATATAGAGTGTGTGGTATGTTCGAGTGTACGAGGTAATAACCCGGAGCTGGAGCGCATTTATAAATCATGGCCCGCCTGTGCGTGCTTGACAGGCACAGGAACGGATGCAGTCAATGCTCAAATGTCACGGAGCGAAGGCGGTAATAAAAAGATTGCTGACATCCCCAACTCAGGCAATGCAGGAAATTTGACTATCATAGAAATGTTTCCGTTTCCTTGCCATTCAAATTCTTTGTTTTTTGATTCGTTTCGTTTCGTTTCGTTTCGATTTTTCCTTCATCCTTTACTGCAATTATTTAGTGCAGTTTCGAACAACAAACACAATACATGACATGACTGATTGCCCTGGAAGGGTATAATTTATGCATGTGGGCTAACTTATTGATACACCTACGATTGGAATTTCATTATCAATGCCAATGCTGGCGTAACACTCGACAATCAATCGAAACACGGTCTCGACCACGCAGACAACACTTAACTTGGCTAACAGCTTTCTTTGGCTATCACACACATATTGAAAATTGATTGAATTGAACTTTGATGACTTTGAAGTACACGAACACAATTTGAATGTCGTTTCGGATTGAAAGTGTCGTTGGGGTTAAGACATCAAAGCCCAAAACATTGTTGCTGTCTCAAATAAACGCGACTTTGTTCTATCTGCTTCGATTCAGCGTATATATGTCATTATTCACTTACACACTCAAGTATTCACCTCTTAAGCAAAGTAACTTATAAGGTAGAAGCTTAAATTTCAGTCACCCATCATTTCAAGATTCTGGGAAAGCTTAAAATAGTGAAATGTGATAAAAGTATTTGTTAGGTGAATGTGAAAGAAATTGGAATAGTCGTAATACATTTCAAAATCATGATATTCTAGGAATTTCTAAGCTTTTATAAATTGCTTTTGGGATACTATGATGAACTCTTCTCTCTGAACATAACACTTTCGAATGTAGCCAATGCCTAACTAAAATTGGAGTTTTAAGCAAATCCTTTGGTCTTGTCTACCTATGATTTAACCGATTTAGATGTTATTATCTCCCAATGATCTACTACACTTGAAATACATAAAAAGTGTCCGTTACGTTAACCATTTTTTAATAATATAATATTCCTTTATTTTGATATGTGATTTAATCGATTTATTTCTTCCTATTATAGTAACTATTAATTAAACACATTTTCTCTCCAGTAACTGTCTTATTTATATTCAAAATGTGACTTAATTAGCACGCTCTCTTTCTCTTTCTCTCTCTCTGTCTCTTTCTCTCTCCCTCCCTCTTCCTCTAACTGTATGACAAGCAATATTAGTTTACTGAGGAACAATCGAGGGGAAAGAAAACGGAAGTCTTTTTCTACTGCAGCGCCTAATTGAAAAACGAAGTCGAACTGCCATAAAAGTGACACTGGCAGCTAGCGGGGAGAGCGAGAGAGAGAGAGCTGCTGGTGGAGCGCCTAGAAATATGCAACGTTAATTAATGCGAGAGACGTGCATAAATTTCCGAGCACTTGACATTAATGTCTTTGCCCCAACTCGTTTGCAGCGCATTAAACTTGATAATTGCAACACGTAGTGAAAGAACAAAAAGTGTTGGTAATTTGCCAATCCAATTATATAGTTGCATATATATCGTACATACAATCTGCAAAATAATTTCCCAGAATTTACCTCTCGAGCGGCTCCAGTGTGCACTGCACAAAATCGAACAGAAAATCGTCTTCAATTTCCAGAGGTGCAGCATTTTTGGATTTGGGACGCCTCGAGGTGCTGCTGCGGCTGCTGGCCATTTTGTATTGCCCATAATTTGGCATATGTCGACTATCAGGCTATTAGAATAAACGAAGGAGACCAAGTGGTTATTTGCAGAGCGCGGCATTAATATCAACGACTTGCGGCACTTGCAACCGCCAGCGGCGACTGTCGAATGTGAATGCGGGGGATTCTTGTTTTGTTTCGGGTTCGCTTTCTTTTTTGAAGCTAAAACACACACACACACAGAAACACACCTTTGCACAACACATATGGCAACAGAAGGGTCGAGTTTGGCCTGCGATACATTTTAACCATGTCGTGTTTCATAATGCCTGATACGGAGCCCAAGTCGAGGCAAGAGCTCTTCCAGCTCTCGCATTGGCCAAGTGGGCGTATTATTCTCTTTGGCATCGCATGTTGAGCTAAGCGTTTAATGTTTGCCTTAATGACATGACACCAATGTCAATATTATGACAAACACACAACGTTCTATGTCAACAAGTTCGCATTTTACACTGTAACAAAAACACTTACCGACTCTCAAACACAATACAATAGAAACAATTGTTCAACTTACTCTTCACATGTTACAAAAAGTTCGCATCTCCGATTTTTAATCATTTATTTTTAAGTACAGCTTCAAGTACACATTCAGAGAATACAATGAAAGAATCAAATGCTCTTGAGAGAGAAAAAACCACGTAAGAAAGGGTGAGATCATTTCAAGTAAAATGTCTGTAAGTGTAAGAAGAGACTAAGCCCTAATGAGAGAGAGAGATTTCACATACAACATACACTCAGTCTTGTAAAAAATATTAAATGCAGAATAAGCAATGATAATATTATATTTTTCACTCTCTTAGCTTTACATATGTATAGCAGTACTATAGCAATACTAGTTTTTACTACAAAGCATGGGTCATTTAAATGACCATATATCAATTATGTTAAGCAACTGTGTTAATCGATATCAAGGACCAAGTATAGAAGTGTGTCGAGCAACTCTGCTGATTCTGGAATAAGAGCTTCGATGAGAGTTAAGCGACGATAAGAAAAAATAGGCAACTATTACTAGATATGCAATATTTAAGTTTTTTTCGGCAGTGCATAAAATGCCAATGCTTGAAAGCTTTTTAGGTGACAACTCTATTTCTATAATCGTTCGTCTATGGCAAACGTAGCAGTACGAAACAGTATTTGCAGTTTCTCGACTTTCATTTACTTGCTGCCAGATTTTACGACTATCATCGCCGTATTTTATCGAATTGTATCATATGTGGTTCTTTATTACGAGCCCCTGCCGCAAAGAGTTTCACATTACGGCTGTGGTACTGTGAGGGACCGTGTGCTGAAACCAGATAACAATTTGGCTTTATGGCCAGGTTTCATGCCAGCCAGTCATACAATAATTCCCTCTAATCGACATTGAGCGCAGAAATTGAGCAAACACTTTCCGTTCGCCATGCAAACTTGTTGGCCACTGTCGAAGGCTTACACCCGGGGGAAGTGAGGTGCCCTTTACCGTTGCCAATATGTATTTTTCGTGTGGCAATCTATCGTGCTGCGGCTGCCTTTTTGTTTTTGTTTTTTTCTCAAACTTTAAGAATGGCGACTGACTGCTTAAATTACAGCCTCAGACACCGAACAAATAGCTCGTGGCCACAAAGTTGCATTTCCATTGGGCAAACGTGTCCGTTGGCACCTTGAAAATCACAGCAATATCCAATTCAATTCACTGTTTGTGAATGCTGAAGGGAATAATTGAATTGCCAACAGTGTATAATTGCAGACAAACTAATAATGTTCAATAATAGAGGAATTGTGCGCTGTTCCACTTTATATCTGAGAATACATTTTTGTATGTGCTTAAGAGCAGAATATATGCTGGAATTATAGAAAACATCCAATCCAAGAAATTCTTCAGTACTGTTCACAAAATATTTCACTCTCCCTTCAAAGTCTATCTTTAAAATTTATGTAATGTATCAGCTAGTCAACTTCAAATACAAGCAGACTGTCTTGCCGTTCAGATATTTTGAAATTTAAAATTCTATGTTTTCTTGTTCATTTTGTTATACAATGCTTTGCGGCACTTTATCAATTCCGCTGTGGCAATAATATGCAGCTGCCTCTCCTCGAGATTATGTTTGTTTTGTGAAGCACTGCTCCCGGCTGCTTAGAGAACCGCCTTGACGGTTCACTCACTGAGCTGTCCTCAGGGTCACGTCGGATGTGGTTCACCATAAGTTGAAGGTGCATTTGGTGTGAAAAATATTTTCTTTCAAATGCATATTTCATTTTTCTTATGAATTTTTATATTTTCTTCAAAGTGTCTAGTAGCAGTTCAGAAAGCTCGCACTTTGCTGGTTTGTGTATTTGCTAAGCTTTAGAAAGCTCTCGAATATCGATGTAGACTGTAAACAAGTCGAGTTACTTTGCACTTATTGCTAAATATTACTTATCAGCTAGTTTCGAGAGTGTTCACGGTTTATTATGAGTTCAATTTTTGGATCAGTCGAAAGTCGAAGGGCTGATTTATTTTTTGATATCGAACTTAAACTTTTTCGAAATTAAGCTGCATTAATAAATAAAAACTGTATTAATCTAGAATCTAACTAATACCGAAAAGATATTACTAATAATTTGTTTGGATGGAGATTTTAAATGAACTCCAACCAAAAGTCGTATTTCGAAATTTAAATGCCGACCCTTTTAAATATCCTGTCCTGTTTTGACGAAAATTTAATAATTAAAAAATTTCACAAGTGAGTTTCTCCGGAAAGAATCTTCTCACAAGTTATTCTCCATAATGATAACTGTATAATTCTTTAATTCTTACGTGCACTTGACCAGATCCTGTAGATCATCTGAAGTAAGGGCGTACTCTGCATCCTGTTCCGGTGTACTTCGTTGCCTCCGGCGATTGCGACTGCGACGCTTACGTCTTGGAGCCGTCGTAATGGAATCGGCGCCCGGAATTCGCATGGCCAGATTATCATTGGACAGAGCACTGGCTCTACGCGTGGCTATCGCAGTGGCAACAACAGCCGCAACACTATTCGTAACACGATGGTCCTCATATTTGGCAGCTGCATTCCCTGCTCCACTGCTTTTGGCGGCTGCCTCTGCTTTGGTTCTCTCCGCGTAGCTATCCCTGCGCCACGATGGCGTCAGAGTCCGTATTAGATGCTGTGTATCCGCAAATCCCTCATAGTTGTACCGCTTGCGTAAACTCAAACCGGAGAGATACTCCAAAGTTTGCCACACATTCATCTTGTTTGAACGGTAACGCGGCTCGTTGTCGACTGACCAACAATCGTTGCGTGCTATCCTCTGGGCCAGGAGCATCGTAACCGTCGCACAACCTCCGCCCGCCGGATTCGCTGGCAGCGCCCATTCATCGGAGTCGCAGCGCGCAACAGTGCCATCAGCAGCAGCAGTGGCAGCAACAGCAGAAGCAGCAGCACCAGCTGTGAGTGGCATGTGGATAACTGTAACAGTTTTCCTATGCCACGCAGCAGACAGCAGGGAAGCAGCACCTAGTCGAAGTCGCGTAAAAGTGCTGTTGATTTTGGCTTTTTAAAAGCAAGTTTTTGCTTTGCGAAATGATTCGTTTTCAAGCCTAGCTGCATATATCTGATATTTTTTTGTCCGTTTTTTTTTTAGTGAACTCAGAAAAGGATATTTTGGAAAACTACATTCGAACTTCTCTAAGTCGATTTTCTATATTTTTCTATATCCTCTCTCTCTGTAACTAAGAAACTTAATTTGTGAATTAATAATGTTTTCGAGAGTTGTAGATCAGATTTAAATATCGTATTTAAATATGCTTCCCTAATTTCTTTTTAATCTAAAATATGTTGATAGAACGAATTTCTAACAATTCTTAATAAAATGTTTATCCATTTCTAGCCTTATATTTATTTTGTTGGCTTTTAAATTTTGCAAATTATATTTAAATATTTTGCTCAATCTAAAAATAATGTTCAGAGAAGTTAGAAAAGTTTGACTTCATATCTAACAAGTCCTCTAAAAATGTCTTAATTTTTGGCTAGAAATGCTGGCAACACTGTTGGCTACGTTTAGCGAGTTCACGTCCACAGTTGTTGTTGTTGTTGTTGTTGCTACTTTTTGGCGAGCGTAAATTGAAATGTAATTAAGTTTCGTTTAAAAAACTTTCAGGCCTGCTTTCGGGGTCAGGTGGAAGACTCTCGCGTGCGACGCCGCTGACGGCCAAACTTCATTTGAGACCGTAGCCAGCTGCAAACCGGTCGGAGTCTTAGTCAAGTAACCCAAAAAAAATAAAAAATAAAATAGCAAAAAAGTAAAGGGATGAGCCACTCTTCCAATTTGCAGTTGCGTGGCGCGTATCGTGTTTACTGTTGCCATATATGTAGAGAGGGGTAGTGGTATTTGAGGTGTTTGGGAGAAGGGGGAGGGGGCACCTATTCAATTCAGCACCATTAAAAATAATATCATTCTGATTGAGTGACGCGCCGCTTAAGTACTTTCTTTTGTCCCGTACTGGGTACTGACACCATTTCCGCTTTTGATTTTGATTTCCCTTTTTATTGAACACGCAAAGTGTTCAAAAGCTACACTTATTTCCTCCCAACCACAACCATGCAGCCGCCTGCCCCCAAACCGAACTTCATTTATCGCCATTAGTAGCGATAGCAATGCGGCTACGCAGCTCAATGGAGCCTTGATTTGTAAGACCCCTAATGGTGGGTAGACCTCTAGCAACCAAGTAACCCCATTGTACCGACATTTCAATGGTACAGCTCGGCATAGGCATTTAGTATGCTCAGGCATTGTGCCAGCATAGAGGTAAAGTTCTGATGTAGTCTTTAACCTCGATAAATATAAATGCAAGTTTTAGCCTAATGACTATTTTCTCAATGATGTAAATATTGGAATATTTAAAATATTTTCATTTATATTTAGCTATATGCTAATACTAATAATAATATTAATACTAAGACACAAGATTTTAATTAAAAGTATGTGATTTTTAAACCATATGTAGATTAATTTTGTTTTATTATTTGTAAATTTAAAAAAGAAAACAGATTTCTTTGCGATTTTCATAAATTCAAGTCAGGCTTGCTGATTTCTTTGTCGTTTTAGTTATTTGTTATTTACATAAAAAAAAGCACTGAGACATTAAATTTAATTTTAAAATAAAGCAGTATTGAAATTATTAACTCCATTGCAGTAAATACAATAGAAATACTGTTCTGCGACTGCTACAAAGCAATAGCAGAGCCAAAACCAGATAACTGAAATGAATTCAATCTGTTCTTCTTTGTCATTTACAAGAGCAATAGCAGTATCAACATCAAAAAAATGTCCATTGTGCTCTCTGTTGTTGTACCCATATTAGAAGGAGCGGGATCAGAGATAGAGAGAGTTGCAGCCGAATTGTACAGCTTGTGCTACCACAATAGCAATTTCATTTTTATTTTGCTCTTTGGCTGTTAAAATAAAACCTTGTTAGCGAAAACTAAAAAATACGAAGGAGCAAAGCATTTTATAACCACTGAAGAAAGCCCTTTAATAAAAAAACACCATTCCAAGCGATTTTCGTGAATTCAAGTGAGGCTTGCAGATGTGCATGTTATTAAAGTTTAGTCTGTTTTGCTCTTTTTCTCTCAGTTCACTCTCTTTTTAATATATTTATAAGAATAATCGTCTACATTGGTTTTTATGCCTTCTATATCTTTCATTGTCTCTCACGATTTCTCTCGATCTTATATACTTTAACCCTAAAGGGTATCTGCAAGTTGAACACAATATTAATATTAATAATATTAATATTAAATAGCTCCTTAAGAGGTGAATTTATTGGGTGTATCAACTCTGATCTCAACCTTGATATAAACACCACAATAACACTTCAGATTGTCCACATACAACACAATACGATAATCGACCTACATATATATATATATATATATATATATGTATCTGAAGTAACGACTATCCAGCCAATTACTTGGCAAACTTTTGCTGGCAGGCTGTCCAAAGGGCTGCGTTACCTTCGGGTAACTTTTGCCATCAATCTAAACGCTTCGTTAGCATCGCGTGACTTGTGCGGCATATATATAGTTATGGCAAATATTCAAGCTTTCTCTCACTTCACGAAATTGAAGATATTACGAAAACGAAAAGTTAGCTTCAAGACTATTCAATGAACTGATGCAATGACCCATGCATATTTCTTGCACATTCCCAACTTTAATTACACTTGGCATATATAATTCTAGGTGCGGTGTGGTCATAATTTCAAAGCTATCATATGGCATGAAATAATAGTATATTGTTGAGCGAATGGAATTTTAATTGAATGAAATTTGCATTAGCGCCAGTTCGTGCCAAATGCAGCCCACATATAATATTGTAATAATATAATATATATATATATGTATTTACATATTGAATACTTACGCAACAACTACATCGGGATCCTCCCACCATTTCTTTTGCGTGGGTGCCAAACGCAAACTCACCTGACGCCAGTGATTCTTGTGTACCACCTGGGTGACGATAGATACTCACATTACTAATTCCAATCATCTTAATTATATAAAATTTTTCACATACCCGATACTTTTTGGGGTCATATGCATTTTGATCCTTTTCGTTGAAGACCAGACGCGCCATTTTCGTTTGTTCTAATCTATGCCTCCTCACGAAGTCTACACAAAGTTGTTATAAAAAAGTTTAGCTTTATATTGTGTTTATATAATGCTTTAATTGTATTTTTTCAATCTTGACGTAAGATTTCGTTTTGACAACTTTCTTAAAGGTGAAATTGTTTTTGCTCATCATATATCATATAAATCTAATCAAGCAAAGGCCATAACTATTTATCCCAAGCCGTTATATGTCATAACTTCTTTTTATCAATATTATGCAAATATATTCTACAGATTAAGTTATCTTTCCATTAGATCAGCCAACATTCTTTCTTAAGTGCGTTCAAGTCTTTCCATTCAAATCCAAATCCTACAATATTTTATTAGCTATTTGTTACACTCATAAAAAAATCACCATATTTTGCCTTCTTATTCAGAAAGTACATTTCTAGAATTGAAGCTTGTCGTTTTGTAAAAACCAGTGTTTGAATTTCTAAATTTCAGGGTGGAAAATTCAGAAAAAATATGTCTAATTTCCAGGGTGTTTTCTATATGTATACATAGAATAATTTAGTTTGTAAAAACGTATGGAGATTAGAACCCGAGACCATGCAGCAGAACACTTAGATAGCATTCAAGAAGGGAAATTGCATTGCAATTTTTTCTAATTTCAGAAAGATTTTTTTTTAAAAATCTGGTTTTGCACTTGTACTTTTTAGAAATGCATTTCTAAATAATAGAATATATATCTAAAAAATATATACAGGGAAAACATCATATTTTAGTTATTGCTAAATAAATAAAAATGTTTTCTTTTTTGAGTGTAGCTTAATGGCAATTTAACTAAAGCGTTGAGTTGGCAAAATCTTAACTTCAGCGCAAACACATTGAAAAAATGCTGATGAAATCTGAACTTACTGGCCACATGTAACAATTGTGTTGAGCTGCTGTTGTGATTGTTGCTTGGGTGTGTGTGAGTATGTGTGTGTGTGTGTGAGTGTGTGTGTGTTTCAATTGGCAGGTATTACGAGAGCAAACTCGCACATGTGTGTTTGAATTGATTGACCGCAGCAAATCGAAGTGTTTGTCGTTTGTGGTGGCGTTTATACATTGGTGCTTGTCAACTGCTTTGGCTAATTGTCTTGCCAATGGCTCAAAGCAGTACGTCTGTAGGCCGTGGTCAATCGAAGGTCAAGGGGATGGGAGGGGCGGGTCCACATATGTATCTGTATCAGTTTCCGCATTAGCTGCAAGCATTGTCTGAGAACTGGATTTGGCATGGGCTAGAATCATGAATCGAACCAGAATTTGTCTCCGGACTGTTGGCACTATAAAAACCCAACCAACCGGGACAGATGTCAATTAGTAACGTTTCAATCGTCACACAGTTCACAGAAGCTAACATGAAGGTGAGAGAGAATGAGAGCTGAGGATAAAGGAGCTGAGACTTAAGCCACCATCTTCTTCCTTTCTGTATTACAGTTCGCCGTTGTCGTAGTCTTGTTCGCACTTGCCTGGGGCGTCAACAGTTCGGTGGTGCCACTGATCGCTGGTGTTCATGGACCCGCTTTGCTGCTCGGTGCACCCGCTGTTGCCGGCTCCGTAGCCGTGCATGCCTCCGCTGTGCACGCTGGTGTGCCAATTGCTATCTCTCCAGCTGGCCCTGTGCTCATCCAATCCGCGCCAGCAATCGCGCATGCCTCTCCCATTGTTTTGGCTGCAGCCCCAGCACCGGCTGTTGTTGCCGTCGCCGCCGCGCCTGCCTCGTATGTGGCCAAGACCCGGGGTGCAGTCCATGTCGCCCCACTGCCAGGACATATTCAGAGCGCCGCCTCCGTCAATCTGGAGCCAGCACCAGGCACCTTGTAAGCACGAGCTGATTGAGCTACCATTTGGATTACAACAACACCAGACCTGCCTTTGACCTTGCCATCGATTTGTTTTTAGTTTGCGCTAATCTTTAAGTTATGCATTCCTTTGTTTATTTCTATTTCCCGAATGGTTTTCCTACTTTCCCCCATTTCACACAACTTACTGCCGCCAATCTAAGTCACAATCCTCGTTTCTAATCAGCAGCTGCTCACCTTTAGGCAACTGCCTAACGGTTTTCCTACGCTCTACTTATTCTGGTCTACTTTATGAATATATCTATCTATTCCTATCGATCTGTTAACCAAATGAAATTCTCACACACAAACATACCTTCACTGTTGTCATATAAAAAATTGTTTCTAAATAAAACATGTTTAAAATGAAAATCTAGTTTTTAATATATATACATATATGTATATGTATACTATATATCAAACCAATTTAAGGGAAGCTTGTTAGCATAAATCGATTGAATCAAGATTAAATTAAATTACTGTGCTTGTTTACTATCACAGATCTGATCTATGTATATTGTTAATCGATTGAACAATCTTAAGCCAAGTTTTGTCTTGAGTACAAAATCTTGTAAATTCAAGATTTGCAATCTTGCTTTGCCACATTGTAATTAATCAATTGGAATTATAGTTTAACAGATAGCTCATGCAAAGTTGTTTCAGCAGTAGCTAAATACCGTTATTTCTACACCTTCAGCTAACTTGTTGCGAACTATGTAGTATATGTACATATATTTAACAGAGAGATAGAGAGAGAGAGAGAGAGAGAGTTACCTAAGCTAAATTGGAGCAGGGCAAGTTGACCTTGATTGCAACTAGTAAAATTTATGGCAAATGTTTGCCTTATTTTTAATCTTGATATTGCCGCGTGCTAATTTTGCAAACTCTGAGGTCAGCATTAATATTGTTGTTGTTGGTGTTATATGTATACATACGTCATGTTGGCACTTAAGACCATAAATCTTGACGGGCCAGTGTTGGTTAGTCTACACGTGCTTCCAGCGGTCTTGTCCATAACTAGAACTGGAACTGGAACTGCAACCGTAATTTGCAATATTATAATAATAGCATTTTATAATATAACTATTTTATATTAATAGCTTTCTTATGTAATCAATTCAAGCTTACATAACGACTTACTTGAACTCATAGAAAAATTCAATGAATCATTTGTAGTAGGGCTAAGTTAATTGAATTGCAATTAATGCCTTTGCGACGTGACATATATTCGCCATACGTTGTGATAATTGTCAGTCATTAAAATGGGTAAATAATTAACCTATTAAATGATTAAAATACGATTAATTCAAGAAACGAAATAATTTATGCAAGGGCGTGACGTTTAATAATGAGTGGAAAAATCCATTCTTTACATTTGCATCAACAATTCTTAATACAAAAATTAAGCATTTTAAATATTAACGGCGTGTGCAACTTTTCAGATGAATTTCGCTAGTTCAATATAAATTATAGAGATACACATATCGATATTATTCATATACACTATCGATATCTAAATAAATATGAGAGTAATCTATATTAAGTTAACAGCTGTTAAGTTTAAATTTCACTAAAATTCTTAAGCTAACTTATCAGGTTTTCCCCGCTAAATCATCGGTGCAAGCAACTTTAAGCATTTGGCATTCGCTTTTATCTGTAAAAGCGTCAAGTGAATTGTTCTCTGACAAAACCAGCTATTGAGCAGTTTTACTGAACAGTGTCCACTGTTAGTAACAGTGCACAAAACTGTAAAGTTTCGTAGATGCCAAAAACATATGTTTTTACACCGCGTATGAAATTTAGTTATCAATTTAGCAAGTGCTCTTATATTTGGCGATTGCGTGTGGGGCTCTGCTCCCACAAATAAATAAATATGGCTAAAACCTATAACGCAAGACCGGCTGGCTTTGAGTCTGACGACGAAGAACTCGATTACATGCTGGCCAACATGAAAATCAAACGTCTCGAAGATATTACAACAGGTATGAAGCAAAAAAAAAAAACACTTTATTCAGCTTTTTTTTTTGCATAGATCATTGAATAAACTCTAAAATTATGATCATTATAAATATAATGCAAAATCTTTCTCAATAGGTGCTGGTATAAATGGTGATTTCGACGCCACGCTGGACTCCGAATCGCAGTTATTCTTCACTGTATTCCGCGAAAAGTGGAACATGCACAGCAAGTGCAAATCATCGCCTTACATGAGACAGGATCTAATCAATGCACTGATGCGCCACCAAAATCCCATGCTAATGGCTCTCAAACTATTCGCCAACTGTCCCGACAGCAGCAATGTGAAGAACAAGAGTCTGTCGCACTTTGTGCTGGACACGGTGTGCAAACTGCAGTCGGATAAGCCCCAGTTGAGTGATCATTGCGATGACAACACAAGCATGATTGCCTTTCACTTTGTGAAGACGACTGGACTGCAGTCGTTGAATAATGCCATGGTGCAGGCATATCGCATCCATCAAATACGCGAATTACTGGTGCCCAAGCTGCGCGAGATGCTCGACAGTGGTTTCTACAAAGAGGTTGCCCAGTGGACAATCAATTTGCAGTTAACGCATCAATTTGATATGATGGAGTTGGCCTTTCCGCTAATTGCGCAGGAGAAGTTGCCGCTGGCCGAAGAGTACCTGGAACAGGCGACCCATCAACGTCTGCCATTCGTCAAGTTTCTCGACTCTCTGCTGCACAAGGAGAAATCCGTGATTGAGCTATGTGAAAATATCCTAAGGTGCTCAGACTCGTATTTATTTATCGTATGATATTTAATCTGCTTTGTTTTTTGTAGTGGCTACAAGAATCTGAAGGTGTCGCATCATGTGATGAGCTATCGCCCCGTCTCAAAGATCGTGGCACGCCTAGCCAAGAAATACGAGTTCGATGACTCTATTACGCCTAACTACAAATTCACAAAGACCTGCAGCTACTTACATTACCTGTACCGCGAATACGAAAAGTCGCGCATCAATCTGGCCAGCTTCCGGGAGTTGGTGAGCGTCCATGCCTATGACTATGCACTACAGGTGGACTTTGTCAGCTATCTGGCGGCAGCAACTGTGCTCAGTCCGAATGCATCGGAGGCCGTCTATTGGCACAATGAGTTCAAGCTGCTTCCTCAGGATTGTCCGCACGAAATCAAATCCCTAATTTCACAAAAGAAACAACACCAACCACAGCAGCAACAACAGCAGCAGCAGCAGCAGCGACATCAAAAATCCATGGAGCAAATCCAAGAGACAACGTCTGAAGTGTACCTGAGCATGGATCTGCCGGATGAATGCCTCATCATTGTAGATACAGCGCCGATATTCGAGCGTATGCTGCAGCATCTACAGCGTGAGCAGATCATCTACATGGACTCGGAGTGGATGCAGAACGTCTGCGTACAGAATCAACTCTGTCTGCTACAGATTGCTACCACGCACAATGTGTACCTCATCGATTGCCTGGCCAAGCAGGCGCTGCACGAAGATCACTGGCGTGCCCTGGGTGCCACTGTCTTCAACAATGTGAACATTCTCAAGGTGGGCTTCTCCATGCTCAACGATCTGTCGGTGCTGCAACGTTCGCTGCCACTGCAGCTGCGTCTCCACATGCCGCATCATTATCTCGATCTGCGCACCGTTTGGCTGGAGCTGAAAAAGCAGCGCCATGGCATCGAGTTGCCCTTTGGCAATCTCAATCGTGCCGGCGATGCACTCACCGATTTAACCATGCTTTGTCTGGGCAAAAAGCTAAACAAGGCCAATCAGTGCTCCAATTGGGCAAATCGACCGCTCCGACGCGAACAGATTCTATATGCAGGTGAGTAAAATGAACTCTTCAATATTACAATAAGAATTGTCAAGACATGCTCTTAAACAAATATGCTTACCAATGATTAATAATTGTAGCAGACAAAACTAAATGGTATAGTTTAAACACATCTGCTCCTCTATTGGTAACGATCGCATCATCGATATCGATCGATATAAATTGATATCGATTACATCTGTTAGGTACAGTGCTGCATGTTATGTTACAATGTTATTACAACCTTTATTCTATGGCAATATTTTAAATTTAAAATCACTGCTCAAGCCAAAAAATTACATATTGTGAATCAATTCTTTTTACTTATTTATAGCTATTGATGCACGGTGCCTGCTGCACATCTACGACTGTCTAACAGGCTGTGTGTCTGATATTAATTTGATTATTGAGAAGAGCATTGCCAGCAACAATTTCCTGAGGCGTGGCGGAAATAACGTGAAATAAGTGTAAATCTCAATGGTAGTTCGGACAAACGTATTGAATTCTAAAAAGCACCGCATATTATTAGTTTAAAGTTAATGTTATGGAATGAGAGTATTTGAATTATATACACAATAACAAAATAGATCAGAACTTTATTAACAATGCGAGAAAATTTTATTTCTTATCTTAACATGTGCAAATATCAAAATGAAGCTAGTTTTAAAGGTAAAATAAAAAAGTTAAAAAGTACAAAGCTATATTAACAAAAATAGAGCAGAAATTTATTAAAACTGCGTAAATAGTGCTGGACAAAGCATCGTAAAAATGCTGTAATTATCGAAAGATGGTTAGATAGCATGGAACTGATATGATATGAGGTCATTGAAAAAGCTTTCAGTCACACAATAATATAATGCTGGGCGTAATGCTTATGTCAAGGCATGTGCATAAGTACTATTCCAGTCCCGATCGAAAATGTTCTGTAAATCTTTGCGTATCGAAGCCGTCATGTCGGGCACAGTGTCCTTTAAGACAAGGCCAATGCCAGCGGTGTCTGTGAAATAGTCACCAGACCAATTGGAGGTGCCAATATACGCCACTCTATCGGTCACCATATACTTGTTGTGATTCACCCGCCCATAGGGAATTCGCTTCTGATCCTCATCGGCGGGCACAATAAAACGACGCTTTAAAGATGAATGAGTAATAAAATAAATATAATGTAATACATTTTTACTCACAATTTCAATGTTCACATGACGATTGCTCATGGTGAGATCTTGAAGTGAGCGCAGATAGTGATCCATGCTAGCATCGGAATGTTGCCACAAGGAAATGAGCATCTTAACGGCCACACCACGCTCAATGGCCGCCGAGCGTAGGGCGTTATCAATGGCCGGCCAGAACTGAAGCTTTTGTCCAAAGACAATGAGCGGATAGTAATCCATGACAGAAATGTGCACAAATTTCAAAGCCGAGTTTATCGAATTCAAAATGGCATCTAGATCGTGAGTACGTCCGAGGGCAGAAAGGGGCGGAGGAGCACTGGATGCGAATGCCTGCATTGTGTACTCCTTGTTCACATTCAATAGCATGGGCTGCTCCTGGTTGTAGTCAGTTCTGTAATCATAGGGCCAGGAGGAAGGGATGCGTGCATCGGCATTACTGCCCAGATACCAGTACGCCTTGAATATCTTGGCCAAATCGCTAGTTAGCTGCGGACAATTTTGAGCCAAGACGCCCAACTCCTTGACCTGCGTCAAAGCGCGCCAATCCATGTTGGCGCTGCCCAGATAAAAGTGCTTATTGTCGACAATCCAGAGCTTTGTGTGCAGAATGCCACCGCCCAGATACTTGCGAAAATCCAGTGATACCACCTTGGCGGCACCAAAGCTCTCCAGTATTTTAGTGTCCAAATTGGGAGACACAGTCGAGGGTTCGCTTTGAGCAATGCGGATCTTTATCTTTGGACTCCCGCCAATGGAATCTCCCCCGTTAGCTAGAAGACGGTTGAAAATTTGCTCACCGGGCTCGGCGCTGCTGTGATTGAATCCCGAATCCTCTCCCCGCATTGTCCAGTAGAAGGAGCCAATGTCCAGGGTAGAATTACCGAGATCCAACAATCGTTGCCACGCTTCAAAGGTGCTCATGAACTTGGGGCTATTTGGTGTATAATTCAGGCCAATGGGTATGGACTCGACCAGGCTTATGTTGCAATCGTAATGCTGGTTATCAAGTCGATTTTGCGTGGACCGCAGCGCCAACGGTTTAGGATGGAACGCGGAACCGGCTAGAAAGAGCAACAGAAATGTGGATAGCAGGAACATTTGCAGTGCATGCACATTGCCCCTTTGCATATTCCGATCCGGGGCATTTTCAACGTCATCGTCGTGGTTGAGCAGCGGTTCACCGGCTTTGTACATTCTCTTGCAGTTATCTAATACTATTTATGCCAGTTTTGCCAATTATCGTGTTCTTTATTTCACAAGTGTATCCTTATCGCAAGCCTTACAGCAATTGTGATTCGACAAGTGTTAAAAAATTAGTATTTCGCCGCGATACTTAAACTAGTATCGATATCTAGCAATCCGTTGCAAAACTTTTCAAGTGCTATGTTAACTTTTTATTTGTGTGTCGTGTCTAAGCCGATTAATCGTAGATTTTGGCGATTTTTAATGTTATCGAACGAGCTATAAAATTGCGGCATTTGCATTCATCATTGGCCATCACAATTCGAATGCAAAAGTGATGAACAGCGATCTGAAGAGTAAAATTGAAGCCTGCTGTCGCACGGCTGAAGACTTCACTCGACTCTACTATGCAACCTTGGACAATCGGCGAGCTCAGATGGGTCTCTTGTATTTAGACGGCGCAAACTTAAGCTGGAACGGCAATGGCGCACATGGTCGTGATACAATTGAGAAATTCTTGAAGGAGTTGCCAATGTCTCGCCATCAGATGACAACGCTGGACGCCCAACCCATACTGGATCCCTCAGTGGGGGACCAGATGACATATACGATATTGGCCAGTGGAACGGTTAAGTTTGCTGATCACCCCGTGCGCAATTTTCAGCAATCCTTTCTGATAACCGCCGAAAATGACAAATGGAAAATATTCTCTGATTGTTATCGCATACAGGAGCCATTTTAGTTAGTAGCAGTTTAAAGTTAATAAACAAATTAGGCATAGAAAAATCAATGTGTTCTTTAAATATCGATTAGTTATCGATTCCTTTATTTGCAAGCAACAACAAGCCATTTCTAGGCCAAAAACAAATTACGATTGTGTCAACCCCTCCAATTATCGATCCTTTCGCTCATGCGAGACATAAACGACAATCGCCTTATCGATATTTATAATAATAACAGCTGTTTTACATAAACATTTCTAAAACAGGCAAAATGTTGCAAAACATTGGGCTTTTAAACCGTAGCAGGTATGCCAAACATATTACAATCTGATGCAAATAATTATTTTATTATTGACTAGGATAAGTCAGGCACTTGTCAGCGTGCTATCGAGGAACATCAGTTTATACAATGGCTCCCAAAAACAGCAACAACAGAGCGCAGAAACTGAGCGGGAAGTCAAACATCATGAAAATTATGCCGCCGAATGGTGGAACAAAAATGGTCCAATGGCAGCGCTGCATGCTTTAAATGAAATCAGGTAAGTGGCTGATAAATCAATTGATATACATACTATAAAAATTGATTTATAGAGTACCCCTAATACGCGATGGAATTGTGGCTCGTGGCAATGTTAAACTCCATTATATAAACACAACAAAAGTGTTGGATGGCCAACGCATATTGGAAGTGGGCTGTGGCGCTGGGCTGCTGACGGAGCAACTGGCTCGCCTGGGGGCTCAAGTAACTGGCATTGATCTGGGTGAAGAGCTCGTTAAGACGGCACGTGCTCACCTGAACACTTGCAGCCCAGAACTCAGCTCGCGAGTCCAATATGAAGCGGAACCAATTAATCAGCATGCAATGCAGAATTATGAATCCTACGATGCGATTGTTTTGTCCGAAGTGCTAGAGCATGTCGACGATAAGGTGGCGCTGCTTAACTCCTGCTTGCAAACACTAAAACCGGGCGGCTCCATTTTCATCACCACCATTAATAAAACGATACCCATGTGGCTGGGTGGCGTTGTCCTTGGCGAATATGTGCTGAACTTGGCTCCAAGGGGCACACATCACTGGGACAAAATGATAGCGCCTCTCGATGTGCAGCGCATATTGGATACGAGTAAGGATTAGATCATAAATATAAGGCGAGCAATCTTTTTGAATTACTCCTCTCGTTGCAGTGAATTGCCAGACGGTGCTGGTCAATGGCAGCACCTACGACTTTTGGCGCAATACTTGGCGTTGGATAAACTCCACACAGCTGTGCTATGCGCTGCAGGCGATTAAACAAAAGCCAGACGAATGTGCCTGAGTTCATTTACTGTATTTTATTAACTAAGTTATTAAAGTAAAACGTTAACATTATATACCGCCATCGTCCTGGCGTGGCTTTTTAAATTGCATCTTCTTCTGATTGGATTTGCGCTTGTTGAAATCATTCCTCGCTGCCATCTTTTTTTGGATCGTTTTGCTTAGGGCCGTTGCTTGATTGGCATAATAGGTTTCTGCCATTTGCTCGTCGTTAACCTCGGTTAGTTGCTCGGGTTTCGTTTTGCCCTCATTTTCGGCCCGCTCCAGCTCCAGCAGGCGTTCCAGTTCAGGATTCATTCCTCGAAAACTAAGTCGTCCATCGCTGAGACCCGCACAAATCGAATAACTGGGCTCGATTATAAAATTTGAATTACTATTGAGCATCTTTTGGTTTAGTTCATTCGAGTACAGGGCTCGGCTCTGCTCGTCATCATCTTCCTTTTCCACTTTGGCTTTGGTGCGTTGCATGAACTTCATATCCAATACGCCCCGCGACAGTCTTGGCTTCATTTTCGAAGGCATTTCGATATTTGTCTGCTTTTCTCTAATAAATATTTCGAATAGTTTGCACGTTGTTTTTTATTCAGAATAAAGGAGCAAAACAAACTGAGCAATAGTGGTGGGCAATTCAGCAATAGTGTTGGAAAGCATCTAAGCTGCATTGACATGTGGGCGCGCTTGACTTGTTTAAACTATCAATTTGTGATTTGTGTTGCTTGCAATAGATTATAAGAATTGGTTGTTCAGGTGAAAAAGATAATATTAAAATCATATCAATAGTGCAAAAGGGTCTGCGTATTCTAAGTAAACAATGCAATTACAACAACGTTTCAAGACAATGAATTAAATGGAGGGCTGGTTAAAAGTTTGTAGCACATCCATGTGGAAAAAAATACGAATAAACAGTTATAAGTTATAAGTAAGAAAAAGAAAGCTCATCACAAAATTTTGTTTTGTTTTTATTTTGGAATAAAGTTGAAAAAAATGGGTCGTACAGCGTGACACGCAATTAAAGCAGCTGAGAAAGCGCGCCCCTCGTGGCGCGTAAATAAAAAAATGTGTTTGTTCATGTAGAAAAGAATTTCAAATAGGCGGACATTATAGAAGCTAATGACTTAGCTATGTATGTATATATATTTTTAAAAATATGTATAATAAAACAAAAATTAGTCATGTTTAATTGTTCGATAATTCGTGCTCTTCGATAAATTGGTAGAGGTGTGGTAAAGGTATATTGATTGCAGTGCAGCTCGATTAAATTGCTATAAAGACAGCAAAATTTTGCGTAGGCACAAAAATTTATGTTGATTTGAGCTTAACCTTAAAATAAGCAAATGTTTTTACCTTGTAAACGTGCATGGAAATAATTGCGCCAACCTCATTTGGACGACAATTGGTGGCGGTTGGTCGATAAATTGATTGGGTACAGTTCTGGTGCGCAGTGCTGGGAGAATGAAAAAAAGTGACATAAATGGCGGAATTGTGCTCAAGCGCCAACATTTGTATTTAATTGAGAATTATAATAAAAATACGTGAATATTTTCATTGTTGAAACACGCAGCAAACCGATAACGCCAACAAATTAGCAACCAAACATCGAACGGGGACTTTAATTTGAGTGCGCGCCATGTACAAGCGTAAATCTGCGACAATAGTCACCAAGCAGCGGATCATTGCCAGCAGCAGCAGTCCCGATACTGATGACACCGCCAGTGTCCACGATGACCTGAAGGCTGTCAAGCAGCCCTATGGCACCTTCCGCATAGACCTGCCTCTGGATGCGAAACAACAAAAGCCCAAAATACAAAAACAGCAACAACAACAACATCAGCAACAACAACCACAAGCTCTACCAACTCAAGCACAGCCAAGTCAACAGCAGCAGCAGCGCTCTGTGGGTTCGCTGGTATTGTTGACCCAAAAATTCGTTGAACTGATGAAGCAGAATGGCGGCACCATAGATCTGAAAGAAGTAACACCTTGCAATTGATTACTGTATTCCATATATATAAATATATTTATTTATTTATTTATTGTTGCAGGCCACCAAAATATTGGACGTGCAGAAGAGACGCATCTATGATATCACCAATGTGCTGGAGGGCATCGGGCTAATTGACAAGGGCAGACACTGTTCGCTAGTGCGTTGGCGGTAAGCACTAGCCCAATTGATTTGGCTGATCTAGTATTATTATTATAGATGACTAAGAATATAAACAAAATTAAACTGATTATTTATTGCTTTTTTGATGACTTTAATCTAGCAGAAATTAAATTCACCAGATTTAACTTTCCCAACAATAATTTAATGAACAATTGCAAATATGCAAAGGAGGCAAACTAATGTCATTTTTTCTACTGAGCTAGAATTTTAAAGTGTCCAAATATATAAAGAGATATTTGAGTCAATTGTGTTGCTCTTATAGTTTGGCCTCAATCTTGTCATTATTTTATCTTTTAATACCTTATAATTAAATAAGTAAATATTACTATCTTCTTATAGCGGCGGCGGCTTTAACAATGCCAAGGAATGCAAGGACTATGACATCGCCTGTGAGCAAACGAATCATCTGAAATCAATAGAGGAGGATTTGGATAGGCAATTGGATTATGCGCAACGCAACCTGAACTATGTGATGCAGGATCCAGTTAATCAATCGTACGCGTATGTCACGCGAGACGATCTACTTAATCAGTTTGGTGATGATTCCGTATTTACCATACCAAACTATGACGAAGAGGTCGAAATTCAGCGAAGTGACGTATGTAATCTGCATTTAACAATTGAATGCTGATTTCTTATTTAAAAACAATTGCTATCGCGTTGACAGAATGAGCTGCGTGTTTCATTGGACAATGGGAGCACAGTCGACATCCGTTTGGTTACCAACCAGGGTAAGGGCACCACGAATCCTAATGATGCTGATGGGCCCTTCGATGATCGATATTCGGATGAGCAGTCGCCAATTTCGTCACCGTCGCATTCCAGTGATGCTGGTGGAGGCACTGGCAACATTATAAAGGACGAGCATACGTATTCCTGTAATCCCGAACTGAAGGAGGAGTTGAAGGCACTGGAGAATGAACTGACGGCAAAGATAATCTTTCAAAATTATATGGCTGGCCACTCAATGAGGCGATTTTACCCCGATGATCCAGATTTAGGTAGCACATTTATATACATATCTAATTAATTTATGGCTCTAATCATGTTTTTGCTTTTAGAAAATTCGCCTTTAGTGCAACTTAATCCGCCACAAATAGACTTCAATTTCGTGCTGAAAAACGATGAAGGCATCTGCGAACTTTTTGACGTACAGTGTTAGGCAAACCATGAGTTGTTGGCTGCATTGGCAGCTCGCAATTGTAATTGGCCGAGTGCGTTGTGCAAATATTTAAGATTAGTAAAATTTTTGACCTTTAATATTGTTTTATATTGTAGACATTTTAAATTAGATTAATTGTAATGTACACTTTTGGGCCAATAAATTACGTCGATGCGTATTCATATACAAAACACACCTGAAATTGACTTTATGAGAGCGGCTCTGGGGATAATCCTGAAATTTCTCCGAATAAGTCTAAGCATATATGTATTGCTACATACGCATGATATGTATGTATGTCTTATCGTCGCTCCAAATTATCGATATTATTAATAATTGAGCACATGCCCGCTTAAAGTTTCACACACTTAATACTAATTAGTAATTAATATATTTTAAAATTGAATAAGGCGCTACAGATTCAAAATTAAGTTTAAATTTACATTTAGAAGACAGCGTGTCCTTTGTATCGATAACTGTTTTTTCAAAGTACTCATTAATATTGGCGATGACGATGGTATCGCTTCTTATTTTACGACTTATGCAGCACCGTCGTAACGGCACTTGTGCAAAAGAGGGAAACGCTTATTAATTGTGGCGCATTTCGTCGTCCACATTTTCGGTGGCAGATTTAATTTGAAGATTAATTGAAGTAATTGCCTTGAGAAATGCGTATGCGTGACTTTATACGAGTGTGGGTGCAACTAGTTAAAAGAGTGGGTATAGACAAATATAGCTCAAAGGAATGGCAGGAGCACTACATAAATTTTTGGAATTCCATGCAGTCGGAAACGGGGCCATTTATACGAATTGATTGTGTAAATTATTGTTCACTAAGTATAAATTGAAATGTATTTCAATAATTGATTTACATCTCTCACGCCTGTAGGAGGAAAGTTTAATTAAAAGCGCATCCTCATGTCTGGGCCAGGAGCAGCCACATTCGCCGAGCTCGAATCGCAAAACTTTTTCACACACAGAGGAGAATGAATTGGAGCCAATTTGCCTGTTGCGAAAACGAATTAAACTGGACATAAATGCCATAATGCTGCTTCAGAATAAAACTGCAGCAGTGAATGAGGATCCATCAAATGCTTCCACCAGCAAAAATTCAAAGAATACAAACAAAAAAGCAATGGAGCCAATAACAAAAATAACAAGATTGAATCTGGATCGCCCGAGCCAGGTGAAGATTGCACTACCAGAAAAAACGGAGCAGCTGGAAAGTAAGGTAAGTTTAAGGGCTTATTCCATATGGTTGTCCTTTTTTAATAACTAAAGAAAAAAAGCGCACAATCCTCTTCATCCAAATAAGTGAGTAGCATTTGTTATACAAAACATAGAACTCAACATTTTGACTATATTTATTTTGTATGGTTTTCAAAAAATTATGTTATTTGGATCATCTGTACTGAATTTAATTTGAAATTTTTTTTATAAGAAACCGTAGATCATTTTTAGTTCGGAGTTTGAAATATTATTTTTTTAAGGCTTAATAAAATGATATTTGTATGTTTACTCAATAAATAAAGTTTTGTAGTTGTTTTATATGTATCAGCCAGGTTTGACAGATATGTATGTCTACGCCTATCTATGCCTTAGAGCCCATCTGCCGACCGATTATTCCTATTACAGCTAAGTGACAGTGGTCTGATGATGAGAATATGTCTTCCAAAAGTAAGGCACTTAATAACACACATGAGTTTGGGCTTCAATATCATGGTAATAAGTATTTTTTATAATACGTGAAACAATACATTGGCCGATTGTTTCCATGGCACCTATATAATAGAGTGGTATGATCCGGTCGCTTGCAATGGTAAAATATTCCAATATATATTAAGTTTGAACTAGATGGTATTAAAACAGAGAGAGTTCTGCGCATATACGACTAACAAATTCAGACTGGGACATGGTTAGTGAAGCTGGTCAAGAATATATAAAACTTATGGGTTCGAAGATGTCTTCTTAAATGCGTTGCTGACTTGGCAGATTTATTATAACACCTACAATACTATAAAATTGTATATTGTCTATATGCTTCAAACACAGTTAAAGCTTTTAAATTTATGTTCCCTTAGAAAAATATTAAAACAGAAAACCCATTGATAGAGCAGCCAAATGAAATTATTCCAATGCAAAAAGCAGCAAAGAAGCCGAATAAGAGGAATCCATCAAAATCAACGAAATATGTGGTGCAGCAAAAACTTGAGCTCGACTTAAAGGAGGAGCCCATTATCGAAAAGAGGCAAACCCGTTCGCAAAAGAAGATGAAATCGTCGGCGAAATTTGCGAATCAAACAACGCAACTAAATATGAAAGTAAAGCGCAACAATTTTCGATCAAAAGCAGTAAAAGTAGCTTGTACTTTGCTTGAATATGTGCCACCTAATCAATCTTTTTTGTTACCGCAGATGAAGGTTGCCAATAAAGAACCGGCGCACAAGCCACCGTCAGCTCTTGATTTGACATGTGGAGTAACAGGTGATCCAGCTGATGATGATGATGATGATGATGGTATTATTTGCCTATCATCGCAATCGAAATTGATACCAACAGTTGAACCGGCTGAAAATCTGAGTTTGCCAAAAATAAAAATAACTGTTGGGGAGCAGAATAAGGATGATTTCATAGATGAATGCCAAGTATTTGAGGAGCTAATCGATGCTACATCATCGATCTTACCAAATACAAAATCTGATTATGAGCTGCAAGATATTTACCTTGAGGACGCAATACGGCTGGCTGATCCATTGCCCAGTTGTCAGGATATCAATCTGCTATTATCGGGTGATATAGTCGATGCGCTGACCGATGACATTCCTGGTGTTGACGAAATCGAACGCTGCTTGGCCAGCTTCAATGACACAACGCTTATTGAGATTGAACATGAAATAGGTGATACCGTCAATTCCATTAAAAACTTGCCCAGTCTATCACCCACTGTCAGCGATAAAACACCTTTGGAAGAGGATGCACTAGCAGATAAAGTGCTCAATTATGAATTTGATGATGACAATGATGATATTGATGCAATATCAGTGGCCACATCTTGGAATGGCGAAGATGACTTTGAATCAGATTTGAAGTATACAACAAAAGTGCCAAAAGTAATGCAGCAAAAGTCACCAGCTGCTCCCAAAGCAGCTTCTACAAAATTGATAAACTTTTGCATACCCAAGAAAGTGATTCAGTCGTCTGTGAGCCAAGGAGAAAAGGAGCCGCAGCAGCCTAAGGCTCAAAGTGCTCAGCCACAGTTGCTGCCACATAGACAAATGCTACAGCATCAGCAGCAGACTAAGCAAATCACCAACAGCAACAGGAGTTTCAACCCCAGGCAGTCAATTCTAGCAGCTAATCCTGCACCGACTGTGCCCATTTTTGCGCCACCGTTTCGCCTGCCCCCTCAACCTGTGGCAGTTGTCAACACGATGCCCGCAAGCATACCCAATATCTATGCAAGTGATGATAATAGAACAACAATTTTTGGCATTAAGTGCTGGCGCTATTTGGATGGCAGATGCCAGCAATTCAATTGCAATCATTTGCTCCGTAACATTGGCGATGTACAACGTAGCCTCAATCATCTGCCGCCGGATAAGGTGCGCGAGAATTATGGTCTCCTGCTGCGACATGGCCTCCTCTTTAAAGCCTATTTCCCACTGTTCGCCGAGACATTTGGCAGGCGAGGCATGTTATCGAATCTGATTGAAATGGTCAAAGATTGTGATCTCTATTTGGCGTTTAGTGTGCCCTTTCTCACGGAGCTTTATCAGCTACTGGTGCGCTGTGGGCTGACTCCGGAAGTGGCAGCGTCGCACTTTATGAATCATTTGTGGAAACCACATAATGCAGCAACTCATCCTGCATTATTTGAACAGCTACTTTGCATATTGGCCTCGGCTAATTGGATTAAGTACAGTGAGCATCTGGAGCATCTGTTCAAAGGTGGTTTCCCTGTACCAATCGCATTCTTCAATTCCATTTTAAAAGATGCCATCGACAAGCGTCAGATAGTTCTGGCTGAAAAAGTCAAACAGATAGCGGGCATCATGATCATGCAGTCATCATCATCCGAGCAGCATGCTCCTTCTTTTCCTCCAATTGTTATGAGATCGGACAACAGATTTCTGTCACATCAGAATCAACAGTTTTGATAAGCAAATCGAGATGAATATTGGATTTACCTAAGACAACGTGTAAGTTATTCATTCCGATATGCTTAAACTAATATTATTTATTATGTTATATATACTATTTAAAGTTTTTTTATACTATTTATTTTTATTAATATTAGATATTGATTTAGATATTATTTATTACATTAAATATATTATTTATTGTTATTAATTAAAGTATAATTTCTATAATTCTCAAAATTTCTCTTTTCGTTCCAGCTCATGAAGTCCTTGCAGAATTTTGCCATTAATTTAAGTTGAAACGCTGTTGAACAGCGCATACTTATTTCTTTTATAAAAGTACGTAATGAAAATGGTGTATTTTTTGAGTTTTACACAATTGAAATGTGTATTTAATTTTTTGTTATATTACAATTTATTAAATTACTTTAAAAATGTTTTTTTTAGTTTAACCTAATTTTTATTTTTTTTATATATATAATTACAATTTTTAAAATGACTTAACTATAAAATTATGTGGCTAATTTCTGTTTTTGGCCCGGCCCCAATTCTTTTTAGCCGCACCGCCTCTGCCTAGCCCACTTCCCCCCGCACCTTTGCCGCCCCCCTTCCACCCATCGGTTTCATACGTTTCCGTGCGCCTGTAAATTGTTCTGAATCATCCTGATTATCGCCAGCGGCAGCACGCTTATTACCTCTGCCACCCTTGTAACCCTTGCTATCTTCCAGATCCTTGAGCTCCAGTTTGGCAGTGCGTTGCGCCTCGGCGACACGCTCCTGCAGCGCCATCACCTCATCCTCCTCGCACTTGTACAGCGGCAATTGCTTGCCCAGCAGCTGTTCGATGCGCTGATACAGCTCAATGTCGTACTGACTAACAATGGTGATAGCCTGACCGGAACGTCCAGCACGCGCCGTGCGACCCACACGATGAATGTAATCCTTGCTGTGGGTGGGTATATCAAAGTTGACCACCACATCCACATGGGGTATGTCTAAGCCACGCGAGGCAACATCCGTTGATATCAGTATGGAGCGATTCTTCGCCTTGAATTTGTTGAGAGCCGCCAGACGTTTATTCTGCGACATTTGGCCATGCAATGGAATGGCAGCTAATCCCAGGGCACGCAACATTAGAGCGGTCTTTACTGTGTTGTTGCAGGTGCTGCAGAAGATCATGAAGCTGTTGCCCGCCAGTTCATTTAGGATGTGCACCAGATAGACATCCTTGTATTTGACCGGTATGAACAGATAATACTGCTTCAGCTGTTCGACTGTTTGATACTTGTTCGAGACCTCCACCTTGACGGGATCTTTGAGTGAAGCACGCTGCAGCTTCTTGACCTTTTTCGTCATTGTGGCGCTAAAGAGAAAGGTGCGACGCTCACGAGGCAGCACCTTCAAGATCTTGTCTAGCTCTACCTCGAAATCCATGTTTAGTATGCGATCCGCCTCATCCATGACCAAATATTTAATGGCCTTTAGATTGAAACCTTTGAGGTTTTCCAAATGATCCACCAGACGGCCGGGCGTGGCAATAATAATATGCGGTTTCTTGGCCAGCTGCAGACCCTGGGCAACCATATCCATGCCGCCCACAATGACACAGCACTTGATGCCAATCCCACTGCCTGTGGTGCGAGAAAAACAAAAGCTGCTCTTGAAAAATATGCAAAGGGATTCGAATATATGCATTTATGAGATACAAAATTTACTCAGAGGTAGTGACGAATTAGAAAATTATAATTTCATATTTACGTTTAGGAACATAAAATCAAAAAGGGTTTTCACATCATAGTGGATTTGGATAATGGGTATATATACATATATATCTATATATTATGAATAACTTACCCAATGCCTCGAACTGTTCGCCTATTTGGAAGGCCAGTTCACGTGTGGGCGTCAGCACGAGTGCAAAATAACGCTGCGGATTTTCGAGTAGGGCATGCAAAATGGGCAATGCAAATGCGCCCGTTTTGCCAGAACCCGTTTCGGCTAGGCCGATGACATCTTTGCCCTGTAGCGCAACGGGAATTGCCTCCTTTTGGATTTTGGAGGGCGCTTTCCACTTGAGCTCATCGCACGCCTTGCACAGCGTCTCGCTGAGGCCCTATTTAATTTTTTACGCAATTTGTTAGTGTGCAGAATATTTGGTTAAGTTGAGTAAATTTACAAGATCTTTCCATGTCAGTGGCTGTTCCGCCTTGGGTGTGTCTTCTTCGTCAGAACTAGTTGCTGACTGTTCATCTACGTTATCTTCATCCTCGTCTTCGGCGTTTTCTTTCTGTTCCTCTTCATCGCTTAGCTCTTCTTCACTTGTTTGCAATTGGGCTTGTTCGTCTTCTGAAGTTTCCGACATTGTGTTATATATATTTTTACGCCTTTGCTTTAGCGTACATTACCAGTCGTCACACGTGCTCAGCGAGAAAAGAGCGCAGAGATGGATTATTTGGAAGACCTCCGCTATCGATAATATTTTATGATTTTTGAGGATATTACAGCGACGTATCGATATACCAGGGTTCCACTATTGTAGAAAAATATGATCATATGTGGCAGCCTTTGCAAACATAAATTAATGTTTAAATTTTACTATCCAGATGGTTTTGCTCTTGTCTAAAATGCAAAAACAAAATATTTGTATGTAGTGAGGGCTGGTAAAAAATCATATCGATAGCAGTGTTAAAGAACCCTGAGCCATTGAATCAATAAACTAGTTCAAAGTTGACTCTTTTCGCTCGTTCACCTTAGGACAGTTCGTTTTGGTTAGTTCGTGAACAATTAATTTGCACGACAAAAAGAAGTTACAAATAGTAAAACTTTACCAAAATTTTAGTGTACAAATGAAAAGTAAGCATATCTACGAACACACTACTCAGCACAAAACTATAACACAGAGTTTAAGAATAAATCAATACCAGCATTCTCAGTGAATGTGGATTTTTCGAGTTATCAAAACGCCCACAAAAGTATTCAAGCGACAATTCTGATACAACAACGAAAACATTTATATTGAGAACTAGGTGTTTATTTGTTGTTTATTGCCTGTTATAGTTGTTGCTAATAGTGAAATGAATTTCTAACAATTTGCAATTGCATTTTAGGTAAACCATAAAAATCCATTGTGAAAAATTGTGGGGTGGTGGGAGCAAAACGGATACTCAATAGTAAAAGAGCGTAAGCCAGCGTGAGCGAGCGAGAGAGCGAGCGATTGAGCAAACGAGTAAGCGAGCGTGTGTGTGTGTGCAGTGGAAGGAGCATGACATGTATTTGATGTGTACTCAGCAGCCGCCGAAGAGAGCGCATTAAACAAGAACAAAACACAAACGCACACACACACACAAATAACTAAGAGCTGTGAGCTATTCTTAGTGTTGTTGTTGTTGTGGGGGAGTCGGAGTCGGTTACGAAAAATACACACGTTTTACGATAGCAACACCAGCACACACACATACACATTCATATACATAAATCCATATAAAGCAAGGAGATACTTTGCGAAAAAGCAAAGCAAAGAAGCAAAAAGTAGCTCGCACTCGAAGGAAGTCGACACAGAAAAGGGCCAATAAAATGAATCCAGCAGTGGATATGTCTGCGGTGACGCCGCGCGAGAAGCTCAAGTACCAGGAGCAGTTCAAGGCACTGCAACCGCAGGGTGGCTTTGTAACTGGAGCCCAGGCGAAAGGATTCTTTCTGCAGTCGCAGTTGCCGCCGCTGGTCTTGGGCCAAATATGGTAAGTATTCAAACTAACTGACTGACTCATTGTTTTTTTTTGTTATTCACTTGCACTTATCATGCCTTGACGAAAGATAAGAACACAACTTGTGTACATATATATATATATATATTTATATATCTATATGTATATGGCTGAAGCTCTGTTTTGTTCTGGTTTCAATTGATATGGATTAGAGATGTGTGCATTTGAGCAACGCTGATTAATTTTTGCTCAAAATTATGAAACACGGAAACGGAATTAAATTTACTAAATGTGGAATCTTTTAAGGATTGAAGTTATAAATAAGAATACTGCAGTCACGAATCACGCAACCATCTCTAATGCATTATTTATGTATTTAATAAATATATTATATATACAGGGCACTGGCTGACACGGATTCCGATGGCAAAATGAATATTAACGAGTTTAGTATAGCATGCAAGCTAATCAATCTGAAGCTGCGCGGATTGGAAGTGCCCAAAACACTGCCGCCCACATTACTCAGCTCGCTAACGGATTCAGCGACGCCCACAATGACGCCACGTGGCTCAACCAGTTCGATGAGTCCAATAGATCCGCTTAAAAACATTGTGGCTGCTGTGCCGGCAGCACCTCTGGTCGCTCCTGTTATCGCTGCACCAACTCCAATTGCAGCGCCAATTGTGGCACCGGTGCCCGTTGCTGCCGCTGTGCCTGCCGCTGCGATTGTGTCGCCACCGCAAAGCAATCCACCTAGTCGTCATATGTCCATTTCAGAGCGTGCGCCCTCCATTGAGTCGCCGTGAGTTCCACATAATTCTCCATTATTTATTGAGCTTCTTGAGTTAATCTGTATTCATCTGCTTCAATTTACAGCCAAGGAGGAGAGTGGGCGGTGCAGGCGGCACAGAAACGTAAATATACGCAGGTCTTCAATGCCAATGATCGTACGCGTTCTGGATATTTGACGGGTGCACAGGCGCGCAGCGTGCTCGTCCAGAGCAAGTTGCCACAGGTGACCCTGGCACAGATCTGGACGCTGGCCGATGTCGATGGCGACGGGCGGCTAAGCTGCGATGAGTTCATTTTGGCAATGTTCCTTTGCGAGAAGGCCATGGCTGGGGAAAAGATACCCGTCAGTCTGCCGCTCGATTGGGTGCCTCCAAGTTTGCGCAAGATCAAGTCACGACCGGGCTCTGTTTCGGGTGTGAGCTCACGTCCCGGCTCACAGCCCGCCTCGCGACACACCTCGGTGTCATCCCAAGGTGGCGCCATGTCCGATGCGGATCCCTTAGCGGGTTTGCCTCAGAGTAAGTACAAAAATCG
This sequence comes from Drosophila planitibia, assembly GCA_035043785.1. NCBI lineage: Eukaryota > Metazoa > Arthropoda > Insecta > Diptera > Drosophilidae > Drosophila > Drosophila planitibia. The sequence goes on along the minus strand of JAWNMS010000110.1, from coordinate 632,672 downwards.
GTGCTCCTATGTACATAAATATGTTTCTTATGTTTCTTGTATGTTTCTTACACAGCTTCCTTTGAGGACAAGCGCAAGGAAAACTACGAGAAGGGCAAAGTGGAACTTGATCGTAGGCGCAAGCTAATCGAGGATCAGCAGCGCAAGGAGCGAGAGGAGCGCGAACGCAAGGAACGCGAGGAAGCGGACAAGCGCGAGAAGGCGCGCCTCGAAACCGAGCGAAAGCAGAAGGAGGAATTGGAGAGACAGTTGCAGCGCCAGCGTGAAATCGAACAGGAAAAAGAGGAGCAGCGTCAACGTGAACTGGAGGCCAAAGAGGTGGCCAGAAAGTTAGTTGTGACCGACAACACAACAAAGTGTTGCATTTATATTAATCTTTTGTGTTTCGCGCAGAGAACTAGAGAAGCAGCGCCAGCAGGAATGGGAACAGGCACGCATTGCCGAAATGAATGCACAGAAGCAGCGGGAACAGGAGCGCGTGCTCAAGCAGAAGGCACACAATACTCAACTGAATGTGGAGCTCAGCACGCTTAACGAGAAGGTGGCACACACTACTACACTACATAAAATCCTCAAGCAGACTTCAATAATTCACTTGAAATGTTGACTATTTCAGATCAAGGATCTATCGCAGAAGATATGTGACACACGAGCCGGAGTGACCAATGTAAAATCCGTTATCGATGGCATGCGCACTCAGCGCGACACTTCGATGAGCGAAATGGCTCAGCTGAAGGTGCGCATCAAGGAGCAGAACGCCAAGCTGCTGCAGCTCACCCAGGAGCGCGGCAAATGGGACTCGAAGAGCAAAGCGAACAGTGGAGTGGCTGGCGATGCCGCACAGCAGGAGCAGATAACTGCAGCGTTTGCCCACAAGCAGGTGAGTTATATAATACAGATCTCGTCAGAAATAATTACGTAGAAGTCATATATCATCTAAATAGATAAAAAGTTTGCATAGCTCTTTACCAGAAATATGTTTCGGATGTATTAGAAACGGTTTTAAGATGTAGATGTAGAATAGGAATTCCTCGATCTCTCTAATAATGCAAATTTGCATTATTTATTTTTTAAATGTTTGGATAGTTTAGTTTACCAGAAATATATTTAGTAATTTAAATGGTTTTAAGATGTAAATATAAAATATGAATTGTTCGCAAATTCACATTATTTATATTATGGCAACTAATATCAGTCGGCACAGAAAAAGATAAAAATGTTCACATATAAATTTAAAATAATATTTAAATTTAAATTTCAAATGTAAGAAATATTATTAAGATTTCTGGGAGTATATAAATGTAAAATAGTCTTATATTTGTCGAATGGTTTTTGGGAATGCAGAAAAAACCCAATCAGAATTAGTTAATGCATGCTAAGATGTTATTTCTGAGACAAGACTCTTAAAATGAGGTTCCCAATGATAGAAATAAAGCTCTCTGAATTGATTACATGATAATGTCTATTACAACCATTTTATACCATATATATAAATGCATATCATTCATATTAATAACACCAAACTCCCTTCGTTCCTTGCAGCTACTCATCAAGCAAATCATGGACAAGGTGGAGAACATAAAAAAGGAAATCGAATGCAAGAAGGAGGATCTCAACTCGAACGATGAGAGCGTGCAGGAGCTAAAGGCTGAACTTTCGGCGCTGATCAACAAATGCGAGGATCTGTACAAGGAGTACGACATGCAGCGAACTGCGGTCCTGGAATTGAAATACAATCGCAAGAATGAGGCAGCCGCAACTAGGACCACATCCGCTTGGAAGACGAGCAGCTCCGCCTGGGGCAGCACTGCTGACAGTGTGCCAGCAGGTGATGGAGCTGCCGATGCCTATGGCGACTATGGATTGAGTAATGACACAGCCGCTGCTGCTGATGCTGCTGTGACAGCTCCTGTCGATCTTAGCGGACCGGCGCCCGAAGGTTTCGTCAAATATCGTGCTGTGTATGAGTTCAATGCGCGCAACGCGGAGGAGATTACATTTGTGCCAGGCGACATGATCCTTGTGCCCTTAGAACAGAATGCGGAACCGGGCTGGTTGGCTGGCGAGATTAACGGCCACACAGGCTGGTTCCCCGAGTCCTATGTGGAGAAGCTGGAGGACGAACCAACGGCTGAGGCAGCTGTACCAGCTGTACAACCAGAGGCCGTCACCGATAGCTTCTTGGACAATAACGCCAAGGCGGCACAGTCGCCGGTGGAAGCTTCCGTCGAGGATACAACTGCCGCTGCTGCTGCTGCTGCTGCTGGTGGCGATGTCGAATACTATAGCCGCATATCCTTATGAATCTGCCGAGGATGGTGACCTTAGCTTCGGTGCCGGCGAAATGGTCATGGTCATCAAAAAGGAGGGTGAATGGTGGACGGGCACCATTGGCAATCGCACTGGCATGTTCCCATCGAACTATGTGCAAAAGGCGGATGTGGGAACATCCGTCGTCGCCAATCCTGCTGCGAACGCTATTGAGCCCGAGACGGCAGAACAGGTAAGTGGGAGTGGAGTGCATCATAAACCTCTATACAAATAACTCGCAGCTTCGGCCTGCCAAAGTTTCGTATACCCTTGCAGATCAAATATATACCATAATCTAATCTTAAAACAATATTGCCAATATATTTTGAGCGGTATTAGCTTATAATTTGTTAGTTTTCTATAGATATTTTAAGCACAAAAGTTTTTTCATATTATAACTTAAATATGTACCTAAGATACAGTAGTCTGATTGTATATTCAGATATATAATATAGGACCTTAGTAATTAATTTAGTAGTTAATATAGCTCATCTTTCTAACAACATTTCGTGACACCATGCAATTATCCTCTGCAAGGGTATCCTAAATTAAATCATGGCTAACCATCATGTGCTCATCTACTAATCCAATGCTTTTCATTTGCTAAAAAAAAAAAAACAATAACAACAACGCCCGCCAACCCCAAATACCATAACTCATCGTGCTCGTACCAGGAGGTCACACTCAATGGCAGCACTGCGTATGCTGCTCAACCAGAGGCCCAATTACAGCCGGAGCAGGTGCAGCAGGTGCCGCCAGAGTCAGAGTCAGAGCCAAAGGCACAGCCCGTTGAGCTGGAGGAGTCGCACGAAGATCTCGACACTGAAGTATCGCAGATAAATACACAGTCCAAGACACAGAGCACAGAACCGGCCGAAAGCTACAGCCGGCCAATGTCACGAACTTCTTCCATGACACCCGTAAATAGTTGACTCACATTATTTATATCAAATCTAATCCAAAATTGCATTCTAATTGATTTGCAGGGAATGCGTGCGAAGCGTTCAGAGATAGCACAAGTTATTGCCCCGTATGAGGCGACCAGCGCCGAGCAGCTGTCGCTGACACGCGGCCAACTGATCATGATACGTAAGAAGACCGACTCCGGCTGGTGGGAGGGCGAGCTGCAGGCCAAGGGCAGGCGCCGTCAAATTGGCTGGTTCCCCGCCACCTATGTGAAGGTGCTCCAAGGTGGACGCAACAGCGGTCGCAATACACCCGTATCTGGCAGTCGCATTGAAATGACCGAACAGATTTTGGGTTAGTTAGCTAGCAAATAATATTGTGAATTGTCTATACTCAATATACAATTTGTTTGCAGACAAAGTGATTGCTCTTTATCCATACAAAGCACAAAACGATGATGAGCTATCGTTCGAGAAGGACGACATCATTAGCGTCCTTGGACGCGACGAGCCGGAATGGTGGCGCGGCGAACTAAGTGGCCTCTCCGGACTGTTTCCCAGCAACTATGTGGGCCCATTCGTAACGTCCGGTAAGCCAGCGAAAGTGAATGGCACTAAAGCAAAGTGAATCTCACTACAAATCGACACATCAACAACAACAACAACAACTACAACCATGACGATGCTTTTTCAAGTAGTTTCCCAGAAAACACGCGCTCTCTCTCACACATTCCAGTCTTATTTTGTATCTTGTTCTCTCTCTCTGTTTATAATTTTTGCTCGATTTTCGAATAAGTAACGCCAATTTGTTCTCGCCACGCCTCCCACTTGTAAGCTAGTTGATATCTTACCTTATCTTATCTGTTTAGTTACAATTTGTTGCAATATCTATCTTCACGATAATGTATCTATATTATTGTTAATTGTTATTATTTAGTTGTTTAGCAATTATTTAATTTTAAGTTAAAATGTCCCCATTCCCAGCTCCCAAACACATTGTATCTTTGTTAGCCAATCTCCAGCTTTAATTGATATTGATTTGCATATGTATGTACACATCCATTATAGTAGTCCATCGATTTTGTATTTATTTACTGTATTTTTTAATATTACTATTATACATTTATACTGTACATAAACAAAACGTAAACTAAAATCTAATCAAACTGTAATTTAAATTTCCCAAATCTTTCAATGCTGCGCACAGGAAACGTATAACGAGCCATTGGTTTTGGTCTCTAAGCGGCGACAGGATAACGCCTCACACAACTACCAGGCGACTTGAGTGTCGTCTCTTAGTTTATCAAGTTCATCAGCAGCAGTATACAAGAAAAATTACCCAAAAATGTAGTAGAAATTTAGCGAGAAATTTGAATATTAGTTTTTTTTTCCTATGCTTGTCTGAGAATAAATAATTAGTTGGCCACAATCAGAAAGCAGCCATTCATCCTAACATAAACCATAAATCTTATGAGTTTTAATAGCTTTTTGGAAATTTCCTAAGAAATTGTATTATGCGTATATCACATTGAATCTTTTAATAATCTTTTGAAGTACAGAGGATTGCTGTATGCTATGAATTCAATCGTAAATATATATTATCTTTGAGGTTTTAATTTGGAAAGCTAGATTTCATATAACATGAATAATATTCCGGAAACTACAAGATGTAGGATTCCTGCCGTTGAGGTATCTTTCTAAATATGTTCTATTTTCCATAGAATCAAACGTGCAATTTTAAAGCTCTTGTAATTGTAATCAATCAAATTACCATTTCAATACAAATCGCAATCGAAATCAAGTTACATACAACAAAATATTGAAAAGTATATTCACATACATAAATATATATGTATACACTAGATAATATGCATATAAAAAATGAGCAAAAAAAGAAGAAGAAAAAACAAAACATCAAATATATCAAAGGACATTTACAAGTTTGTTGTATTAGATGTGTTTAAAATCAATACAAAATTGCGTAAAATACATACATACTATATATTCAAAGTGTTTTTTCCCCAACAAAATCGTTAAAGCCTAGACATGATGGAAATATACATATACTAACTATCTAATGATACACATACATATATAATGATGGTTTTCCGTGTTTTCCCATAATATGCGTATGTAATTGTATTTGTATATACATATAGATATATATATCGCCACAAGTATTTAATATTAATTGTTAACTAAATACTAAGCATGATGACCATTTCACATTATATAGACATCTACACAGATACACGTCATATTCTGAATGAGGAATTAAGGCTTTTAAACAACAGTATTTGGCAACACTCAAAAATATTTTCAATCGCTTCATTTTATACGAGTGTGTATTTTATTTATTTTTAATTATTGTCTACTACTTTAAGCGCTTATCTCAACTGCCATAATTTAGTTATATGGTTTGCAACTCTTTTTGAGTTCTTAGCGGGAATAAAGTTGTATAAAAAGGAATATTGTATAAAACTTGGGTAACGAGAAGGAGAGGGAGGAATTAACTAAAGCTACACGATTAAAATTAGCAACTTATTAACATACTATATACCATCTACATATATGTATGTATATGTATGTTATTTTCTGTTATGCTGTGCATCAGTTCAATGCTAATTGCAGTTATAGTCTATCTTAAATATCTATTATATCTATGCTATATGAAAAACATAATGATTGCCTTTCAAAATGATAACCTTGACATAACATGATGAAACTTACTCGTAACTTGTTATTGCATAAAACCAAAGCTATACACAATATGCGTTTATAGGCCCTATAACTATATATATATATACATATACATCAACTGAATCAAGTAACCAAAAGTCAAAAATTCTCTGCTTAATACTTGCCTGGACTAAAATCTGAACTCGGCCAGTTTTTAGCTGAGTTTCATAAGCACTTAAAATACATATTTACATATGTGGCTAATGTTGGTTTGATTATGAATTAAAAAAATTTCAAATTATAATAAGATGAATGCCATATACAAACATGATATGAGTATAAATTTAGTAAATATTACAAATTTCTTTAGCAAAATGTTAAATAGAGGCAAACCTAAAATAAAAAAAAATGAAAACAAAACAATTTATGTTTATTACAAGTATTAGATGCACACTTATTTTAGAGCCAAAACACACACATTTTCACACACACCTACACACACACACACACACACACACACACACACTTGCATACATATAATGCTCATATATGCGTATTTGTTTTCTGTATTGTTAAAGAGTTCATGAATTTAACTAAGAAGTAAATGAAATATTATTAATTTTAAAAACATGTATAACAAAAAAAAATAGTAAAAATTTATGTACTCATTAGCTAGCACACACACACACACAGACACACAAACAGACACACTCTAAATGCGAAATGATGACCATCGATATACATATTTACCTACATAGCTACATACATACATATACATATACCTATATATATACAATACACAAAATACAAAATACATATGCATATTGAACTTGAACTTGACGTCTCCAGAGACCGGTTCTCGTTATCGGCATATTAACATAAATACATGCATAACATACATACTAAACAAATAGTATATATACATATAGAAAGTTCTTCAAGAAAACAAATAATTAAACAAAAATCATTAAGCATATTTAACTATATCAGTTTCAAAAGAATTAAGATAATGATATTAAAAACAAAACAAAAAAATTGAACACATATTTGGTGAAATAAATGTATAAAAGGAATTTCAAAGCAACAACAAATAACTTGGGCAATTTGTTTACAATTTCTTGTTGGGCGTTTAGGGATATGTTTCTTAAATTAATCCCCATAATTCTATAATTTTTGTTTTTTTTTATAAGTAAAATATATGTTTTGTATTTCTTTGGTTCTCAATTGTTTAGATATTCGTATTCTGTACTTACGCAGAGCTCCGGATTGAAAGCGAACCCGCCCAAAATCAAATCGCAATCAGAGGTCCTCTCCAACGACTCTGGCAACACTGTCGCAGCGCACAAGAGACCCGTGTTGCCAGACCTGATGAGCGGCTGCGTGGAACGATTCAATCGGTGCACATTTCCAAGCGCAGCGATGGACATTTGATGGGTTGTGCCTACTTCAAATTCGGGTGCGATCCGGCTATGGCCAGAGCAATGATGCAGGACAACGATAATCGTCTGTTGGGACGTGACGTCATCGTGGACTGGCAACTACCCAAGCAGCGCAGTTCCACCAGGTGGCGCTGCTGGTGTTGAATGTGTTTACAAATATTTGGGAATCGTCGTCGGAATACAGCAATTTGAATTTAAATAAAATTATTAATGTATTATTTTGCATATAAAAGCTATTGCTAAATAGTGAAATTTTTACAAAAGGCTCCCTTGGATTCGAATGAGCTTTGTACTAAAAAATCTGCCAGGATGCGAGAGAGTTATTTTTATGAACAAATCATTTTGCCAGCTTAAGTTTTTGATTGTCTGAAACCCCAATTTAACATTTAACACAATTAAAAGCAGTTTCAATTCATTTCCTTTTATTCAAACTGTTATATTTCATTTTCGTTAAGGCAGTTTATCTAAAATGATTACAATCAAGCAAGAGCACTGTAGTCGAGTGAGCTCGTCTACGGGGTAACGGGACTCTGCACCATACTCAGAAAAACCCATGTCGCATATTGGTGCATATAGAAAATGCTTGCTGTTGCTGATGGAAATTAGATCAGTATGAGGATATATTTTCGACTATAAATTGCGTCTTTCTTATGCGATCTTGATGAAATTTGGGCAGTTGGTCAATAATATGCATATGCATATTATGTATTAATTAGATTAATTAGATTCTGTCCTTTAAATTGTGGGATTTATTGCTATAGTGAATTTAACTGTATCGATAATCGAGAAACTGAGGCAGTTATCAATAAAATACAGCAAACTTGATCTGCGACTGGTATACGAAAACCTATATTCCAAATTTGAATCTCTAGCTCTTATAGTCTCTGAGATCTGCGTGTTCATACAGACGGACGGACGGACAGACGGACATGGCTATATCGACTCGGCTGTTGACCCTGATCAAGAATATATATACTTCATGGGGTCAGAAATGCTTCCTTCTGCCTGTTACATATATTTGCACAAAACCATTATACCCTTTTTACCCATTTTTAATGTGTTCAGGGTATAAAAAGGCTCACTGACTGCATACTGTTTGTAAACCAATATTTAAATTCAAAATACAGTTTTTTGATTTTCATTTGCTTTTATTTTTAGTAAAATTCTCTTATACAATATTTAAAATCAGTTTAACAGTTTACAAGTTTTATTTTTTTTTTCATTAATTTTTCCGGTTTTAATTTGTGTTTTGCTTAATATTTGTTTGTTAATTTGGGTTTAATTAGCTGTATTTTTTCGCTCACTATTTATGTTTAGTAATTTATTTATTTTCTTGAAATATGCACAACTTAAGGCCTACTGTATGAAAATTGCAAAGTATTTTCTATGGTCAGCTTGATCTTAGTTTTTTTTGCTTTGCTTTCAAGCAATTTAGTTTATGAGCCGTCGGATTTTATATAAAGGGTTTTTGTCACCAACGTTCCCAATTTCACAATTTGTATCTTATAGTTTTGTGCATAATGCTAAATTTATATAGAAAACGCGCTCATAAGTAACACAGCTCTGATTTTTTTTTTAAATTTTCTATTTATTTTGTTTTCAAGATTTTCCATTTGTTTTGTGTGAAATGACAATTTACAAGAAATTTTGCATAGTTTGAAATGCAATTTCTTGTAGCTGTTTATTGTCTTTCGTTTAAAAGAATAATTATAGTAACTAAACACAGAATTTTTTATAGTTAGTTAGCAACTCACAATGAATTGGTATTATACGCATTCGTAACTGAAATTTCGCATTTGAATTCAGTGGTAATGTGCAAATTTAGAAGGCAATTTCTTGGACAAACTAACACAAAGACTCACTTACAATTTATACAAATTAGAAACAGATCCTCTGTTACTAAGCGCCTTGAACGTGTATCCATGTTGAAAGTTAGGTTCTTCAAATTGATCTTGAAGATTAATAATTAACGCTCATGTTAAATTATGGTTTGGGAGTCGTGTCGTGTTCTATGTGTTATTTGTGATTTCGATAACATATTGAAACTATGAATCTTTTAATGTTGATCCTTCTCATACAGTCACGCATTATTATACGATTAAATTTACTCTTGGAGTCCTTTTACGACCCTCGTTCTATCTTTCACATTAGTTGTGGCTCGTAAATGTTTACAAAAATAATTTATAAATTACATAACTCTTGCTAAATAGCTATACATAGTTAGTTGTATTTAACTATTTGGTGGCTTAAGGCTAGTATTTATTATCTAGCTTTTCGACTCTTGGCGGCTTTTTATTCCGGATTACTTTTTACACGCTTCATTTAGTTTCAGCTAGTTTCCTTTTATGGGTATGGTAAGTACGACTAAAATTGAACTAAACACTGTAGCTGTACCGATCGCAAAACAGTAATAATTAATTATACACATACATATATATCTGCATCGAATACTATGTTTCAAATTTATCTAAATTAAAAGCAAAAAGAACAACTTACACACGATTAACTAAATGTTACGACTTAATCAGAAGTTTGGCTAAATTTGTTAATGATAACACAATTGTTTCTGGAACACATTAGCATTAGGCTAGTCGAAATATAATATATAGGTTAGTCAACAATCGAAGAAGCAAGCGATAATTGTTGTTTGTCTGTTAACTAAAACTCATACCTACAATAATTGTTCAATTTATATACAATATGTTATTGGTATCATAATTGTAAAGCTTTTTTGTTTTAAACCCTTTTTATTTCATAATGTTCATTTATATTATACACTCAGAGAAAGACGATTTTCCGAATTCAAGTATAACCGGGATCAAGCACAGAATACTAATTACAATCAATTTTGTTCATCGAATAAGTGTTAAACGTCCTAGTTAAATTTAAAAACTTAAATTCTTTACTCAATCTGATATTGTTTTATTTCAAGATGATATCATGATTGATTTAAGAATTTCATTACTCAGTATATACGAATTAAATGTTTTTCTATAAGAATACGTAATTTAAGTAGTTAAATCATTAAGATATCCCCAAAATGGATAACAAAAAACGGTCTTGAAATAGGTTTTTTCTTCCTAGAATTTTCGACCTTGCCTTTGTTTAAGTACAAAATTCTCTTCCTAATTTTTTTGTCTGAGTGTATATGGAACTATATATATTAAGTATATATAATCGTTGCTGATCTCAGTAGAACATTTCGTATGGGAAACGTTGCCTTGACTTGGAACGTGATCTCCAACTGGCTGGAGAAGGAACTGCAGCTCTTACTCAAATGATACTCTCATCATTATTCCGAGTGAGGCGAATCGTCGTAGTGGTAGTGGTGCCTCCACCCGCCCCTCCAGCTGCCCCACCACGGCCGCTACGTTCGTGCAGGCGTGGCGTTGCTGGCGTTGTGAATGTGGTGACTACAATATTCTCATCATCATACAAATCAAAATCCTCGCCCTCATCATCGTCCACGTCCTCCTCATCCGAATCGCTCTCCGTATCCTCATAGTCCAGCAGTGCTGTTGTCACCTGATTCTTACGGCCCGGCACGCCCACAGATGCCCCGCCTACCGCTCCGGCGTTCTTGTGACGGATTTGAGCACGCGGTGTGGATGTCAAACGCGGTGGCAGAAGCGGTTCCCGGCCACTCTGCATCATTTTCTCGCTCTTGACGCCGGAAGAGGAGGAGACGGCAGCAAGGGGCACCGAATCCCAGTCATCGCCATCGTTGGGCTCGCAGAGCGACTTGGAGTGTCCATGCTGATAAGTTGACTCCTCGGGTATTGTGTCACTGTGATTGTGTTGTGGTTGTTGTTGTTGTTGTTGTGTGTGGTTGGTTGGTTGGGCAATGGATGTGAAGAGAAGGCGAAGAAAGTAAAATGTCAATTGTGCGATAAATTTTGTTGAAATGCAGCGCGCTAATGATCATGAACCACAAATTAGATACTACTAATTAATTTACTCGGGGATCGTTGTTAAAAATTCAATTATTCAATAAGTATTAGTAAAAGATGACGAAGAATTAGAGAAACAATATAAACAGAAATAAAATACAGGTTATAATTTGGTATTTTTATTAGAGTAAACACTACAAAAGCAAAAGTAGGCTTAAAGAAAAATGGCAGAAAAAATTTGGGAAAGTATTTTAGAGTAAAGAAAAAGTAAATCAATTATAATAAGCGTAAGCGTAAATAGAGTAGAAATAGAAAAATAGAAAAAAAAGCTTAAAGCATAATTTGACAGTAGAGACAATACATATTAAAGCAGTTTTACAAATATATATATAATACAATTTCCTAACAAACTGCTAGGTATTGTTTTTGGTATTTATAACTGTAAGAAAACTATGTACATATTTATATTTTATTTATATATTTTTGTGATAGACAAGTAATGTACTAATAATATTTGAGGCCTTTATATGCAACTGATTAAACTTTTATGGCTATTATATGGCTGAATTATAAATTTAACAGAATACGAAAATTTAATTTATCGCTTTGGTATATTTTATCTGAAAGAACTGACCCACTTTTGCTATTTATCGAGTTATTGTCACGTTATATAAGGAGGAAGCTAAGAAACGCTTCAACAAAAAGGACTCCATATGCTTATCATACTAATATTAATATTATTTACAATATTTAGTATTATTTATTGCAAATACTATTTTTGGTGGAAATTAAATGCTCTCCGCTTCTAAGTAGACAACACTTAAACAATTAACCAGTTGCAGGAATACCCCAAATATTCCACACGTATTAGTTGCACATGTATTAGTTGAGGGTTAGCACAGTTAACAACTTTTGGTAATCGTATAAAGCGAACGAAAATACTTACACATATTTTTTTATTTTTTTTGAATATATCTATATATATAGTATATAAATGCTAAAAGCCAACAAATACTAGACTTTTACAACAGCTCTACTTCCGTATTATAAATATATAGTTTATATAATTTGCATAGTATTATTGTGCGCGTGTGTGTGTGTGTGTGCTTGTGTGGGTTTACTAAGTGATTTGAAGCGTTTGTCTGTGGACTTTACGGCTATAGGGACTCAATTGAAACGGCGCTAAAAATATAATCAAAATTATAAACGAAAAATGTTACCCAAAAGAAAGCAATAAATAATTAATAGCACCATGTGCAGGTTTTCAGTTAATACTTCGAATTTCATGTTAGTTAATTGTTAGAAATTGCAGTTAGTTGAATAGGTTTGTGTTAGGTGTGTGTTAATTAAGAGAACTGAATGGCAGGCACAAATAAAAAAATAAAAAACAAATCATAGTATTATTATAATTGGAACAAAAAAAAGATTATCATTGATACATTCACCAAAATATTTACTTCCTACCTAGGACAATTGGAATTATGGTGCGAAAGTAAAGTAATGCCAATTTTGAGAGATGTTGAAAATTTCAAAATAGATATTTTGGATTGCAAGAGTTTCCAATTTGATTGTAAGTGATTCAGACTTCTGACTTGATGCTACGAATGATATGCACTGCCTGATCTCGAATATGTATAATGTTTAATGTATAATATATACAAATTATACGGCTTAGATCAATTTAGTTATAGTGTTGGGTATTTTTTTGTCTGGTTTACGATATACGATTAGTTGAAATTCGACATTGGCCGGCTTTAGTTGCATTTTATGACATTATTTGTCCCCTTTTGTATAGGATTAGTTAAGCTGGGCACTCGGATTACTTGGAATAGTAGGTAGCATCGCTACTTTCCGATGTTGGCGAGCTGTAGTTTGTTGTCGATGAGTTGCTCGGCGAATTATTTTCAGTTGCTGCTGTTGAACTTGTTGTTGTTGTTGTTGTATTTGCAGGGTTGGTAGTGGATATTGTTGTTGTTGTTATTGGTTTGATATAAGTAGTAATTGTTGGTATTGTTGTTGTTGCTGTGGTTGTTGTTGTTGTTGTTGTGGGTGTTGCTATGTTCTCTAGTAAATTATTAGCTCCTGGACTACAGAGCAAAATTCTACTGGGCCTGCGTCCAGTTGCAATAAGTCTGCAAATCGGAACCATCAGAGTAAGTCGACAACATTTGGTTTTTTTTTAAAAGGGGGTAGGGATTTGGTCATTGGATTGAGAATACACAGATAGTAGAGTGTTACAAAATATAAACAATGGAATAAAGGTCGCGCAATAAAGAATATATACATTATAATGTGAAAAAAAATCAATTATGTACAAAATTTACAATTTTAGTGTTTCAAAAATCAATCCAAATTAAAGAGCATTAGGGCGAGGAAATTTCGAACTTATGTTCTTTAGGTTTATAGCGCAAAAACAATATCAAATTTTATATTTTTAAAACAGTTTGTACATTGAACACACTAATGTTGTCAGCTTTTTCAATATCCTTCATGCTATTTAGACCAAATTTTTGAATAAAAAAGTATTATAATGTTTTAATTCTTGTTCGTAAAATGTTATAATAGGTGTTAAAAGCGTGATGATACCTTCTGGGCCTGACGAGCAGAAGTCAAACCGAACATTACCCAATTTCAGAATTTTAGAAATGTGTTGCAGGACACATGAGTAACATTTAATATACATAACACTAACTATAATTATTATTTTTTTTAAGCATTTAGATATGATTTTCACCATGGCTATGATATAAAATGTAAACCAAATAGAATTTTTATAATATTTTAACCCATCATCCACAATTAAAGCTTTGTCAAAATTCAACCGTTTATCAAAAGCAAAATGCATGTTGAAAGTCTACACAAAAATATCGTCTTTTAGCAAATCATATATTTGAGGTGACATCACAATGAATATGTCAAATGTTAAAGGATATTAGCAGACTTGTAAACAAATAAATAGTTCTACACTTAAGAACAAGCAACATATACAAAAGACAAACACATGCAAAGACAAACACATACATACACACATTAGTGTGTGTGCGTGTGTAGTGGACAACATAGAGATTGTGGCATATGCCGCAGGTGTAGCAAGAACTTACCCGGTCAGCTCCAACATGGAACCACGTCGCACATTCCGGCGATGACTCGCAGTGACCGGAAAGGGTCCGGCATGCCCGTCCGGACCGACGATATGGGAACCCAATGTGCCGGACGAAATGGATTGCGAGCGATTGTCCAGGCGTGGATTGTGCGTTGAAGTCGATGGCATCGCATTGGGATTCATGGGATTGCTGCCAACGGGGTTGGTGACCATGGGATCCAGACTGGTGCCGGCATCCACAGTGCCGCTGCTGCTACTGCCGATGCCGAGGCTGCCTGCCTTGGAGCTGGAACTCTCGCGACGGAACAGACCTATGACGGACTTGGGCTGTTTAGGCTTGTTTATACCACCTGTTTATGTGGGGCGTGGTTGTTGTTGTTGTTATAGGTTGCAAGCACAGGAGACATCAACATTGTACAGGGTGTCGTGTGTGTTGTGGAAGGTGTTTTTGTTTATTTTTTTGTGGGCAACAGTTACCAAAAAGGAAAGCAATGCGGCAAAAAGAGAGAAGAAAACACAAAGTTCAGGAAAATTAACATGAAATCAGAAAAAGAACACAAAAAAGAAGAATAACAACTACAAGTGATTCACATTTATCTTAAATTTGGCTGCAATTGACTCTTTTTTTTCATTTTGTTTGAAAGATTTGGTGCATTTAAGAAACACAAGAGTAAATCATATATAGTATTATATATATATACATACGTAATCACAGATATTTACACACGTTTCTCTTTTAAATACTTTCCAATGTACAAGTCAAATAACTCAAATAGCAGAAAGTTTGTAATCAAAACTTAAACCAAAACGAAAACTGTACAATTAGTGTTGAAAATCTGCTCGTTTTCGCTCGCACTTAAAACTAGACCTGATTTTTTCTATTATATTTTTTCTATAATACGTCAAAGAATTTTGAAAATGTGCCTAAGCGTTTGTTCTTCTAGAATATTTTCTAAATTCGTTCTCATACAGTCAGAAAAGTATTCACCCTGAATTTTGTTTATTAATCAGAAAGTATATTTCTAAAAATAATTGATTTTCTTTTTGATTTCAAGGTAAATTTTTCTAAAATTTAGAAGATATATTTTTAATTTTCCGGACTTTTTTTTTTAATATCTGAACATATTATGTTGCTATTATTAATACTACCAATAAACAATAGTATTTTCAGATTTCACATATACAACAATTTTAGATACTTTATAAATTCATATAATTTATTTTGAAAAACATACGCTTTTACGGCGACCCTTTGTTTCTAAAAAATGAGTCTTAGCTTTCTACTTTGTAAAAATGCAAGTTTTAATTTCTAAAAAAACAGAAAAAGCCCCATAATTTTGAGAAAGGCAAAACTCCTCTCATTTTTAGAAATTTTTTCTTATATTTAGAAATTATTTTTAAAAACAAAAAAAAACTTTATAGTTTTAATTTTAGATCGATTTTCTAAAATTCAGGATGATTTCTTTTCTGAGTGTATATATATATTTTTTCTGTGTATTTCTTACCTAGAAATGTGGCACTGGGCGAGTTGTAGGCCAAATATTCCTTGTTCGAGGCCCAAGCGGGAAACTCATTCTGCTGCACTGCATCCGTGGATTCGTCACCCTGTCGCTTCCACGGCAACTGCGACTCTGTCGCTGTGGGCGTGGCTACACGCCTCTCGCCATCCGAGTCGCGCGACAAATTGCGATCCTCTTCGGGTATTGGATGTTCGGCCACTGTGTGAGATAAATCGCAAAGTTCTTTAGAGAATTGACAATTTGGGAACGAAATTAATTTTGCATGCTGCTCAGTTATCGATAACTACGGGAAATCGAAAAAAGGAAATGAAGACAAACAAGGGAGTGGACAAGAACAAAATGCGCTCAACCAAAATGCAAATAATAATCCGATTTATATATCGTACAAAACTTAAACGGAATCGAATCGAAGTACCAAGTGGAACGGAGGGCTGTGAACTATTTAAGACTGGGTACACATACCAATAAGTTTCTTTTGTATGTTTTATTTTGAAAAAAGAAATACCTTCAACAATATAGCTTAAGTCGTTACTCAATTCTATTGGTTCCAATATCAAATAGAAAAATTTGGTAAGATTAATAGTATTACACTTTATTTAATAACAAACAATATTAAGCTAAAATATATTTATTACAATATCAGCTTATATTGACTTACAACTTAAATTTGATTAATTGCTTAATAAAAATAATTTGTTTTTATTGTTTGATTTCCATTTAATGGCATGTGACCTTCGATTCGATTCGTCCCAACTTTATTATTAATGCCCTGATTAAACCGATAATACGTCAAAGTTTCTTTTAGAAACCGTTTACACTAAAAAAAATGTTGACAAATTTATTGCTAGCAATATCGATTGGCCCGATTGGATTTCTTAGTTAGTGCAAACGTCAGTTTCAACTCAAGAGGTAGTACGATATACGATTATGGGAGGGCAACAACAAATAACTTTGTCATGCACAAAAATGCCATGCTGCTTTTGCTGTTTTGATTCACTTCAAAATGCTCGAAATGTTTGAAATGCTTGAGAATGCTTTCAATTCTTCAAATCACATGTAAATCTCAAATGATTTGCGAAGCACAATGCGTTTCTACATGTAAGTACTGAATTTCGGCATTATATTTTCAGATGATCACCTATTGTATGAAACAACGAGCTATTCTTCATATGGTTTTTTGATTTTTGTTTGTTTTAGTTTTGCCTCTAGAAAGCAATTCAGCGAGTGTTTTTTGTTTTTTTTTTTTGTTGTAAGTAAGTGGGTATTTAATAACCAGTCGCTTAATAGACATTAATGACAAATACATATGATAGCTATAAAACATTGAAAGTGTATGAATTTTCAGGAACGTTTTCACATGTCTATGTTAAAGTTGGTTCACATGCTCATTTGGTCAGTCTTTACATCATTTTGACTTTAACAGCAAAGTGAGAAAACGAGCCTTGGTAAAATCTATGTGTATATGTATGTGTGTATAGTATAAACCAGTTGGGAAGTATAAAATAAATAAAAAAAGCAACATAAATGTACTCGGTATAGCTTAATTAGCGGCATCAAACGCTTAGCACAAATTACAATTGTACTTCTCTAATATTATGACATTCTGATTCAAGTAAGTTGAGTTAATTTTTTAAATCTTTTTTTTGTTTGTGTATGTGTGACTAATGGAATATGATTGTGGAATGGACTTGGGGTGCTAACGAAAATATAGTTGAAGCGAGGAGCGTTGATAGAAAAGAGATAAGTGAATGCAACTTGTCGCTTCTCGCTTCTTGCTTGATATTTAAGAATTACAATAGTTTATTCCCACATTCACTCTTATTTTGCATCTGTGAATTTATTACATATGAAAAATTTTGAGTTTATAATTAGCTTATTGGAACCGGAAAATACTGCATATATATATATGTATATATAATTTGATGATTTTGGAATTTCAATTTTATAGATTAGATTGGGGTTTTAGTATCTATAGAAATGTTAAAATAATACTGAAGTTTGTACAAGTAGCAACTGATACTATTTTGTACATATTTATATAGAATATTTTCATGAATTATAAATTTTAAGTCACTAAAGTATCTACGTATTCGAGATGACCAAGAAGATAGACGGATGATCTATAGATGTGAATGCATATCGTTGATATTTGATGATATGATGTGCTTGTACATATTTCTTATAGCCAATGCTTTTTATAATTTTTGTTTTTGTTTTTAGATAGTTGTAGCTTTTGTTTTTTGTTGATTTGGTTTACCAATGCTCTGGTATGAACGATCCCGTCGCCAGGGCAGGATCAGCTCAGCGGCTGTGGGTCCAACTGGTGGATCGGGCGAGCCTAGATCTTGCTGAGGACCGTCCTCAAGTTTAGGCGCATAATGCTGAACGATGCGCGCTTTGGATGCATCAAAACCGGGCAGGTTTTGTATATGCGCTATCAGGGAGTTATTATTGGCGCGATCCGAGTCAGCTAATTGTGTAACAGTAGTTATCGGGTATATCGAGCAACATATATTGATATGGTAATCAAATAAATTGGATAGGCATACAATAGGGATAAAAAAATATATAGAAATGTTGTCGTTATAACTTTTTTTTAACTTTAGGTATTTCTTAAATTGTAGGCATTATGCATTTAAAGGCGCTTTTAGAAAACTGAATTGTTAACAACAAAAATCAAATTAAATTAAAATCAAAAGAAATAATTATTAAGTCTAGCAAAGCTTTGGCTGAAGGGCAAAGTTACAGATTGTCTGTGACTTTTAAAAGATATGAGTTTATAAAGAAATAATAGATGTAGATTAGACACACACACACAAGATATTTTCTAGTTTAGTAGTCTAGAAACTTTTTGTTAAATCAACTTCGGCTACTTGATATGATAAGTAACTAAGTAATTTACATATAGATAATTATACCAAATGATTTGTTTCAACCTGTTTAAGAATTATTCATGACTTTACTTTGAGCTGTTGTGTCGGACAGTGTAATACATACAATACATACTACATCATTCACTTAACGCTTAAGGCTCATTTCAGTTCAGCATCAAATGAATTACTTGATGGCATTTTTGTGTAGTCAATTGAGTTGAGAAACAGTAAACACAAGTCGGCTATCGCTATATAACCTCCGATCATATGTATCTCTAGAGGTTACCGTGACAAATAATAATAAACATAAATATCATAACACTGATAGGGCAATGCGTGGACCAGCCACCAAGGACCCCATTAATGATACATAAATACCACTTACATTTACATATTAGTGATCGATTAAAGTTAATAAAAAATACATTGAGTGGATGATAGAACTTACGTGATGATTTTGCTGTAAACGTGAGACCATCATCCCAATCGTCGCTGGGTCCAATGACATTAATCTCATTCGGATTTTGTGGGGCCTCCTCGGCTGTTTCATTAAGGACATCGTTAATATAGTCTTTATATATGATTGTATATTATTTTCATTATATATATATGTTTATATACATATGCATATATAATATTAAAAGCACATGATTAAAGCGTTAGTTAAACACAAAATGTTGTATTTTTAAGGCAAAGGCAGATGTGGTTTTGAGTACGTTTTTGGTGGTGTTGAAATAGAAAAATTGAAGTTGAGTATTTGTTTGTTCAACCAATTTTGTAGGCATCGGGTAAAAGAAGGAGACATGAAAGAAAGATTGGGGTTTTATAATTAGTGACCAATTTTGTTAAAATTATCTAAAAATATTACAAAAAATTTGTAAATTAATATTAGTAACAAAATGAGAGGGAAAATTAAAGAAGGGCTCGTAAACTTCGTAAAAGAAAATAATTAAATAATGAAGATAATTTTTTTTTAAATTTTCTTATACTTAATAAATAGAAGAGAGTTTTAATTTGAACTATAAATTTGGATAAATAATATTATAAATAATTAGGATTCTTAACATATTTTACGAGCCCTTGCTGAAAAACTTAAGTATAATGATGTGTGGACTACGTATATTTGTTATAATATTCAACCTTCAAATGTCGATTTAAATCAAAAAGAAAACACTACTGATAAACTCAGACCACATCCTTTGGATGCTGTCCATTAAACCAAAGGAAAACGAACCAAATAATTAGAGACTAAACGATTTTGAATAGCTTTCTACAGATTGCTGTGTGTGTTTAAGTAATTCATTACTGAATTTTTACTTGCATTTACCTATTTCTAATCTACGATATTTGTTAAGTGAATTGTGAGTATGTCTTTTTCTGTAAGATTTTTTGCGTGAATGGTTTGAACTCGAATTCGTATTCGTACCATTGGTGAGCTGCTTCGTAGTGCCGTTCTGTTGAAAATCAGGGAATGAAACATGATTTTGCTTCACATTCTCCTTCGCCTCCTAGTTAAAGAGAGATAATATATTGTTATTGTGTTAGTGTGAGGGGTATTCCTTATAGATAGTGCTCACCTTATTGTTGGCGCCACGTTTGCTGCGCTTGTGATGTTTGCGATCGTTGAACATGCGACGGAAATTCATTTGCATTTTGTAATTGACCTACAATTAAACACATAAATAGAAAACACACATATAATTAATTAATTTATACTACATAATGATTAATTAGGTATCCACATATATATTCATATATAGGTGCTTTCAGAGATTTGTCTATGCATTCAACTCACCTGTGTGGACAAATCTCTGTCATCTACTGCGTGTCGGCTATAACTAAGACGACGGTGCTGTAAGGAATGGTAGTACGAAAAGCACATTAAATGCCAAAAATCATATATGGTGTTCTTAAGTGTTATAGCGTCATTTGATTGTTAATTGTAAGGTATACATATATGGTAGATTTTAGCATTTAGTTAATGCTTAACAGGAAATTGCTGCGAAACTAGCATAAACATCAATTCATAAGGTGTAAAGACGTCTCATAACATTTATACAGCTTATTGCTAGGTATATAGATTATACGATCTGAACGAACGATTAAATATATATACTTGTTAGAGAAGGTGCATTTTGGGCACAGCAACTGAGGGTTAACTTCGTCATGACCGAAGCAGGAATACTCTATCCAAAAGTACAGCTATAGCTAAACCTCGATTATCCGATTCTTGTACTCAAAAATACTTTATTATTGGTATTGCAAAGGGTATAATAATTTTATTGTGTAATTTGTAACGTATTGAAAAAGATTTCACGAATATTTGTGTATATATTTAAGTATATACAGTTCGGATCAATATCACTCGACGAGGCGTTAGAGGTATTTCCGTCTGTCCGGATAATCGAGATTTATCACAACAAATTTACAAATTTCATCCAATCTTCTCTTAAAAGATATGCATATAATTTGGAAAGAGTATATCATTTAAGGAGCAAAAACTGTAACACAACATTTACGGATATATATTTTCATGTTGGTAATCAATGGTATATAGTTTTTAGTGGAGCTTGCAAAAAGAGTAGTGTATTTAAAATAAGTAAGTAACAAATAAAGAACATAGAGAAAGTAGTTTAAATGTGTTTTGTTATCAAAGCAGTCAAACGATTAAAAAATAAAATTTTGTAAAGTGCTTAAACAGTAAAGTTAATTGTTATGTTGTTGAATATTTAAGTTTAAGTTGTGGTGTTAAATTTTGTCTTTTGAAATAAAATTAAATTAATATTGAAATCAGCCTGTCAGCTATCAAATTCCTAGATAAAGTCTAAAATTTACTCGATTATCTCCTAAATGTAATTGAAAGCGTACAAATAAAAAGCTATAACATATTTGGTAATACTTTTAAAAATTTAAAAGAAATTGCTTTTTTAGTTTTGTTTAAGTATTTTATACTATAGCTTACATAACATAAGTCACATTTATTTATTATAGTCTTTTCCTATATAAAAACAATACATTTTTCATCTAATTCTGTTTGCTAATGAAATATTTATAAAGAAAATAACTAATTAGGTATTCATGTGATGTACAATGAATGTATAAATGTTGAAATTAAAAGAAATTTTTAAATTTGAGTTTTGAGTTTTAGCAATTGAATTTAAGAATATATAGATGTGAAAGTTATTGTTAGCCATTTAGAATTAATTGATTATCGATACGATTATTTAAAGACTGTATTTAGACACCAATTGAAATACATTAAGATATTTACTAGAAACTGATAATTAATTAGTATAATTAATTATATGCATTACAAAGAACGCTTTGCAGTCATGAGTATAGACGCACAAAAACGTTGAACATTATCGCTTAGTTAATTAAGAAAATTGAAAGATAAGTATATAAACAAATCAAAAATGCTTTTAACAACAAATGAACCAATTTATTCGTACCATTTGTATGGAAGCCTATATTTTGTACAGTTTCACAAAATTTTGTTCAAAGCACACAAAAATTTGAAGTAGTTTTTTTTTTTTTGAACGTTTGAATTATATTTGAGTTGGATACGTGACGTTGACGATAAGTTGAAGTTGAGTTGAGTTTGTTACAACGGGAAGAAATTAAATAAATGATTAATTACAAATATATCTAGTTGAAGATATAGTCAGTATATATATATTATATATAGAGGTAAAGACAGATAGTGAGAGAAAGAGAGAGAGAGAGAGAGAGAGAGAAGCGTGTCTCAAAACCAAATGCCCAAAAAAGAAAAATCAGACGAAAGCATAATATACGAATACTACTACGAGGCGTCAAGTATTTTCGGTGAATTCGAGTAGAAAGGTGACGGAGTATCAATACATCATATACTCAACAAAACTTGGGCTGTGTGTGAGTGAATATGCTTTAAGATATATATATATAAATATATATATATATATATATATATATATATAGAAGTGGTGGGTAAAATTGATACTGCTATATTATAAAAAACCAAACCGAAATCGATTATTTTGTAGAGAGTTCGAGTTTTGTGGATACATACCCTCCTATAAGGCTTTAGTTCTTCGGCTAGCAAATGATGTATCTTGGCATCAGTCAAATCCCTTTTGGATGGATTATAGTCCAGCTCAGCCATATCCAAGTTGTGCGAGCATGTATTATCCAGATTCGTTAGGCTGGGACTATATTTTTCAAATTGAAGTTTAAGTTAAAGTAAATAAAGTTTAAGTAGTTCTTGGCTGAAAATATACACTACAAAGTATTAACCAAAAATACACATAAACGAATTTTAGATATACAAAAAGTTATAAATACGCTCAAAAAGTATATAGAGTGTAAGAAAAATTATGGAGAAGTATTAATCGGTGTACAAATTGAAGGGGGATCAACTTGTGAAGTTAGAAAAATTTTTGTGCTGTTCATGCAAAGTTTGTTTCTACATTTTTTTAATCGCTTGCATTGCATGCATTTGTACGGTTACTGTTATCGATTATCGATTAACGATTATCCAAAATTCGTTTACCAGGTGGTGTATATGGTTGGCGGTGCCCACCTGCCACCAATATAATTATTGGTATAGTTCCTAAATAGCGCACTCATCGACTCAGTGCCCGTCATCTGTCCAATTGTCGAAGGATTACGACGCATCACCTCCATGGCATCGCGCATGGTTAACTTTGAGTACGTCTCTATAATTTTAGGTTCAGCGCCCTACGAAGCAGCAGTGAAATTAAAGAAAGAGGAGCATAGAAAATTAAAGTAAAAAGTTCACAGAACACACAGTTGGAAGTTTCAATAAAATAAATTGTGAAGTTATACATGAACTTTGAATATATATAAATTATATTTGACTCATACCTTTAGATCTCTGATTAGCAGTGGACGTATGAAGCGATTATCGAAGCGCTTGAACTTATCACGTACATTATAATTGCCTGTCTTGCCAACAATGTCCTCAATGCCAGCCATCAAGTGATCCATAAACTAATTGGAATTACATAGGAAAGAAATACAGTCAATATCTAATCTGTACCTTTGTAGGTAGTATTTAACAAGCAGCTTAAAATTGATATACTCACACGTTCGTGAATGCGCTCGTTCATGGTGGGTTTTCGTTTATTGGCTCGCTTCACATTAAGTATTTTGACCAGGGGCTTTATGGTGATGCCTTGCAGAAACACCGTAAAATAAATCACAGCTATTGTCGTGGTTACATACATGTTCTTATGTTTGACCACATTCTCATCGATGAGCAGAACGAGTGCGAAGGCGACAGCACCACGTAAACCACCATACGACATGACAAACTGATCCACTCTCGACAATTTGTGCAATCGAAAACGATTTGCAAGGGCCGACAACAGAATGACACCTTAACCGATAAGTAGAAAATTTATTAAAATTCACAATTGATCGAACCTAAAGTTATACCCACCGATAACACGGAATACGGAACAGAATGTAATTGTTAGCACCACAAACCACGTATTCCAAACGTGTTTATTATTGACGGTGGCGACACCAAGGAACATGAATATAATTGTCTCCGCCGAGCTTGATAACATTTTCAATGCATACTTAACGGTCGTGTGCGATTTTTGAGATATATTCGATTCCACATAGTTCTTCATTGTAATGCCACAGAATGTGATGCTAAATATACAAAGAGATATAGATTTAGATATAGTAATGCTAGCATGCGGTGTACACAGCTCATACTCACGCCAGTATGCCGCTCATGTGAAAGATTTCCGCATTCAGATACGCCAGATAGGCCATGACAAATATGAAGATGGGCTCGATGACGCGCACATGATCCGTAAAGCGTGTCACCAGACCAGTTAGGACACCCCAAATGACGCCTGCGAATTGTTAAATATATTTAACAAATATATCATCTTCTATATACATATTTTCTGCTATAATTTTCTTACCTATGGCAACACCGCCGAGTGCCACAACAAAAAAGGAACCAACACCGCTGACAATGTCCTGTGCCACAATGTTAGGCAAACCAATTTCATTATAGACTTCCATCATATGATACATGACAACCTGAAAGCATATGGCACAGATGTAGATAATTACTCTGGTTTATCAGCGCATTAAAAACTGTCTGGAAATGGCACTTACCGTAACAGCATCGTTGAGTAAGGACTCGCCAAAGACGACAATGTAGAGAATCTCATTGACGTGTATCTCCTCGAATACGGCCAGCACGGCAACCGGATCCACGGCGGATATGAGCGAGGCAAACAGAAAGACATCCAGCAACTTGGGCATCTCATCGCCAAAGACGCCGAAAACGCCACATGCATAAAGCGAGCCACCTGCAGTGCGGAAATTCGTTTATGAAAATCATAACTGCCACCACTTTTAATTTATGCAAATTGGTAATTAAATAAATTGACTTGTCTTGAGATAGATTGAGACAGTTTTTGATATTTAGATACCTTATGCTAATTACATATAAACTACGGATAATGTGAAAGCAAAAGTGGGCTGCAAATATATAATCTACAGTGAAGATCATATGAGTATTATACAGTCTATATTACATAGACTATAAATATAATTGTATATATATATATATATATATATATGCATATAGCTCGCGTGCCACAAATTTTGTGTAACAAGCGCGTCGACATTGGAATCAGTCCTAAGTAATGTGCACCACATATTTCCATTAATATTTGATTACATTGCCAGCGTGCCAAAATCACAATCGAAATAAAAATTATTGAATTTCAATAGCTTAAACAAGATTTCTTTATTTTTTTCAATTAAATAAAATGCAAATTAAAGAGAAAAATACGCAAATTCTTTAACAATTCTTAAGCGGTTTACGCGTTAACTTTGTAATATTGCTTGATAAAATTGTTTTTGATTAGAAATTCCCTGCTGATGCTCGTGTTAATAGTAAAATGTAATTGTGTAATAGAGATTTAAGATAAGATTTAAGATAATAGATAAATGTACAATTGTACAATTTAGATTGACGTTTTGCACGACAGACAAAAAAACACAAACATTGTTGAATAAATTTACGTACACCTGTAATTTAAGGCAAATATTATTATCTGCAATACAAAACTGAGTAATTAAGGAACTTTTTTTGAGCAGTCTAAAGACTAAAGTCAAGGGTTTATTGCCCTTTGAGGATACTACGAAATGGCAATGTCATTGACCACTTGATGGATGGGTGAGTGGTTGCCCCAAAAGCATCAAGTGGTGCACTGGTCTCGAATGAGCAACCACAAAAGCTTTCGCTTTATTTTAAGCCCACGTTCCGCTCGTTGACAGCGTTCGCAGTTTGAGCCCCATTAAAGTAATCAATTTCATTATGCTTACCAATTGTGGCCACATTGAAGATAGTGCCCACCACAGCCATCAGTAGGATTGTACCCAGATTATCGAAGAACATCCGATTGGGCATGAAGTAGCCCGCGTCCAATATTATCGGCGGCAGCATATAGAAGAAGAAGGTGTTCGGCGTCAGCGGGGAGACGGCAACATCTGTGCAAAAGTAGAGCACAACGCCTATGACCACGCCCACCACAATCAGCAGACACGATTCCGGAAATATCAGATGCAATTTGGGTGTCATATGGAAACCTGTAATGAAAATCACTTATTTAGCATAAAATACACAAATACCTGAAAGGGAGCTTAAAACTGTGTTCTATATAAATCTACATATGCACATAGTTATGGGCGTCAGTGGGCGTGGCTGTTTCACGCCCATACGATATGAAAAAAACCATTACATTGCTACCCTGAAATACACTTAAATACCTAGCGGACTTGCTGATATTATTTCGACATGGAATTACGTTTTGGTTAACAAAAACAATTTTAATATGTCTGGTTATATTATATATCCATTCGAAGGCTATATATTTATAATTGTGTCTTTTACTGATATCGATATTTGACTGTCATCGATAAAATTAAACAAACTTGATCTGCGTAAGGTATACGTGAAGTTATATTCCAAGTGAACTGTCTTGAGATATGTTTGTTCATATAGAAATAATCGGCGTTTATTGCTGATCAAGAATATATATACTTTGTTGGGTCGGAGTTGCTTTTGTTTATCTGTTACATATTTTTGCACAACTCCATTATGCCCTTTTCCAGTTTTAATGGGCCTGGGGTATAAAAATACTTTCACTAAAATAAAACACGACATTTGCTGGTGTTTTTGCTTTTGTTGTGTGCCTATAAAAACCTAAACAAAAATGAATTCCATTTCAACTATGGCCCATTTACATGAAAATCTAACAAGTTCCCCCTCCAACGCCTCCGCTCCGCCAGACAGCCCACATTGGGACTGTACCAGATTATGGCTGGTTTTTGCATTTGGGTCAATGGCTACACTTACATGGGTACATACATATCGCTCAGAATATGAAGAAACACGATGTGTATAAGTAGTCCACTAACTTTATTTAATAAAAATGCCACTTAAGCTCATTGTAAATTTTAAAGTGAAAAAAAAACCGATCAAAGAATAAAAAAATTATAATTTTAACACAAAACAAAAATCTGAGAGTGAAATCAATAAATAACTCTTGAAAAATTGTTAAGAATTGTGAACATTTGAAAGTCTATTTTCTACAAATTTTAAAAGTTAACAAGTCAAATAAATGTGGGCTTATTAAATATCGATTAGAATGGCATTTAAAAAATCTACGCTTAGACTTAAAGAGATAATCTAATTCAATTTGATAAGCGAAGTGTCGTTTTAATTCGTTTTGCGCCAAAAAAAGTTTGTTTTGGCGTCAAAATGGCCCCGATAATTATATAAGTGCCAGTTGTCACTTGGCTCACTTGGCTTATTCAATTGCAGATGCGAAAAGTAGCAGTTATGCAGGGAGAGGTTGCTAAAAACGGAACCAACTGCCTGAGGGTGTATTTGGGTGTGTATTTGATGTTGTTGCGTGTGCTGTTTTTGGGGCCTTGAAAAAATGGATTATTGCGCAGAAAGCCAAGGTAACCAACTAGCCGAAGCAGCAGGCCGGGAAGATAACAAAGTCAGCAGTAAAAGCCAGTACAAAAAAGGCAACCGTGGCAGTGGCA
This sequence comes from Drosophila planitibia, assembly GCA_035043785.1. NCBI lineage: Eukaryota > Metazoa > Arthropoda > Insecta > Diptera > Drosophilidae > Drosophila > Drosophila planitibia. Next base: position 604,863 of record JAWNMS010000110.1, on the reverse strand, counting down.
GTGGCAGTGGCAGTAAGCTGAGCAAATCTCATTGCAGCTTGCCAAATCGCTTATGCAATCTGGCAATTGTTGCTCCCTGGAGGGGGCGTTCAAATGTGGGTTGTTCTTGGTTTTTTTAGGGGGCAGTGTCAAGGCTCGCTTGTTGCGCACTCGGCTGATGCTTATGCAATGTCCTTCAGCTAGGACTGGCTGCACACCTCTACAAACACGCTTCCATTACACCCACACACACACACAGAGTCTCTGTTCTCTTACGAATTGACGTAAATCTGCATGTCAGTGACAGCGACGAAGTCGACGTTATATAAAATATATTGATTTTGCCTGCCTGGCAGCCGACAGCCAGCATTATGAACTCTATATTTTTATATTGTTGCTTGAGCTGAAGAAAATGACTCGGTAGTTGAAAAATAATTCGTCGATGTTTGATAGCTATGTTTACCCAAAATACTGCTCCTATTCTACAATTTTTCCATGAATGCAGTTTATTTCTAGATGCGTCAAGACTTGATCAAAAATGCTGTGCTTTTCTAAAATGTATTGCTTTTTAGAAAAGTTATGGAAGCGTAAAATTTGTAACCGTATTTTATGATGCATTTTAAACGGGGGACGGCAGGAGCAGCCCTCCCCTATCAGGTTACTATTTGCGAGAAAATTACAAGTCGGCTACCTCCCTTTACCAAATTCAGCACCCCTTCAAGAAAAGCTGGCTACGCTTTTGATAATGCTCACCGATTTTGGCTATGCTCGCCGATAATATCCAGATGCCAATGATGAACGGCGTCTTGACCCGTGCAAAGTCCACCTGGGACAGTGGATAACGCTCCGTCTCATGGTGTCCGTCGCGCATGTCGTCGTCATCGAGCGATACATCAAACAGATCCTTAGTGTCCCCATCGGTTGCTGTCAACGATTCCGCATGCGGCAGCGGCGGAGGCAGAGAAGGTGTCGCAAATTGTGCTGTTGAGGCGGGCAACGACGTCGTTTGTGCCAGCTAATGAGAGAAAGGGAAAGAAAGAGAGAGACAGACAGAGAGAGAGAGAGAGAGAAAAGGGAAAGGGATATGATTAATGAGAATATAGATCTTTCCTTAAAATATTACAATTGACAAGTTGAACAGAAAAATCTACAACACAAAAGTAAAGCGAAAATGTTATTTCAGTACACATTAATTGAACATGGTGTCGAGGAAAAGGTCCTTTTGCCTCTATTGGCTTTTTTAATAAATGAAATCCAAATGCATATTTAATGAACACTGTAATCGATACATTGCTATAGGTCAGTGCTTTTAATGGGCCGTCGTTATTGTATTGAATATTACATTAATCGAATTTTGTTATTGTAAATATGGATGCGTTGAATATTTGAAACTACACTCCGAAAAACATCGCCTACAAACACAATATTTTTGGCAAGCGTTTCTAGTTTTTAAATTAGAAATTAGAATTTATTTCTAAAATCAATAAAAACTTTCTAGTTTGCATGACGATTTTAGCGTTAGGGCCATTTTCTGAAATTCAGTGCGATTTTTTTCTAAGTGAGTACACACATTAATTGAACAGGGACTAGGTCCTTCGGCATTTATTGGGTTCTTTTTAATGAATGAAATGCAAATGTATATTTAATGAACACTCTGGTTGACATCGATACGTTGTTTTAGGTTAATGTGTTGTCGTCATCCGATTTAATAAAAAGCGAACTTTTGATTGTCCATTAAAAGCTTAATATTGTAAGCGAAAGTAGATTCTTTGATTACTAAAAATATTAAAAAAACTTCGTGATTTCGTCATCAATCAGAAAGCTATATTTAATGCTTTAACAAAGAAGTAAAAATAAACTAAACATTTTAATTTGATATTAATCAGCAATTCTGTCTAACCACTTTTTATTGCCAAATTTTATTTAAATCACATTTTTGCGAATATGTATTTTTTTTTCTTCAAATAATAATATGGCATTGTTCTCATTAAAAAGCTACTGCTTAGCCCCATAATAAATTTTATAGCAGATAAAAAAGATAAACACATAGTGCATATAAAATTAGTCTGCAATTTTGTATAATTTATTACCGAGTCTTAAGGAATGACAGCGAGATAAAAACGAATGTGCATGAATATGAACCCATGATTTCTCTATCTGAGACAACACGTAACATTGCAAACTTTGTAATATTCTTCTAATAGTCATAATAAAAAAAAAAACTATATTTATCTTGTTAGCCCAATGCTAGATGAGTAGATGCTATGTATTTATTTGCTAACCTTCTCATTAATAAATATAAATAAAAAGCTGTCTAACTAAGTTGAGCAAGCAATAAACCAGCGACAATTATCTTTTAATCACTTTTCTAAGTAGACCAGCGATAGTGCCAACATTCATAATTAATAAACTCAATTTATCTCTAAATCACAGCGGCTAACTGTAAGTGTCTAAAGCTATGGCTATCAGTAACTGACTGATTTGTGATCGAGTTGGCAGTTGACGTCATTTGATATTATTTTTAGCAATTTTTCATGACAAGTGCCATTTCCAGTGATAAATCGACAACTGTTGCTGCATAGCAATTAGATCAATTATATTGATTACAGGTCACAATGGCCTAAACGCTGCAATGGCCGACAGCTGGGCTGTAAAGCATTGACATTTCCTGCCACTCCTTGCCAGGCTAAAGTGCAATCAGCTAAAGAGCTAAGGGCACGGTATTATATATATATATGTATTATATATATATATATATATATATAAATTAAAATGGGGAAAGTCAATCAATAAATTTTAATTGTAACTGCGGCTGTTCAACTCTATTATTTTTTAATGCTTTGACGACCAGATCGTTGTCAATTTAATTGTCATACTTACATTAAGTGCTTCCGTTGTCTTGGAACTGGAGCTGGAGCTAGCACTAACATTGGGACGTGCCTCAATGCTGGCCAGCAGCATGCAAATCCCGCATAGAAGCAGCAACAGTTGCCGCTGCAAGCCGCAGCCAGGACTCTTTCTGTTGTGTATTGTTGTTGTTGTTGGTGGTGTTGTTGTTGTTGTTGGTTGCTTACTCGGTGGTGAAGGTGGTGTTCTTGCGCGGTTCTGGCAGGTCTCACTTTGCTTAAGACTTATTGGACTATCCAGCTGCCAGGTTAAAGGCACAGCCAGCTGAATTTCGAAAGCAGCATAATTAGAACTCGGACTTGGATTTATATTGGGATTGTTATTGGGATCTGTGGTGCTGTTCCAGCAGGCGCGACGGGCAAGGTTCATTTGTTGCTGCAACGCCGGCGTCGTAGCACTATCGTAATCCTTTTCCGTGCGGCTTTTCATTCTACTGCCGCTGCTGCTGTTGCTGCTGCCCCTTGTTGTTTTATGTTGTTTGTATTGGCTTCGACTTGGACTCGCAACTCAACTGAGTTATCGATTTCTGCGGGCATAATACACTTTCCGAATTTTTGATTGCATGTGTGTTGCCCTTTTACTTCGTGTGTTGTCCTTAGCTGTCCTGTTTTTCTTTCTATGCTTAGGTGCAATTTGTCGAGTGTCTGTAAGCAGAAGATTAAATAACACTTTAACCGGGTTTGCTCAAGGAAACACTAAATTAGGAAAAGTACTCAATTTAGTCTTTAAGTTAAAGAAAAACTTTTATTCAGACTACCAAGACATATAAAATAAAATAGATTTTATTTAAATGCCAAGAAAACAATTTTAACTTGCAGAGGAGGCATTCGAGTAATTACATTCTAAGAAGAGCTGCTTTAAATATTGGCAATCGCAAACTAAAAACAAACTCTGGAACTTACCTGGGGCAAGTAGAAAAATTTGCAAAAAGAAATTTAAAAAAAATTTGTACATTAACATTTTTAAGATAAAAATCAAAATTTTTATGTAATTCATTATAAACAACAAACGCTACGGTTCCTGGTTGGTAACTTCAGTACACTCCGGGTCGACTTGCAGGCAGAAATTGAATAGAACAGGCTACAAAAGTATCTCAAAATCAACGGCAAACAACCTTTTAATATCCGACAGCACTTTTGATCACTTCGCTTTAATTTCGATCACAATAATCACCATTTACAACCTAACCTATCCTAATCGTAATGCTTATCAGGCCACACATTCAACGACCGACCTGCCACAATAACCAACGGAAACTGGTTAAGATCCAGAAAATTCACTTGGCTTGTAGACTCCCACTTGATGACTTTAATACCCAGAGCTGTTGTATGCCCAAAGATTATCAAAAGCAATCAATTGATATTAAAAGTAGTAAACAATAAGTACATGTGCTAAAATCACGCGTAGCCGAACAAATAGAATCTCCCACTTTGTTGATGTTGAAATAAAATATCGGACTACAACTGAAGCCATATCATTTACAATTTGCCTTAAAGCGCTTCTGTGATTGAAAGCTGATTGATATTCATTTATAATGTATAAGTCTTGTTAAAATTGCAGAATGTGAATGCTGCTCAACCATTTATTTTAACTAATAAGAAAGCTATTCGTGATAAGACTTTCGATATGTTTTTTACATGACATAAAACCGGAACCGTTAAGCGTAATCAACCGATTGAAATGTGGAAATTCAAAAATTCGAGTAAACGGAACCTATATGTTATTAATCAAAATATTGTAGCGGTACAGCTTATTTATAAAAACTTTGCCTACCAATATGCAACAGAGGAACTTTAGAGAAACCTACGGTTTGACCATATTTTATCAACTAGGAAATATAATTTTCAATACGCCATTAATTTCACAAAGAAACTATCTGGTCTATATGGTATTCTATCTACTATATGGTATTCTGATCTATAATAATATAGAATTCCAAAAAATGTCCAAACTGTTGTTTTTTATAACTACTTACTTACTTTACTAAAATAACTATTTTTACCAATCATAGCTAAAATAAAACGAAAATGATATTTGAATTGGTATAGTCCAACATGGAAATCTTACACATTTAAACTTTTGGGTTAATTTCCATTGTTAAGTGGCAATCGATTTAATCAGACTCGAGCGTTTTTTTTTTTGTCAGTACTTTTAAATGGTACCCGAATTATTTGCACACACAAGTAAATATTGACACCACGCGATATTTTAACTTTTAACTGGATAGATCCAGTGCACTTAGCGCCACACAAATTTAGATACCGCTTGTTAATTGCTATAATAATGGCTATAATAAAAGTTAAGTACACAAACGATATCTTCTGCTATTCCATCTCCTTTTTAAAACCCTTCTAGTGGGTAATATAATTTTGTCATGATGTGTGTAACTCATAAACTATATATATATCTATTTTGTCAGCATCATTAGAATAGTCGTAGCCATGTCGATTTGTCCTCGTTTTTGTACATAAGCAGAATATACATTTAAAGCTATCTTGATATAGCTGCCATAGGAACAATCGGTCGAAATGAAAGTTCTAGTACTAAAAATTTATTGTTTAACAAGATAACCAGATCAAACTCACGTTTGGCTAAAAAACCATAATCATCTAATTGCTCCCATATAAACAAACAATATAAAACATGAAGCACCGATATATGCCTATAAATACATGTCACTATTTTTGATATAATATACACAACATACATACATTCCATGATAATAAATAAAATTAGTTGAGAACTTACAAAAACAAAATAATATTTCGAAATATTATGACGCCGATCTGCAAGGGTATATTCTCTTCGGCGTGCCTAAAATTCGTATTTCTTTCTTATTTCTGCTGTTTTTGTTGTTGGACTATCAGCGCTGAAGATAACAGGTGATTTTAATTTGGAGGCGCGAAAGCTGCAAAGCTGCAAATTCCGCCGCCTGATAGCACACCCCAATTACAATTAATATACAATATGATCTCATTACGGCTGCAGCTTATCTATATAGATCCCGGGGTGCAGACGTTATACAAATTATAGCTGAACATCCGAGTAATTCGAGCAATTGATGTGTTGACATTCTGTCAACAGTCAAGTGCAATGCCGAGTCGCGATCAATAAAACTGCAAACAGCCTCCGTTTCTTGACCGTTTTCTTAATTATTTTGCCTTACCCTCAAATCAATTGAAAATGAAATTTTTCTCATATTGATGTTGTGATGGCCTCAGATAAATGATATGCTGTTCTATTCGATCATAAATCAAAAGTTCTATTTACTCATCCTCAAAGATCGAAAAATGTATTCATTCGCTTGCGTCACAGCCCTCTTATAAACTATGCACCTCAATGCTCTACTCTACAATTCTCAATTGGATAGCCTTCGAAATTGATTTACCCCCAACTCAATTCTTTTTTCCATTAGTAAGCCAAAGAGGTGATTAAATGAGCAGCAAACTGAGCAGACCGGGCAAACATTATCTACAAATATATTCAAGTTCAGTGACTCTGATATAAAATCGTTAACCAATCAGTTAACCGCATTAAACCGGTAATCGAAGGCGTTAAGCGACTTAAGGCCTTTTTCATATAGCAGCTGGCAAAGATAGACAATTTGCAGAAACACCAATTTGTCTGGTTTTAAAAATAGATTAAAGAAATCTATAAAAAAATAATAGAATAAATTTAAAATGGCAAGACTTAAATTAGTCATTATTAAATCAACTGAAGTTGCTAAGGTGGGCATAGGTACCAACTAAGTAAACGTGTCCTCAACAAAGGGCAGACAAGTTAATTGAACAATTGAAGGTCAATCACAAGAATGAGAGCCATGGAAATATAAACTGGCAATGAAGGAAAAGTAGTTCTAAATATAGTTATGAGTGCTAGAATACAATTATATAATGGTTTTATTCAGAAAAAGTAAGAATACTTGAGTCGAGAGAGCTCGACGAGGAGATAACCTGAGCACACGTCTTTACCAACCCATAAGCATTCTGCGATATTCAAACCAACACCCTAAAAATTGCACATACACTGAGTGTGCATACGTTTGTATGCATACCTGTGTGTGTGTGTGTGTGTGTGTGTGTGTGGTGTACACAGGAAATGCTTGTGGAGTATAAACACAATTGTCTTCCGCGTTTCTCAGGTGACCTTAATGAAATTTCTACAGATGATCAATATTTTGTCAAGGTACACACAAATGAGATTAATGTAGAGTAAAAAAGGTGCACAATGTTTATTTAATTTAATGTGTACTAAAAATGCCCACAATTTGTAAAAAAAGCGGTACTAAAAAATACAAATTTAAAATGAAATTAAAAAAAAATTAGCTTACTAATTAATTTACATAATTAAAAGCGAGTAATTAATTAAAGAAATTTAAATGATAACAAACAACTAAATTATATAATAATATAGTACAATGGAAATTAAAGTTACAAAATAAATTATATTAAATAAAAGATAAAATAAATCTGGGGGTTTTTAAATGTAAAATGGATTGGAAACCTATTACATAATTTTGCGCAACATAATTAGACCCCTTTTGCCCATTGTCATTAAATTCAGGTTATAAAAATAGAACCCATAGCAAATACGATGGAAAATTATTTGCTTGATCATTTTATTGACTCTTGCCCAATATTGACTGCTGTCAGCAATAAATTATGAACTATTGGCTGTGAGTTTTTCCGGTTTTTCCGACACCTGAGGCTAGACTTTAACACAAATTGTGTTGACGTATTTTTTCAGCCGTTAACTATTTACTTTGGCCATTGAGCTGAAAGTCTGTTTTGTATAAACATAATATAATGAAAATATTTATATGTATAGAATATTGTTGTTTATTGCCACTGGCAAACTGGTTGAGACTGCGTCACTCGCATTCAAATTCAAGTTCAAGTTTGAAGAGGAATTGTTGTTCAAGGCTCAAAACTGTAATCATAAATTTACAGTCAAAAGTGCTCGACTGGTTGATAGTCTGGCAAAGTTCATTATGATATTTTCAGTATATTTCGATATTGTAGAGCTTATAGTTCTGGAGATCAAATAGCGAAAAGATCAGACAGATTATATTCAATTGAGTGGCTTATATGCTTTGCATTTTGTTTAGACCCAAGGCCAATTTATATATACCCCATGCTATTCATAGTAAGGTTATAGGGCATAGAAACGCAAATTTGAATTATTAAAAACGCCATTTGGCCATGGGTAATCGACGGATATTTTTTGGACACAACCCAAGAAAAAATTGGTCTTTTTGTAGCAGATATTTAAATTTTATATCTATATATATAATACATATAAATTTCGAAAATGCAGTCTGCCATTGGAGCGTACTATACATGGCAGATGTGTTTGTTACTACATCAACAGATCGATATACAAATAAAAATGTATACATATATATTTATGGTAATGATTATGCAAACAAAGCAACGTTGTACTCAAATTCAGTTTGGGGCAACACTTTTGTGTCTAGTCCTTAAACTTTGACCTTACACATGGCTACAGACTTAATCGATAGCTGCACGCGCCGAATCAATTACCAATTGTTTTTATTGTGGATGCACAATAAAAACAAAGCTCAAATACAAATTTATTTTTAAGCAAGTCAAAATTAATGGCAAACAGAGAATAGCAACAAGCTGCAAAATACTGTAAATACATCTGATTAAAACCGGTAATGAGCCGTATTAACCTGTTCCAGCTAAAGGGAAACTTGGAACTTAGTCTAAACGAGAAACAGCTGCCAACTCATGCAGTTTATGAGTGCCAAACAATTTTAAAACAATTGCCTCATGTTCAGACAATATGAATGCATATCTACATATATCTATATATATATATATATATATATACGTATATATGTGGGTACTCGAATGCATTCGTTTGCATTTCAAGGGCAATGCAAAATTTGAATAATGCACCGCTCACAATTCCCGCCTTCCGGATTCTGAGCCCTGAATGTGTGTCAAGTGCTAAGCAGTGGATTGGAGAAAGGGGTAGTAAAACGCAATTTCAAATCATTTATCCTTGAAAGGAGGAAGTCAAGTGCAAAGTGAAGGCACAAGTCAGTTTATTAAGTTTATTACGCATTTTATGTTAGAGAGAAGCAACAAACTTATGTGAGCTTACTTTGTATTCTTAGGGAGCTCATTACGGAGGATACAGTTATGCCCTTAGCCAAATAACCGTATTGTTTAAGGAAACAAAATTATTTTCGTCTACTCCTAGGGGAGCTTATATGATATTATAAAATGCCTATTTTAATGAAAACTTTAAGAGATATGATACGCTTGGGTACTGATTTATAAAAGCTAATTACATATTTTGTATTATTTTGTGATATAAACATTATAATTGTTACGGTTTCCTAGTCAAACTAAGAGCACCTCATTTATTGGTATTTTTTCTGTGCGTCGAGGTTACTCGTTATTAATGTTTTATACTTTCATAGAGTGTATTATAATTTTGTCTTGCATGGAAGAAGGCATCTCCGATCCCATAAAATAAATATTCTTAACAATCAGCACTAGCCGAGACACCCTGCCTGACATAGCTACACAAATATGGAATTTTCAGTTCACAGTTCGTAAAACAGAAAACATGTAAATTAAATTTGCTTAAAACGCACAAAAACAAAATTATATTTGGAACTCAGCACCAAAATTTGGATGTTGGCAGGTTGACGCCAGTCTGCAAGGGTATGTAATCTTCGGCGTGCTTAAGACGCTTATAATCAATGTTCAAATTATTGATATCTTTTCTCCAATCCAATTTATTGATACTTTGGTCCAACATATTGTATTCCAATTATGTTCATATTTCTTTCTCAGCTCTCCAATTACAAGCTCTCACAAAATCGTTAAGCAAAATTCAATCAATCCTCGCAGACAAATTTACGAAGTTCACAATCAAAAAATGACCAAAATAAATCTGAAATAAATGAGAGGCTAAAAAAGACCGCAAAGGGAAAACATCAACAACAACCAAATCAATATCACAAATCGCCTCAAAATCATTTTACGGTTTTTGGCGACAAATGCTAAGTGCGAGTTCTGGGCTTGAGAAGGGGAGGGCAGGAAGAGTGTGACGGTTTTATCGGTCTGGAGATAAACCCCCAAAAATAAATGTAGCCTTTGTGTTTGGAAACCATGGTTTGTTGTTGTCTTTGATAAGCAGGGTGCATGTGGCATACACACATTTATGTGTGGCGAGGGTTTCTTGTATTAGAGGCAATGACAACTTGTATTACTGTGAGGCATATTGAATAAAACATGAAGCGGAATCGAGCATTGCGATTTCATAGAACTCTTATCACAAAAAACACTACATTACTTTATAAAAGTCGATGTTTTTTTTGTGCCGTTTCTCATCGCTTTCGAGATAAGAAAATATTTAAAGATCCATCAATTCACACCCCCATATAGTGTCGGCATATTAATGAGTAGTGGAGGTTCCTTGAACTGGGTCAATGGCAACTAACATTATTGACATATTAATTAAAACATTTGGCAAAAGCGAGCATTCTGATTTCGTAGAATGCTTATCACGAACAAACATGTCGAGTAATGACTTATTTTTTGTTCCAGTTTTAAGCGCTATTAAGTTTAAAAAATATTTGAAGTCTCATTATTTCACATTCCCATAAACCGAAACCGGTTCGAATAAAACTAAGATGTCTCGAGTTTTCAGTTAGTATTTATTATATCAAAGTAATTTTTACCTTTGAAGTTAAGTTTGGACTTAGGCGTTGGTCCGAAACTTGATAAAAATTATATCAATGTAGCACATACCCTTTGAATTAAAATGGGAGCTTTAAAAACAATTTCAAATAATATACAATTATAGATATTGATGGAATTATAATATAGATAGACATTTGTCCAAGCTATTCATTATAAATTTTATCATATTATGCACAAATTCCAGACACAACGTGCACAATGTTGTTATCGAAACTATTATCGGTTTTTTTTTTTTGAGCTTTTGTTATTAATGGTGATCTATTATTTGTCATATTTATAGATAGTAATGTGGTCAGCAAATTTACAACGAAAATATCTCAAGGTATTTAGGCATTAGGTAAATAAATTCCAGATAACAAACTTTGATTTGATAAAACGGTAAAGTAATTGATTCCATCATTATGTGAAAGACGAATTTTGATGAAAAAATGCGCAAGCTTAAAAGACTTTCAAAGAATAGAAAGATACGTTTTGATGAAAATATGACCTAGATTAAAAGACTTTCAAACTGACTGACTGCCTGAAGAATAGGGCCAAAAAGCCGTGGCCCTAAAATGTCTCAAGACCTTTTAGCGCAAGATATACCAGCAATAATTGTAGGAGAGTTTTCGTAGAAAGACTCTGTGATTTGGACAGTTTTATTGTCTTAACCCTGGAAGAAGAACAATGTAGCACAGAGTTCGTTCCCCGCCAATGACTGGACTAAAAAGTATGTTGGAATGCGTAACGCGCTCACCATTCAAAGACCGAAACAGTGCGGCAAAGAGAAACAGAAGCAACACACAGAGAGAGAGGTATAGAACGAGAGAGAGACAGAGAGAGAGAGAGAGGGAGGGAGAGACGTAAAGAGATCGGGTGGGTGAAGCGCTGCAGAGCTGAAAAGCCAAAATAAACATGAGAAGTACACCTTTTTGGGTGGAAAATTCATTGCATTTGGAAAAGAAATTATGAAAAAAATATATGTCTAAAAATACTCGCACACAGACAGAGTTTAAATATATAGTACGGAATATATATAGTATATTTAAAATATATAACAATTTATTTTATAACATTGTATTTCTTACGCACGTTTTGTATTTTTGCTTTATATTTTCAAGTGACTTTTTGCCGTTTGATTTTCCGCGACAGCACGTCAAAGAGCAGCTGTGCCTTTAGTCTGGTGTTTTCCGATTTTTGTTTGGATTTTCAAACATTGAGTTATTTTGTGGTGTTTATAAATAACATCAATTATTGGCACAGCATGCTTAAATATGTAATATTATCAACAAATTCAATTGCGTTTTTAAGTTTCTATACGCGAAATTGGCGCAATTTTGACACAACAAAAACACGTGTTTGCAAAATCACAGATAATTGTAAATATTTATATATAGATGAACATGTTGTTTATAATATTTTATACATTCATTTATTTTTTAATTTCTTTTGCGAACGAACGAAAAACAAACTGCATTCCGCGCTCATAAGCCGAGAACTGAAACAGAACAACAAACAGCAGGAAAACTCATAACACGCACACATACACAGCCACACAAGAACACACGCACGCAGAGAGAAAGAGGCAGAGAGCGAGACGCGCGCGAGCGATGGAGAGAGAGCGAAAAGAGAGCGAGAAAAAACGCCGGCTGCTGCACAGTGGGCTTGCTTAGTCCAAACAATTTTACAATTCATATTGAGCTAAATACAATGTGCAAATAAAATATATAATGAATGTACTCTGAATATACAAGATTAATTTAATATTTCAATATTATTACACATGAAATAAATATATGATATGTAATAATAATAATAATACAAATAATTATTATAATAATCATAATAATAATTTAAATTAAAAATAATTAAAATATAATCAAATGATTTTGACTGGTTCCAGGTCAAGTGCTTTTTAATTTGTACGCCAATATATTTAAAATCCAGTCGGGATTCCTCTTCAAGGAGAGATTTGCATATCATAATATCCTCATAAAAGGGGCCACTAACCAAAAACAATAAAATATATAGATGTTTGTGAATATATAATATTATATAATATGTAAATTGAAATATTACAACAATTTGTTATATTCAGATATATTTTATGAGACCACAATTTTGATGGTTTCTATTCAATTTAACTTAAAAAAAACAATACAAAATGAACAAGTAAAAATTGCATTTAAATAAAACAAGCCATTTACGCTTGTTGAAGATTATTACAGAACGATTTTCTATAAATATAATACTAAATATAAATAAATACAAAGAATGGAAACTGAATAAATCCATGCCTGTTGTTAATGTTATATTAACTACAATTACTCACTGATAATAAAGTTATATCAGAAAAAAAGTTACAGCTCAACGTCAGATTCAGATATTGTATTAATAAATAGTGGAAATGACTCTGACATCTGCATTACGATTGTTTTCTGCATTTCGCTTTGTATATATTTTGTTCGGCAATTTTTATTCTTAATTGGAATTAATAATTGAGTGAACAAGCAGATGGAAGGAATTCTTGCGACATGCAGTTTGTATTAATTATTACTGTGTGTGTGTGTCTGTGTGCAAGGATAATAAGAGCCACACGTAATTCGTTTGTAATTACAGCGTACACAGTGCCTGCCAATGTGTGCGATTCCATTCTGCCTGCCATTGAAAATGTATGCACACAATGTGTGTACGAATGTGCTGCTTTGTGTATTTCAATATCAGGTTCATGGCATTTCCATATCGATCCATATCTGGGCCACAAAAAAAAAAAGAAAAAAAAGACAGCCAAGCAGTTTAGCCAGTTGTCAGGAAGAAGGATGAAGGATGAATGTGGTGGTAAGCTGACTGGCGCCTTCAAACTGCACCGCAGAGATATCTGTAATATGCACACAAATTAATTTGTGTGTACACATTATCCTTGTACTTGAACGCAGCATGCACTTGGGTGCACATAGCTGATACCAAAGGACACGTGACTGAGATCCTGAGACGCAATCCTGCGTCGCACTAAAGTGAAGACTAAGCAAAGTTTGAACTCTTAGCCTTTGGTGAATGCTTACTTTAGTAATTGAATATGATAACTATTTTAAAAATGAGTAAATTTTACAGTACCAATGAATAAAAAAAAACCACGCATATTTTGTAAGGGTTTTAAATTGAAAGTACAAGTATTTCGGATTAAGGTTTTTAATGCTTTCGAGTGTTATACACTTAACAACCCATCAGAAACTAAACCTCTGAAAAGAAATTTCTTATAAATTTGAATTCCATCTATTTCTGCAGCGAATTTGCTTTGAGTCAAAAACATTATGCTGAAAATCGCGACTGGCCGCTACTTGTTAAAGTTTTTAACAAAACCAAACCCCATAGCAATAACAATAACAGCAACCACTGCCGTACAGTGTTTATAGCTTCAAAATACACAAAACATTTTCAAAGAGATGTTTTAGTGGAAACGGGTCGAATAAAATGTGGGGAAACGCGGAGAAACTTGAGTTCAATCGGCTTAAACATTTCATTGTGTGGACGCAAACTTTTTGTTGTTCGAGATCGTAATAAGTATGTTGAATAAAATTTAATATTTCTCACACACACACTCAACTAAATAGCAACAAAGCAAGACAGTTATGCGTTATGTAATGGGCTAGCACTGCTCAAGGACGCCTGACAACGACACGAAAACCGAAAATAGCCAGAAAACAGCAGCAGCAGTAGTAGTTCAAAGTAGCAAATAAAATATGGAGATAATAACGACGAAGAAGAAGAGGAAGAAGAAGAAGGATGAGAAATTTATTAGACTTTTGCAATGGCTATGTACGAAGGACGAAAGACACGCAATAGTCGTCTAGTAAATCAGTGGCGTTGAGAGGCAAATAAATGTAAGACTGGTTGGGGCGTGACAAATAGACAATAGTTATTGCCTTGGGCATGACCAAAAGGAAAGACCACAAAGAAAAAAAAACACACACCCACACAAGCCGTCGCTTTCATACATATTTATGTGTGGGTAAACGTTTCATGACAGTGATGCATAATTGATTAGAAAAGCAATTCGATAATTAAAAGCGATATCGATAGAGACTTGTCAAGCTCCACTGATCAAAGTGAAATGCAGCAAAGCAAATCGTAATACTTGAATGTAATGTTGTATATGCATGTGTTTGTATTGTGCACATGACAAAACAAAATCATCAACCAACATGGCGCCTTCAGTGCTGTAGCATACACATATGCATACACACACACTCTCACAGTGAAAACTTAGCATGCTTTTGAGCGCTACAGCTGCAGCTGCTTTTGTATGTTGTTATTACGGCTTGCAGTCCTTATGGAAGCGTCGGTAGCGACAACGCATTGTGACGTAAAAATAGAGACAATGTCGGCGTCGTTGTGACAACTTGTTTTTGTTTAGCGTAGGTACCGCTAGCGTGGGCATCACATGTGACATGCGCACTACTTGACGCCGCCTGCCTGCCTGTTAGTCTGCAAAAACAGATGTTTGCCTTTTGTGGCGTGGGAGAGCAAACAAATCGAGAGAGTGAGAGCGAAAGAGGGAGGGTAAGAGAGACAGCAAAAGTATTAGCTTCATTTTTACAACACTATCAAAGCTAGGAAATGCTTTTTAGTTGCACCAAAACGGGCTCATTAAATTTATAACCTTGCAGATGCTCATAAAAATCACAAAGGAAATTATATAGTATATTTGTTAATTAAGACCTGGCTTTTTATTATGCAATTATAGTTATGTACTTATTTAAAAGAAACGTATATTTGAGAGTTTATATATTTGCATTTTGAAACGCAACCTGATGATTATTTTGTAAAAATTTAATTGACGAGCAACCACCGCCTATTATTATGTAATCTCTATATAAATATAAATATATATAGATATATATAAATATATATATATATATATATATGTATATTAAGCAGATAGCAGATGACTAGAAAGCAGGGGTTCCCTTATAAATAAAACTTACCGTTGCAAAATGTTTTTATTGTGCCAATTAGCAGATATGCCCATGGTTTCAGTATTTCTGCCCATTTCTTTTTGATTTAATAATTAATTTTGATTTTCATATAAATATGTATTTTAAATTAGATCTTTTGTTTGTTGTTCGTTTTCTATTGAGGTTTAACACTTGTTTGGCTTGCTTATTGCTGACGCCGCATATCGCATAATAATAATTGATGTAATTTTAGTAGCACTAACAACTTTCAGCACACACACATGCACACACAACTACAAACATAGCAAAACTGTTGTGAATGTATTGGTGGGGGACTAGGCGGCGGCAGCGACAGAGCGCCCCAACTCCTCCTTCCTCCTGCCTCCTCCTCCTCCGGCAGCGGCGATTTCTTACAGCGAACGCTTTAGCACGTTGAAGTTTTGCATTAGATTTGCCGTTTTCATATAAACAGCAAACAATTTGATTTGATTTTTATGGAAAATTATGTATTTACTAATGTCGAACTGCCGCCGGGCCATTGCCATTGCCAATTTGATGGGACACGCACTGAAGACTGAAGTTTTTTCTCTGCCTCTGAGCTTCACCTTCACGTGTGGCCACAGGACATTGGTAGCGATAAGTCCTTTATGCTAAGAAAATACTAAATTTGTCATAACGGTGGCAAGTGAGAAATTAGGGTTGCTATTTTTTTAAACGGCTTACAAAAGGTATCGATTCTTGTAAGACCATTCACAACGGTTCCTGCAACCCTGTGAATGGCATAAAGGATGATCGGAACGCTTATCGAAAATAACCGCCAAATCAATTTTCAAGGCCGAATACAAAAAATATAAATTGGTAAACGTAGTTTTGCTTAACTTTACATTGATTTTATTTTGTAATTATTTAACTTTTTAAAATACACACTAGAAAATTGTACAATTTTCACAAATTAGTTTCACTTTACGTTAAAATAGAAAAAAAATTGTATTTTAATTATTTGTTTCGTTATTCTTAATTCAAAATGCGTTCCACGATACGGAAAATAGAACTCCAATTTTAGTTCAGTAGTTAATCCTCGAGAAGCGTGACGACTTCGAGCCATACTGTCGATCATCTCCACGCGAGCTGCCGCCGCGTTCCCGATCGAATTTCTCATGAGAACGCTCACGGGAAGATTTATCCTGTGTGGAAATAGAAGATAAATATTAACCAGATCATATATATATATAACTATATATTTAACTTACTCTATGGCGTTCCCGTTCGCGCAAATCATCGTCGCCATTTTGTGCTGAAAATTGCGTTAATTCTTGAATGTCCTGCATAAAATTTGCAGTTTTCTCGCCTCACCTTCGCGCCGACGCTTGTGATCGCCGCTGCCGGACTCCTCGTTCCGATCCCGTTTGCGGCCCATCTTGCGATCCCTGCGCGCATCGCGTTCCTCATCGGACATCTTGTCTTTGTTGCGCTCTTTGGTCTTGAGGCCTCGCGCCTTCTTCACACTATCTACGAGCTCCTCAACCTTCTGTAATGGTACAACGTTAATAATTGGCAACAACTCACAATTTGTGCAATTTAAACGGATTGTTTTTGTTGTGTAAGAAATTAAAAAAAAGCAACAAAAAAAAACTCAAAAATACAATTAAAATAAGTGTTTGGAAAAAGACCATGCTAGCCACTAAACAGTCCCGCGCCCCTACCCCATCCCCTCTGTCCCTAAAGTTGATTGTCCTTTATCCCCACAACGAGCTGATCACTTACCCGTCCGCACACGAGAGGAGATCAAGATCAACGGGATTTTAACAACTAAACGCTGGTCTGCTGCATACCAAGTTGGAGAAGCTGCAGAGTCGTAGTAAAACATCCAGCATCAAAAAGGTTTCCATTTTGTAATTTGTCGATTGTGTTTTCTTTGCCAGTTGTTGGTCCCTTGGAATAGAGATGGTTTTGTTGATTGAGTTGGGTCTTCATTTAAGCTGGATACTTTTTCGTAAGTGCTTCAGCAGTTTTTGTTTTCAGATTGTAAATCGGCTATGCTCGGATTATGGTTGAATCTTTTGTAGTATTTGTTGCCTTTGAAGATTTATTGTTGCATTTCTCGAAACTTTTCATTGTTTTTTGTTTTTTATTTTTAATAATGTTGGTAGATGATCAATTGATGATTTTTTCAGGTCATCGAAAGATTCAACATGTTGGTTTCAATACTGCTTCAGCGGAATGCTCTGGGGAATGCATGCTCTTTTTTTTAATCGTTGAATGAATGTTTTGGAAGAAGTTCTCATCGTTTTTGTAGTGATATGGTTTTCAAATCGTCTAGCTGCTTCCTTCGATGTATTTTGGTGTTGTTTCGATAAATATATACATATTGTTCGCTCCCGTTCAGTTCTGGATTTCTGATGATCTTCTGATGAATTTTGGAAACTTGGATTATATCGCTGCGTGGTCGATTGAATTAGCTTCGACCTCAAGAGCTTGGGGAATGTGCTCGAAGATAACGACTGCTTTCGTTGGGTTACATCATCAAATGACATGGATGGATATTGTTCGATTCCTTGTTGGGATCAACTAGAGATTCAGATTGTGTTCCTCTTGGTTCAGCTTCGTTTAAAATGTGTTTCACTTGGTTTCATGGTTGGAATTGATGCAATGATGATTTGAATTTATTTGAAAACTGTTGATCATTTTCATTTGGCCTCGTCTTTGTCTTTTTAGATATTCCTGGTTCAGGTGTGCATCTTTACAGGGTATACAGCGACTTCCACGGCAGTATGCTCCGTTCGTGTTTGCCTTCCTTCAGTTGTGGTTTTTGTCGTCCACTTTGCCACTTATGTAACTAGCTTAGATTTAAACTACATAACAAAACAATTTGAATTGCATAGAAAAAAAAACCTACTACTCTCTCTAAAAAGATTCCTCAAATTCAATTTCACTACAAATATTCACACTTAAATACTAAATACAGTTCAACTGTGCGCTTATTAACTAAAAATGTGGAGATATTAAAACTAGGCTAGTCCTTCCCCAGGAGGATTGCACTTGCTTAACTAGGACGAGCTCCGCAATGTGTCCAGTAGAATTTGTTCTTGTTTTTTGGTGGGTTGGTTGGTTGGTTGTTGAGTTGCGTGGCGTTGAGTTCGTTTGACATCTCGTTTGGTGGAGGAGTCATGTGTGTGATTTATATTTGTTGTTGTTAATCGCCTCTTTCGCTGATTGCTCATTTTGACTCTTTTTGTTTTTTATTGTTGTCAGTTTTAGTGCCCTCCGTTGTCGGGTCGTTGTCTTAGCGTACTATGTATGCAACCATATGCTACTAACCTTTGAACTTGACGACGACGATTCCATTTTACGACGTTTAGAATCTAAATCGATAGATGGATATGGCAAATTGGATTAGTTGCATGTGCTCTGAAGGAGAGTTGTCAGCTTTAAGCATACCTTTATCATATTCAATTGTCTCGTGACTGCGTCGATGCTGCAGAGAACCGTTGCTCTCATTGGACACCGAACTCAGATCACGATCTCGCTGGCGTCCCTCGTACTCTTCGTAGTGGCCGCGTAGATGCTCCTGGCTGCTGCTGCCGCTGCCCGTAACAAGATCCACCGTCTCGACGCCATCGTGTCGATGCTGACTGCGCTCATCGCGACGCGATAGCTTCTCGCGCTTGTGGGCGCGCAGAGTGGCCGCCTCCAGCTCCTCAAGCCGCTGCGTCCGCTCCCGGGCCCGCTGCTGCAACTCCGCTTCGGTGCGCAACTCGATGCGACCTTCCTTGTTGTTGCTTGGACGCTGCGAGCTGCGTGTACTGCTCAAGCTGTGACGCTCCTCCCGATCCCGTTCGCGTTCGCGTTCACGTTCCAGCTCACGACTGCGTCGCTGCTCGCTGCCATTGCTGCTGCTCGTGTTGTTGTTGTTGACACCACTGCTGCTCGACTGCAGCTCCTCCTTGACATCGTTGTTGCGATGCGATTGCGTTGATCCTGTTCCTCCTCCGCTCGCATCCCGTTTACTCTCGCGTTCACGCTCGCTTGTCGCCGGCACCGAAATGGACTTTGAGATGGAAGCCACCGTTGTGGTGCTGCTCCCATCCGCTTTGCTAAGCTTCACCTCGCCTCGCACTGCGCCACCTGGAATAGAGTTGCATGGCATTAGTTGGTATATCTAACATGTATTTCTTTAGTCTTAAGCCAACTAAAAAATAAATCTCTTAGAAAATACAGCTCTAACCAACGGAATTCATAGGTATCACTACTGGTCAAATCTAGATCAACTTACCAGCCTTAGCGTCCTGCTGCTCTTTGCCAACAGCTGTCTTTTGCTCGTTGCTGTAGAAGGAGGATGAAACAGTGGCTGGTTTCGTTGGTGTCATGGACGTTGTTGTTGTGGCAGTTGCAGCAGCAGCTGCTGTTTTCTCCGTGGAGAGCACCTTGGCGTTACTAACGGGCGATGAGGGTACACTGTCCTTGGCCGGACGCTCAGCCACCTGATGGAAATCGCTCTCCTTGAACATGTGCGGCGTCTTCAGCTTTAGCTGGCCAATGTAACTGGTGGCGATCGCAAACAAATCGGGTCGCTGCGTCTTTTCCTCCTCTCGCACTTTGTCCACCTTGCGCTCAATGATCTGCTCGAGCTTGGAGAGGACCGGATAGTGGGGCAAGATGCGCATCAATATGATGAGCGCATTGCGTATCTGCATAAAGTCCTTCGAGTCCAGACAGAACACAATCGCTTTGGTGATTTTATAGTGCCACTTGTGGCACACATGACGATAATTCTCATAGCCCACATGATCGTTGGTGTCCGAGAATTGATTGCTAACGCGGAACTTGGTTACAAAGCCAGGATAATTGGCGCACTCCTTGTTGAACACGGCCTGATCCGAATGCCAGCGCATCACCGTCTCCAGCATAGCACACAGAAAGCGGCCATATCGCGTCGCCTCACCCTCCGTGCAGGATGTCACCGAGTACGTAATGTCGCAGAAGAGCTATGGATTTACATTTTTGTTAGGGATTAATAACAATCAGATTTAGAGGTGGATAAACATACCCGATCGTAGCAGAGCAGCGTGGAGAAATTCGCTGTTTTCAGATTGTGTATGGTTTGAACAAACTTGGCACAATAGAGTGCATCCAGGGCAGTGAAGGTGCAGCGCGGAAAGAGGCACAACTGCAGGAACTGTGTAATCGTATCATTCTTCGCCGATTTGGCCGAACGCAACAGGAACCAGCCATCCTTCTGCTCCTGCAGCCGTTGAAGTGTTTTATCTACATGCTCATGCTGCTTCTTGCGCTCATCATTCAGTTTCTCCATGAGCGCTATATAACGCTCTTGCTCCTTTTTGTTCTTGGACTGATTCTGCAAAAGACACGCTGATTATTTAGAAAATCTCTATTTATGATATTTATTGTTGTTATTGCTTTTACCGAATCTTTGCCATCTGCAGCTTGCTGAGCAAGCTGTTTGAGCTTGCCAATCTCACGCTGGTAGATGTCGTTGGGCACATGCAGATCGTACATGCTCAGGCTCCAGAAGGTGACCAGAAACTGTGGACTGATGTCCTCCCACACTTTGGCACTGTGCAGCGGACGCACCGACTCCACAATGGGATTCATAATCAGCTGCGTGGCATCCAGATATTTTTGCAGCTTTTGAGTCGTTGTCAGCTTCTTAGCATTGGGATCCGCTTTGCGTAATTGATCGTATTTTTGCTGCAAGCACAAAATAGACACAAATACAAATGCTTAAATGGCATTCAAGAATAATCTCGTTGATACCTACGTTAATCTGATGCGTGAACATGGGTCGGGCGAGGAAAAATGCGACATCCGTATTGATGTGATATTCGCGCAGCATTGTGATAATTGATGGCAAGCGTTCCACATACTCATCCACCGAATACGTGGAGCCCAGAAATGTGCCAAACTGCACCAATGCATCCTGGCACTGATCATACAGACTGCCCACCAGCTTCAGATGGCTATGCGCTGCCGTTTCGCGATAGATGACACAATGCTTCTGCTGGGCCATCAGCAGGCAAAGTGTGACGGCGAGATCATTGTTGGCCAATGCCTCCTTCAAGCGATTAGATGACTTTTTCGTGTTGCGTACCTGGCTAAAGTAGCCAGCCTAAAAATAACAAATACAAAATATGTGAATATTTATTGTGTATAAGATGCAAATTTGTACATCACCTCGCCACGCAATTGCTCGCCGCCGCAGAGCGCCTGCAGTTGATCGTTGGTCATCTCCTCGCAGGACTCGACACCGGCCATTTTGTGGACGAGTTCGCGCAGCACAAGCAGATCGAGACTCTTCTGCGACTTGAGCTGATTGGCGACATACTGCAGCAGGCCGCTCATTTCGATGCTGTACTTCTTGTAGATGTTGCCACAGAACGAGGCGAGACTTTGCAGCCACAGTGAGAGCGAGGTGCCATCGTCCTTAAACCGGCCACGACCCGTCATTGTCAGGGACTCAATGATGCAGTATCCGAGGCAGTCAAATGATAAATTTGTCAAATATTTGAGCATATCGCAAACGGGTCCAATTAAATTATCATACATTTGGATCTGGACAAGGATCTAAAAAATCAATGAGCGTAGATGTAATTTGTGTTTGATTTGACAAGGATTTATATTAATAGTTACATAATCAAAGAGCAGCCCAGGCGCACAGTGGCTGTACTTGCCGACAAGACGTCCCAGCGGTTTGACATTCTCCTTGCTGACGCGCTTCATCAGCGCCTTGATGTCCCGCTGCGCCAGACCACAACGACGTATCAGATTCGGATGCAACTGATAGCTGTCGTTCTTCCAGCGTCCATACAGACTGTATCGTAAGTGATATGGAAAGAATTTGAGTACGGACCAAATCTCCTCGGACATGGGACAATTGCTGTCCAAATAGAGTAGCGAGGGCAATATGCATGCATCCAGGCAACTGATGATGTCATAGTACTGTTGCTCCTGATCCGAATTCGGCGGCGGACCATTCAAACTGTCCACGCCCATGTCGTGCAAGACGCTGCCCATGATCCGCACCAGTTTGTACATCAGAATCGTGTCGCAGTGCATCGCCGGACCCAAAACATTCGCCATGGGCCACGTATACTTGCGTAGATCGGCAAATTCGCGGACCTGCATCTTGGCCACCAAGCTGGCATCATCGTACAGACGATTGCGACTGGGTTTGCGGCCGGCGGGCGCTTTAAAGCATCTCTTGTAGTAGATATGCTCAACGGAAAGATGCACAAGCTCGACAATGGCACGTGCAATTGGATCTTGCACCACAGCCGATTGATCCGGCAGCTTTTGTATAATTTTGTACGCATTCTCCCAGTCGCCAACCTTGAGCAGCGCCTCGCAAAGACCGAACTTTTGATTAGCATTGTATTTGTCCTGTAAAAAACATAAATTATAACTAAGATTCTTTATGATTCTTTCTAAAAGTTCATGCAAACCTCATCGAACTTCTTAATTGTAGGTGGCGGTGGTGGTTCCTTGTCGTCATCTTTTTTGTTGGTGGAGATCACATGAAGTTTGCGCACCATTTCTCTGGCCTCGGCCAATTCCTCATCCCAATTTGCACGTATGCTGCCATCGTTGGGCGCCAGCCACACATAAATATCATTTAGTTCGATGACGCCATGCTTCAGGAGCAGTGCGCAGACATGGTGCAAGGACCGAGGCGTACGCGATGCCTTAAAATGGCAGAATTTGTAGCCGAGCACTTCGCATATTATGGATCCAGTGGGCATATAGCTGCGTAGCAACGGTATAAATAGCTTCCAGCGATCGGGCCGCGTCTCAAAGGACTCAATTATAATATCCAGCACACGATTCGGATCCAGATTAAAGCAACCTTCAAATTGGCAACATAAATCAGGTATACACATTAAAATGAAATATAAAGAGTTACCTATCAGTGATTTGATGATGTCCATGATGACATCGGGTGTGGTGTGCTCCTCAAAATCTTGATTCAATTCTGTGATCAGCTTGGCAAAGCCCTCGCTCTCCTCGCGAAAGAGATTAAAACGCCTCTGCTTATAGCTGTAAAATAAATATTAAATACAATGGAAAATAAAATACTATATATGCCTAATTTGAATATAAATGCTTATCTATCAAATTATCCAACTTTAGACAGCGCACTTACTATAACTTTGTTTTCACTTTGATGAATTTGGTGTAGAAACTTTTGTTCTTCACAATGCCCACTTCTTGGAGCGTATCAATTTCCAGTCGCTCCTTCAGCAATGCCTCTGGCAGCACCTTGTCCAGATCCTTGACAATTTGCACAAATCCATGTCGCTCCTCCTGCAGTCCCTCGGTCATCAGCGATGTCTCGCTGTCCAATATATTCACCACATCCAGTATGAGACTAGGAAATTCCTTGTGCAGTGCCTAAAACAAAAAATCAAAAAATTAGTTTCGATTTAGCTTGTTTGTTTTTGGCCAAGACTTACGACCACATCGGTAAGCGCGTGCAGCACAACATCCTTTTTGAGCTTGAAGCGAAGCGCTTGCCACAGCAACTCGTAGATGGCATTTGAGATGCCCTGTTTAAATGCTCCATGCTTATCAAAGACGGGACTTTCCGGGCTCTCCTGCAGCTGTTGCTTCAGGTATTTTATGCTGGGCGAGAAATGCACAAAATTAAGACCAACTAAATTGTATAGTTATAATGTACACACAATTCACTTCTGCCCGTTTTATCGAAATGCTTGAATATATCAACGTTGAATAAAGTCTCTCCTACTCCTCCCCCTGATCCTGCTCCTCCATTCGCAGCCATCGTGGTCGCTGCTGCATCTCCCCCAAGGTTGTTGTTGTTGTTGCCGATGTCTCGGCCGACGTCGGTGCCGCATCAGTTTCTAGCGTCCCCGTCACACTGTGACTTTTGGACAGTTTCTTCAAGCGACGCATGCAAGCTATTTGTGAACACACGCGGGTAACACTTTCTTTACTTCTTTTAGTTACGAACTATACTTGTTTATTGAAAGATTTGACAAATTTTCACACTTTTCTCCGCCTTTTTGAGTATGAGAGATGTGTATGTATAAGTTTATCGATAGACATCTATCGAGCCAGGGCTGCAACGAAACTGCAGGGCTGCACTTTGAACGGGTGTTAAAAAAAATGGTATGCTGTTCAATCGGCAAATCGGCATATAATTAATGTCTTTTAAAACACATATATTTATTCAAAATTGCTTTAAAGTGCACACAAATGTGAGAGAATATTGCATGTTTACTTAATTGCTATAGACGTAGACAGAGATCTCGGCATGATATTATTTTTATAACTTTAAAAACGCGGCTTGAACGTTGCCGGATATTGATTGAAGCGCGGACGCAGCGCAGCGTTTGATTTTTCAAATTTGTCGCTCGTCTGACCCAACATGACCCCGTCAGTCATCTTGTCGCCATCCTTGAGATTAGCTTGCGATGAGTTCGCCTCGGCCACGTCGATAATGCGGGGATTCTTGCGATATCTGTACCACCAGTATTCAAAGACGAGCGTAATGCAAGCCATGCCAATACCCACAAAGATGACAATAAAGACGCCGCCAATATTTTGTATGGATATGCCATCCGACTGATCCTCCGGCTTCTCACAGTTGGCTTGCGCCTCATCGTTCTTCCACCATTTCTCCTTGAGCTTCTCTAACTGCCGCTTGTTCAGCAATGTCAAAATGCTGGGAAGTAAATGTAAATATTTCGAATCTTTAGTAATCATCATCATGAGAGCTTACGCATTATTAAATTGATCCTTAAGATGTGAGCCCTGTTGGACGGCAATTGCATACGGTTTGCGCGAGAACTCCTCCCCGACCACCTGCAGATCGCAATTGGTTAACTGCAGATATCGGATATCCGTTGCATCTCCGAGAAATGCAAAACCCGTCGCTGTGGAGGAATTGCGCACACGCTTCACTGCATCGTCGAGGCTGGCGGGCAGACCCGCTTCCTGCATAGCCTGCCACATTTTTGTATACTTATCGCTCACTGGATAATCCCAGACAGCCAACTTGGAACGCTCCAGTGGCGTCAGTGAATCGTTCAGCGACAAATCTTTCCAGATCTCATAAAACATTTGCTCAATATTCGCCATGCGATCAAAATAGGTCATCGCCGCGGATCCATTTAGGGGAGCATAGAGAATCTTGTACTGCTTGGCCAGATCATCGAGTGACTCCACAGGAGTATCCAAACGCGACACCGTCAAAAAGGCAGCCAAATTAGCAGTATACGAGGCAATGATGATGAAGCTACCGGCCAATATTAAAAGATGAACAAAAATTGCACCTAATAATTAAAATATTGTTTTCTGTTACCCACCCAAAAAGCCACCAAGTTGCCGCCACCAAACGACCCGATAGATTCTTGGGAGCCTCACCACCACCCTGTGGCGTCAACGAAGTCATGCAGAACCACAGGCACTCCTTCAGATTAAACTCGCGCTTCTCCTCGTCGTCCTTGTACTTCTCGCGATTGTTCTGGTAGCTGTAGGGGCTCCAGCGATCGAAGACCCACATGAGAAAGCTGGTAAAGAAATAGGCAGCCAGAATGCACAGCCAGACATTCGTTTCGAGCACGGTGAGAAACTTGAACAGCGAACTGGGTGAACTGGGACGCTGCATCATAATGGTGATGCCAACCAGATCGTAATATGGCACAGTGAAATCAATCACAATTTCCCGCTCTGCCATAACGGACATGCTACCCAGTCCAATGTCGGCCTGTTTATCAATCAATTTCTTTACTATCCCATTCCATTCGCCCTTCTCATCCATGTTGCCAAACTTGCCATCCTCCACCTCCTGAATCTCATAGTCAAAGTGAACTATTGCCGCAATCTCATTGATCAAATCGATGCAGTATCCCTTGTAGCCCTTCGGTGCGGTCTCATCGCGTATTATAAATGGTGCT
Organism: Drosophila planitibia; assembly: GCA_035043785.1. Lineage (NCBI taxonomy): Eukaryota > Metazoa > Arthropoda > Insecta > Diptera > Drosophilidae > Drosophila > Drosophila planitibia. The sequence goes on along the minus strand of JAWNMS010000110.1, from coordinate 578,364 downwards.
TGCTGGAATTAAGATCAATTATTAATTTGGAATATGGCCCCTTAATTCCAGTTTATAGAATAAGAATCACGTAAGAATTCTCTATTCAAGACAACTTGACTAGGAGAGAAATCTTAAATACAATTTTTCTTAAGCCAAACTTATAGATATTTTATTCATTAAAAAGAAGAAAACGTTGACAATTTTTGATTAATTGGTTCATGGAAAATATATTTGATCGAATGGACTACGACTTGTAAAATTTCTTACTTAGTTTGTAGAATATTCATTTATTTGCCATTTAATCAATTTACAAAAGATGATAGCGCAAAAGCTTTTTATAAATAATAAATATTTTCCACAAATATATTTTCAGGTTAGCCAGAGAAGCCATTCAGGATAAACTCTTATATAGATAACACTTACCACCACAGTGAATATGCGATAGACCGTATCTGCGGTCAGATTCTGCATTTGCTGCTCATCCTTGACGATGAGCGGGGAGTCGAGGCCAGCTGTCCAGGTGCCAATCGATTTGCTGTTGACCGAACTGCCGCCTCGAATCTGGAGCACATTTATGTCCATTTCAAATTTCATATAGCTGAAGCCATTAAAGGGTTTGCGCGGTTGCGTGACCAGCTCGAAAGACCCATAGGAAGTTGGTTCGCTAACCTTTGGGAGCACATTTTGTAAACAATAATTACTCATAATTGGTGGGGCTCAAGGGCTTCCCCATTTAAACTCTAAACCGTGTGCACACCTGTGTAAAAAATTGCCTCAGATCAATATTGCGTTCAGGTGTATTGCCACCTTGAAAGTCGTCACACTTCAGATACTCCATATCCTTTGGCCAGGCGCCTGACTGCAGCATTTCTCTATCATAATTAATGAGGTATTTAATGTGTCAAAAAGAAACCAGAGACATAAAATATTATTATCCAATAATAATAAAGAAAGTCAATTAAACGTGGTTGCTGTCAAATTTAACAAGCACTCTTTAATGTGTAGTCACACACAATTAGCTGCTCTCAGGACATACATATGAATGTATATAAATAATCGATTATATTTGTCACCAGAGAAGGAAGTTACTTTTACTTTAGTTTATTTATTTATTTAATATCCACTAATATCAGTCAACACAGAAGAATACAAAAATAAATTAAATTGAAAATAAAACTTAATATAAGAAATATTTTTAAGATTTCTTGGGGTATTTAAAAGCAATCTGGTCCAAAATTTGTTGTATGGCTTGGGGAAAATCCAGAAAAAAAACCCAATCAGCCCAAAAAAGCTAGTTAAGACGTCCAACCACAAATATTTGCGAAAGACCTTATAATTTGAGTACTTTACGATAGATATAGAGAACTCTGAATTGATTATACAATAAAGTCTATTATAATCATTATAAAGATTACTCGAAAAGGTTCATAGTAATACAGCGCTTGAGAGAGAGTGGGCAGAAGGATCGAGTAGCTCGGAGCAGAAACACTAATTTGGCTTATCAGTGCAGTACTCGATTTCACTTTTTAGTAATTCAACTACAAACATATACACTATTGTTAATAATATCAATAAGGAAGTGTCTATGGAGGTGTTAAATAATAGAAAGTAATGAATTCTTTTACACAGATTTCAATCTGCTTTAATGATTCGGATATTGTGGAGACGACACTCAAGATCCGGATTCCACAATTGGACGTACAAAAGAAATTTAGAGCATCTGGGTCATAAGATTCAATGAACAAACGCCTGAAAGGTTTTGTTGTAAGTCAATTTAATATGACTATCGAATTTTAAACGAAGGTCTAACAGTAAACCTAATCCTTAGATTTTTAATAATAATAATCCAACTCACTTGATAGCCAAAAAGCTGCGGAGTGCCAGATCAAAATAGAAGGCTGATGCCAGCTGGGGTTCCTCATTCAGATTGAACGTGGTGCGCAGCAGGCCCAACCGATCCCGATATTGTGTGAATGCCATCGGTTTCATGAACATAATCGTAGCATTATCCCTCTGACTGCTGACCTCGCCCTCGCTCTGGGTGATTGCGTGCCAGGCGAAATTGCGTTCAAAGTAGGCTGGTTTCACGGACTCGAGGACCATGCGTATGGATTGCAGATTGCCCAGGATGAAAAAGTTATTAATATCCAGATTGCGCAGCTTCTCAATTTGCTCCTCGCGCTCCCGTTTGCCATCCTTGGCAATGGCCGTAATTACATGCCGTGTCTGAATGTTTTGCAGCAGCGACTTGTATTTGTGATCCATGACAAAAGTGTCATCATAAAGTATGGCAGCTGAAGTATGGCAACCAATTAATAACGAATTGAGAATTACATATTTACACTCAGAAATAAATCGTCTTTAATTTTAGAAAATCACCCGGAAAACTAGAAAGTTTTTAAAAATAATTACCAAATATGTGAAAAAATGTGCACTTTAAAAAAATTATATACATTTATAAAAAAAATGCTTGTACACTTTGTGAAACCTTAGAATACATATATTGATTAATAGCATAAGTAGTAAACAATAAATTAAATATTTGTTCTAAATTTTCTTAAATTCAAAAATGTACTTTGAAATAAAGAAAAGAAATCACTGGTTTTTAGAAAAATACTTTCTGAATAATAAGGTGAGTTGGTCTCGGCGCCAAAAGTATGGCGAATTTCTAAAATTCATGGAGATTTTGTTATCTGTGTGTATGTATTACTTACCATTGGTAATGTTCAACCGCTTGACAATGCTCCTAATTGCCTCGGGTATTATGTCGGCTGGCGGCATTATTTGCAGCAGATACTTTTGCTTGGACTCATCCAGATCGCGCCACTGCCTCAAATCGCCCTCCTGGCCATAAGAGGCGCTAATTGTGGGCAAGCCCAGTGCCTGGGTAAAGCTCTTGACCGTTTCCGAGGAGACTCCAGATTTTGTAGTATCCAGTATTAAATGTGGCGTTTGTTTCTTTTCAATGCTATCCACATACTTGATGCAAACTGAGAAGATCAATCATTGAATCATTGATCAAGAATTGAATTTTCGTATTTAGCTTATATTATTCTTTTTATTATTATTTATTATTTAATTATAATTTTCTCTAAGAAACTTACTTGCTTCCAGCAATATTTTGGCATCCGTTTTATTCGCCTCAATGGATTCAATTTGCACCGATAAGCCATAGCTGGGATTCTTCTTCAGATATGTAAGCACCACCTCAATGGCCTTCGTGGCTGGCTCATTATCCACCTCATTTATAAAAACTGTTAAGGACACGACATTACTATTACACATACATGCACATATAGTATATAGATTGTTTGCACTGTCAACCCAAAAAAAAAAAAACCACTCAACCACTGAACCACCCAACCACTTTGTGCTTAATGAGTTTACTCAAGTCCATAGCCCTATCAATGAGAATTGCTTTCGCATCTATCGATTTAGCACTTACACACATTGATATTTTGACTTGTCTGAGCGTTGGCGATTTCCAAATGGCTTGCAATTTGCAGCCACGTCCACAGCAACCATAAATATTTTAATGTCCTCAACATTATGGCCAGGACCGCACATTGACCACACGCCACGAACCACAAATGACAACTGAAAACTCGATTTCGAAGACATCGCAGAGCTTTCAACGAGCCAATGTGTGGACATATGTGTATCCTTGGTGATAATCAATTGGGTGACCACACAATCTAATGTATGGCTCGTGCCCAATGCATAAGCGCTAATTGGCAACACCTCGCCCCATGATATGGGTCAGTGATTCGTCGACTTCACGTGAACACCACATACGTGTCCTTGACTTTGGTATTTATCCTGATCCTATTTCCGGGAATGATAGCCAGTCTATCCTGCTCAATCTATATGCCAAGTCATGATCAAAAATATATTGTTTTTCAAAATCTGTTGTGCTTTAACCAAGCTATGGCAGTGGAAAATTTGCTGGCGAATATAAAAACTAGAAACGACTTGTTATATCAAACATATTTTTTCATATTTATAGAACAAGTCGTTGCTGGTTTTTATTTCAATTGGCATTTTAAACATAATGCAATTAACCAGTGCATGTATAGAAAACTCGATTCACGTGACGAAAATACAAAAAATTTTATTACATTTTATTTATATATGAAACTTTCTTGATGCCCAGCGTAAATAATAATTGTCATTGGCGCACTTAAAATAAACAATCCGCCCGCAAATATCTGACGCTATCAATCAATTATTCAGCTAGTGGGCGTAATCTTAAATATAAACATTAGATAAGTAGCTACTAGTTGCTGGCGACTAGCGTGCATTGTCATTATGCGTAAGTTTAGGTCTAAAGTAAGCTTTAACATACACAGTTCTCGATCGCAGTACATGGTTGCAGTAAATATATAAATATACATATACATATATATATAGATATATATATACATAGATAATAGAGGCCTATGCTATGTGTGTGTATATGCATATAAAATCTCACAAATTCCAGTCATCTGGGCCCGACTCCTCGTGCACAATGATGGGTGTGCGTGGCGCCCCGGGCACAGGTGTAGGCACCAGCGGCACATTACTATGCATGCCCGATCCACCAAAGAATGGCGGTGGCCTAAAGCTCGTGGGCGTCGCTGCATTCGAGCTGTGCGTCGACGACGCTGACGAATCACGCACACGCGCCGCATCGAAAACAGGCGGCTGAGCGTAGCGATAATGCTGCCCCGACTGCTGGCCGGGCTGTGGTGTCCGGGAACGGGAATGCGACTGCTCCCGCCGTGCCATCATTTCGTGTTGGCGCTGCTGTTGCCGCATATGCTGCTGTTTCTTCAGCAACAGCTCCTCGCGCTGCTGTTGTCGCTGCTGCTCCATCTGTTTGCGCTGCTGGGCCAGCAGCCGATTCGTTTTGCTCCACGGATTGCCGCCAAAGCACATGTTCGATATGAATACCACCGGCGAAAAGAGACGCAGCGAAAATTGGCTAAAATAAGAGGAAGACAACTTTTAGCAAATGATCTTTACTTCCGTTTAAGTACTTACGTGGTGTCCACAATGGGCTTGGCCTCATTGCCGCTGAGTATGAAGAGCGGAAAGAATATGGAAAAGATGCAGCTGCTGACAATCAGCGAGCTGGACATATTTGTCAGCACTGTCAGCGGTATGCCGAAGCCAAAGAAATATGGCCAATTCTTCTCAATGTAGGTGAGGCGACGATGCAGCTCCCAGCCCATGTTGAACCATTTGTACTCGAACGAGTACAGAGAATATAGCAGGCACAAGTGTATAAAGCACAGCGAGGAGCCCACGTATTTCACCGGCACCAGATTCACCAGCATGCTTTGCACCAGGAACAGCATTTGCACCACCATGCTAAACAGGAAATCAGCGACCAGTTTACTGATGCCAGGTATCAACTGTGGTCGTCCCTTGCGCACACGATACGCTGCATTGGCAATGTCCGCGAACCACAGAGAGCTGACCACCTTGGAGAGCATGAAAATGGGCAGCACCCACATCATGCCAAAGATCAGCGACAATATCGGATGCAGCCAGCTCCACACAAAGGGCAGTGTATCCGACTGTGCGCCATAGAAGATGGTTAACGAGAATTTAAGCGTCGGCAGCAGTACATTCTCGAAGAGCACAATGCTCAGCCAGGTGAAGCCGCCATTTAGCAGGCAGCATTTAAATAACTTCTTGGCGATTTTCTTTTCGCTGCAAATGCGTAATAAAAATTTAATTAGTAATGCGCTATTGTTAGGGGCACTCAATAATCATGAAAAACAAATGTGAAGGGTAAAGTTTTTCATTTTTTCTGCTTAAAAAAAACAGCTGCAATTGGACATTTAAAAAACGACAACAGGTTATCGAAAAATATTTATCGAGCATATTTAACATTCATAATCGATTGATTGAGTGCCCCTTTTTTCTATGGCATACTCACGCCTGCGGTTGCGGCTTCTCCGTTGGCTTCTTCTGCAAAATCTTCTCGAGCGTTCGCTCATCGGAGTTGTGTTCTGCCCGCTTGGCATACTCCTCTCGCAACATTGCCGCCGCCGAACTGGGCACTGGCGATGTTGAACGTGTCTGCTGTGATTGCTTGAAGTGATCCCTGTCCATGCGTCGCAGCTGGCGCATTGTTTCCAGCTCCGCATTCTGTCTGGCAACCTCATTGTCTATGTACAACACCAGCGTCATACCGCGTATGCTGTCCCACAGCCCATACATAATGCCCAGCGCGATGTTCTACAAAAAAAACATACACACACACACACATGGAAATCCGAACATATGTAAATTTACAATTTTTATTTTATATATAATATATTTATATATGCATAGTTACGCACCTTTATCGCTGCCATCTGCTGTGTGTAATCTTGTTTCTAGCCAACACTAATTGATATTATTACGACTTTTGTAAGCATTACAAAAATAGATGCGTGTTTGTATTTACAGTTTTGCAGTGCTGTTTGAAACGTTTTGTTTCCGTATAAATTTGCGCTGTTGCGATGACATTATTTCATAGTAACTCAAAATCTCCGTTTATACGATGAAAGCGACGTCATTAGAAGGCATAGTACATATGTTCAGAAATAGTTTTTTGTTGCACTTTTAATTCTTCCTGTTGCGTGACTACCAATGTTTAATCTGTTTTATGATTCATCAATTTTGAACCTTATGCCATATATTTATATTTATGTATGTAATTTATGATCAAGTTGCTTGACCAATGATAGTACAAAATAATCGTGCACTTGCAGTGACCGATTGATAACAAATTGAGCATTGTCTATCGATATGCACAGTGTGTGTGATTGGAGTGAACGAACTGGTTCTCATAGCCCGGCCCAAACGAAAAATAAGAATTTAACGTTAGTTAAGTTTCTCCGCTCGCGGAAAACAGGTAGGGGGCCGCAACAGCTACAATTTGGTAGCCGCTGCTTTTTTGCCAAAGGAAACACAGTGCTTACTTGTTGATCATTTTTCCTGTGTGTGGGTGTGAATCGATTGTGTTTATTTTGAAAGTGTAACAATAACAGCACTGATAATATATGTTAATTTATTTTGCGGCTATCAGCGACACTCTTCAAATCGTGACTCGCGCGCGCCTAATTCTAAATTCAAAACAAACGCAAATGCGCTGATTAATTATTTTATTATTGTGTGTGACGTGCGTTGATAAAGGGCTTTGTGTATCCTAAATGCCAGTGTAAACATGTACAATTGTGTGTTTGTGTATATTTCCTGGCTTGCCAATACGCAAATAACCCGAAGCTTTGTGAAATTTTAAATCAGGTGTCAGGTCAATTAATGCCTCGCTAAAGCAGCGCACAATGCATGCACTTAACTGATTAGAAAAAATGCTGACAAGATTCTGTTTGTTTGACTAACACAAACACAACCCACACACACACATGCAGCTTGTGTGAAATGAGAAAAAAATCATCACATCTACATCACTTTTCATTGCAGATTAACAACTGAAACCTGGGACGAGGCAAACCCCAAAAACAACCCCCACCAAAACCTGATAGTGCGTCTCGACTTGCACTGAAATAATCAATAATAAAACAACAAACAACAGCAACATCCATCAAATACATTAGCATGATGTTGGCCTGTAATAAAAAGCACTAATAAAGGGCAGCTGCCCACACCGCCCGCACCGCGCCCAACGCCCTCAGCTAGAACTCAAATAAAATCCTGAGACAGCTCTCTCCAATAGTGTTCAGAGTTAACAGCGCGCTAAACATCCTTTGGCATTTGCAAAAGTCAATTTAATTCAACGCACTTCCCTAAAAAAAAACATGTCGAGGGAGGAACGTCTGCCAATTGTGGAATGTGCCTCGAGCAGCAGTGGGGAGGATGAGGCGAAGCCAGTTGTGCGTAGGCGTAGCACAAGGGACACCGAACAACTAGCTGTGCCGCTGAACAAGCCGGGCTGCTGTGATCCCAGCAGTACGCCCCACCGATTTTTGGCCTTGGTTTTTATGTGCCTGCTGGGCTTTGGTGAGTTGACATTGGAGATTTAGAGATGAAATATTGTCTTGCATTTGTAATGGTTTCTGTAATTAATATATATTTATATATATTTATTTTACTTATTATAAGCGAAATGTGGAAACTAATGTTTTTATTTTATTCACAGGTTCCTATTTTTGCTATGATAATCCCGGCGCACTGCAGGATGTCTTTCAGAAAGAGCTGCATTTGAATGCCACCGAATATACATTCATCTATTCCATCTACTCGTGGCCAAATATTGTGCTCTGCTTTGTTGGCGGCTTTCTCATCGATCGCGTCTTTGGCATACGATTGGGCACCATTATCTATATGATCATCGTGCTGCTGGGTCAATTGATATTCGCCACTGGCGGTCTGATGGGTCAGTTTTGGCTAATGCTTGTCGGCCGATTTGTGTTTGGCATTGGCGCCGAGTCTTTGGCCGTTGCCCAGAACAGCTATGCGGTGCTATGGTTTAAGGGCAAGGAGCTGAACATGGTCTTCGGCCTGCAGCTGTCTGTGGCACGTTTCGGTAGCACTGTCAATTTTTGGACTATGCAACCGCTCTACGCCTATGTGTCCAAGTTCTATGCCGGTTATACGGGCCTGGGCATTACATTGTTTCTGGCCTCGACCACATGCGTCATGTCATTGCTATGTACACTTATACTGGGTAAGTGGTTAATCTTTACATATATTTTTAATCAATCAATTATTGGTATATATTATGATTTTAGGTTGGATGGACAAACGTGCCGAACGCATACTAAAGCGGAATAATAATCCTGGCGGTGAGATTACCAAGCTGAGCGATGTAATGTCATTTAAACTGGACTTCTGGATGGTATCGGTCGTTTGTGTCGCCTACTATGTGGCCATCTTTCCATTTGTGGCCCTCGGCCAGACATTCTTTACAAAAAATTTCCAGCTGACGGCCGATCAGGCCAACAATGTCAATTCGATTGTGTATTTTATCTCAGCGATTGCATCGCCGCTATTTGGTTTTATCATCGATCGTGTGGGACGCAATGTCACCTGGGTATTTCTGGCTACAATTGCAACGCTTGTGGCGCACATGTTGCTGACTTTTAGTCATTTGAATCCGTATATTGCCATGACGGTTATGGGCTTATCCTATTCGATGCTGGCTGCCAGTTTGTGGCCCTTGGTGGCGCTCATTGTGCCCGAATATCAACTGGGCACGGCATATGGCTTGTAAGTGAAATCAATTAAATATATATATATTATAGACAAATCAAATTAGAAATGATAGATAATACTGCTAAATATTACTACACTTATTAAGTAGATAGATTTTGTTACGTTCTCGCTAACAATTTCAACTAAGCGAATTCTGCTGTATATACTAGAATTTATAATACAGACTATATAGAATAGAATTGATTATACACACTATATATTTATACTATACCATTTTAACCACAGCTGCCAATCGGTGCAAAATATGGGCCTAGCTGTGGTCACCATTCTTGCTGGCCTCATTGTGGATAGCAGTGGCGGCAGTCACTTCTGGCTGCAGCTCTTCTTTATGCTCTTCCTGATTAGTAAGTAATGAATGCACTTAATTAATCACCTGCTCTAATCAATAATATTTTTTTGCTCACACAGTTTCACTGTTGGCAACATGCGCTATCTGGGCCTATGATCGGAAGCATCAGGGCAATCTGAATATGTCGCCGGCTCAGCGTGCCACATATCATACATCAATGTACGTGAATATTGAGTCTAGTTCGTGAGCAAACTATTGATGTTGTGTGTGTATTGGTGTATTGATATTGTGTGTGTATCTAAAACTATATTTTCGCCGGTTGGATCGAGCACTTAACTAATCTCTACATTCTTTTTCTAAAATGCTAACGAAAAAAGATCAACGCATCGGCGCATTATGGATCGACGGCCTCTATTGGGCAAATAAAGAATATACAAAATATACAAATTATATATATATATATATATATATATATAGATACATATATACTATGTACGATAACCAATGTGATGTTGTTTACCAAAATATGTTTATCTTCGCACACATTCGAAATAGCCGCACAACTTTTTGTTTGATTTATAAGTGAACATTTGACGCTAAAATATCAAAAAAAAAATTACAAAATTTAAACTATTGTTATGTGTTAAAATTTTGATGATATTTGTGTATAAATGTGTTATGTGCCCGTTGCCAAAGATAACTGTTTAAATAAAAATTATACATATCCTAGCGAAAATCGAGCTTTTCTTTTTGCGTGAGTAAAATAAAATGGTATTTTGATATTTATTCAATTTATGTGTATTTGCATATGTGAACGATTTCCATTTGTCGAAAGTATATAATTTATAATAAATTAAATAAATTAGCTAAAACATAAACAGAAATTCCAAAATGTTGGCGTGTTAAACATAGAAACTAAAAAAGACACAAAAGTTTCCATAACGCATTGGACTAGAGAAAATTAAAATACAATCATTGCACAAAATTAAAAACAAAACAAAATTAATTATGAAAACAATACAATCGTTTTTTTTTCGTTTTTGAGAAGAGGAACTAGTACATTCAAAAGTTTGATGGATGAAATTAGATACATATGAGAAAATTAAAAATTCGTTTAATTATTTTTCTTTGTTTTTACTATTTGAATAAAAATGCATTTACGTTGATTTGTTGTTGTTAATTTTCAAACCGCTTTTCGTCGGATTGTGAGTAATGCCGTTTTCAACGAGCGTTCCATCAATTAGCTGCATTTTGTTATCATAGTAAGCATATTATATTAGTATGTATATTCATCGTTTTTTAGGTTTAACTAAAAGCATCGTTATATTGAAAGATGATTTGGTTTTTAGTTTTTTTTTTCATATATAAATCGTCGTACTTTTTTGATTTTTTTTTTTTATAGCTCCTAACTAAGTATTTAGAATTTATTCCATTTGATTTTATTTGGTCGTTTATAATATATTAAGAAATGTACGCGACACGCTAAAGCTAAAAGCATAGTACAAAAAACAGAAAGATAGTTCGTGTGTGTGTAGTTTGATATGATTTAGGGACTTGATAATACCCTAATTGAGTTATATATCTGAGACACACACATTAACATTAGCTATTGCCAGATCTGTTGTTTGTTCTTTCCTATTCACAAAAAAAAAACAAATCAATATCTGTAAATCGTTCATTTATATGTTAATGTAATGCGCTCGCTTGTTTCTTGACTTCCTTTTCAGTTTTTGTTATTCATCCACATTTTCAGTGTCGTCGGCGGCATCAATATTTCGTTTGGTGGCACTCTGAATGCTAGCAAGATATTTCTCACCATCAAAGCGCTGGCTCTCATCATGTAGATCCTGTGCAAAGTAGAGTAATGTATATCAATTAAAAAAGGGTGCAAATATTAAAATAATAAGCTATACCTTTGGTTTACCTTGTGTTTATATATACAAAACTAAACAAAATTGTGTATGTGTGTGTGTGAGTGTGTTATGGGGTGTATTATGTTTGAAATGTACAAATAGTTAAAAGCCAAGCAATTCGACTTTGCAAGTCAGTTTTTTTTTTTATTTTACATATGCATGTGTATAATGTATATATAAATTTTTAAATGGGTTATGCTTGAAAAAACGCTTACATATAAGTTTTTGTTACACTTAAGCCTAAAAAAGTATGCAATTGCAATTGTTAATTAGTCTTTGTTAAATATTAATTACAGTGTGTGTGTGTGTATGTGTGTGTTTTGCTTTGTTGGAACAAATATAAAAGAGGTGTGTATGTATATGTGTGTGTGTGTGGTAATGTGTGTGTTAATATGGATACTAATTAAGGTTGACCGGCAACTTTAGAATAAGCTTAGCGAACACTAAATCTGCTTCACAGCCAAAATACAGATTCCTCTTTTTTCTTCTTTTTTTCAAATTACAAATTAATTTTCATTTGCTTTTCAGTTGTTTTTTGGTATATTTTCAATTTAACATTTAATATTTCGAGCCCACGATCAGAAAATGGTTGCGTTTTGTTTTATATTTAATAATACTGGGATTAATATCTTAATGATTGATGTCAAATGCAAAAATTGCTTATTCGAATTAATTAAGCGTATGATTTGATTAAAAAAAGAATGTATATATAAGAAAAAGCCTTTACGTATGCGTTACGTAAACGTTATGATTAAAATACGAATATGAATAAAATTTAGATAAACGCACGATTATTATTGAGCTCCTCATTGGAGCATGTATCACACATGGCTAGGGAGAGCTCATCGATCTCGCTATAACGCTGGAAAACAGCTTTTGTTTGGTTGCGACATTTGCCCGATGCAGATGCGCCCATTGTGTTGGTTATAATTTGCAATTGCTTGTTATATAACTTACGATCAGATTCTAAGGATGGCTTGCGATTAATGATCTGAGCATTATCACCACGTTCACATGAGATTAGCTTTCGTGCACTTAAACTATCGAGCGTTACACTTATGGTCTTTAATTGTGGTGTTTGCTTGCTGCTGTTGTTAGTTATTAGAATTTGATTGCTAACGATTCGATTATTGCTCGGTTCACAATCTTGATTCATGGAAGCTGACATTTCCGCAGTTGTTGTTGTTTTTGTGGATATTATTGTTGTTAATGACGAACTATGTGCAAGGTGGGTGATATCGGCACTGGGCGAACTTGTTGAAGTAGCAATAAAGTGCTGGTCAACGGGTTGAATTACCTTGTTGCGTAGAATCGATGGAACCGTTTCCATCATTTTCACCCACTCGGTGGGTAGCGCCCAGGCATGCGGACTCTTCGAATAGTACATCAAATGTTCAATATCATACGAGACGCGAGCTGCAAATGGAAAACAAACAAGGCACTAAATTAGATTTATCCTTAATAATTTGGCATACGATTGAAATTTTACAGGTATTCGTCTTTAGCAGATTGGCGGCGCGTTCTTCCTCGAGCTTTTCGCGCAGTGCCTTCGCTTCCGGCGTGGACTCCTTGCGTGAGAAGTGACTGCGTCGCGAGCGCGCCAGACCATTTTGATTGCTGCTCCCATTGGACTCGACAAACACTTCATCATCGCCATCGCCATTATTGTTGCCCTGCCCAGCGACATAGTTCAGATTGATGCCACTGTCTGCCAACGGCAAAGCGTTGCCCATCATGAACTGTGGTGGCCCTGAGCCGGGCAGCGGTGTGGAAGGCGTTGTAACCGGACTGACCAGCGATGTGCCATCAAAGGCGGCGCCCGCCTCAATGGAAGCCAAGAACTCGGAGCTGCTGAAATAGTCGTCCAACACAAGTTTGGCCACCTGCAGAAAGAAGAATAATTTGAATTAGTCAGGTGAGCTAGATGAGTTATTTAATTTATACGTTTCACTTACGCGGACGAGCTCGCAGCAGCCGCCGGTGATCTTGATAAGATGCTGGCCCACGTTGACCGTGAATTTGTATTCACCTACGGAAGCATCATTTGTGGAATATGAATGCATAAGCAGCTGTTGATTCGGTCGCATAACTTTACCGGCAGCAGCTGTTGCCGCTGCAGCAGCCTGCTGCTGATGGTGCTGCTGATGATGCTGATGTTGTTGCTGTTGATGGTGGTGGTGGTGCTGTTGCTGCTGCGACATTTGCTGTGCAGCCGCTGCTGCTGCTGTGGCAGTCATGAAATTCTGTGCCGAATTGAAGCTCAAGCGATTGGCCAAACTGCTGCTGACGCCGCCGGCACCAGGAGTGCGAGGCTGGACAGCATCGTCCGAATTGGATGAGTTGAGCGATGAACAGGAGCCTCCGGCTCCGCCAGCGGATGGTGCCGGCTCCAGGCGCACCGGTGAGGCGTTGCGACGTATGGTGTCGCCCATCAATTGCTTGGCATAACTGCAGATATTAAAATACATTTGTCAGTCAGCGAAACTTAATAATTAATAACAAACAAAGTGGACGAAATTCAAAGTGAAAATTAATTGAATGACTTACTTAATTTTGTTTTCATCTGGTCCGGTAATTTGCACCAGACGTTCTTTGGCGCCAGGATTGACTAAACGAAAAAATATATATATTAATACATTATTAATACGAAAATCTTAATTAATAAAACAGCTATTTATTATGAATAATGAGAAATGCATATGTACATATAGATGATAATAAAAAACGAGCCTTGGATCCAATAAGTGAATAAAACAATTAGAGAAACATATTAAAAATTAAAGTTTGACATGCGAGAATTAATGTTAATTGTGGGGGAGTTATGTAAGCAAGCCAATTTCAGACAAGACAGAGTTTAAATAATGCGTCGCTGAGGTTCAATTTGTGCAAAAATGTTGTTTACTGTCGGTTTTACCTCTTTGAAAGGAAATTATTGTTTCGCTAAGTTCCTCGATCATGTGTACGCGTCGGCCCTTAATGCCCATAACTAATATTGGCAGCCAGGCAGCAGATATAAAACAGAAGAATAGAGTCTCGTGTGTCTATATATATGGAGTAACAATTAAGAAATACTTACCCTTGCCCGAGTCGGCGTTGCGTATGACGACCTCATCCTTGCAGTAGGTTTTGCCCGGAATTTTTGTGGGTTTGGGAAATTTGCCAGAGTTGCGGATGACCTCACCGGGTGGCAACAGCATATGCTGCTGATTGGGTGAGCCGACCGCTGCAATGGCCGCCGCCTGTGCGGCAGCGGCAACAGTGGCCGCATTGAATGCAGCTGCCGTTGCGGCAGCAGCGCCGCCAACAAGTGCACCCACGCCGACGCTGACACCAAATGTGGGGGAGGTGCTGAGAAAGACTTGCTGGTTGCTAACCATGCCGGCAGCATCGTGTTGATATGATTCAGCGGGAAGCTGCTGTAACAAATTTAATTTAATTTAATCTTTATATTTATACTTTATATTTGTATATTGCTGTTTAGCCCACCTCAGCGCTGGACACTTGCTGCTTGGACTTGTAGTAGGCAATTGTGTCATTGTCCTCCCAGCTGTGCGCACGCAATTCGATCAGTTCGAGGAGCTTGAGTCGTGTGGTTATGTTCAGACGTTCGTCCTGCGAAGCATTGCGGAACACAACGAAAGCACGATCCAGCGTATCCTTCGATACCGCCTCCAACTGCGGTCCATGCACACGCAAATTATGCAATAACAACGTTATCGATTCCGATGTCGTATTGCACGATTGCAGACCAACGGTCACATTGTCAATCAACTGGATCAGCTCCTCGATAACCAAATAGCTGTTCTTCAGCGATGAACGCGATTGTGTCTTCAGCGGACGCGGTGCCTCAATATTTTTCACCGCTCTGCCCAGATGTGTGTGTGCCATTCTGATTCTGATTCGATTGGTTTTCTGGTTTCCCTCGTTTCGATTTGATTACAAAGTTTCTGTTTTGTTATCTTTCTCTCTCTAGTTTTTAGTTCGTTCGTTTTGCTTGTTCAGTATATGTATGTATGTATGTGTGTGTGTGTGTTTGAATGTTGCGAAAATTTTGTGTGTGAAAGAAGTCGTAGAAGCGTTTCCGCACCTCCCCCTGCAAGAGAAATGCAATAGAAAAAAACGGGTAAATAAACGTATAAAACATGTGGAAACCCTACATTACTAATTGCTGTTCCAATTTCTTAATTCATATATCCCTATTTCATTTAGTTCTTTTTTTGCAAATTACTAGCGATAATAAATCGATCTACCGCTGTTCCTTTTCTTGTTATCGGCTATCACTATTACGGTAAATATTGACTGTTACAAGTAACTGCTGCTAGCAGCAATGTTTGCCTGCGAATTGCGACGCAGCTGTTGATACCAAGAACGCACACACACGCGCACAAAACAAATTAAATAAATTGTATGAAAATGTGTGCATATCATTTGCAACTTTGATAAGAGCCTCGCAGGTAACCAAAGCTGATTAAATTAGATTTATGATAGTTGTTTCAGTGCTGCTCACATTTTCTCGCCAAAAATATGCTTAGCGCCGCCGTGAAACCAAGTATGAATGATAATTATGAACGTCTCCAAAAAAAGTTTGCATTATTAAACGGGCACAATGGCCATGTCTGTGTGTATGTGTGTTTCTTTCTGTCCGCGCGGCATTTAAGTTTCATTAACAACAAGAAGAAAAAAACGCAGCATTTACGGCTGCGTCTAATTGCCGTTATGTGCGAGGGGTGTGAGGCGGATTCTGATTTTAAATAGCATTTTTACACACACAAAAATATTACACAAAAAACTGTCAGTGCCGCCGCGTCGCTGCTGCAGCGATAGCGGCAGAGGCGTAGCGATCATGCCCACTTATTGAATCATATGTCGAGAATAGCAACAACAAATATGTCTGTGACTGCGACGCCGGCAGCGCTGCTCGAGTTGCCTTGGGCGTAAAACTCTCCCTCGAAATTTACCCAAAAAAATCACTTCAGCAGAACTTACACAAAATTTTGGGTTTGCTTTTGCAATTTGTTAGTATTTCAAGTAAATATGTCACTGGATTTTGTTGCAAATGAAGTAATATTATGTATTATACGCCAGCAATAGAATAAACTACGCGTTGGCTGCGCAGCAGCGCTCCACTTGCTGTTGTAACTGTTGGCCACTGTGCAGCTAAACTGCCACAATAAAACTTTTGCTAATAACCCGTTGCCGATACACTATGCAAAACTTAGTTTATAACGCAGAGCAACGTTTTTTCTTTTTTAGTTTTGCCTGCTTAATTTTAACGAAGTGGCTCTATTAAAGCTTACCAAAAATCTCTGCGACTGCTAGATCTGTGAAACAGTCATCGATACTATCGATAGTGGGTCTAGTTTCGCTCACAACCGATTGGGCAACGCAATCACGACATATCGTTTAGTTTGAAATGCATTATTATTTTTTATTATTACTTCACTACGACTTGCTTATTTAATAACTTTTGGTTAAGAATAGAGACAGTACGGCAATAATTTAATAATAATGATAATCCATGAACACTTATCACTGGTGGCCACATCGATAGTTTAACAGTGTGGCGTTGCCACCCATGCAATATTTTTTGACGACACAGGGTTGTGAAGTACCCCTGGTAACACAAATGAAATATCGGCTAAGTTCTACCAAATTTTTTCTGAGCGCTACTTTGCTGAGAATATTCTAATATTTCTGTGTATTAAGATCGGTAAAAATGGCTGAAAATGCAGCCACAGAGGCCGATACAGCCGATACAACAGAAACAATAAACAATGATAATGCTGATAATAAAGATAGCGTAGCGAAACCACTGCAAATGTCCTTCGCCGATTGGAAGAAGACGAAAGAGGCCAAGGAGCAGCCTGAAGGCTCCGCAACAACAACAACACGCAACGGACGCAAGCCGTATAAAAACGAGAACAACAACAAACAGCAGCAGCACGGCAACAACAATCGAAACTATAACAATCATCACAACTACAACATCAATAATAATAATAACAATAACAACAATAACTCATTTCAACCATTGAGTCGACCACCGCCGTTGCCTTTTCCCCTGATGTCCATGGGCTTTGGCAATTTTGGGCCGGGTCCCTGTGGCCCATCGCCAATGATGCCGCCCTGCCAAATGGGCAACATGGGTCCGGGGCCATCTGGTGGACGCAAACATCGACCGTTGCAGCCGCCTCCGTTCTGGGAGGATATGATGTCGCCACAGCTGCGACCGCCGCCCATACAGCCGCCCATGCCAAAGTGTCCGAGTCTGTGGAATCTGGTGCCCAAGGAGAAGCAGCGACACCACAACAACAACAACAACAAGCAAAACAATCAGCCAAACAAGAAATACAAATCCAGCAACAACAGCAGCAAATCGGATAACAACGCTTTGCTGGATGCGGCTTTAATGCCGCCACCTCCACCACCTGGCGGAGCTGCAACGGGAGGCAACAGCAGCAGCTGTAGCGTGAGCAGTAGCAGCAACTCCGCCAATAGCAATTCCTCGGCAAACAATCGTCTTATCAAGAAGAAAAAGGCGGTGGCACTTTTGTCGAAATCGATGGAAAATGGATACAGAGACCGGAGGCGCCGCCTCCACTGGAGGAAGCGCCGCCGGGCACGAAGGAGGACCGGCAGCGACAGTGGAAGGAGTACAGACAGGCGATGAAACCGTTCAAGAATCGTGAATTTCACAATTGGAAACGCACCGTGCAACGGCTGAGTAAATTGCCCCGGGATTCGCTGGACGAGAAGCAATTGGATCGGCTGCAGAAGGCCGAGGAATATATTGGGGCGCACAAAGCCATGCTGACGATCAAGCATGCAGAGCATTGGGTGCAGCAGTCTAACCAAAAGAACGATGGTACTGGAAACGTCACCGGTCAAGCCCTTGCTGGTCAAATTCCGGTCACGGGCCAGGTTTACGTGAGGAAAATGGTCAATGCCGGTTGGCACAAGAACAGCGAGCAGAATTCATTTCAGCGGGCGCCGATGCGTAAACAGATCTTTGGGACGGGTCGCGCCATCAAGGGTGGTCTCGCTGGCGATGTGGCTGGCTGTGGCATGCCACCGTTGCCAGCCGGAGCAGCGACAGCGGTACCTCCTGCAGCAGCAATTGGTCAATATTCAAATTACTTTGGACCAGGCCAACAGCAGGGCTTCAACAGCAGTCAACAACAACTTTATGCAGCGGATACGGCATCCTGCAGCAGCAACAACAACAATCCATTCTACAACAGCTACAACTCCAGCTTTGTGAAAGGAGGCACTCTGCTGCCGCCCTAGAACACAACCAATGCGTGGAGCGAGAGTTACACCTAGTTATTTATAAGATGAGCAATTGTCATCGCGCTAAGAGCCTGCTATTTATACATATACCTATACATACACACACAAAATGAATTCATTATAATATATATATATATACTTATAACGTATGCCATGGCTTTAGCAGACAACAGCTAAATTGAATAGTTCTCACAAATCTTTATTTGCAATATGAAATCGATCTTCTTCAAAGCTGTTTATCGCTTCTTCGATATCGTTCGATCCTTATCGATATTGTATGTTATGTTACAGCTGTTAGTTCAACGTCTGTTAGTGGCCTGTTAACAATATTATGATTGGCATGCTTAAATGTGTTTTATTGCTTTATTTGTTTCTTTTTGATTCTTTGGCAATGTTGCTGAGGTTATTTATTATGATAATCAACAATAAGAGCCGCGTTCAATCAATATAAACCTGATCATAAGATGATTTCTATGATTTTGGAATAGCATAGAAATTAACTTGTTTGGTTTTTCAAATATCTTCACTTAGCTCATCGCGTTCTATTCTTTATACATTATATTTTAATTGCCATATGATTCCGGAAAAAATTCTTTAGAAATAGGATCAATTTTTTAGTTACGCATCAAGTACAAATTTAATTAACATGAACTTTATATTGTACATTGCCAAAGCTATTCAAAGTGCTTGTTTGTTTTTCAAGCAGTTCAATAAAGTATTGTGGTTTTATATATTCAAAATTAAAATAGCTTAGTTTTAGTTGACTTTGTTGGATTTGGAGCGACTGCGACTGTCTTTAAATTTAGCCTCATCTATGGGCGGCAAGCCGAGCACTTCTCGTCGCTTGCGTTTGCCACGCCAAATGGCCTCCTTGAACAGATTACAGTAGAGTTCGACTGCAGCGGGGGAATCATCGTTGCCGGGCACCGGATACGTAATCAAATTGGGATTACAATTGCTGTCGACAATGCCAATTGTGGGTATGGCCATTTTGGCTGCATCGCGCACAGCCGTATGCTGGGCCATCACATTGTTCTGTGTGTTGAGGAAGATGCACAGATCGGGCAGCCTGGTGACGGCATCGAACTGGACATTCGCGTTGGTAAAGATGCCGCCGCGCCAGAAGCGCGTGTGCGAATATTCGCCCGCCTCCATGGCCTTCTGCTCGACGAGCAGGGCGTTGAGTGCATTCCGATTGAAGAACAATATGATGCCATCACGGAATGCAATGTGTGCCGTAAAATTGAGTGCCTGCCGTAAATGTGCAGCTGTCTTGTCCAGGTCGAAGATCAGGTGGCCCAAGCGATCGCCATATAGATACGGTCGCATACGATCGTCGAGGGAGCCCACTTTGTGCCCATAGTGCACGCGGGCATTGAACAGATCGCGCACAGTGAACAAATTGTTCACCTGGAAGTAATCCGGATGTTTCAGAATCCGTTCTTCAATCACATCAATATCTTCCGGTTCCTCGACGGCTGTCGTTGCACTCTGTGTGCTTTGTAGGCGTGCGAACAGCTGACCAAAGCGTGGCACTGCACGTGTTAAATATACATATTGCATATACCAGTTACTATAAATCAAATTTAATTCATTTACTCACAGTTATTAAACGTTTTTCTCAACATTTCTGCGCTGTTTTCATAACATGCATGCTTGAGTGACCGCACTGCGTATAGTTGAAAATACCAACAAAAAAACTAACAGTGTGCATTTATATCGATGACAACAATTAATCGATTGATGTCCGCCACTGGCTGTGCAATAATAATGTTTTATTTTGCAAACAAAATTAGCGAACATCATCATGGAAACTGAACAAACGCCCACTCCAAATACCGCCACATCGGACACGAATTCCACATGTGAATACCTGGATGCCGAAGGTGATTCCGAGCACGAAACTGGCGATCTCTATCAGGAGGCGGATGCGGAGCAACAACATCATCAGGGCCACAATATTATTTCGGAGGCAGTTGCGGGACAAGCGAATAAAGATTTGACCACATCCGTGGAGTCCCTGGCGCTGAGCACATCGACTAGTGCCAAGACCGAGGATAGCGTCAGCACAAATGCCGTTGAAGAGGATCTGGATGACTATCAGCACGACAGCGTGTGGCGCGGCCAAAAGAAACATATTTTCATACTGAGCGAGGCGGGCAAACCAATTTATTCGCTGCACGGCAATGAGGATAAGCTGGCGGCGCTGTTTGGTGTCATTCAGGTGCTGGTTAGCATTGTGCAGCGCGACCAGGATGGCATCATATCCATCCACGCGGGTAACATCAAGTTCGCTTTTATGCATCGCAATTCTCTGATTTTGGTCGCCGCTTCGCGCACCAATATGAGCATTCAACAGTTGCAGCTGCAGCTGAGGTGAGCTGAATTATTACTCAGTAGGAGCAACTGCTAAGCTAATCATATTTCCATATTTACCAGCGATGTCTACTACCAAATACTTTCTTTGCTGACTCATTCGCATCTGTCGAAGACTTTCGAGCGTCGCAAGAATTTTGACTTGAGGCGTTCACTTGCCGGCAGCGAGCGTCTAATCTTCAATCTGCTTGCCAATGACAGCAGCAATGCAAGGGGTAAAAGAATACATATAAGTGTGTACAGTGACCGCTCGCAAGTGCGAACTTTTACTGTCAGAATTGTCCACAAATTATAGTCATTTTTTTTAAAGAATTTTCAATATTTGTTTGAGGATAACATTTCCAAAGCTACCATTTAAATTCTTCTATTAACAATTACAATTTTCGAGCGTCACTGTAGCAAATTTCACAATTGCCTAATCACTAATTGTAATGTTTTTTTGTTTCTTTGCAGTTTCCAGCAATATTTTCACCTTTCTGACCAACTCGATACGCGTCTTTCCATTGCCAACGGCTGTCAGATCGAATATTATCAGCGCGATTCAGAGCAATTGCTCGAAGGTGAAGGATTTGGTGTTTGCCGTGCTGATAGCGGACAACAAACTGATTGCGCTGGTGCGCATGAAGAAGTATTCGATACATCCGTCCGATTTGCGTTTGATATTCAATCTGATCGAGTGCACGGAGTCGTTCAAGAATTCGCCCCACTGGCTCCCAATTTGCTTGCCCAAATTCAATATGAATGGCTTTTGGCATGCGCACATTTCGTATTTAACCAATGATTGTCCGGCCTGTTTGCTGCTCATCTCCGTCGATAAGAATGCTTCGGACATAATGCAGTTGGTGAAGATGCGCATCACAGAGAAGCTGGAACGCAGTCAGTGCCTGCAGGCGATCAATGAGGAGCTGCAGGAGCCGCACAATGCCAAACTGTATCAACAGATGCTCAGCATGCCCGAATTGCGACACTTTCTCTACAAGCCAAAGGCAACGGCCCAGTTGCTCTTCCCCATGCTGCGACATCCGTATAAGTCCTTGTCGGAATTTGAACGATTGGAGGCGATCTATTGCAGTTTGTTGCATCGCATCCACAATCAGTCGCGACCCTTGAAATTAATCTACGAGGTGAGGGATCGGGAGGTGATCCTCGCCTGGGTAACAGCCACCTATGAGTTATATGCGGTCTTCGAGTCGATTGTGGACAAGGCAACAGCCATTAAGTATGTGGACAAGCTAATCAAATGGATCGAAAAAGAATACGATGTTTACTTTATACGTAATCATGCCACATTCTAAAGTGATTCCACGAACAAGGCAGCCCGCATTTGTATAGTTATAGCAAATAATGACTTATGTTATATTTTAAATACATGCTTACACATATATTTGTGTATTTGTGTATGCCCATTATGCACGCATATATGTTTAAAAAATTACATATTAAGCAGACCATAAAAAACAAACTCCGCTCTTTTAAATTCGAAATTCAATCGTAAAAAGTTGATAGTAAAATGGCTTTGCTTGAAGTCCTTTTCAAATTGCGCGCTAAACATATCCACACCGCTGTTGTGCAACTGTTGCGTAAAATCTATATTAAGTCGGCTGCACGCAACTTGTGACTCACATTATGTTGGCTGCGCGATGTGCAAGCTTTTTGCGTCTTCGTCAACGTTGTCGTCGTTATCCTGCTCACTTGACATAAAAAAGGCTTCCCTCAGTTGAGTACAGGATATCAGCGTGTGCGTTACACAAAAGCGCGGCAGGAAATTAAAGTGCGGTAAAACATCAGCCAAAAAAATAAATTCATATACACTTACACAAATACATACAAGTGAAAAAAGTGAACCCAGTGCCGAAATTCAAACCCAAAAATTTCAATGAAATTAATAAATTGGCAAAATCATTTCTGGGAGTATGCAGCTGTCTACTACATTTTAGCTGCTGCTTGCTGCTACTGCTGCTGCTGCTGCTTTGGCTCCCTATTTTTTGAAACATGCGCCACGCATTTTTTTGGGTGTTAAATGTTCGTGTATCTGTCGGTTTTTGCGCGCTAAGCTACGACGGGCAGAAGCGCGGCAGAGGCAGTGGCTGCGGCAGAGGCGGCATTAATACACGTCCACTGCTTCCATTACACATATATTCACACACACACACACATAGCAGTGGCGCCCACTGTACACGAAAATAGGCAGAAATCAAGCAAAGGAAATCTACTACTATTTATGTATTTATGTTCATGTCCTTTTGGGTGTGTGCGTATGCTTCTGTGTGTGTGTGTGTGTTTTATGCTGTCACTGCTGCTTCGCTTCGTTAGTTTTGCGCGCGTGTTATGTGTGTGTGCGTGTGTGTCTGTGTATATGTGCGTGTGTGTGAGTGTGTTTGGGGTTAGTGTGCAAATCATTTAATTTATTACTAAATGTATTTTTATACACATTTCTCTGTGCACTTTTCGTTTCGCTTTCATTCCGTTTTGCCGCTTTACCGTTTTATCGTTTACCGTTTGCTCAGCCATTCGTCGTTAATTTGTCGTTCGCTTTTTAAGCCAAATTCGTATTCTCATGATTATATCAACAGCCAGTCAGCAACAGCAAAAGCGACAACAACAACAACATCATCCAAAGTTTCACCTTTGTGCTAAGCAGACGCGCACACACACACATACACGCACACGGCATGTCTTTTTGTGTATCCTAGAGTTATTTTTTGAAAAGCAAGCAGCAGGCAAAATAAGAAGAAGACGATGAAGAAGAAGCAGCAGCAAACTCTGCGCGCGTGTTTTGCTGCTGCTGCTTTTTTTTGTTTTTCGGTGTGTGTGTGTGTGTGTGTGTGTGTAAGGGAAAAGCGAAAACTGAAGTGTAGGAATCTATTTTTGCGTCAACAAAGTTTTTTGCCTGTTTTTTTTTTGGCTTTTATGGCTTCTGCGTGTCTGTGTGTATCTGTGTGTGTGTGCAGTAAACTTTTTAAGTGCAGACAATATTCTTGAATTTTTTAATAATTGGAAGTTTCAGTGTGCAAGCATTTGCCAAACGAAATAAGTTATTTTAATAAAAAAAGACCAACTCGTAAAAAGTGGCAAAAACGATCGCAAATGAGTAAAAAGCAACTTGGGATGCTTTTTATTATATTGTGGCGCGACATAGTAGGCAACACTTTATTTACACCAGCCTAGCTGCCATGGTGAAATAAATTTCGGGGCCTACTTCTAGGCAAATTCACGAAATCCCTTGGCTGGGTGCACATAATGAAAAAATTAAATTAATAAAATATCTGAATAAATATATAAATACACTATGGAAACACACATATAAATAATGAGAAAATTAATAAGCAAGTTAGGGCTCAGTTCATAAATTGAGAAATGCTACAACTAAGTTTTAAGAACCTAATTTAATTAAATTCACAGCAAAAATGTTGCGTCTAAATTAATTTCCAACTAACAATCAAAAGCTAAACACTATCTAACTGCTGCCACAACCAAAACAAAAAAAGTCACCCTGATAAAAATAAAACGAAAATCCAATCTCCCTAAGCAACTGCAACAATCTACAACAATAAAAGCAACAACTACCACAATAACAAAAACAACAGCAACAACAACAACAGCGCCTATCACCGACTAATACAAATGGCAATTTCGTATTAATTTTATTTGCGCATACATTTTGCCGCGTGCTCATAAAAATTTACATAGAAACCAACACCAAAACAAGCAGCAGCAAGAACAACTGCTGAATGGCAACAAGGAGTACAAGAAGAGGGTCCTGGTTAACTGCTGACCCAGCCAGCCTACGACTTTAGGTTAGTATGTCTTTCTCATTTCGACTTATCGCAAAAAAGAACCTAGTCAAGTCAGCTGACAAAGCAGCTTGCCTGACTAAGACATACCCTGTACAAGCCTCCAGAATAGGAATACGATTTCAAATGTTATTTTCTTTTGAGTTAGTCATATATTTTGTAAAATTCTGTAACAGAAGATGAAAAATTAATAAAGTCTTATTTGTTAAATAAAAGAAATGAAATGCATTTTATGCCAAATTTTACATAATATTTTGGTAACCTTAGCTGTGATGAAAAAGGGCTGTGCCTAATCATACCCTGTTCGAGGACATTTTTGTGTACAGGGCATAGAAAAATGTCCCTTTCGTCTTTGCATTCGTTTAACATTATGGCGCGTATGCTGCTTCTACACTCTTTTTCTTTTTGTTCGTTTATTTTTATTTATTTTTATTTTTTTTGTATTGTTGTTGTTTCTTTTGTTGTTGGTGTGCGCTTCATTTTGCTTATCCTTTTGCCCGGCTGCTGATCAAATAGGCATCATTTGCCTGCCAGGCAACACAAAAAGGTCGACAGCAATTTCAAACGACAGTCAGTTGATGACTGTGTTGACATGATATAAGGCAGCTGGAAGAAGGGGCAAAGGGGAGCACAGATGGAGATACTGATAGAGATGGGGGAGAGAGAGGAGAGAGGAGGGGAGAGGGGGAGGGGGTCAGCATCTCTATATTTAACTATTTGCGGATGTGTGTGCGTGTGTGCGTGTGTGCTTGCTAGCTATATTAACCCTATTTTTGACGTCAATTAATGACTCGACACTCGGTTGAAATTTAATTTTTTTATTTGTGCGCCATATTTCTTGGGGTCGACGGCGACTTCCGGTCACTTTCTTGCCCTTTTGCCATTGCCTGTTTTTGGGCGCCATAAGAAAATTGTTAAGAAAATAACGAACATAAATTAAACGCGTGTGAGTATTTTTACACTTGGAAAAATATGTGGCTATTTTGTATTCACCTAGCTAATCTAATAAGTAACGGAATCTGCCGATTTTGTGATAATGACGTGGAATCCTTAAAGTATCGGATATCGGATATAATATCCTTAAGCTCAGAAGATATAGATACTTAATACTTAATGTAATAAATTTTTCGTATTGCTTTGGAATATCAGTTCAGATTTCAGTAATTTATGAGTGTGGAAAATATAGAACAACCTCAAGTGGACTTTTTTGTACATCATTTCCAGGCAAAACTAATATTTTCATGCAGAATTTATCCACACTTAAAATCATGTTAAAAAATGTATTGCTTCTGAAAACCGGTTCAGTTTGGCCACAGTTATGAGCGTAAATAATTTAATTATATATTTTCAGATTTAGTTGTGGCAAGGTGCACTTTATTTTCATTTTATTTTTTTTTTCACTTAATGCTTGAATTTACTAAAGCATTTTTTCTCCACGATATTCAAAATATTTTCAGATTGAGCTGATACACTTAATTCAAATACATATATTTTTTATTTTTATGCTTGAGTTTATAGCGGCATTTTCTCTCTGTGATATTAAAAATATTTTCAACTTGAGTTGAATGATGCACTTAATTTTTATTTATTTATTTTTTAAATTTTATGCGCTTTTTCTCCGTGTGTATATAAATAAGAGTCATGGCAAAATCTTGTCTGTGTCGAGCAGGCAGCTCGTTTAACCCCATGTGCTCTCTCAATTTCTGCACACACACACGCACACACTCCCACATACGGACACACATAGACACACAGACACACAGACACACCTAGAAGCGGGGCAACATTACGAGCATTGTGCGGAATTTATTGAATTTTTATTGGATTTCTCTTGCATAGCAGCGAGAAGCGAGCAGACGAAGAAGCAACAGCAGCAGCAGCAGCAGTAATTCTAGAGCCATGCTGACTGCTCTGCTGTCGTCTCGTTAGGCGTGGCATAATTCATTATGTTGACTCACACTCCACTCCTTGCCACAGCCACCCATCCTCTTAAGCTGGCGTGCTTTGCATATTAATATGCATTCCTGTGGGTTCAATTTATGATTTAAAGCGACGCATTCTCTTGCCTGTTGCCTAATCACTACAACTTTTGGTCCCCATTCGAGATTCATTTAAGATTTTCTACACACACACACACACACACACATTTGGGAGCATAATTTTTGGGGTCTCGTGATTAGCCACGCAATGTGGCCCCGAACAAATTTTAAATGGAAATTATTACGCTGCAAAGATCAAAACCATACACAGCATAACCCTTGAACCCTTGACCCACAAGTTTACCTTTCATTTGAAAAAGCTTTTGGTTTGATTGTTGTTTTGGTCGAGGAGGGATTTGGCTTGCCAGCCAATAAAATGTGTGTCAGCCTTGAAAGTTATATTACCAGTTTGACAACTCATTAAAAACGATTTCGCCAGCTTAGTTGGATTTTGCTTATGTGTTTATTTTGCGGCGAACATTTGCTACAGTAGTTACTCCCATAACGCGAAATGAAATCGTTTTTCAAGTGCTACGGATATGTGTTCTTTGCATATATATTTCGTAAGTTTTGTGCAAAGTTTTCCATCAAAGTTTTCAATATCGTCGCCAGCGTTGCGTTGCGTTGCGTTGCGGTTGCGTAAGGGACGCTTGCCTATCATCCCGTGCCCCGCCTCCCTCTTCCAGGCGCCCAAATTTCCCCAGCCCACCCCCTTTGTTGCTGCGCCAGAGCAAACGTTTAATATTCACGCTTGAGCGCATTTTCAGCAAATGACATGGGAGGGGATGGTTCGGGGAGGGGTTGGTTGGTGGGAGGGGTGGTTGTGAACTGTTTGACGCTTATCTACGCTTCTGCTTTTGACCAAAAATTTTATTGCCTCTTTCCAGGCCAAACATTTCGTTCCGTTACTTTTTCCATGCCTTGAACCCAAAAATTGGTCTGCTAAGCGAGTTGCGGGGGGTGCGATGTCTATAGATATACTAGTTGAATAATAATGGTTTGGCTGAATAATGATCATGCATTTTGACCATATTTAAATGCATATTAATCTTGCGGCTAAGCCATGATCAACAAGTCAAGAAGATAATCTGAAGCCAGCTTTTGAATAATTAATTACTAATTTGAAAATACGATTTGGTTAGCGAAATCTATGCTTCTTATTCTATCTTAGTGCAAATTTTACAGCTCATCAATAATATGTCAGATTATATAATATATCGAACATCGATTAGTATCGATATTCGCGAAATGGTTGCAGTTATCTTTCAAATGAAATGACCGTTATCTGCCGAAGGCATACGAGTACTTATATTCCAGACTTTAAGTCTATAGCACTCATAGTCTCGGAGATCGACTCGCTTATACAGAAGTGCAGAATTACAGACGAGCATGGCTAAATCGACTTGGCTGTTGATGCTGATCAAGAATATATATTCTTTATATTGTCAGACATGCTACCTTCTGCATGTTACATACTTTACCAGAACTAATTTAATTATTTTCCCTTTCAAAATGGATTCAGGTTATATAAATGTAATACCTTTGAAAAGTTTAGAAAGCTTAAATTTTGATAACCTGAAGACAATTTTTTTAATTATAGAATTTATTTATTTAAATTTTATATACACATATATATTACACAAAAAATATATTTATAATATTTCTGGGGGTATTTAAATGCAAAATGGTCCAACATTTGTTGCGTGAATTGGGGAAAACCCAGGAAGAACCCAATTGGACAAAAAAATTATTAGTATGAATTAGTTAAGTCCCACCACAGCTACATGCGGAAAAGTTATTCACGAGATAGGATGTGTAAAATTGAGTTCTTAATTTTAGAAATCGAGGACTATGAATTGATTACGTGATAGAGTCTGTGGTAATCATTACAGAGTACTCGCAACGGCTCAGGCAAGGAATAATTAGTAGTACAACGACTAAGAGAAAGTGGGATAAAATAACGTGACGGTCTAAGGGGGACCACAAAAATTTATTTGGCTCCTCAAGGCAGCTGAATCGATTTCATCATTAAGTAATTTAACTACAAACATAACACCTAGCATAACACGACGATTAGTTAAGGAGGGAAGGTTAATAAGGAGCAGTCTATTGGTATAAGGAGGCAGTACAACCCAGTCAAAGCGTTGAAGAGCAAAAAGTAAGAAACTCTTATGCACAGATTCCAATCTACTTTGATGAACATGATATTGCGGAGACCACACACAAGATCCATATAGAAAAATTAAAACATTATTTAGTTAACAATTTTACAAATATTAAACATAATTAGCTGAGGTGAAGTGAAGATTAAACCTATGTTCCTCGCTGACACTCATCATTGTATTAACGTTGAGTGCTTTTCAGGTAAACTTTGACTCGTGTATTACCCTGTTTGTATGTAATTTTTTCTCTACTGAGAGCTGCTCTTATTAAGCGAGCAGCGATTAGCTGGCAATAGAGAAGAGCTAATCATATCAATCATACGTCATGTTGTGCGCTGAAGTTGCTTGCTAATGAAGCAGCTCCGAGCTCAGTCTTCGTCCGGATAAATGCAAAGCATTTCAGGCACTTTAAATGCAATTTGAAATGTTGCCGCTTGCTTACATGGCCATACAAGCGTTGGGGCAAGCGGGCTGTCGCGTTATTCTGGCAGACAGCTTCTGTGATTGCAGTCCTGCCTCAACGTTGCAAGAAGTATCTTGGTTTGAATTTTTCTTTTTTGATTTTCTTTTTCAAACTTGTTTCTGACTTGCTTCTACGGTTACGTGATTTAGCTGCCAGCGCTTCAAACTATCATTCAACTTTTATGCGACCATTTGCACTGTTTCTATTTGTATGTGTGTGCTTTGTGTGTGGGTGTTGGCTGCCACAGCCGCCATCCAGGCGAGTCGAGCTATCGACAAACAAGCCAGACCACAGTCATAGCCCCAGTCAAAGTCAATTCTGGTTGGTGGGGCCATCAACGGAAGTGCTCGTCGCCATTTTTAGTGCACTTCTCGAAAGTGCGCACATTTCCGTTTGGCATCAATGATTCGCCCACTGCCCACGGCTCACCGTCCCCTTTTTTCCCCATGGTCCACAACCCAGCCAAGAACATTCGACTTCCTCATCTGTTTCTGCTCTTGCTATATTTTTTTATTTTAACGCCCTGTAGCCATAATATGAATGGACATTAGATGGTTATAATATAGTTTTAATGATAACTGATACTGACTCTTAAAAGTACATGTATAAAATCCAGATTGGCATTATTACTACATTTACATTATTACCAAATTTTCACCTTGCTAATTTTATTTACTCAATTAAATTCCATGAGAAATTTTATTTCTGGGAAACAGAATCTCTCATATTTAAAATGATATTTTTAATGTGACAATTTATATTTTACGTTTTGTAACTTGCTGATTTGATTTAATTAATTTTATTTTTGTCCTGGAAAAGAGAATCTTTCAATAAATATTTATTTGCTTACTTTTTGCATGTGTATTCCAATGCTAAAATTTATTAATGCCACACACTTATAGACACACTTGACTTGTTCTTTCAAAATATCATAAAAACCGTCATTTAATCGAAAAGTTATATATATGGCACATACTGGAATTATATTATATAAGTATGTATATTATATATATATTCTCTATAGCTGCTATAACATATATATTCTCAGGGCATCTGATAGTCGAGCACTCTTTTGCCAATTGCAAAGCATTTCCCCCAGTTCCACTTTTTATGTGCCGCTGGTGGACTGCTGACTGTTTGGCTTTTTACTTTTGCTGATTTTAATTTTGGTAAAAGTTGTCACATTTGATTTTAAGCAATTGTTTGGTTTTTATGTGTCCGCCTCTCGTTCGCAGTTGTTGTCTTAACTTACTTCGCATTTGGTCTTCTTTCTCGTTTGCATTCTTCGACTTCTTTTTCTTTTTTTATGGTCGCCTTCTTTTTATGTGGTGCCAGGGCAGACCTAATGGCTTTCGACTCTAGAGCACAGATTGGCTTCTCCGCTGCTTGGCCTGTTGCTTGTTGCTAGTGAGTGGAAAATTGCGGTCTAGAATGTGATGTAACCGGAAGAGCTTCGAACTGGATTAAAGTGCCAAAGCCAAAGAAACCTACTCGAATAGAAGAAGCTTATGTGAGTTAGAAGTGGAAAGTGTGAAAATTAAGAAAAGTTGTAAGTGCCAATTGAAGTTATCTCAAGCGACAGTAAAGGCTAAGGTAAAGAATACCACAAGAACACAATGTGAACGAACAACCAGACCTGACTTGAATAATAATCAAAATTTCATTCATTTACCAAATCATTTCATAATCGTTGATTATTTCCCCTTTGCTATTTGCCTTTTGTGGCACTCCTTCAGCGTTAATGAAGCGCAAGTCTCGTTGCACTTGACACCCAGGGCGGCATTTAACTAAGCCAACTTAATAAGTTATTCATGCTTGGTTAAAAGCTTGACTTAAAGTGTTTGACTGAAGTTTGCCCACGTCATGGACATAGATATAGCTTTGGCTTTCGCTTGGGCTGCGTCTGCGGCAAGAAATGTGTCGAGGTTCTAGTTTAAATGCCATCCACTGATTATATAACCGAAATGTCGGCCTCACTCTGTCTGCCTGTCTGTTGCCGTCTCCATCACCGTGTGGCATTGCCGCCTGGCTGCATTTTCTACATGTACTTGGTATGCATATTTCACAGTTACGCCCGGGACGACAGGAGACGGGAGACAGGAGAGGCAAGCTCACATGCTGTGTGACAGCAACAGCACCGACAAAAATAAAATATATATATATATGTATAAAACTAAAAGCAAAACATGTCCTTGTTGCGTTGAGAATTAAATACCCTTAAGCCGCTTTATTTTTGTACAGAATACAATTTTGCTAAAGAGTTTTTGTAATACCTCTATATGATAGGAAGTTTATCTGTGAGCTCGAAAATAAAAAAATAATAATATCTGATGTTCTGGGATTTTCATATGGCTTATTTCTCTTCCAAATAAATACTTAACAATTTATTTTAACACTGTAAATATTAATTTAAACATTCCTTTTTATTTTAAATTGATTTATTGTGAATTTTAAAATTTGGTATATTGCTTCTAGTCTACGTTAAATTAATAAATAAATAATTTGATATTACCAATTTCCTTTTATTTTATTGGTGGCATTGCAAAAATTAATTTAATGCATTTTTTTCATTTAAATAACAAAATAGTTGACAAATTTGAACATTATTTTCAGTTTCACTTTCGTACTTCCAATTATAATATATATGCATAATATTTTGGTTTATTTATTACTTTATTTACTATAAATATTTTATATCAAAATCATAATACCCCTCTTGGTTAGGACATATAGAAATGAGAGTGATATTTGGTATGAGAGTATATTTGACTTAAAAGCGAAAATCATTCGAAATTTTGCACCAGCAGCGAAATTATAGCGACATTTTTCCGCTCCTTGAAGCGAAATAAACATGGAAATGTTTGCGACTATTTAATGTGATATATATTTGTGCCCATCTACATACATACACACATTTATACATACACATATATATATATATATATATATATAGAAAGTCAATAAAATGTTGTTAAAGCTTGAAAAGTTCAATTTTGGTATACATTAACATTGAGATGTGCTTGACAATTTTTCAGTTGAGTTCAAGCAACAAATTATGCCGTAGCACAACATTGGACGCACCCACACAAGAGCCCCGTTTCGGGGGTGGGTTTTTCAAGGATGTGTACCCCTACCCCTACCTCTGCATCTTCCCTGCCCTGCCATGCGCTGCCCTGCCCTGCCTCCACGCGAATGCGTGCCGTGCCGTGCTAGGCGGCCAGCGACTTTTATCTAAAAGCGCACTTAGCCCAAGTAGGCCAAGTAGATTACGGCCATAGAGCTGATGGCATATGCAGCATATATGTGTGTATATGTACAAGTATAGATACTATGTGTAGTTTATTTATTTTGTTTTGTTTTTTGTTTTTTTTTTTGTGGAAGTGGAGTACAATAATTGGGTTAAATAATGTATTAATTGTTGTGCCTTAAAATGCTAAACTTTTAATTTTTTTCGATAAAGATCAGATGGCATGATATGATATGATTTCAAATAGAAAAAAAGATAAAATATTCAACACAGAAAAGATAAGATACAGACATGATTGCATTTAAATACCCTCAGATATCTTAATAATATTTATTATTTGTGTCGACTGATATTAATCGATAATGAATATTTAAATACAAATAAATAAATAAATAATATTGACATGTATAATTGATATGTATAATGTACAATTTATTTCACTTTTAATCTTCAATTTGGATGTGTGATGAGGTTAACACATCATCCATAAAACGTGCCTATGGCCAAATAAGTTATTATACCCACATTAAATCATAGCTAAAGCTCTTCAAAATATTTCTGTTGATAATCTATGGTCGATTAGGACAAGCTGATGAGCTTATGTAGTCAACTTGGGGCTGGCAAGGCTCTATATGAAGACAATGAATGCATCCGGCGATGCTTTAATGATATAAACAGCAAACACTTGAGCAAATTGCGCATGTAAACAGAGCCCAAGGAAGCGCTGCCAAGTGGGTTAAGCAACAGTAGCAACAACAACAACAACAACAAAAGGGATGGATAGGAAGGGAAAGGAATACCGGGTGCTAGACCCTGAAAAAGTGATTAAAAAACATGAAGAAAAAAAACTTGTTGTAGGGCAACGGAAAGAAGTGGAAGCTCTGTGTGCAAGCTGAGGAAGCAGCGGCGTTGACAGCGTTTCGTTAATGTCCTTGGGAGAAGGTTTTGAAGCAAAGCTCAGCCATGGGAGAAGGACATGCCCGAAAAAAGGCTTTTTGGCGCAATAACGGTACAAGCGTTACAGTTTTTCATTATAGAAACCGTAATTGGAAAAGTGTTTTGGGGCTGCCACTCGATGCTTTTAGCTCAAATGTCAGACAGACAATAAAGTGGGCAAAATTGTTGGATGCTTTGGCAATGTGTTGTCCGATTTGTTGGCTTTTAAGAGGGTACGCTTCGGTCCTGGCGACAGGACTTAGTTAAAAATGGATGGAGGCGGGGCGTAGTTGGAGGGGGCGGTGACTGTTTGCTGCTCGCTGGAGCGCAGCTGCTTGAGCTTATTTAAGCAGAGCACTGGACGCACAAAGGACGCGCCGCAGCACAAAGAACGACAGAGACAGAGACACAGAGAGAGAGAGAGAGAGAGGGAGAGAGACAGAGAAAGGAGAGCAGCAGCCGGCGCACAATTTGTCCTGCAATCGCTTTTGCTTGTTGCTTGTGCTTGTTTGCCATTGTCTAATTGTTAACCATTTTTTGTCTCCCTCACTCCCGTATATTGCATTGTCTGATTGTAACACGCTTCTGTATTGTTTGTGTGTGTGTCTGTGTGTGTATGTGTATGTGTGCAGCCAGGCAAAATAACATTTGTGTAATGAAAGAGTGTCATAGCTCAGTCTATCTCATTCTAACCATATGTTGCCCAGCATCTCCTTGTCTCTGTCTTTTTCTGTCTGTTCACGCAGTGTCTATTTTAAGCATATTACATATTGTTTTAATATTATTGTTATTATTATTATTATCATTATTATTGCCGGCAGTCGGAAGCGAATTGTGTATAAGTGTATAAGTGCACATCCATCAAAATGTTTACACACCACAAAGACGACAAGATAAAATAATAGCGTGAATAAAACCAATTACGAACTGCAGACAGCAGCAGCCTTCGACCCATATGAATATCAACACTCTGAAATTATTTACTAATTCCATCTGCTAAACGAACTCGACTTTAGCCTTGCAATAGAATTCAACTAAACTTCAATTTCAACAAGCTCAATTAAAATTTATATTTTAATGAGCTCAAATTTAGTTTATTTTTGTTTGAATTTCAACAAGCTAAAATTTGGTTTAATTTTATTGCCATATTAAATCGAATTTTTAGAATTCATATTAATTTTCAACAAGATAGAATGCTCTAGCCGGGAGAGCTCAACTAGGAGATACTCGATTAAAATTAAAAAGCTCTGTGTTTCTTGTTGGATCATAATAACATTTTTACGGTCTATCATTAATGCCTATACCTTGAAAATTGTGTCTTTCGATTTATATCGATATACACTAAATTGACTTGGTTATTAATGCTGATTAAGAAAATATAAATATAATAAAAAAATTAAGAAAATGTCGAATAAGTTCAGAGTATAAATATAAATTAATCTATTTTTAGCTTAGCAATAATAAATATAAAAAAATAAATCTACATTATAAATCTATATTTATTTCCCATGAACTGACTAAGGTTAGGTTTGACTAAGAATAGACCTAGGCCAACTTGTATAAACACGCGTGTATTTATTTATAATTGTAGGTGTGAGCAAATTCCTCTTCCTACTGAATTCCGTCGGTTCAATCAATATAATGGCAGACCTCATTTTGCATTCCAACAAAGGGCCTCAATCAAATTTGTTTACTCAAACCTCCAGGTTTGATGCATTTGCAAACGATATGGGACTTGTTCCTTGGACAAGTCGCAAAATTTTCAATTACTAGTGAGGACTAGGGGCAATGTGAATTGGAGGGAGCAGTGGAGTATTCTGTGCAAGCGAATCACACGCAGATGACACAAAGCAACAACGATGTGGTTTCAATTTGTGAGTGTTTCTGTTGCAAGTGGTGCAGAAAAGTATGCTGCAAAAGTTTCGCACAAAGCACTGTCGGAGAAGTAGTTTTTCGGACAGAAAGTCAATTTTGGAAAGTTCCATGGAATAAATGAAAAATTGTCTATAAAAACATTCATCAATTTCGTATCTACCGTAGAACACATCTAATGTCTAAGACATGTCTAAGAAATGTTAGGATGGACATGCCTAATACTATTTTTGATTTAATAATAAGAATCGAGTTAAAAAGACAAAATTCAAAATATTATAGCAATACTAGTCTTTTCTCTAAGGCATATCTAATTTAAATATAACAGTCATAACTTTAATTACTCAATGTTGTATTTGCATGTGTGACCATATATCTAATTATGTTAATCAACTGTGCCTATCGATGTTTATAAGTGTGTGGCTAGCCACTTGGCTGATCGAGAGATAAAAACATCGATAAGAGCTGTCGTTATTTTTCAAATAAAAAGGACGCACTCGATAAAAATAAATACTTATTAGAACACTATCTATAACTGATGCAAAATTGATATTGTAATATTTAAAAAAGTTCAGTCGACCGAATTATTCATTTGTAACAGAAAATGTTTCTGATTTCGCATTTGCGATTTTAATTGAAAACAGTGCATGTGTGTGAAAAACTGTGAAGCCAATCCATGCACGAAAACACACAAATACCTTGATATAAATAGAGAGAGAGACGTGGAGAAATCTGCTGCGAAGCAATTTTAAGATTTGCAATGGGGCCCCAGCCACATTAGCTGCAGTTGAGCGAGTGTCAAGGTGAGGCCAGGTGCGACGCTGCCAGGCAGAAAACAGGCAACTAGCAAACAACAATAACAACGGGATAAGCTGGTGCACTGCTTGGGCCATATCTGGTGCTGGCATCTGGCCAAATCATGTAATCAGCGACTTGTTTATGGCGCATGTGCCAACAACAATTAAAAAATAATCATTCTGTGCAATGTGTAAGAAATTTGTAGTAATTAGCGTCAATTTTGGCCAATTGGCACGCCCTTAATCAATCACAATATTTTTGCAACAAAATCACATTTATTACAATTTAATGCGATTATATTTGATTTATTAAAAAAAAAACAACTCTTATTTCATTTTCGTTTGGCTCTGGCAAATGCGAAAATTATGGCATGCGATGGGGCGACACTTGAAAAACGCTTTAACGCATATGCCACGCCCCAAATGGGATGGGGCGGGGTGGCTATCGCCCTGGCTTATCCACGACCAGGTCCTGGCTTCTGGCGTCCACTGGGAGCCGTTATATTCTGCGCGCATATTATTTGCATTTGTTTGGCTTGATGATTTTTTTTGTTGTTGTTCTTTTCTCTTTCTCTTACCATCTGGTTGCTTATGTGACACTCGCCTGGAGAGGGGACTTGCTGTCCCCAATGCATACAGCAAAGCTGCTAATGGCAATATGAACAATCTTGGTAATTACCCAAAGACTATGGCCCCACAATGGATGGGAACTGATGGTTCCCATTAAGGGACCATTCCAAACTGATTGCCAAAACACGACTGCAAATTACTTTGACTTTGAGCAACAACAGAAATAAATCAAATATGATCGCAATGCGTAGAGATTCGAAATAAACTAAGAAAGATCAATGGATTAACCATATACTGCATACTACATGCAGGTATCATGCGAACTTGCTGACGTTCTAGTTAAGTAGTTCAAGAATGAGACATGCTTTAAGAAAGTCAGTGAAAATCTGGCAAGTGCAGAAACCTCAGCAGGGGCGGCTTCAAATAAACCAGTTAAACTAAAAATAAGTGTAATTAGCCCTTGTAGATCCATCCGTTCCCACACAGAAAAAATCGGCCTGAATTTACGGATAACTCAGCTTATTTTTATTATTATTCAAAACGTATATTTCTAAAAAAAAGAATTTTCTTTTCTTAATTACAGTGGAAATTTTATTGAAAAATGGCAAATTTTTAGTTTTTATGTGTAAAAACAAGCCTTATTGCTTGTATAACATTTGAATTTTAATATTTCATTTTGGATAGATTGTAAAATTCATATAACTTAACTAAAATAAACGTAACATTTTACGGCGATTGGAACCTTTTAATGGACCTTTTTAGAAATGAATTTCTTAATAATAGAAAATACTTCTACACAATAAAGAAAACAGCATATTTCTGGGATTGTCGATTTACGACAAACTTTTATAATTCTAAGACATTTTTAATCTTGTTCTTCTTTAGAAATTATTTTCTAAAAATAAGAAAAACTTACTAGATGTCAGGACGATTTTTTTCTGAGTGTTCAAAGTCGCACAACTTATTCCAAACAGAAATCATTATTCATCTACTAAGACAGTTCCTTCAACTAGTACTAGTACGTAATTTCTTTATAGTCATTGCTTAATTCACTGTCTACATATACATATATTTGTGCGGAGCATTAGATAGTTAATAGCACGCACTCGAAACAAAACTCTGTTTATCGCACATTTTATGCTGCTTTCATGGCTGGACGAGCACTTTCAATTAAACTGCAATTTGCGTTGATATAAAATTGCAATTGATGTAATTGCGATTGCATGTGTGAGTAAGTGTATGTGTGTGCGTGTGTGTGTGTGCAAGTGTGTGTTTGTCTATTGGGTCTACTGGGTGGTACTTCTGACATTTTTAAATGCATTCAAATGGCAAATGCACATGAAACGGCAATCAGCATAATTTTAACGATCAATGCAGTTAAAATTA
This sequence comes from Drosophila planitibia, assembly GCA_035043785.1. NCBI lineage: Eukaryota > Metazoa > Arthropoda > Insecta > Diptera > Drosophilidae > Drosophila > Drosophila planitibia. The sequence continues at coordinate 540,095 of JAWNMS010000110.1, read as the reverse complement.
ATTGCACTTAAAAACTGCGGCGGTGACAGCAAACCATAGATAATTAATTATACATCATTATATATATATATATATATATATATATATATTTATATATATATGGCGCACTGTTGGTGTACCACAATGTGTCGTAAAATGTGTGGAAAAGTTTAAATTGCTTCCATTTCCAGTTAACTGTGTGATATAATTAATCAAAGTTAATTTAATTGTTTCAAATCTGAGTTTCAGATTGGAAATATAGAAATTATATTTATTTTTTGTATTATAATGGATTGGCTTAAAGATATACATTGGCATGTTTGTGCTTATTGATATTGAAGTTAAACATACCTGTTCCCAATAGTATCGGTTGTTAGATAGCTTTGACCGATTTTTGTTTGTGTATCTCCTATATGAAATCCCACAGAAATAACCAGGAAAGTTTTTGGCAATATCTAGATGAAGTTTGAGATATATTTTAATGTCGGATGCTTAAACATATTTCAGAATTACCATCTATATTTATAAATGTCAAATTATGTAACTTAGGAAATATTATTATATAAATATTTGTATTGAAAATATGCTTAGTCAAAGTAAACAATTTAATTTTCAAAAGGAAAACATCATGTTATGACTAATATTAGATTTATTTTAACAATATTTCGGGCCACGCATCACACATCAAAATTGTAAAACAAATTTTATTTTCCAAATTTTAAAAATGCTGCGTCAGCTAAGAACCAACTTACTCTTGCACACAAATAGTGTAGAGATTATCACAGTTGCTGCATTTTCGGAAAAAATTACGCCAGATAAGAATCCACATATCCATCAATCTGGCATTTTCATCAACAATGAGTGGCATGATAGCAAGTCAGGCGAAACCTTCTGCACCATTAATCCAACCACAGAGGAGGCTATCTGCTCTGTTGAAAGGGGAGGCAAGAAAGAAATCGATCTAGCCGTGGAGGCGGCTAAAAATGCATTCAAACTGGGGTCTCCCTGGCGCCGCATGGATGCCTCGGACCGAGGACGTCTGATAAATCGACTGGCGGATCTCATCGAACGAGATTCCCTCTATCTGGCCAGCTTGGAGACCGTGAATACTGGGAAACCCTTCGCCATGTCTTACAAGGTGGACTTGCCACTGACTGTGAAGAGCTTGCGATACTTTGCCGGATGGGCAGACAAGATTCACGGCAAGACGATAGCCGCTGATGGCGACTTCTTCTGCTACACACGGCACGAGCCGGTGGGCGTGTGTGCTCAGATCATACCCTGGAATTTCCCCCTCCTGATGCTCGCCTGGAAATTCGGTCCAGCCCTGGCCACTGGGAATACAATAGTACTGAAGCCTGCTGAACAGACACCGCTTTCGGCCCTCTTTGTGGGTCAGCTGGTGACGGAAGCTGGCTTTCCTCCGGGTGTGGTGAACATCGTGCCCGGCTATGGGGATATAGGCGCCTATTTGGCTAAGCATTGCGAAGTCGATAAGGTCGCCTTCACGGGCTCCACCGAAGTGGGTCGACAGATTAAGTCGGCTGCAGGCGACACAAATCTGAAACGAGTAACTCTCGAGCTGGGTGGGAAATCTCCAAACATTGTCTTAGCCGACTCAGATATGGACTACGCAGTTGAGATGTCCCACTTTGCACTATTTTTCAATATGGGTCAGTGCTGTTGTGCAGCCTCGCGAACCTTTGTCGAGGATAAGATCTACGATCAGTTCGTGGAACAAAGTTGTCAGCGTGCCAAGAAGCGCAAGGTGGGCGATCCCTTTGACGAGAACACCGAACAGGGTCCACAGATCAGTATCGAACATATGGAAAAGATCTTGGGAATGATTCAGACGGGGGTAAAGGAGGGCGCTAGACTGGTAACCGGCGGTAAGCGAGCTGATGGACCTGGATACTTTGTGGAGCCAACCGTATTTGCAGATGTTAAAGATGACATGGCAATTGCACGTGAAGAGATCTTTGGTCCTGTTCAGCAGATTTTTCGCTTCAAGAATATAGATGAGGTTATCGAGCGAGCAAATGACTCACAATACGGCTTAGCTGCTTCTGTATTTACCAAGGATATGGACAAAGTCAACCATATTATTGGAGGTCTGCGAGTTGGTACCGTGTGGGTGAACACTTACAACGTGCTTGGGGCTCAGACTCCATTCGGGGGCTACAAGATGTCGGGACATGGCCGAGAGAACGGCGAATACGCTCTCTCGAACTATACAGAGATCAAGAGTGTAATTGTGAAGGTGTCGGAGAAGAACTCCTGAATGATGCTTATAGATCAATCAAGAGTTTTTTCATGCCGCGAGGTTTGAATCTGTGTTTTATATGTAAGTAATTGGACAACAAAAAATGGTGTACAAAAGACAATCGCACTTCAGAAACAATTTATAATCTATAACTATAATTATAATTGTAATGAATAAAAGTTGTTACGAACACTTTTAATATGTGTGTGTTTAGGTGAACTAGTTTAGAAATGGCGAAGAAGAAGCTGTAGCAAAGATACACAACTAAATTAATCGACCAACTCTGCTGATCGATGTATTATTTTTTATTATATATTATTTGCAAATGTATTTAAAAGCACTTAGGCTTATAAAGTTGAAAAACTAGCGCTGTTTAATTATTAATGGACAAAAAGTTGTAAGTGTTCCATTCAAATTGGATTGCGTCATATTCCAGCAAAAAGTTGCAAAAGAACTGCAAAAGAAGCGAAAAACTTTTTCAGTCTCCGATGGAATTGTAGTTTTATTAATTAGGAAACTTCTTCAGATGTTTTCAACTTTTTGCTTTTTGTGAGTGTTTTGCCTTTTGGTTCATTTGGTGTATACAAATTTACACTCCAAAAGAATACCTACCATTTTATATTTACAATCTGTATCTGTATATGTGTTTCCTGCATCAATTTCTACGATTTTCGATTATAACCAGATTTTGACTACGCTTGTACTTAATTGGAGCACAAAATTCATATTTATTTTTGGTTTAAAGCATGCCAAACTAAGGAAAAACTTTTCTCATTTGCAGATGTGCGAGTTGAAAAACAAATTGAAGCCACGCCCACAACGACAACAAACACAAAGTGCTGCAACTAGAGGAAGTTGGCGAGGAGGAGGAGCAACCGCAACAAATTTTTATACAACAACCCGAACAACTTTAGTGATATGGAACTGTGCATAGCAACAAAGTCAAAAGCTCAAAGTTCAATGCATGTTAAAAGCAACTATCAAAATATAATAAATAATATTAATATTCACAAAAGATGCCACCAAAATCAAATGAATACTCAACAAATCAGCCACAAATGCCACATGAAACACAGAGATCGAGACCACCTGAAAAAGCAACAACAAAACCAACGAGCAACACAACAACAAAATAGCAATAAACAAAATCGAAGCAAAAACAATTGTTATCCACAATGCCACAGACTTCATTTGCGGCTGCTGCTGCTGCTGCTAATGCTGCCACTCGCCCAGCATACCACGACTGCATCACCTGGCGGCAGCAGCAGACGTGATGCTCTACTCGCCTTCTACAAGCGTGCCCAGCTGCGCGAGATGCTGCCACCTGGCGTCCAGGAGTTTCAGTTGCGCGAATCTGCAGGACTCGATTTTGATGAACTGACGCCCACTGGCAGCATGGTCTCAGCCCTTAGTAATGCGGAGCGTTTGCGTAAGCGTAGCGCCTCAACAACATCAACAACAACAACAACAATAGCACCACCACCAACAATAAAACAAACAACAAAAACAACACCATCCACAACAACAGCAGCAACATCAACAATCACTGCTACGGGCAGCAAAAAGTCGGAAAAATGTGAACCCAAAGTCCTGGAATCGTTGCCCGATGAACCGGTAAATTAAAAATTTCCTATCTCTATATACATTTATACATATATAAATTAAATAATTTTAATACGACTGATTGACTGACTGACTGACTGACTGAAAGCAACCTAAATATCTTATGATGTATGAGAATAAAATGGATTCAGAAATAATAATTAAAACGAAAAGAAAAATGTGCGGAGAATTATCGTTATAAATTTCTAATAAGCTGGGCTACTTTTCTAAACGATATACATTAATAATCATGCCTTAGTCTAAAGATTTATACTGCATTTGAAACAGAATTTTTATTATCTAAATTGATGTTCAAACTCTAGCCTTTGTCAAAACTAAACTGATAGCCAACAATTTTATGCTACTTTTTTGGGTGGCTTTAAAGCATCCATTAAGATTGATGAAAAGTTCAAAAACTCCACTCTTGGCATATATGTCAAAAACTATGATTTTTATAAAGTACATATCGGAAAAAAATACCATTAGGTAACTAGTTTTATATATGGTGTATGCTGACGCATTTTGCAAAGCTGAATCATTGGCATCCAATTACTTAAATTTTTTATTTTATTTTTTGTGTTGTTGTAGCTTTTGCTATTTGAATGTTGTTGTTGATGTTGTTATTGAAACAAAAAGCAGAGCAGCATATAAATTTGTGCGACTGTTGTTGAATAACGGTACAAAAGCAGTTGCTGGCGGACAGTGCGGACAGTGAGGCAAGCGTGGCAAGGAGCAGCAGCTGGTGGGGCAGCAGCAGCAGCAAACAATAACAATAAGAACAAACAGCAACAATAACTCTTGACAGGCATTGGACAACGCGTCCGCTGTTGACCAGAGTCACAACAAAAGGCAAACACACAGCGACGATGTTTTTTTTGTGCCTACCCAGCTGCCGGCTGTTGTTCCATGTGCGCTCCACTTTATTCATTACATTGTACGACATTTATATATATGTGCATATATATGTATAAGTAGCTGTATATGGGGACTACGTGGCTAAGTAGCGCACACACTCAAGTGTGTATAGATACCAGGGAGATACGCCCTAATGGCAATTTACAAATTTGCTTGCCATTTTGTTCAATGCAATTGAAATTGTATCTTTTAATTATGGCTCTTCAGCTGCTCGCTTGGAAAGACAGCCAGACAGCCAGACAGCCAGCCAGCTTCATCGATCGCTCCCACACCCCATACGTATTTGCATCTGTATCTCTGTGTGTGTGTGTGTGTGTGTGTGTGTGTGTATTCAGGGGGTGGCAGTGGGTTGAACAGCTGGTACGTGGCACATTGCTTACAGGCTTTCCCATTGAATATTTATACGAAACACGTAGTGTGCTATTTATAGATGTTTGACAAAGAACGAAGTATTATTATCGCTTGAGTGTAAAATTGTAATAGGCAAAGTAGTCTTAGCATTAAGCAAATTACACAATCCAATATAAAATACTTGGTTGCATCTCGCACTCAATGCAACTAGAGATCGATAACAATTGTAATTAACATAAGACACACGTGAAGTAAAAAATATCAAATCAAAGAAATAGCCTATTTAAAAGTTAAAGAAGAAGTGCGTTTAATATTCTTATAAATATATAAATGAAAGAACCTCCAACAAAGTGCAGCTAAGACAAATTAAATATAGAGCATAAGACGAGCTAGTTTAAAGCAAGTACTCGTACAAATTATATTTAAGTTCACTTTGAAATTTACAAACCTTTTTATAAGTCACGAAGTGACTAGTTGCTTGGCTGATGAGCTGCGTGGTTTTGGGGTGGGATTGTCGCTATCTTTAAATTTGAAAATCCTGGCTGAAATTGTCATGCAAATTCAATTAAAATATCGTTGATAGACCGCACACTGGATACACAAACCAGATACGACCCGCAGACAGACCCGGAGCGGAAAACCGGAGCCTGTGGCTCTGTGGCTGTGTTGCTGACTTCTTTAGTATCTTTTAATTAACTTGCGAGAGCGAAACGCGTGACATGCCGTCAAGTAAATCCTCATGTAATACCTGTAACCCTCCTAGCTGCCACAGCTCTCCCTTCCTCCATCCCACACAGCTAGAGATAGTATGTGCGTCAGACATGGCGTATGCGTAATATTTTTTACGACCGTCAACAACATTGCAGGGCGGGTTTTTGCCTTCGAATTTTCATGCGCGTCGAATTGCGCAAAAAAAAAAAAGATTTTCGTCAGCATGAAAATGCGAAAGTCTGATTCAACTTATGCTTGCGGAGTGCGCTAGGTGGTTGGTTGTGGGGTTGGTGTATGGGTGGTCTGTGTTGCTGCTTCAGCAATTTTATTGATTAGGACACCGGAAAAAAAGTGCCACCTCCTTGGCAGTTTTCGGCCATGAAGCACTTTCTCAACTGCCAAGCTAGCAGATTTAAATATTCATGCTAATTGCCCGCTTTGGGGTCGATTGCAAGCTGCAATTTTTCTCACAGCACCCCAAACAATTGTCAACTGCCAACAAAATGCCCAAAATGAATTGCAGTAACAGTTGGCAATTATCATATTTGATATCCTTTCCTTCGTCGTAAGAAGATATTTTAAAATTTATCAGAACATTTAATAAAGTGTTGATTAGATAGTTGTCAAATTACCTATCCGAACTGCGAACGACCTGTAGCACGGACTTCCTTAGGAAATTGAGAATTTGAGAGATTTCATCTATGATTGAAGCAGATCGTAATAAAATTATTAATCAATTAACAATGTATTCAAAGAATTAAATAGCATCTATGTACACACTGTAGCAGGCCACTAGTGTAACACAACATGCAACTATGCACTTAACATATGATATCGATGTAGATCGATTAATTGCTGTGAATAAAGTAGTGCTTACAAAAGAGATATAATTTAGTTTTGACTGTTACAACACTAAATTATTCTGTGGAATAACTAAATTTACTTTCGAGTCAATAGCCAACTTCCGCTAGATCGGGAGTTCTTCCCTGACACCTTCACAATTACACTCTTAATCTCTGTATGGTTGGAGAGAGCATATTCGCCATTCTCTCGGCCATGTCCCGACATTTTATAGCCCCCGAATGGAGTGTGAGCCCCAAGCACATTATAAGTGTTTACCCACACGGTACCAGCTGGCAGACCTCCAATAATATGGTTTATTAGCTGGGCTCCCTCCTTTATTCCTGTCTGAATCATGCGCAAGATCTTCTCCATCTGTTTCTTACTGATCTGTGGACCCTGCTCGCTCTTTTCGTCAAAAAGATTACCCACGAACTGATCGTAGATTTTATCCTCGACAAAGGCTCGCGAGGCTGCACAACAGCACTGGCCCATATTGAAAAATAGTCCAAAGTGGGACATCTCAACTGCGTAGGACAATGTTGGGAGAGGGTTACTCGTTTCAGATTTGTGTCGCCTGCAGCCAACTTAATCTGTCGACCCACTTCGGTGGAGCCCGTGAAGGCGACCTTATCGACTTCGCAGGGCTTAGCCAAATAGGCGCCTATATCCTCATAGCCGAGCACGATGTTCACCACACCCGGAGGAAAGCCAGCTTCCGTCACCAGCTGACCTACAAAGAGGGCCGTAAGCGGTGTCTGTTCAGCAGGCTTCAGTACTATTGTATTTCCAGTGGCCAGGGCCACACGTCCACCGGTTCGTTCCGTGTGTAGCAGCAAAACTTCGGGCGAAGTATCGCAGGCTCTTCACTGTCAGTGGCAAATCCGCCTTGTAAGAGACGGCGAAGGGTTTCCCATTATTCAAGGTCTCCAAACCGGCCAGGTAGAGTGAATCTTGTTTGATGAGATCTGCCAGTCTATTGATCAGACGTCCCCGGTCCGAGGCATCCATGCGACGCCAGGACTTCAATTTAAATGCATTTTTAGCCGCCGGCACGGGTAGATCGATGTCTCTGTTGTTTCCCCTTTCAATCGTACCGAGAGGTTCCTCTGTGGCTGGATTAAGGGTGCTGAACGCATCCATCGAGTGGCAAATAGCTTGGACTAGTTTTGAAAATGACTTAAACTTGACTGCACAGCCGGAAATCTGATTCATTTTTGGAAGAATACTTACTTCGATTAAGCAAGGCGAATTCCATTTATACTGCATTGAAATGACAAAGACAAAGACAGACAAAGCTAAAATTAAATTGTTTTTCCAAACTCACTTCCACGATTGAACTCATCTTCTTCGAGCTGATGAGCACATCATCGATATCGATTGATATCGATATCATATGTTACGTAGCGTGTTGCATGTTATGTTACAGATGTTATTACAATCTCATTACAGTCATAGAGCCTGTTACCTACATTAACACTAGCCTGCTGTCTAATGCATGTTAATATTGAACTTTTCTATTTAATGCATACGCTGAAGGCGCATGCTAGAAATGCTCGCAAAAGAAAAAAATGGCGTCGCTGCAGGCAGTTGCTGAAATGCGCTGGTTATTAAAGCAAATAAATTACTGTTCTCACGTCTTATGCAATTTACGGCATTCAAAATTGTTGAAGTGTGGCCCGCAATTTGCATGCTGCTTGAATAAGCAACCGTTTTGCTAAATTGCATTGCGGCTCAGACTTGAAAAACACACACACACAGAACACACACAACACACTCAACAGCGAGACTCGCTGGAAGGCAAAGGGGCGCGCAGGAAGATGCTCTGCATAATGAAAGATGTGCTCTGGAGTGCTGCATACTTCTAAGCTGCCCAGATGAGATTTGTAAGTGTCAACAGCAACAACAACAACAACAATAACAGCAACAGCGGAAAAAATAACAAAACGCAAAGCAAAGCAGCTGACATATTTTATTCATTAAGCACAAAGCGAATAACACGATGGCAAAACATGCAAATGACAACAACAACAGCAACATGCAAATGCCATATGAGCATGTAAATATTTTTATGGTCATAAGTAAGAATTTAGTATAAACATGCACTGAAAGCATTTTCTTGTTACGCTTGATATCAAAAATATTATTTAAGGCGAGTTAAATAAAATAAAATAATCTAAAAATAAAGCTTAAGCTTAAACTTGACATCCTTAGTCAACATTCGTGATTTTTATTTATCTAAGCAAGGCCTTCAAAATAAAAATTTAAAATTTAAATTAAAATTGTAGTAAAATAACATTATTTGCTCACTGTAAATAAACTGAAATTTAAAATGAACAAACAAATAAATAAATTAAATAAGAAATATAATATAATTTAAAATTATTATATATTTATATTTCCATTTTTATCAATACGTAGATGATAGCTTAAATTAGCACACTAACACAATTTCTCTACTGAAAGAAAAAATATGATTGGTAATTAAAATCTTTTTGAAAATCATTTCAAATAAAATTAGTGAAGTTTTAAATTGAATAACGTATTCTAAATGCCAAAACCGCGGATATTCACAAGCAAATATTTATGACAGTGTAGCCACACACACACACACACGTAGACACACATATATGCCAAATGCCGGCATATCCGAGTGCGCGACGAAATGTCGAGGAATGAGACATTAAAAAGCCAGTAAAACGCGCTTTACGGATTTTGTTTCAGCTGCTGCTGGTGTGGTGGTCTGTTCTATGTGTGTGTGTGTGTGTGTGTGTATATATATATATATGTGTGCGTGTGTGTGTGTGTGATACAACACTTGGCATAGTTGCTGGCTTTATTTACATGTGTATAAACCGTATGTGTGAGAGTGCTTGCAAATGTATGCATGTTTTATTGCACACTCGCTTCTGTTTTGTGGTTTTTGCTATTTACAAGTGTTTCACTGTTTTTCTTCTTTTTATTTTTTGCCGCTGTTGTTTTTATTTTGTTTATTTCTCTGCTGTAGACCGCAACACGCCTGAATGAATCTACCCCTGTATACATGTGTTATTTGTGCACAAATATGTTTGTTTCTTGTTAATAATTCATTTGGCTTTTCATCTGACACACATAACGTATACGCAATGTGGTCGCCCCACCGGCTCGAGCATTGCTAATGGGAAATATTTGTTAGAAAAGCCAAAGGTGACTCACCCACACACACACACACACACAGTTGACAACCACTCCCTATCCTCCACTTTCCACTGTCCGCCCCCCACCCTCTCTCTCTCTCTCTCTATGTGCTGCGGTTACCTTTTGTTTCCAAAAGGCATAATGATGTCATCAGGAGTTTTGTGATGTGTCGACCTCAGAAAATATCCTCAGTGCGTATTCTTTGCGCATCTGTGCTAGGATCCATCCAGTCACTGGCATAGTATACATTTTGCGCACCGCTCTGCTTGGACATTAAATCGTATTATTTTCAACACAGTTCGACAGCAATAACTTTTTGAACTACACTCAGAAAAAAGAGGTTTACAACTTAGAAAATCATCATAACTCACTCCAATTATTAAAGTTACAAACTAAATTTTTAAATATATATTTTATTTTTGGAAAGAAGTTTTGCTTGTTAATGTTTTACTGTCGCGAAACGGGTTAAGTCATCGATAAAATGAAATCAACTTGATTCTTATATTCCATATTTAAAGTATATGGCTCTTATAGTTTCTGTGATCGGCGTTTTAATCAGGAATATTTATATTTACTTTCGGGATCAAAGATGGCTCCTTTTGTCACTAACTTTCTGTGTCACAATTTCAACATCTATTCTTGAGTGATTTTTGTTTCAGTGAATTCTAAATTGTAGGGCAAATATATTTTACAGACGCAAAGGTGTTGGACCGTGCTAAACCGTGTGACATGTGAATAATTAATAGCTAAACACACTCATCCCTCAAGCCATAAAAAGGACTGCAGGGGTGTTGTTTGGTAGGGTTGGTGAAGGGGTTCGGGGTTGTTTTCTTTATCATCTTATTTACGTATGGTCTTTTTTTCTGGCGCTTACATCAATTATGTCTAACACTTAACGTTAGAACGCATTTCAAGTTAGATTTTATTTTGGAGCACAGTTAGTGCGTAAAAGTTATGAAATAATTTTATAGCTGCTACTACTGACCGAGCTAAACTTGTATTAAGTAAATTATTATAAGCAAACTTAGTTTTCCGCGTGAATAAATTATGATTATGATAAAATACTCTCTGCTGCAAACCTTCTCGAACACACTTTCTCTAAATTGCGCGTATCTCGAAAGATAGATTGCATTTGTGAAGTGTTCTTCAGTCTGCTGTTTTAAACTTTAAATAAGCCTTATTAAGAAGGGCTGCATATTTAATTTACTTAAGGTGGTGCTCGAGAAATTGCATAGTTAATTTCTACCTTGCAATCAGTGACCAATCTGGGGTGTTTACTCTGTCTGGTAACTCAAAATTAATTAAATTACAATTGCTTTAATTGAGTCGACAAATAATTGAAGCGGCTGCACTTTTGACGCATGAAAAAGCAAAGCAAAATTAGTATCTAAAACAAAAATATGAATTTGTTTACATTTAGAATATAATATAAATAGTTAACACATGTATTTTTGTTACATATATAGCTACTATATACATATCATATTTAGTTATAGTTTAAAACTGCAAATTTACAGAAATATGTATTATCTATTGCAAACTCGGCTGTCTCTAGCGGCTGTCTCTACGTCTCTTCCGGAGGGCATCTGGCAGGTGCTTTCACTGCGAATATTCGGCCACCTTAACTGCTCTAGTCTATAAATAGTTACATTATTTATGGAGTCATAAGGCATGCGTTTTATAAATTTACTTGCCTCTGAAAAAGCCATGAATTCTCGCAGTTGCTGATTTATCTTTTACGTATCGCATTAAAATTACAGTATTATGACTTCACCGATATCGCCGAGGACGCCGCACGCCAATTTACTGAATACCTGTCGAATAAGTTTCCAAATGCCGACGCAAGTGTTGCCATCGATAAACAGACGAGGGAGGAGGTGAGCCGGCGAGCCAATGTTATCGCCAGCTATGCCCTCAACGAGGATGACAATCTCCTTGCCTTTGCCATTGCGGCGCCCAGCATACAGGCAGTTGTTGTCAAATTCAGGGACAATGTGACGGTCAGTTTCCAATTACTAAAAAAAGCACAAATTTTAGCTAATGCATTTGAATGTTTCCCCACTCGTACTTCAGATACCACCGAATCAGGTGCATAACACGGATTACTTGGGTTCCTATTGGCGGGAATTGGGGTAAGTTGAAGTGTAACATGATCTAAGCTTAGATTTGTTGGAGACTTAAGTTTTATAAATTGACAGTTTTACTTTGTTTACATTTCAATTTTATAGATTTTTTTTCTATACAAATTTACCAACTAAAGCGATTTTAAAACCCAATCAAATACTTAATTACGGTTAAGCCTTTTATCATTGGTTTTATCGGTATTCGTCATTACTACGTTAGTTATTTATACTTAACGATTATTTGTTAGGTTCGCGTGCAGCGGTTTTGGGGTTTCTAATTGATTTGATCCTAACGAATAAATACTTCTAGGGCCGCCTGGAACAACAGTGATGGCACTCAGGAGTGGGGAGCGCCCTTTCGTGACTGCAACCTGTTGACGGGGCGCTGGCTGTGGCCATTTCGCATATCATTGACCGACCACCGAATCAGGTAAGATATATATAAAAAATTCTATGTATGTGCATATAATACATACGCCTTAAGCGATATCCAAATAGATTTTAAATAATTATAATAAATGAATTAAGTTAAATGTGTTCAAATTGTAGTGTATTGATTGACTCATGGGAGTAAAGATTATAAATAAAAAAGTCTTATGTATTTAATGAGATGTCTTCTTTACATTTTACAGAATTGTTGCTGCTGCATTTGTGGCAGCCGACGAGGATATGTGCAACGATGGTCTGGAAGAAGTCTTTGGTCGACGTCACGGGTTAGAAAATAGCAATATACATAAAACATAAACTGTAAACTACAAAGCTATCTTGAATTTTCAGTTGTGATCGCAACACCACATTCTGCCTGCTGACCGAGAATAAACCGGCGGCGACTCGTGATCTTTACACGTGCCTCTGTCGCGAATCCTATTATCTGCCCAATGCCACATTGCAGGGATTTCGCGGTGATCTCGTCGAGCTGTCGGAGGGCTTTGACAACTACTCGTGTGTGCCCTGTCCGGGCGAATGTAACAACTGCGATCTGCATGGCGTTTGTCTCGCCTTTCAGGTGGATGATGCACTCAACGTTGATGCCTGCCTGCGCATCCTGGTGGCCATTGTTCTGGGCGCATGCATTCTGTGCTGTGTTGTCCTCAGCGTTATTGTTTTTAGGCAACGTAAATGCAAGGTTCGTTTATATTTGAGCTCCAATTCAAATTTAATTGTTTAAAGTAAATATTACATTTATTTGTAATTTATTTTTTACTTTCTGTATATTTAATTAAATAAATAAATTGTGGAATATTTTTTAGGCCATCGCCTCGGGCATGTGGACCGTGCTGGAGACCATATTGCTCGGCATTGTTTTACTTTATGCATCGGTGGGTAATTTCTTCCTTACTCAGAGGAAATATTTCCCATTCTTGTAAGAATATCGATATCTTTATTTTAATAATTCAAATTGTTTTTAGGTTGCCGTCCATTTCTTTCCCGCCTCCACGGAGCGCTGCCTGCTGGAGCCTTGGCTGCGTGAAATCGGCTTCATTACGTGCTATGGCGCCATTATATTGAAACTATATCGCCATCTGGTTGACTTTCGAACACGCAAGGCTCATCGCTGGGTGCTGCGTGACGTGGATCTGCTCAAGTATCTGGGCACGATGGTGTTTGCCGTCATCTGTTACATGTCCGCATTTACCGCATCCTCACTGGATCTGCTGGAGAGCGCACAAATAGAGAGTCTACGGGAGGCCAGCACAAACACTTGCCGTCCCCTCAAATGGGAGCTGGTGACGCAGACTAGCGAGATATTCATTCTCTGCTTTGGCCTCCACTTGGCCATTGCTAGTCGCAATGCCAACACACAGTTTCGGGTAAGACAACTAAACGGGGAAAATAATATATTACCTAAAGAGGAATGACACTGGTCATAATCGAGCTGGGCGGAGGCACCAGGTCCAAAACCCGCCAAATGTAATCAGATCTACGGGGAGGAACAGATTTTTTATATTCACCGGTCCCTTAACAGGACACTGCAGACTAAGAAGTCGCGTACCTAAACCACACACAGAAAAATATTCTGACTGCATTTCAGAAAATCGTCCTGAAATCTAGAAAGTATTTCTGGTTTTTGGAAACAATTTCTAAATATAACAAAAATGTCTTAAAAATTAGAAAGGCTTGCATTATAATTTTTTTAAAAACGTTTTCTATTATTAAGAAATACATGAAAGAAATGCAATGCGATTTATTGGCTTATCTTTTATATTAGTTTAGCTGTTGTCGGTCTTAGAGGCTATCTAAAAATGTTTATACTTGTCAAATCTTGAAATACTAATGTATGTTAATAATATAAATATTTCTAAGTTTTAGAAAAATCTACCCTAAAATTAAAAAAAGAAAAACAATAGTTAATAGAAATATACTTTCTGAATAATAAGCTGATTTACTCTTGCCGCCAAATTATGTCTAATTCCGAAAATGTATGCTGATTTTTTCTGAGTGTAATAATAATCATTTGAGTTAAATCAATTTTATTCTCTTTTTTTTTGCAGGAGCGTCAATTTCTGGTTACAGCGTTGACGCTAGAATTTCTCGTATCGTCCAGTTTCTATTTTCTGCGCTTTGTTTATTTGCCGGAAATGAGTCCCAGCGCAATTTTGTTGGCGCTCTTTGTGCGCTCGCAGCTGACAAATAGCCTCGCCTTGGGTTTGATATTTGTGCCAAAATTGTGGTATCAGCACAAGCAGGTAACAAAAATTGTTGTCAATTTTTCAGTTATTAAGTTATTCGGTTATGGTTATGGTTTTCCATTAACTTTTGTTTTCCAATTAAGATTTATTTCTTGCTGACTAGAGTGCGTCCAAAGTTTGTTCGAGTGCATACATCGAGTCATATAAAATATATATAAATATACGATATATACTAGAAAGTTGAGGTAATCCTTAGCTTAGGCTTGAATTGTGCTCATTTGTCCGCAGTCATCGTCGTCGTTTTCGTAGTTGGTCCACATAAAAGTAAATTTGAAACCGTAAAACGTAAACGTACTCGTCCTTTGTATTTGGTATTCACGTTTTGGTTGAGGAAACGATTTTTGTATACAACATAAAAAAAAAATTAAGAAAAAAAATACAATTTGAAACTGCTAAAGAAAGCTTTATGCTAAACCAAATTATTTGTCAATTGTTCTGGTTTTCGTTTGTGGCGTTGAATTTTTGGTTTTGATTTTGTTGGTTTTCATTTTAGAAAATTATCCAATTTTAGTATTAAGCTAACATTTTTCATGAATTTTAGTCAAGCTATGAAGTTGCTGCAAGTGTCATTTTTATACAAGAATGTTTACTGTATGTATTTCGATTTGATTTCATCTCATGTACCATTCCAAACCATTCCGTTCTCGTTTCCATTGTGTTTTTTCTAACTGCACTCACATTTAAGTTGCACAGCTGTACTTTAAGACGTTTACTAACACTGGTTGCATGAAAATTTATTGTGTCTGCATGTACTTTTTTTCTAATCACAACAGCTAACAATGACAAAAATCGGTTTCCTTTTTAAAACCCAACATGCATACCAAAACTATATAGAAGTATTTTCTTCTTCAACTTCTTACACAACAATTTATAATCTCTATATATCTCTCTATATGTCTATCTCAGTCCACCCCTCTCTCTCACCCTCTGTTAACCCGTGCCTAACTCTCTAACTAAGTAGTTGTGTTAGTTAAAAGTCCAAAAAACGTTTAGTCGTTGTCACTTATGATTAGAATTTGACCTATGTTTATCTCATTTGCAGCACAACAAGAGACACAACAACGCCCCCACAAGCACACATAAATAAAAGAATATACACATACATATATATATATATATATATATAATCCATATATACTACTTAAGAATCCATCAAAATTCAAATACACAATTGACACAAAGAGCACCGAACTTTCTACTATACTTTCAATTCTTTCGATTCTATTAATTCCTTGACTCTCAGTTGTATTTCCGTTTCCGTTTCCCTTATCCGTTATCCGTTATCCGTTTTTTAAGTTTGTATCTGTTTTAGTTTTCTGTACTTTCCTGAGTGTGTGTTTTGCGGTGTTTGTTGCATCTTCATAGCTTGCAGGTTCGTTCGCTTGCGTATGATCTATCAATGCGTTTACCTGTGGATGCTTTCAAGGGTACGTCACACGATGCCGGCCAGAGATTGGGTGGCGGCTATGCGGGACTGTGCCTGGGCGATCCCGACATCGGTGAGCTGACCATATCCGAAATGACTCCCGAGGATATACGTGCCGAACTGAAAAGGTAAGATTCAGCAAACCGCCCCCAAAAATAACATACACAGAGAGAAGAAGAAGCAATCTTTCCATGCCATTCCATGGTACACAAAAACACCTGTGCAATGTGTTCCAATTCCAATCGTTTCACATTCTTCCCCTTGTAGACTGTACACACAACTGGAGATACTGAAGAATAAGACGCTGCGTCAGGATAATCCGCACATTAGTAAAAGACGTGGCGGTCGGAAGGCGGGTCATCGTCGCTTCTCATTGCAAGTAAGTGACTGAAGACCGACTGGCCGTCAAGTCAGACGCTTCACTGTAAAATACATTTTCATCAAGGCCAAATCCAGCCAGTGAAAAGAAAACGAAACGAAAAAAAAAACAAAAGCAAATACAAAAACCTCTTACTTCTTCCAAAGCAAGCGAAAAGTTATCTCGAATGTTTTTTATAAAAAAACTGCAAACTTAATTCAAGATCTTGTGCCCCGCCCCTTCCGGCCCCCCTCTATCAAAGCCTAAGCTCTTCCCAATTTCTTTCTATAACTGTCTCTCTTTAACCCCACCACTTCCAATTGTAATATCTTTTCTGTGTCAATATATAAATATTAATATGAAATATATCTATATATATATATATCATTGTTCTTGTCATGACTTGTAAAAAAAAACTCAAACCCACCAACAAAAACCAATACTCTAAATGTAGAAAAAGGGCAGCAAAGATAAGGTAAGAACCGTCAGTCACTCTCTATCTGTCTCTCTCTCTCTCTCTCACTGTCACCCACACGTAAAGCTAACCTAAAAAAAACCCAAAGCCTAAATCTAAAAAAAAAATAAAATACCTAACTATGTGTTGTGAATAATCAGTAAAATAAAAGAATTGCGCACGTTTGTCTTGTAGCGCCTAAATCTACGTAACATATCGATAAATCTAATAACAACCTAGTACTTAGCATGTAGGCCTAAGAAACCCACTAATCAATAAAACTAAAACCTGTTTGTCCTTTTTGTAACTCGAGCGTCTCTGACCCCGCATGTCCTCAATAGCACTTCATACATACTCGAAACTAAAAACTAAAACTAAAACTAAGAAATCTAAAAAAAAAAAAAAAAAAAAAAACAAAACTAACAACAATAATAAAAATGCACTAAATTCACTGCTAATAAAAATAATCGTAAATGGCCCAATATAATATGAAGAAAACCCCATTTCGCAGGCTTTAAGTGCCAAACATCGCAGCAATAAGCATCATCAGGATATTGAAATAACCGAAGCGGAACCATCTCGCACCCCCGAGGATTCAGTCTGCAGTGCGGAGGGGCCGACAGATACATATGCTGAAATATCGGGCATATCGCATTCAATGCTATCCCATTCCATGGTCTCTCATTCCGTTGTCTCGCACTCCAAGTAAAAACACAAACTGTACATAATATAATATAACTCAAGAGAACTATGTATGTATATCTGATATATATATATATATATATAAATATATATGATATACTAAAAAAATATGTATATGATTGTATGTAACTGAGAATTAGGTGCAGCATTATAACAAATAGCGCAACAACACAAACAATAAAAGAAATTACTTTAATTTTTGCAATGAGAAATGAAAAATGTTAATTACTTATATGAAAAACAAAAAAAAAAGACAAAAATATACAAACAATACAAAATATTACTTTATTTTAACGAATGGCATAGAAAAAGTGTTGAGTAACAACAAAAAAAAATAAAAATACAAATAAAAAATGTGCTCGTAAGCAAAGAAAACATTTTTGTACAATTTTGATAAATTTTTAGAGCTGTTTTTGTGCGTGTGGTTTAAGTTTTTTTTTTGTTTTTGTTTTGTGACAGGAGCAAAAATGCGAGGATGAGAAGGAAGAAGAAAATAACAGAGCCCACCTGTGTAGGTAAACGTTAAACTGTTTTATCAAATAAGATATTTCAACACTTATTTGTTGTTGTTTCAATTTCCGTTTTTTTTGGAATTATGTGTTAGAATCTTAACTGAGTTCCTTGAAATGTAACTAAGAAAAAATACTTAATAATTTGGCACTCATTTGTATCCGCAATAAATTGAAACCAAGAAAACTCGAAAGGACAATTCCTAATGGTCGAATGATGGCTAGTTAAATCAGTTGTAAATTTGAGCTTATAGGCAATACTTACTTATAAAACATACTAGAAATTCCTCTCCCCTCATACTTTAAACTACAATCGACGCCTAGACTTTAAAAAATATGTATGTACTTTATATATATACTTAATATAAATTGTAAAACCACACCAACTAATCAGCGTATAGCATAATATGTATGCATATCTGAAGTATGCGCATTAAATACTCCGATATTGTGAGAGATCAAAGCCACGAAATACCAAAGAGAGGCACTTGTTAACTTTGTGACAGAGCGATCAAAAAAGTATTGTTGTATAATTTTACACTATAGAGAAGGAGATGAGACAGGAGGGGAAGGGGGCATGTTTAGGGGGGTTCAAGATCGTTCAGAATGTTTAGTAAGTAGTCAAATACTTATGAATAATAGTCAAGTAGCTGAAAATTTGTCCATCGACATTTTTCACATTCCAACAAAATTGCTTTTGATTCCAGAAAAAAAAACCAAAAACTAATATGTAAAAAAAGAAAACAATTTTATGGCATGTTTTACGATTTTTGGTGTAGGGTATTTTTGAAAATTTCTAGTATTGTACGAAAACCGTCATACATTTGAAATGTATTGGAAATATATTACTCAGTAGCCATTTAAGACGTTTTTGATGCTCGTTGGAAATGAATGAAAGCGTAATATTCTGAATATATAAGTCCAAATGAAAATAGACATACAAACAAACAAAAATACAAGCCATTCAAACATATAACAAGCAGTATACAGTACATAGGCATTTATATGAAAAAATTAATAAATTAGTTAAAGAAACACACACACACACAGCATGCATGCAACAAGTTGAGCATTTAAAAAGAAAAAACCAATGAAGAAAAATACAACTTTTTGATTGCGTTTGATCAAAAAGGCATGTGTAAAAATATTGATAAATTGAAGTAAAGGAATTCTAGCAAAATAATATATATATATATTATAAAACTAATGATATTATATATATAAATTATATAGGAATGTATGTAATTGACATATGTATGTGTGTGTGTATCAGCATTACAATAAATATATAAAACCAGAATAAAATAAGGAGGCAAACTAAAAGTTAGTTGCTCATTGCAAATGAAATTCAAAACACAAAACCAAAAAACATTTTACAAGTGTGATAGTGTTCATAATATTCGTTCATTGTAATTAAACAAAAAGGTAATAAAACTAAACAAGAGATGATAATGCAAAATGTGTCATAGCAATTAAAATGCATTAAACGTTGCGTTATATATATATATACATCATATATACGTGTATTCCCGTTTAGTCTAAGGGGCAGGGCAAAAGCAAACTTGTAACGCAAATACTTTCAAAATGAAATACAAAACAGAAAACCAAACAAAACAAGAGCGAAATATAAAAAAAAAAAAAAATGGTACTAATAAACATAAATAATGATTAAATCAAAAGCATTTTGTGTATTTTCTTTTATATAAATGACTGCAATAAAGTCACCCAGTCTGTTTAAAGAGAACTTCTATACACTTCACAAAAAACTAAGGTCACGGTAAGTATTTTTAACGAATGCAATAAATAAATAAAAACGTGAATATAAACAAATCTAATACAAACACTGTCCTTATTATATTTCTACAAGTCGGACCTTTATTCATTAATAGTATACTATTTATCTCTTCAATTTTGGTTTTTAAATATAATTGAAATATTGCTTGAACATGATTTCAAGTATTTGTTTTCTTTTCGTTAGATTGCAGTTTACATTCAATACATACAAATTATTAGATAATTAAATTTAAATTTAGTTTTAATTACAGTTTTAATCACTATTTACTCACTTTGCTTGCTTTGTTCGCCATTTTGGTAGTTAGTTAGTCAATTAGTTTATTAGTTAGGATCTAGCAGTTGTTATTATTATTATTATTTATATTTTATATATATAGTACGAATTGTTTGTTTTCTCTTCTGTCAACAAGTTTAGTTTTTGAATTAGATTAGCTTGCAGCTTAGAGAGAAGCGAGCTTTGCATTTGGTTTTGGTTGCTTTTGATCGTCAACGTGGTTTATTAAAACTTAAAAAAATTACAATAATTAGTAATTACTTAGAAATTATTTTGGTTTTACATGCGCTGCGCATTTGTTTGTTGCTGTGCTGTGTGTGCATTTTAGGTAGACTTTTTGTTTGAGTGTATTAATAATAGAATAATGTAATATTAGTTGTATATTATACAATTCTATAACACTATATTTCTGGTTTGTTTTTCTTGTCGTTTTTGTAAAAATGTACACTTTAATTGATTTGGTTGATTTTTTTGCTACAGTTTAGTTTTAGTTTTAGTTTTAAGATTTAGTACATACAACTTGCAAGTAAATTAATTGATTAAAAATCGTTTAAATGTATTAAAAAAATTATATTATATTACAAAAACAATTATAATTATTATGTATATAAGCTTGTTGCGTTACGACTGTTTTGTTTTGTTTTTTCTCTTTCCTTGTTGTTTTTTAAAAGCTTAATTTATAAAAAATTGTTAATAATATATTTATATATATTGTATATGTTTTTTTTTTGTTTTTTAAACTAGTTTGGCGCGTAAAGCTGTGTTGCATTTTGCATAGATTTTTGTTTTTCGATTTCAATTTGCTCTTAAATACTTTTTGTCTTGCGTTCAAAATGCGCTCAAAGAACTTAAATAATTTATAAAAACAATGGTTAACATTTAGAATGTACGAACCGTTAAGCAGTTAAATTAAAAAAGAAAACAAACAAAATTACAAAGAAATCACTAAACAATATTAATATGTAATTAGTTTTAAAACGATTTCCATAATTTATATCGTAAATAAATTTAAAGCCAAACAAACGAGATCCTGCTCGTATGCAAATTAAGCAAAAGCGTTTAGAGTTTTCATCTATGTTTGAGTACAAAATTTCGAAAAATTCATCATATTTTTCAAGCTTGAGAATAAATAACTTGGGGTTTGTTTTGTTTTTTTTCTTTTTTTTTTTTAGTTCTTGTTCGAATAAAGTGTGCGTGTAATGATTTTTAATGTTTATAAAACAAATTAATTAATTTAAGTTTTGCGCGTAGTTAAATATCGTCAACATGAGTTTTACCTTGAAACAAGTTTAAATCATTTAAATATTTGATAAAAAATATTTCTCTTTATATGTATAAATAGTAGAGATGTGTAAAATTGTGTGTGTGCGTGTGTGTATGGGTGTGAATGTGGATATGGGTGTAGGTGTATCTGTATATGTATGTGTGTGCGTATATAAAAAGGTTTATCCGTTACGATACAAAATAATATGCATTAAAATCTCAGAGAATAACAAAATTATGACTAATGTTGTATATGACATGACATGACAAATATTATAATTACAATAAAAAGGAAAATCAAATTAACCAAATCAAATGTCGATTGCATTAACTTAACAAATAGAAAACGCCATTTTTCTCTTGTGTGTGTGTGTGTGTGTTGTAGTACAATTTGTTACTATTTGTTATTATTATTTTTTTTTCATCTTTTTTTTTACTAATTTTTGTTTTCATTTTAGATTGCAAAATTTCTAGTTTTAAGTCTAGCAGCACTTTGAAGATTTGCCAGTCGTTGGTTGCGTGCTTCTCTCCACCCGATGCTTGTTAAAGTTGTGTCGTCTTTGAAAACGTCTTTCATTTCTGTTGCTCTTCGCTCCTCCGTCAGTCCCGTCCAGTTCCTCGACTCCAGTAGTAGTTCCAGTCCACAATCGAATATTCTCGTTACTTAGGGTTTCTTTGGGTCAACTATTATTGTGCGCCCACCACTGGGCCTATCCTAGAGCGGATGCAGCTTTGTCGTGTGCACGGTGAGTGCGCTTCGTTGCGTAAATCGTTTGTCACAGTACGGACAGGTGTACGGCTTTTCGCCGGTGTGTGTGCGTATGTGTTTCGTGAGATAGTCCTTCACGCTGAAGGACTTTTCACAGTAGCCACAATGAAACGGTTTTTCACCTGCAATAACGCACAAGAGACAAATACACCAAGATTAGCATTTACCAAACGCCCTGCACTGCAAATTTCATCTGGATATTATGCCGTGCAGTACCAAAACTTTCGTTTCGTTTGATAGATTTAGGTACAGTATTATTATTTTTTTTATTATATATATATTTATGCATATGTATATACGATTTGCACGTATTTATCAAACTAATATATAAATATATATATGTATATATATAATGTATATATGCTGATATATGCGTGAACATAATATATATTTGGTTGTTTGGTTTGTGAGTTAAAATGCAATTAACGAGATACATTATTACGTATGAGATGAGGCGGGGCGATACGTTGTTTCTGGTATTTGCTTTTGGTTTTCCCTTTTTACTTATTTTTTCTCTTTGATTTCTTATTTTATCATATACTTGCAGAGGAATCTTTAATTTTGCCATAGAATTCTGAGTCTTACATTTGGATTAACTAGCTGCATAAGTCTTAAAGTTAGCAATAACCAAGAAAAACTTGGAAATGTGCCTTAACAAATACTTGTTTATAAAGTGACCCCAAAGTACCATAATAGCTTTTGTGTAAATATAGTAAAATTGTTTATATTAAGGGTTTATTCCAGTTATTCCAGTTTTTTTAATTTATTTTATTTTTTTTTATATTTGTTACGAACCCCTTTTTTTAATCTCTATATGCCATAAATACAATTCAGCTGTTTGTAGAAAAAATACTAGAAGATTTTCACACAAAATTAGAATCTCTGCAAGTTTGTTTTATTAATTATCGAAATTGTTATTATTATTTTTTTTAATGTTGAATTATAATTTAGATTTTCAGTTGTGCACTGGCGAAACGAAGACTATGGCAAAAGTGAACCAAGATCAGCTCGGAATACGAAGAGCAATTCCTATTCTGAATAAAGTGTGACGCACACAAGTGCAAATGATCGCAACTGTACATTTTTAGATCATGTGGGCTCTGTGTCTGTTGGGCCGCAGTTTCTCTTTCATTTTGCCATGTTCTTATTCCGGCGTGTGTGTGTATGTTGGTGTGTGTGTGTGTGTGTGGGCGGAGCGAGCGCGGTGAGAGCGAAAGTATCGAGTATTTAATATTGAATATTGAGTATTGAGTATGGCAAATGGATATGAAGGCATTTTGCATAGTTTTAACTGATATATAAATAATATCTTTTTTTAAATACATTTTTTTTTGTTTTTTTTTTTTTGGTTTTGTGTATTTGCACTTGAACGAGTCGAGTTGATTTGAGATTGAGTTTGAGTTGATTGATTGATTGACTGAGTTGATTTGAGAGTTGATTGATTGATTGATTGATTGACTGACTGAATTGATTTGATTTGAAAATATATTGCTTCTCACCCGTGTGAGTCGTTAAATGTTTGTTCAGGTAATCCTTAACAGTGAACGCCCTGTCACAATAGCCACATCTAAATGGTTTCTCACCTGTATGTATGCGAGTGTGCTGTTTTAGTGTATTCGATTGAGTGAAGGACTTGCCGCAGTAGGAGCACGTGTAGGGGCGTTCTTTGGGCGTGGCGCTGTATTTTTTATTTATTTTTTTTAAATTATTATTATTGAGTAATTTATTGCAGTGCGGGGTAAAGAAAAAAAAAAGAAGAGAGAACAAGAGAGAGAGAGAGAAAAAGAGATGAGAATAAATTGATTAGTAACATTCGTAATTGAGTAATATTCGTTGCACACTTAAACAGGGCAAAAAACAGAGAGAGAGAGACATAGAGAGAGAGATAAAGAGTACACCACATTGAGAACGCATGGGCCACGCCCCATGGCACTTGAAGGACGCGCCCATGCGCTCATCCATCGGGACTGATCTTAAGGAAAACAAACAAAAATATAAATAAATGGTTAACGGTCAATCGGTAAACGGTAATCGGTTATGTTAAACAAAGACGCTTGCTAACCAGTTGCTCAAACCCGCCTCAAAGCCTTTTACAGTGGTCGCTATAGCTGATTTAGCAAATTAACATTAACTATATATTATTATATAATACTAATTAATCAATATTAATGATATTTATGCGCAAAGCAATTTGCAATGCCATTTTAATATAATTAATATAAATATAGATCTCTAGTTGATTGTGCTCTACTAAACTAAATTTTAGATGCTTCCAGTGAATAATTCACGAATATTTCTTAAAATTTCAACTTCTATTTAGATATAAATATTTAAAAAAATATTAGTTAAACAAATTCCAAAGGGGTTTCTCAAAATACTAAAGTGTACAAAAAGAAAATAAAATAAATAAAAATTGTATATGCACTTTTCTAATTTCGGGGCAAGCTCCCAGCGATCCACCGTACTTTACATAGAGAGCATACCGGCAGCAGCGTCTGGAGATGTGTGTGTGTGTGTGTGTGTGTAGGTGTGCTATCGTGTGTGTGTGTGTATATATAGAGGATGGGTGGATAACATATAAAAATGGATTTACTCTGCTTCGCCCGTATGGATTTTGCGGTGCATGGCCAGCGTGCCGGGCGTCTTGAACGTTTTGGGGCAATCGGGACATTTGTGCCGGATCTTGTGCGCCAGATCAGCGGGCACCGTTTGCGTATTTGTGCTGACCAGGACACTGGTTGTGGCGCCGGGTGTGCCAGCCGGTTGAACGCCAGGATTCGCTTGTATGGCATAGACAGGCACTGCATTGACAACGTCGCCGCTATCGCTCAAACTGAGCGGCTCCTCCTTGATGATCACCTGAATGTACAATATATGAATTATATATACGAAACTATAAATGTGGAAGGGAATTGGGACATTTACCTGGGGATGTGTTACCGTTGCACCATTGCCATTCTTGAGCAGCTTAACTGTCAGCGGCGGCACCTTCAACGCTGCCGGATCACTCAAATCTTCCTGATGCTCCTGCTGCTGCTGTTGTCGTTGTTGTAGTTCCCGCTGTAGTTGTTGCTCCTGCTGCTCGAGATGCTGATGATGATGATCCTGCTGTTGCTGCTGCTGTTGTTGTTGCTGCTGTTGCTGCTGCTGCAAATGTTGCTCCTGTTGCAGCTGCTGTTGGTGTTGCTGCTCCTCGGGCGTCAGTCTCATGTCACGCGGCGCAATCGCTGGCAGATCATCGGGTGTCACCGGCGCCTCCTGATGTTCCATATACGCTTGCTGGCCGGCGGCCAACATGGCTGCATTGCACACAGCGCCGCAGTGAGAGCATTTGTATTCGTTGGGATTCTGCGTCACAGAATTGACACCGTAAATGTTGCAGACAACGCAGCGTGCAAGAAATGCCGTCTGATGCGTCAGCCGATGGTGTTCATCCACCTCGACGGCGCTACCAAACTTATCATCACAGTTGGGACACGCATAGCTAAGCGATTTCAGATGTTGTTGCTGCTGCTGCTGTTGCTGCTGCTGTTGTTGCTGCTGTTGCTGATGCTGGCCGAGCGTTGTAATTGCACCCTGGGCATTTAGGGTGATCCCGTGACAGAGTTGCATATGATCGGCAACATGCTGGGCACGATCGAATTGTTGGGGGCACATCGGGCAATAGTGCGAACTGAGTACATTTGGATCCATGCTGAGATTGGGCAGAAACGTTGTCTTTAGCGTATCCATATTGATGCCAACTCCTCCTGCTGCTGCTGCTGCTCCCGCTCCTCCTGCTGCTGCTGCTGCTGCTGCGGCTGCTGCTGCGGCGGCTGCTGCTGCTGCTGCTGCTGCGGCTGATGCAGATGTTATATTGTTGGCTATCACGGCGGCAACTTGATGTGTCGGCTGCTGCTGCTGATGTTGTGCATGCGCATGCGTATGCGGATGTGGATGTGGATGCGTATGTGGATGCGGATGTGTTGCTCCTTGATGTTCCTCGGGGCGTGGCAGACGCAGTTCCTGTGTATTTGTGCTAGACTTTAACATTTCTCTTTTATCAAGACTGGCAGGCAGGCAGGCGGGCGGGCAGGCGGGCAGGCAGGCGGGCTTTAAGCGCTTTAGATGCTCTTTTTCTTTTCTTTATATGATTACTATTTTTTTTTTTTGATTAGTAGCTGATTAGTATGAGGCGCTTATATGTGTTGTTTTCAGCAGAACCAACTCTGTAATGATGGATTTTGAAATGAAAGTAAATCAAATCAATTTGATTTTATGAATCGTTTTTGTAAAGCTTTACAAAATAATTGAATTTAATAGAGTATAATATGAAGATTTAAATGCCTGTGTCATAAACCAATTCAGATAAAGAAACAATAACTATTTTCATTCATTTTATAAAATATTGGGTAATTTTATGTATTGTTTATGAGACCAATAATCAATAATAAGTCTATCATAAATCAACTAAAAATTTCAAATAATTTTATGGATTATGAGATAAAAAGCAACTAAATTGGATCAAATGCAACTGTGATAATTTAGCCAATTTTTCAAAAGTTGAAGTCAGGACAGCCTAATAAATTCAATTTAATGAAATGATCTTTAAATGTATTTATTATATTATTTTAAAAAAAATATATATATATATATAATAATAATAAAATATAAAAGACCTAATCTGAGCGAAGATCAAAATTCACTCATCAATAAAGTAGATGTCCTTTAATGAATTTAACTAAAATGTGCTTATCTGCCAAGAATTAAAAAGTATGGCATGCAAAATGGCTTTCGCTACTCCTGCATTACTCACACACACGTGTGTGTGTCCCCGAGGGACAACGTGCTGAGGCGAAGAAAGCTAAATTCGAAGCGAGTTTCCGATTGGATTTCGAGGCTGAAAATGAAAAGCCCGCTGTCCTTTTTAGCAGCAAGTGTGTAATGGAGAAGAAAAAAGCTAAGTTATAGAAGAAAGCACACACATAGAGAGCGAGAGAGGAGAGAGTAAGTGAAAGAGTGGAAGCAAGAAGCAGAAGCAGCAAAAAAGGCGGCGTAAATTAAGCGTAAATTAGCACAGAAAATCAGAAATTTGACGAGCCCAGTGGCAACGGCAACAGCAACAGCAAAGGCAACGGCGGCGGCGGCTCTCGCCTCGCGCGCAAAACCGAAACGAAATCGGAAATCAGTTGGCACTGTTCGCTGCTGCTGCGGCGGCTGCTGCTGATGCTTGTTCTGCTTCTGTTGGTGCTGTTGCTGCTGCTTCTACCGATCTCTGTTTGCTGTGTTTCTCTACTTCTGTGCTCCCCCTCAAGTTTGACCCCCAAGTCTCCCCCCACACACAATGCGTTCGAATTGAAAAAAAAAATTTTTTTTCGGTCCGTCACTGTCATATTCTAAATTCGGAATTCTATTTTGATTTTTTTTTTTTTGGTGTGCTGCGCGTTTTTGCTACTTAGCCCTTACCAGCGTATCCACGTATTGCACTTGGGTGTTTTTTATTACGGCCGTTTTATGGCGGAATTGCCAATCAATCCAACAACATTCTCTTTGTATTTGTGAAACAAAAATACATTAACTTTTCACTTTTATTATTATTTTTTGGCGAAAAATGCACAAGTACAACAAAAAGTATCGACGAATCGATACTTTTCCATATTTCACTTTGCGCTCATATTCCACTATCGATATATGGAATTTGGTGTTGCCACCTGACATAAGCCATTAGATTAACATAAGTGCATTACAGCAGCTGACGTAAATTCTTCTACGGTGTGTGGTTACTTCTAAATTTTGTTTGGCTGTGAATTGTAACGATTCTCTTCAAAAAGCCATGTCACATGTCACATAATTATAAATTCTTTTTAAGTGCACAAATCAGTTTAACGTCTAGGCGATACCTATTTGAATACTTGAACCATGCTCCTCACTTAACAGAATTGCTCCGCGCCTAACAGAGCTTTTATTAATGTGCTTTGCTATTTCACAATTGACCAAAAACACAAAAAGTTTTCTAATAGAAAACAAAGAATTCTTAAAGGCAATTTCAATTTAGTTGGCAATAGCTGGCCATTGCCATATTAACACGGCCAAGTAGCTGACTTGGTGGAACAGTCATTCCTTAACAGCAGCAGGCCAAGCATACAAATCAAATTTACTTCAAGGTGGTAAAAGTTTTTCTTTTGCTCTTGAGCATCATTGTTATAATTTCGATTTTAATTTAAGTTGAAATAGTTATGACGTCGCCTTGGTCCAAGGGCAGCAATGAGCCCGTGCAGACGGCCAGTCTGGCGGACATAATGTCCGAGCAATATGCCCACAAATTGCACGACAAGGAACTGAAACAGCAACAGCAAATTGAGGAAAGGAAACAGCAGCAGCAACAACAACAGTCGCCGCCCGTAACAGCCACGCCCACTTCGCCCAGCTACTCGGATGTGGCGAGTACATCAAAAGGAGGCAGCCAGGCAGAGCAGGAGCAATGGGAGGATTACAGAATGCTGCTCGAAGAGCAGGCAAAAGCAGAGGAGGAGGAAGCAGAATCAGATGCAGTCATTGCTCAAATGCTTCAATCCCAATTCGATCACGAATACAATGAGGAACTGCGTCGCATCGAGCGACAGCAGAACAAGCAATCCAAAGTAACCATAACACTCAATAAATTTCTGCGCAGCGGCGATGCTGAATTTCTGCACGACACCGCAGCGGACTCGGACGATGAGGATGAGTTGGAGCGACAGAAACATGACTGGGATCGTTTCGAAACAAATGAAAAGATGCTCGATGCGATACCCAAATGTGGCTTCACCAAGCTGGACAAGGGTGGGGAAATGATCACCAAACACGATCCACAATTGTGCGAGGTGCGAAATGCACAGCGTGTGATGTCCTTTCCACCAGAATTCCCCACGGGAGATGGCGCCTG
Source organism: Drosophila planitibia (assembly GCA_035043785.1). Classification (NCBI taxonomy): domain Eukaryota; kingdom Metazoa; phylum Arthropoda; class Insecta; order Diptera; family Drosophilidae; genus Drosophila; species Drosophila planitibia. Next base: position 510,991 of record JAWNMS010000110.1, on the reverse strand, counting down.
CTTTGACATGAAGCTGTCCAATAAGGTGAGCAGCTTGATCTGCCATCTTTAAATATTATTAATCAATATTGATTGCCATTGACAGGTATTCAATCAGCTGAAGGCGTATTCGCGACGAGGACGCGCTGATCGCAAGGAGAAGGTGGCCACCGCTGAGATGGGCGTCGATGCCGCCACACGTCTGCTGCTCTACAAGCTGATCAACAATCAGATATTGGAACAGATCAATGGCATTATATCCACCGGCAAGGAGGCGGTCATTTTGCACGCCAATTCGGATGCCAACTATACGGGCAACAACGAAAATGGACATGGCAATGCTCTGCTCGTGGCGCCCGAACTGCTGCCTAAGGAGTGCGCCATAAAGGTGTTCAAGACGACGCTGAATGAGTTCAAGCAGCGTGATCGTTACATCAAAGATGACTATCGGTTTAAGGATCGTTTCAGCAAACAGAATAATCGCGCCGTCATCAATATGTGGGCGGAGAAGGAGATGCACAATTTGATGCGGATGCAGGCCATCGGGCTGAATGTGCCCGATGTTGTGGTGCTAAAGAAACATGTGCTTGTCATGCGCTTCATTGGCGACAATCACAATGCGGCGCCCAAGCTCAAGGATGCCCGGCTCAGCGTTGCCGAGCTGAGCTGCGCCTACGAGGAGATTGTGGCCGCCATGCATAAGATGTACAACGTGGCCAAGTTGGTGCATGCCGATCTCAGTGAATACAATATACTCTGGTTTGAGGGCAAGTGCTGGTTCATCGATGTCGCCCAGAGCGTTGAGCCGGAGCATCCCAGTGCGCTGGAGTTCCTCATGCGCGATTGCGCCAACATTGTTAACTTCTTTGAGAAGCGGGGACTGGCCAACATCTACACCAAGGAGCAGCTATTTGAGTTCATCAGTGCCTTAAATGCGGAGACGCACAATGCGGCGATGCTGGAGCGGATTCATACGCGTGGCGCCTCCATCAATCAAGCGACGGTGCCCAATCAGCTCGAGTGTCCCGACGAGCTCAAACCACTCGAATATCCTTTTGAGCTGGCCTGGGAGAAGTCCCAATTAGATCGCGAACTGGCAAAGCAACTGCAACTGAAAGAGGAAGAGGAAGAGGAAGACGATCAGCAGACGGGCAACAAGGATGTGGACGAGAGCCAAACTGCCAAATGTGTCCAGTGATAAGACCAGACGAAGCTAATTTGTAGTTTATAATTATATTAGTAATTTTCTCACATTGATATTTTTTGAGATTCTGTAATGATTTTGGAATTTTTAAATTCATCCCCATTAAAACATTTACAGACTTGACAACTGAGTAATTAAAACGATTCTTTTTGCAGACTTTGATTTTAAGTTAAATTCACTAGCTTTATAGGGTTTTTCATAAATCGAGAACCACAAATTGAAATCCAACTTTCTCTGATAATTTTTTGCTCACTTTTTCTCAAAAATCGACGTATTAATTTTATATATTTATATTGATTTTTAAAATGTACTATCACAGCATAAGAATAAGCAAAAATAGATATTTATACTATCTATATTATGAGCATCTTATATAAATAATATGATATTTCAAGAGATAATAGACAATATACGCATATCAAAATTACATTAAATGCCAATGGTTATCACAGGGCTAAAAATCACAAATGTTATTGTTTTATTGGGTACACAACATATATTAAATAATTTAAAGAAATTTACAATATGTTTTGAAAACTTAATATATATATAAGTCTTGCAACATCAAAAATCAAGCAAATTATTATTAAATTTTGTAAAAAACGCTTAAAGCGAAATTTTCTCGAAATGTATCAGAAATATTTATATTCAAGTTGTAATGCTGAATTAATATAGGTAAAAATGCCTGTACAACATTGATAATAATTCGGATATCGTAAAATTTGTTTCGAAGATATGTGAGTTGGAATTTGAACTTGAATAAATTTGATAAAAGCGCGAATTTCCATAAATATTTCAGAAAATGAGATTTCCAAGATTAAATTCTGAATTATAGATGGCGTTGCATGTTTACCCCTCAAGGTTAGCTGGCGCCAATAATTCGGCCCATAACAAAATGCTTCTACTTAGCTTATATTCACTTTACATTTTATTTGAAATTTTGGTTTCCTTCTATAGCTGTTTTAAACAATCTAAATTCCTCAAAAAGTAACTAACCTAAGCCTTGAAACAAACTGAGTTGAACTGGGAGACGTATCAGTAAATTTAATTTTGTGGTGACCAGTCGATAAATAAATGCCATTCAGCTGTATGCGTGACGCACTTCGTTGACAAGAAGCTCAGTGCTACATGAAAGTCGAAGCGAATGTGCAAAACAAAACCTGCGGCTAGAAAAAAATATAAAAAACAAAAAACAAACGCTATCCGTAGCAATGTAGTTCAAATTGATGAAATCTGCAAAATAAGCGTGGGAAGTGACAACAGCGACAGCAGCCGTATAAATAATGCCAAACAAAATGGTTAAAATATTCTTCAGGTAAATTCAACTGGCATAGCAAGCAAATAAACAGAGGCAGCAACAGCAACACCAACTGCAAGAACAACACAACAACAACAAAAAGACTGGCGCTGCTCTTTGCTCTGCCTTTTTATTTTTATGAATGACGTAAGCGCGCACGTCTCTGTGCCGCTACAAAACGAAAAAAAAAACAACTTTCCTTTGTGTGGTTGTTGCTATTATTGTTTTTGTTGGTGCTGTTGCTTGTTATTATTTGCTTTGCCTAAAAAGCAGAGGAAGCCCTCTCATCGTAGGTACAAATATACACGAGTGTTGGATTGTGTATGTGTGTGTGTGTGTAGTTTGTGTGTGCGTGTTTGCGGTGTGTGCTCCCAGTCGGAATCTAACTGAAATGTTCCAAAATTTAACCCATAAATACGTTTTGGCAGTGTTCAATTTAGTAGCAGCAGTAGTATAACAGTAATACAAAATGTTACTATTTATTATTATTATTCTTGTGTATTTGTGTCACTTGCCGAGCCACCTTACGAAATCTATTGGTGTAGCGGAAAACTGCTTCCACGGAGGTATTTCTTTGGACTACCATAATTCCTACTGGATACCCAAAATGCACACAAATACACACGTACTTTCAAAGTGGCGTCGTTGGTGTCTTTTTTTTTGTTGCTTGGGAAACATGCTCTCCATGGAAGAGCGAGCGAGAACGAGAGCGTGCTAACAACAACAACAACAGAGCTGTTTTTTTTTTCTTTTTTCAAATAAATAATAAATTCTTTTTTTGGTCAATGACCTAAACAATGCTGTTAGCTTTGCTATATTTGTGCTCACAATTTTGCAAGCCATAGTAAAATTCGCAAATTACGTTTATTATCTATGCCAAGATAGTTAAAGGTCAACTCATTGCACAGCGCATACCTTGAGTAACTGCGTCCTTCGAAAAGAATTGCCAGCAATCAAATCTACAAAGTAAACACATCAAAGATAAAAACAAACAATACACAATTTTCGACCAAGCTATTGATTTTGTTGGCCGATCTTTAAATATATTTGTAATTAAAAAAGAGTTTTGGCAAAAATGGAATCAAAGATTATTTGTTTTATTTCAATTTGTAAATCGTATAATATTATATTTATTATTGTTCTGTAAAGTATGACCCTTGTAAGCTTTGAACAAGGCGTTTTCGATCCTATAAAGTAAATATATTTATGATCAGAATTACTCGCAGAGTCCATAAAGATAGATATAATTTCGTAAAATATTTTACTTCAGGAAGTTATATTGGTTGTACCCATTAAAAATGGATATACAAATTATAGCTTGAAATAAAGAGATCTTTAACCCTTATATATGTATTTGATCGGCTGTTAATAAATATAATTCTTGCTGTCGGAAATGTCTCGTTCAACAATATTTCAACAAAATAATAAAATTTAATCCACGCATATGGACAATATATTCTTCCTCCTTACATATATACTACTACTTACATATATATACTTACTCATAGATCTTGGAGAGCTGCTAGTATGTTTTCGTAATATCCCAAATACGTTCATTCAGCTTTTCAGGCTCCCATTAAAATAAATAGGGGCGCTGATCAAAACGGTTAAAAAAGTATGCAAAGTTATATATATATATATATATATATATATATAACAAGCAGAGCGAAGCATCTCCTTCGACCATAAAGTATTTATTGTTGATGGGCGAGTCAAGCTAGCCAATTTCTGCTGATCTCAGAGACTAAAAACTTTGGAATATAAGTTATAAATATATTCCATACATAAATCAAATTTATTTTATTTGATTTGTCTATCAATACAATTATTTTCTGTGTTTTACGGCATTATCATATCGACACAGAGTTAAATTTCGTATAAACAAATTGTTAAAATTTAGTTTGCCTTCAGGAACAGTGCTTAAGGCTTGCTTGATTGTTTATTACTGATGGATATATTCGGGCAATATAAATTACTTTTGCAATACATCGCGTTTTATTTATGCACACACATAAATTTCAATTTGCCCACAAATTGCAATATCCGAAACAAACCAGAAACTGCACCCAGCACTAAACTCTTCCCCCACGTTTTTTCATTTACATTCCACTCATTTAAATGCAGTGCAATGCGGTTGTTTTTGTTGGCTGTCACATTGAAACAATAGTCCACTTTTGCAACTAATTTGATAAACACGGAAGCTCTGTCAAAACAATAACAAATTGTAAAGTTGATAATTTTTAGCCAACAACACGAATGCCATTAATAAATGTCAACAAAATTAGCTGGGAATATTAATACAAATATAAGTAGATATCTCAACTAGTTTGCAAAATAAACTGCCTTATCATATACATATGTGAAGACTTTATACACATTAATAGCAGCATTGCGATTTAAGATCATTAAGAATATGAATGAATTTGAGTAAATTCATTTTTTAGTCTAAATAAAAACTCGGCTTATGCAATCATTTTCAATAAAGTTGAGAAACTCTTTTATGAATATTTTTCGGTTTTTATCTGCTTTATCAGCTTCAAAAACATGTTCGATGAGCTAGTTAACAATTCATTGAATACTGAATATATTCCGTAGAATACTCCCCGACTGAGTGAAACATACACAATCCTGTTTCCGAATCCAATATGCCCGTCTAATTTCGAAAACGATTGCTACTCATTTATATCTGTTCCGGTTTCCGAAAATCGAACAAATTATTCAGAACATGGTTGCTGTTTCGATTTCAATTGTGATATTATAATACAGAGTGAGATTGTGTATATTTAATATTAATGCTTATCAAGTTATCTTATTATTATGTCGGACCCGTTGTTGATGTATGTCACTCCAATTGGAGCAATCGATCAAAAGATGATCTTGTGTATTACAATATTATTTTTATACTACCCAAACCCACTGGCAACGATTTACTGCTACTACATCATTCGGAACTATTGATCAGTTTGTTAAATTGCTAAATAAATAAAGATTTGACCAGATTCTCACAGATGGACTCCGGTCTGAAAGATTATGTATACTTCCTCGAGACTCTATTAACTGGGCACCACCATAATTTTGACTGATGTAATCAAATTAGAGGGAATGCACTAGAGGCGCAATCAATTGCCTGCAAGGAAAGGCAGTTTTCAAAAAGAATTGTTTAAAGCAATTAACGTCAAACAAAAATTTAAATTGTTTGCGTCTAATGGCATACACATAATGGGGTTGCATCTCGGTTTCTATCTGTGCCTTGATATTCAGGCTTTTATAGACTTATTGCTATATACACATATGAATATGTAAATAAATGTTTGCAGGTATTATACTGAATTGCCAGGAAATATGCGTATAAAATATTAGCTTTGCGTATATCACAGCGGAGCAGCGCATGAAAACCCACTGAGAAAACAAACTAAGCTAAAAACTGATGGAAGGCAGAATTATTAACCGTAGTAAAGGAGAAAAAAGATAGATTTACCTTTTAAGTTTAAAAAAATTATTGTCTCTACTACAAACCTTCCTTCTATCTTAAGCTTGTCGGAAATGTGTAGATTAGCTTAGGTTGTAGTAATTTACACTTTGTGGTCATTATATAATAACTATTAAAAGAAACACCGGCTATCTGCGGACGTCTCTCTAAAGTCCTCCTGCATTATTTTAAAATTTATTCTAAATTTTACATAATATCCTCTACTGAATAATTTGTTCTGTGTTTGTTTTCAAATCGCATGGAGTATAATAAAACTCGTAAATGGTGAGTTAAACCTGCATATCTTTGTATACCAAAAAAATCACCATTCGAATTACTCCAGTTTTATCATATAACATTTATCGTAATCTGATGAAGAATACATATATACTCTGCACGGATGTACAAAACTAAATAGGCATCAGAATGGGAGCAATGCCAGACTAAGGTTATAAACCTTTCAATGTGTGCACACAGAAACCCACAAGTTGTCAATCAACTGGCTATCAGCTGCCAATCAACTCTCTTACCCCCAGCAAGCTCAAGTGTGACTGCAAAAAAGAAGGAGAGAGAGAGAGAGAACGATAAACAGAGAGAGAGAGAGAGAGAGAGAGAGTGAGTGAGAGTCGTCGGTCTCTCTCGTTCTTCGTATGCCGGGACTAAAGTGCAAATCCATTCAATTAATATAAATGAGGAACATTAGACTAAACGTTAGACTCTAATCGTTTATTTTAATTTTCCCTCTCTTAATTATATAGTTGCTCTTAAATTAATCGTAGTGCTATTTTTCACAAGTTTTGATCTTACATTTTTTTTCCAGCTTTTTATGTTGCACTTTTCTAAAGATTTCACAGATCAGAATAAAAGCAGTGTTCACAGAAACCTTATGAAAAATTATAGGGTTCCATCTGGTGCCAAGGTATAGTTAATATTACTATTTATTTAATTTAAAATGGTTTTTAATCGATACTTTGAATAACCACCAAACGCTTATGTTATCCTAAGATTAAGGAAAAAGTCATTAAGCCCGTTGAGCTCCTCCGAAGCACCCAATAAAATCGACCAAATCGAGATTCCCGCATATCGAAATTAATGTTGTTTTGTGATGCAAAATATTTTCCAATTTTGGGTTGTAATAAAGCGTTCTTGCACCTCATACCTGTGGAATGTTGCCAAAATCTTTGGCAAGGTGTTTCGCACCTGTTATTGAAAACAAAGACCTGACATAAAATACTAAAAATAGCCCAATATCATATTAGAGCCATATTCTAATCAATTTTGATGGTCAATGAAAAAAGCACAACAATAATTTTGAGCGGCTTGGTTACCTTGCTTATTTAAAGAGTTGTGCCACTAAAATTGTCTAAGTTTTTTTAAACTTTCATGTAAATTACTTCTTAACAGACTATATTCAATGAAAAAAATTGTACTTCAAAAGTGCGAAAAATTAATTCATACATTTTTTTTCTTATCTAAATCTTGATTAATAATTTTAATTACTATGATTATCTATTGCTTTCGTATCGATATTTTGTATTATCTAAACTATTATTCGAGTACCAACTTCAAATAAATCAATAGCTTGAATTTAACCAAGGTAAATAATATTAAGAAAACAAATATTGTTCAGTCTTGAACCCATTCTAGTAAACGTTCAAATTATCTGGACTTATCCCAACCATAATGTCAATGTATCCATATCTGTCTAATACCAATAATTGTGACGACTTATGCGAATTCACAATTTGTAAGCGTTTTATAAACGTATTCACCTTATTTACGGACCAATCATTTTTAATATCAAGCCGTTTCGGTGTTTTCAATAGATCATCAAAAAGTGAAAAACAACCCACAACACAATGGCATCATCGCAAAATGCTCATTTAAGGCGCGTACATGACAGCATCAATAATGTTTCGAAAATAATTTTGGTCAAAAAATATTGGATCCATGCGTGTGTGTGTGTATAAAGAGTCTATGAATTTTGTGAGCAAATCTTTTTAAGCTTTCGCATGACACGAGCAAGCCCTGACATACATTATAATATTTAAAACAACGCCCTCTTTTTGTGTATTTTGAAAATACAAAAATTTGTATATATATTAAATATGTATGTATTCATTAACCTGCACGTGCTCATAATATTATTTGAGGCAGCCTCAATAAATTGCCGTTTGTATTTAATTTTGGCACATTGTTGTCATATGTATGTATCTTGAATATATGTGTAGAGGACAGCCAGTCTTCCACACACGCCCACGAGTCACGGCTGATATTCACAAAAATCATATTTTCGTTTTGCGGATATGCCTTGAAAATAACTCATTTATCTTTAAGTCCTATTTAAGGAGAAGTTAATTGGCTGATTTGAACAATTTCAGCTCTGACATGAACCCTTATCATTGTAACTTATCTAGCGATAGTTAGTCACATTTGCCTAAACAATAAAAAACCAATGAGTCATCACAATTGGTGTAATTAGTAGTATTTCAAAGAGTTAGTCATGGTATTATAGTAAAATTATTGTGCACATTTCCATGATCAACTGTTATTTCCCAATCAAACAAAATTACTTCTGGAAGATTTATATTCTTCCACAAAAATATTTGACTTATAAATTGACGTTTTGAATAGTTTAATCTTTGTCTTAATCTGGCAAAACTCAATCTTTGGTATCAGCAAATAAATAGTTATTTACTATCAAAGAATTCCTGTTTAATAAATATTGAAAATAGGAAGCAGAGACTTGCTTTAGCAGTTGAAATTCAAATGGTTTAAAAATTAATCGTTAATGAATGAATGTGATTTTATTTTTTAATGCATTGTTCTCTTAATGACATGTTTTTACCGGTAAGAATAGTTTTTTTTTCTAGATTCTATTACGAATGAGAACTAAATATATATATATATATATTTTACCAATTTTGAATGGGCTGTGTGTATTGTGCTTAACCACCTGCGAAATACTTTTTACCAGTATTATAGCAGCTGAGAACAGGTGCGAATCAGGCTATTTGGAAGATTGGTAACTCGTTAGTTGTTGCTCGACCTTTAAAAAAGCTGTTGGTATGATAACAATATTGTGATAAATTTGGTAACAGTAAAACTAAAACTATGTAAAATAGATTTTTAAGTGTAGCGGAAGAGGTATACCAAATTGGGACTTTTATTGTAATGAGAATAATTTGTATATTTTTTAGAGAAAACATAAATTGGGATTTATCAATGCAATTAATGCAATCAACTTGATCTGATCGAAAATTTGTTAACTCTGACTTTAAAGTGATGAAAGATGGGCTGAAAAACTGACGGACATTTGGATAAGAAAATAAATAACTTTTTGGATTGGAGATGCTTCGCTCTGCAACACGATACCATTTTTACTTGTTTTAAATGGATGCAGGATTTAAAATCACAACAAAATAGTTCAATAAATTAAAGCTGCCCACGCTGGCTGTCTGGATGCTGAGGGGGGAGGGGGCGTACTGCAAAAGCGCAAGATGGACAGCATTTGATTGAATGTTTGAAATATTATGATAAATACATAAATAAAACACGCCGCGCTGCTCGGAGAGCAAATTCGGCGAGAGAGAGAGAGAGTGCAAAAGCATAAGAGGGAGAGAGATAAGTGCGCGCTCTCTCACTCTCTGTCTCTCTCTCTTTTCTCATTCAGTAGGGCAGGCAGACAAAATCATTGCGCTGAGCGAAGTACTTCTGCGCGCTTTTTTCTGCTTAGCGAATCATTCGCCAACGTTGGCTCGACTCGTTCACAACGTTGCGTATTCACCGTGAGTGTGCGTGCGTGTGTGTGTGTGTGTCTGTTTGTTTGTTTGTTTGATTGTTTGTGTATATGTGTACCGATATATGTATGTATATATAGAAAAGTTGAGCGCTTCGAGTGCTTTGTGTATATTGTGTGTGATTTCCGTTCATTTCTAAATTTATAAAACACAATATACGCGCATACCTATAAGTTGCGCTGGCGTGCGCTCTTCTGCCCCTCCCAAATCAGCAATAAAAATACACACACACATATATATATATATACTATATATATATATATATATATATATATATATATATATAAATATATATATGAAATCAAATCAATGAACGCGCAAAAAATAATACAATGAAAAGTCAAATATTTACATAAAAAATTATATCTGTTAAGGGGCACGCCCACACCTACCAAAATTTAAAAGAGCGAAAAACAAACTAGAAGCGACATCAACAATTTAAAAATCTATATTTTATATATATTTCTTTTTTACGTTTCGCATTTTGATTTGTATAACAAAAACCAATGTTTATTTTCTTTTGGGCATATAAATTCTTTAGTTGAAAGTGAAAGCTGTGTCGTCTGTGAAATGTTGTCACTAGCAAGTTGAAGCAAACAAAAAGATAAAAATAAAAAATAAACAACGCAGACAAGTTATGCTAATTTCTAGTATTAGTTGCGATGTGTTGAGAAATGTTATCCAAATGTGCACATAATAAAGCCACACAAAAAAAGCCATAAAACCTTAAAGCACAATTCGATTAAGCGTTGTTCGATGACCAGCAAATTGGCCAAAATGCGTTTGCAACAGCGCTACAGCAACAGCAACGCCAACAACAGCAACAGCGCCAATAGCACAAAAGCGGGGCATGCAATTGGCAGCAGCAACAATAACAACAACAACAACAGCAGCAACAACAATCGACTCAACAATCCGCGCGCAAAGATACAAAATCTCATCAACAACAGCAACAGCAACAACAACAGCAATCGCAACGGTTTCCTCAAATTGCGCAGTGCTGCAAAAGCAGCTCCGGCAACAATAGCAACAACAGCAACAACAGCAACAACAGCAACAACAACAACAATCAACAACAACAATTGCTCGCTTGTGGAAACTCTGGAGGAGACCACAACAGCAGTGGAGCTGCGCTCGACGGCAGCTGGCAGCGCTGGCGAGAACGATACGCATTATCGCGCCTATAACACCCTGCGCAGCAACTCCACATCGGCCATTTTGGCCAGCATTCTATATGCCCGGCCCCGCACCCTCAACGTGCACAATGTCTGCCAGACGCCGGCGCAAATAACGCAATTATTTTTTGGGTATGTTTTATTTTCAGTTTATTTTCATTTCAATGCTTGTCTTAAGATTAAAATTTTTCGTTTCTAATTTGATTCCCGCTTTAAAATGTGACTAACAATAGTTTTAAATAGATTTATGCTGTGAAAACCAGTTAAGCCTAACCAGTTTAATGGAGTAATTCATTACTCAAACACAAGTAAAACCTTTGCGGCCATCATCTTTGGAATTGCATAAAAATATTCTATAAATAAATAAAAAATGCATAAGTGTGGCAAATATATCTTATTGATATATCCAGGCTCTATTTGTCTATCTTGCTTTAAAAGCTTTTTTGTTCAGAGTACACAAATATTGTGAAATGTAAAGCAGCAATTATAACAAATATAAACATTTATTAGATTATTTCTTATCTATATTGTTATTCAAGTGATTGTGCAAGATAATTATCTGGATAAATTCCTATAAACTAACTGTCTAACCTAATCATAACAAATGCTTGAGAAGCTATATTTATATGTAAATCTACGGACACATAAAAAAAAGTAGAAAGAACGATTATCTTACACACGACAAAGATTATATACCCTTGTAGACCGGAGATAATCTTCGGCCGTCAACATTTTCGTTTAAAGTTTAATATATAATTAATATTTCATAATTTCTTATATCAAATCTTGTGCTCGCAGATATTTTATAAACTATTTTAAATTCGAAAATATGAGTAGGAAATATTTGAGATGCAATTGTTACATTTTTTTATTGTATTTTCCCGTTTAAAGCGAACCGTAAATAGAGAGAAAAAGATTGAAACAAATTTTATTTTTATATTTAAAAAAGCTTACAATTTTTATATTTAAAAATACAAATTTTTTCTATCGCTTTTCTAGCGAAAAATATGAAAATAAGACATTTAGTAAAGTATTATTAATCTTGAATTATTGTATTGTTAATTGGTGACTCATAGAAAATTATCATACCTGAGCAAAATGAAAGTTTTCTGAGTAGGTGTCTCACGATTTCTGTGTTAGCAATATCATATCCAAAGCGCCATTTTTTCAAGCCAGACAACTGAAACGACTACAGCTATGAAAATTTTGATTGTCTAAAGAGTTCAACAATGTCAATAATTATTTTAAAGGTCAGCTTTGAGAGAGCAAAGCTTTTAGATATTTTAGGCGCAATATGAAAGCAAGTTATATGAATTATTTCTAAATGTCTTAATACTGTTCTGATATTATTCTACATGAACTACAATTGAAAATATGTTCACAGGATAAATTCCTAAATTTGTTGTCGTTTTTGTTATTGTTGACATTTTTTCGGCATCGGGTTGATGACATGACATCAACCGAGTTTAATCACTTAGTAGGCGGCATCATTTGAAATATGTCCACGCCTCACCATCTAATTGCGATGCCTTCCTGGGCGAATGCCGATGTTTCCCAACAAAAACAATGAATTCTCTTTATATTCTACACAATTCAATATATCTTTCTCTTGTCTTGCTTTCGCGCTTTGTGTTTTGTGTTTCAGTCTTTGGCGTTGCACAAAAATACAGCGAGCAAGATTTTGTCATCGCTATTTTAAAATTAAATGTATATATTTTATTTTTGCGCATTCTCCCAGCGCGCAACGCTTAAAATATTGAATTAAATGACAAGGCAAGGAACTTTTGACTGCTTTTATTTGTCGCACATTGCAAAGGCATTTTTGTACCCTGCACCTATTAAAAAAAAGAGTTTTACAGTATTTGTAACAGGCATATTGTTGACTAAAGACACCAAATTTTTTATAGAGGTTCTCCTGCTCAGCTTTGATAGCATATCTTGAAGGTCATCACAACTAATATCACTAAATTTTACATGTGTTTATCGTCCATATGAAGAATATTTCCATTTTTAAAACCTTTCCCCGGTTCCCAACAAAATTGAAAACATTTATTTTTAATGCAATATATATGCTTTACAGTCTGTATGTAGAGGGTACCTCCTAGTCGTGAAATCTCGACTAGAGGACCATTAATTGTTTGTGTGTTTTATTTTTGCTTTTTTTACAAAAATAAATTGTATTTAAATAAACAACAATAACAATCTATTAAAATGTCAAGCTCTGTAAACAAAAAAAAGCTTCTCTAGCCTGTAATTGTTTTATTTATTTATTTTTTCTTTTGCGCAATTTGCTTATAATATATTCGTAAGTCAGAGGACAAATTGACAAATTCATAACATTTTTATTGTGCCTGCAGCGTTCAAAATTAATCAATCGATCAAGCGGAGTTCATATAAGTCAAATCAAGACTAGTTCAATTTGTATGGCTGTTCGAATTGTAATATTTTACTCGAAATCTGAAGCGTTTATAAAAAATATATTTATTGAGTATACTCAAATTTAACGTATTTCCTTAAACATAACAAATTCCATCCAAATAGGGGTGCTACGTCCACTAGGTGGCTAGGAAATCAATAAAATCGATAAATGCAAAACAATTGTATCCACTTTATTAAATTTGCAAGGGTATGTAATATACGATGTGCCTAAGAAATCGTTCTTTGTATATATAAATTTATAATGTAGTTTAAATGTGAGATTTTTGCAACTGTTATTTTTTTTATTATCTTGTTCGAATATCCTGTTTCCGCTCCACTGGGGTGATAAATTCACTTCAAATCAACTCTCAAATGTCAGACCATTTTATGGCGGTCCTTAAAACTAATCTTTCGTTAATTATGTGACGGATTCTAAGTCGCACATCTTAGATTATTTTGTAAAAGGCCAAGCGCGCTTTTTATAGGCGTCTTAAAGGCAGTAAAGACACAGTTAGATTTTTAATATGCAACATTTTTTAGATCTTTTTTTATACTAACGACTTTGCGTTGCAAAACTATGTCGTAAAAGCGGTTCACTGAAGTCAACTCAACTCATTTAAATTCTTAAATCACTGAGTTGCAATGATTAAAAATTATGTCGTCTGCATGCACTGCTCAATTAAAAGAGATGTGTTTATCTTTTTTCCGCTCTTTGTTATTTTTTTTAATGTCGCCTTTATTCAATTTGTATAGTCACAACGCACATCAATCGTCGGTTATTGTCTCTGACGGGTTATGGCTATGGTTTCTATTTCATTCAATTCATTCATGTATTTATGAATCAAAAAAGCAAAGGCCGTCTACATGCATATATAAATATTTTATGGCTATCAGCGAAACTTTAATTAAGCAAAGTGCACCATTTTATTGTTAAATGTTATATAAATTGACTTTATACACTCTTGATACACATGGGTGTATCCATTATGCTGTGTGCACATCTGTTGATACAAGCGCAAAATTGTTTACCCTCTTGAAGCTGGAGAGTTAAGGTGTCCACATATAAAAGCTGTACTTGTTTTTTTCTTCTTCTTTTCTTTGTATATAAAATTGACTTTTTCACATTATTATATAGCTGCATTTATCGCTTTAGCTTATAAGCAGCCGTTTGTTATGGCTTTTTGCGTCGTGATATTATGATTTATTTTTAACTTGATTATGACATGGTACAATCAAATACAAATGGGAATCAGAAGTAATGACGACTACTAATGTAGATAATAATAATTTTAATATAATAACAATGAGTCGCGACTCCAGCCATTATGCTAATTATCAGCATTTATCTTTTAAATATATATATATACATTTAGAGGCGTGACTGATTTTATGATCTGTGGATAATGTTCAATAATTAATCCGCAGCGAGAATCATTCTGCTTATCCACAAAATATGGTATACAAAATATTACGATCCATTCATCGATTCAACACCTGCTTTGACGGATTTGAAAAACCAACTTCACGAACGGAGCATAAAAATGATAAATATCACTAAGCATACAATTGTAATATATATATATATATATATATTATATTATATATTCTATATATTATCAACGGCGGTAGTCGAGTCGATTTAGTAATTTCTATTAAATTAAAAGTAAAATGCGGTTTTTCAAAACAGCATTTCAAATTATATATTCGAGTCTCTCGCAACAAGAGCTTCGAAAAATTATGTTGTGAATAGCGGATTTGTACTATTCACTGAAATTATGATTGTAGATTGTAACTGTGTTAATCTTGGGAAAATAAGTTTTGAATTTGATCACGATTAGAGCCAACTTTTAATGCATATGAACAGCGCGAATATGCTTTCACACACATCAGCCACCAAGCTGCGATTGTGGAAATATTCGGTTTTTGGACTACGTGGTATATGTAATCTCATTTATTTTTGAAATGTTGACCTCATAACAAGTCGCAGCCAAAGTCTGTCGAGCCTATATAGCGTGCTTTAAAATCTAAATTTACGGGGGAGTAACGAGTAACGGCAGCGTCCAAATGTGGCGATGACAACTTCATTTCGTGGCATGTGACCGACAGACAATCTGTAGGTTTGACAGGGTGCTTTGTTCTGAACCGACAGTATGGGTTGACTTTGCCGCTATCGATACTTTCAATCAGAAAACGATAATTTATGACATCATCAAATGGCAGAGAGAGAGAGAGAGAGAGAGAGAGCGAAAGAGAGGCACTCTCTGGTTGAGTGGAATCGGTCGAGTGGCTGGCTTAATTAGTAATTTAACACAATTATAAATAAACGAAACGAAACGAAACGCTACCTCGGCTAGTGCCTTGTAATGCCTATAAATATTTACACATATAATCCATCCATGCTTTATAGACTCATCGCATACAATTTTTCGCCATGACATAAAAATTCGTGCAGCATTCAGAAAATAACATATTACTTCATCTCACTTTAATCGGCATTTCATTGGACATAAATTTTGCATGCTTTGCTGTTGTTGTTGCTTTTTTTTTTATTATAGTTATTCAGTCTTCTGGTAGTTTGCGGTAAAAAAAAACATTTCAATCGCATTCAGCATTTAGTTGATGGAGTGCGCCTTTCCAGTGCGGTTAAACAAAAAGCGGATACTGATAAGTGTAATACAAATTCAAAGTATACAAGTATTTTTTAATAAATGATATTTAATGCCTCTGTGGTTTAGGTCTTGTGGCATTGTTTGAAAAATAATATGCATCTAAGTATAAGTGGTGTAATTAAAAGCATAGTTCAAGATCAACTAACACTTATCAATCATTATTACACTAAATAATAGACTAAAACAAGCTTTTTGCTGCGTATAAATACTTGATGATTTATTGGTAAGAATAGGTTTTAGTTTTGTAAGAACGTCATCGCTTTCAAAGCCTCCAGTCAACATTTATTCATTTGTCAATATCGTTGTTGATTTATTTTAAGTTTATAAGAAATATAAATAATATTACAAGAATAATTGAAATTGAAAGCAAGTCAGATCGATGCAGTAAAAGCATATGCTTGTGCTCATAAAATGAACTGTAGCCAAATCGTTTAGTTGATAACCATTGTCGATTGCCAACCAATGTTTCACAAAATAAATAAAAATAGCAATCAAAACAATCATCATGGTCGAGTAAAGACCTTTAAAAAAAAATGCCATGACCAGCTGACATAAAAGCTAAATAGCAGCTCGCGATATTGTTAAGATTAGATTGCGGCTTGTCGATAGCTCAATTTGTAGTTGCGATAGACAAATAGGTAAGAAGCAGAGCAATCGAATCATATAACTAAATTACTAATAGACCATTAAAAACCTACTCCAACTGTGGCGTAACTTATCATAACCAATATGTTTGCCTATAAAAATAGAAAAGCAAATAGGCGCGTAATCAACTGCATAACACTAATTTTAAACCAGCTGAAAACAGAAAACTAGAACGCAAAAGAGGCTATCACTAATCTGCTTTCCAAATGGGATGACTCCTCGCTTTACAGCTGTAGTAGATACCAGTAAACTATTTTGTCGATTTGGGTTACCATAAATCTTTCAAACTTATCAAATTTGTTGACCCCCAGCCTTGAAATTGTGATATATTATCGACTTATTGACTTACACTTCGAACTATTTCGAGATTATATTGATACGATTTATCAATGGTCGGCATATAATATAACTAAATCAATTTACTCATATACCGGCGGTACCAGAGATATATTAAATATATGAATAAAAAGAAAACAAGATGGAATCACGAGAAAATATGAATATAATCAAACGGTTGATTGATTGGATTCGATATTACAGTTCAGCGCATAAAAATGGACAAACTTTCAGTCAGATATAGATATATATATATACTCGCCTAGTGATGCTATACAAAAAATGGGGTCGGAGACTTCTTCAATGCGTTGCAAAATGCGTTGAAAACATAATTTAAATATCCGCTACAATGGTATTATGAATGAAAACAACATGTGAAAACAACAAAAAACGTTAAAGAAATGTGAAAGAGAATTGAGCATGTAACTTAAAAATAACTATTGATGTCACTTCTCAATTAAAGCCAAAAGTTTATAGGACAGCGACATTTCGCGACTTGGTCCAAAACAAAGCGCACAAGCAAAGAAAAACTGATGATCATATTTTTGTCGTTGTTTGGGCGATAGTCATCGCTCGGAAACCACAAAGCTAGCTATTGTGTCACCTCCATGGCTTTGGGGAAAAGAAATGCGCTCATTTGATACCATATATATATGTATGTATATTTTGTTTAATAAATACTATATATGTATGTATGGACGCTCGTATTGGTGCTTTGAGTTACAGCAGCGTTATAAATAAACAACGCACAAATCAGATATAGATTTTTTTGCTTGGGGTAGGGTTTTTTCAACGCAACTTCAGAGGTGTAATTAATGCACTAAAGCGCTAAAAAAAATGTATTTGATTTAGCAGTGCAATGTTTAGATATTTATTAAGTGAGGGAATACCACTCCATCTTACAATCAGATTAGATATCCACGTGTAGTATTTATATTATTTTATAATTATATATGTTTAAGAGAAGGTTTAGCAAAAAAAGATAAATGTGTGAGAATATCGCCTTTTAATTGATATATTATATTAATATATTACTTGAACTCTCTTCCTTTTATTAGCTATTCAATATTAACATAGCTTCAGGAAATTTAACAGTGATTAATTTATCTCTGAGCGTGATTAACAGTGACTAATTTATCTTACTCTTAATCCGAGAGATTTGCGTCTCTTTTTTTTTGTATTTCATTGACGTCTTACAATTTTAGCTCGGATTGATTTTATTCTGGGGTTCCTCAATTCTTGTAATAAATGTTAAACCCTTTTACACTTGAATATATTTGAAAATTGAATTTAATTGTTAATTTATATATGCATATCATTTAATTTGAAAGTTAAATTTGAATTTTAAATAATTATTTTTTAAGCTGTAGTTAGTTTACATTGAATAAACATACAAAGTCATTAACAAAAAAAAAACTAGAACCTGTGCTTAAGAGATAAGATTAATATACTCAACACCTGAGTTTAGAGAATATCCAAATCGAACTCTCTAAACTGGACCATTCCAACTTGTTTATATTATAAGTGCACCATTTCCAGTAAAAAATATTCAGGTTAGATTAATTTCAATCTTATAAAGAAACAAAAATGCAAGGTAAGCCAGTATTATATTAATGGCAAACCGTTTAAGGTAGAAATTCCTTAGATACCTTCTAACCATTTTATTACTTATGTACATATTTTTGTTGTTTGTCAAGCGGTAACCATTAAGTCATTAAGACTAAGATTTATTGACAAAGTGTCGAGTCGGTTAAATAGGCCGCCAGCCCTGTCGTATATCGACCCAAACGACGCATTCGCAAAGGTTCAAAGAGCAACGACATTCACTGAGTTTCACTCGAGCATTAATTGCTATTAAATATGATAACAATAAAGTTGCGATAGTTAATATATATATATATATATATATATGTACATATCTGAGGCGTTCTAAAGTAAATGTGCTAACGGCAATCATTGTTTGACTAAAAACAGGCCCACCAAAAACAGCTGTTTGACAAAAGAGAGTGAGAGATCAAGCATAGAGCAAGAGAGCAAGAGAGAGAGAGAGGGACCGCCAAACAAAGGGAGAGCGAGAGTCAAAGTGAAGTTATGTGAGTTATTTCCTCATCTTATTTTATTGTGTGCTCTTTGCTCTGATGACTTGCCATGTGCTTTGCTAGCGGCTGCTCTCTGAGCACGAAGCAGCGTCATTTTATTATTAGTTATGACCTCATCATCGATTATTGCTTTAGCTGTGTGTGTGTCTGCTTGTGTGTGTGTGAATGGAAACAAGTCGTCGGTGTAGTTGTCGAACAGCTGCAACCTGGTTGGGAACTGGCCAGGCGGCTGACTACCTGTAGCCAGGGCGCCACGAGTGTTGTGCAAAGAAATCTAACACACCTCTTGTTTTTTTTAGAAGCGGCGTCTTTTTTTATACCCTGTGAAAATACTGATACTTGACAATGGCATATTAAAGTTAATATTCTTAGTAAAAACTACTACTAAATGTTAGCTTGTCACCTTTTGTATCATTTAATAATTATGGAGATTTTAAGAGCTAGAGCTACTGTGTTTGTCATTTAATTATATACAGAAATATATTTATAAAAAAGTTCTATAAATAGAATAGTCTGCGCAGACTGACTGGAACAAAATTTCAGATTTGAACTTGAATTTGAAGATCAGTGACCCAGCTGGTATTAAAAAATAAATTATTATTTAGTATTAAGATATTCTTAATAGTACTACAGGGTATTGAGGCGGCGGATATTCCATTAGCGTACAGTTGCCCGCATATTAATCTTCATCCTACAGAAGGCGGACCAAAGCTCAACGCTATGTGACATGTGTAGTGGCATGTTGTTTTGCAGATTTGTATGCAAATATTTTGCTGACAGCGGTGTGTGTGTGCGCTTGTTTGTGCGCGTGTGTGTGACTTGTGAATTTACAAGCTGCTAAAGGCAAATGTATACTCGGCGATTTGTGTTCAGGCAAATATTTTGATGTTGTTTTGTGCTGTTTTGCGCTGTTCACGCTCATCACGCCCCACTATGTCTCTGGTATGACTGGTATGATTTGCAGCATCAAACACACAATCGCCGTCATTTGCTGGCTCATCAGCGTCATTTAAAGTTCAATGTACAATGTACATTTGTCTCCCGCTTTATTGCATTCGGAAATTGTGGATTGCTCATATAAAAGGCACTCGCGTGTGGGTCAATGATATTATTTTTTGCAGTCGCATTTTTTTATTTTCTCGCTCATATTATTATTTTTATTCGTTTGTAATAGAATCGGTTTGGCACATGTCAACAGTTAATTTCATTTAAACTTACAAATATTTACAAATTGCGTAGCAAACTTAAGAAGTGAATTTATAACGAATTAGTGACTATAAAATAGGGATAGCCTTAAGGAATATATTATATATATGCCTATTAATATATAATAGAATCCTTAAGGCGCATCCGCATATTTGAACTTTAATACTTTAACTAATAAGCTTTTTATCCTAAATACTAAAATTCATTTGGTCTTTGATTGCATAGCAACGGAACACAATCAAATCTTCAACCTTCTATATCAAATCCGGTAACTTCACTCTTATATCTCTTAAATGGTGCAGAAATCAAAATTCTTCTGTCAAATTCATTTTAATTCAACTCTTTTTCTATTTACGTCTTTTCTATCAGTTGCATGTGTTCATTATACAAAAGGATCCCACACACTATTTATTTGTTGCTGTTCTTGGCAATGACATAATCCATCCGTCGGCTGCTGTTTCAGCCAAATTTGCAATTGAGTTAGCCTAGTCATATATTTGAGGTTCTTGTTCCCCTTTTCGTAGCAAGATCTAAGCATAGCTTATAGTATACATATATTTGGTTATATTGTGTGGGCAGCCGCTATAAGCAAACCAACAAGTTTATTCTGCCTTAGAAATGTTGTCTGATTTTTATGCTGACACTTTTGAGCTAAGCCAAATCTAAAATATTACGTATATATATATATTATATATTTGTGTTACAAATATTTCAAATATTACGCATCCTGAAAGTGATGTTCAAATTACAGTTGCATTGCAATGTTTATCAGCTGGCGCCATATACATTAAATTTATATAAATATAAATTTAAATATATATATATATATAGAAGTAAATAAATATTTTTTTCTAGTACCCTATTAATTTGTTTTTGTATTACTTTGCGATTGAAAATGTTGCTTTGACGTCAGCTTCTCCGGCTGCTGTCAATGACAACTGATAAGTCGAATTTTGCACAAAGATGGGCTGCGTATAAAATTAAACTAAAATCTAAAATCAGTTGCAAAACATATTTTGATTAGCCAGCATCAAAATTAAGAAACGAAAATAAAATTAAAATCGTGTATACACAAATTTGTTTTTGGGCTAATAGATTTCAGTTTATTTACATACCAATAATCAACTATAATTAAAAGTTGTATAACCAAATCGAAATTTAGTTTTGTCACCTGAAGCCACACAAAAAAAAAGGAAACAAAGAAATAGTATTTTTTTTTACCTTGATTTCTTTGTTAATGAAATTGTTTTTATAACTTAAATTGGTTGATTGATGATTTGTGCATTGCCCATTTAACGAAAACATAAATTTATAATTGAACAATTAAAACGTACTTGGAACGTGTGTTAAAAGTTTAAAAGTGTAAAGATGACATTCATCGCGAAATATTTGCTCAGCTCGAGTCGGCTAAAAGCGCATTTAATTTCAGCACTACAATATTAATAAAAATAATTCGCAATATTTTAAAGAAATTATTGCCATTTTAGTTTGCTGTTATGATGCAATTGCCGTTGTTTTCGTTGTTGCTGTTGTTGTTGTCGCTGTCTCGATGCCAATTGCTGGCAGGAAATGCGGAAGCAGACACAGATGCAATGGAAGAGGCTGCAACAGCAGCCACCACACAAATTACGTAAATCTGTTTGCGTTTAGTTTATCGTTTTTATACCCATTAAGTGTATATACACTTGGAAAACAATCACTCAGAAAGCAAATTTCTAAAATAGAAGATTGTGGCATTCTAAAAGCCAAGGTTTCAATTTCATAATTTAATGGGGGATTTTTCTAGAATTTAGAAGAAAAAAATATTTGTAATTTCTACTTTTTAGAAGTGCATTTCTTAAGAAGTTTGTCGATTTAGTGCGAGCGTATTCAAGAAAATATTTCTTATATTTAGAAATCAATTCTTCCATTTATTTATTATATTTGGAAATTATTTCCACAAGAAAAGCATATAAGTTTTAGGGTGATTTTCTAAATTTCAGATCGATTGTTTTTCTGAATGTATTTTTGATCTGTTCGTGTTTTTAAACATGTTGATTTACTAGACTCTCCGAGTAATAGAGCTATAAAGCAACCAATTGCAATACTTAATAATCGATTTCCGATTTGTAAAATAGGCATTTCAAGTCGGTAGCCTAAGTTTGATTAACTCTAGAAATTGTATATAATTTTTTTTGTATATGTGATAAAATTTTAGGGTACATTTCGGATGAGCTCCAAATCTGTAGATCAGTCTGAATTATATTTAACATACCTTATATGTGTTGCATGATTTATCACGAGTCGCTTATGTTCAATGTTTGGTTTTTGTCTCGTTTTCTTTTTATGGCCAAGTTCTCGTTTTGCCACTTAAATGATTCGCATATAATATTGAATATGAAGCGCTTTTGACTCGTTTTGGTGTTCTCAAAACATGGAACGTGCCTTGCATCCGATTCCCATTAAAAACAAACTTAAAACCTCGTCAGTTTTTTTTATACAACTTTCAGCGTTGTTTACAATTGTGTTGAATTTTGTTTATATTTGGCTTGTTTTGCGTCCTTCGCTAGTTGATTGACATTGTCTCATCTACAAATATGGAAAATATGATGAGACATTTTGGGGAGAACAGGTAGTAGATTTATAGTATTTCCTGCATTTTAGATTATGAACTTTTTTTATGATGATCAGGAATATATATCCAAAACATATGGATAATATTTATGTTGATTTCTTTAATGCCCTTATACAAAATTATGAGCTAGTCTTAGAAATCTTGTAATCATATTCATAAGACTGAAATACCGCTAAACTATTCATTTTTTATTAAATTAAATATTACTGAATAACATGAAATTGTGTTATTTTCACAATACTAACTAGATCTGCATACTTTCTCGTTTCTTACGATACAGGGAGGTGCTGAACGCCTGGAGAGCTAAGGCGCGCTGCAATGTGGTGCCCGATGAGCGCACGGAGGAACTCTTTCACGAGCTAAGCTTTCATCCCAGCCAAAAGCAGAGTAAGTACTTAAAATACTTAAGATATAATATGTAAACATTAATGCATTGCTTGTCCTACACACAGTCAGCGAAATGCTGCAAACGGCGAAGAAAGTGGCCCGCAAGAGCCGAGGACAAACAAATGGTTTGACATTTGGACAATTTTGTGTGCTCGCTGCAGATTTGAAGCGCTTTCGGTGAGTTTTTGTTTGGATATTCAACTTGGGACAATTTAGTAATGAAATGCTTTTGTGTTGCAGCGCTTCAATAATATCGAATTCATTAAACTACGCTGACGTAAGGTACCCGCAAGTCTCAAGCTCTCTCATGCAGCAGCAGCAGCAGCCGGACAATGCCAGCGAGGCGAACAGCTCGGATAAAATGCTAAACCTTTTTCAAGCTGGTAATGGCTTGAATTATAGTAAGAAATCAGAGAATTATGGCACCGAGCTGCGCAGTACAAAGTCCTTCAGTAGTGTCGATGACACAAAAAAGAAAAAGAATGTCAGCAATGAGCCGGTCGAGGTCTTTCTCGGTGGCTCTTGCAATCCAACCACATGGCGGGCGGATGTGGCCATACCCGCACTTAAGGAACTGGGAATTTCATTCTATAATCCGGTAAGTCCGCAATCCGCAAATATACACAGGAAATGCATTCATTTGCTTAACATCTTTTCATTTCAAAAAAAAGTTTGTTATGTAGACTTATTTAATTCATTAAAAAATAACGTTTTTTTATTAGAAACGAGAAAAGATTATAGTTGCTTATAGTTTAATCTGAAAGATACAGAGTAAATATTCGATATACTTATTTTTGCGGTGCTCCGCTGCAGTTCTTCGATTTGTATTTGAATAATTTTCATACAAACTTATTGTTTTCAAAATTTTGATCAAGTGACTAAATCGCTTAAGTCCTATATCGAAGCATCTGTGAGAATTTGATATTTATCTTTACGTGGCTCATTTAATTTTAAATTTGTATATATTTTATTTATTTATTTTTTGTTTAACAAAATGCACTCTAATTGCATAAATAAAATAACTACAATGAATAATTATTCTTCTAATCTGCAGCAAGTATCCGATTGGACGCCCGATCTCATCGAGCTCGAGCATCGAGCCAAGGAAAAGGCCCGTGTATTATTCTTTGTTATGGATTCGGAAACACGCGCATCTGCTGGTGCCATTGAGGCGGCACACATAGCGGGTCAAAACTGCAAGCAGCTAGTGTTGGTTTTGCATCCGTATAAACCAAATCAGAATATCCTCAATGAGCCTATTTCGCATCAGTAAGTTGAATTGAATATCAACTCGAAATTGTTTATATTTATAACAAATTTGACTTACTTTCATAGAGAATACCTCGATTTAAATCGCAATCAGTTGATACTTAAGGAGCTGGTCTCCCGTCGCGGCCTGCCAGTGTTGGATAACATACCATCTGGTCTGCAGCGCACCAAGGATATTTTAGCCGGCATATGGGATCCACCGTCCAAAATATCGTCTATATTAAAGTAAGTAATGCAGCATAAATACGATGATAAGTAGAGTAGATGAATCGATTTATTACACATTTACTACTAATTAGTAGAGTATTAAACGAGTACTCGTGAATTTTAGATATACTAAAATGGGCTTCAGATATTTATTGTCCTAAAGCAACAGAATTTAAGGATATTTTCTTAACTATTATATGTTGGTAGTGTATTGGTGTATATATCACATCAGTGTTCAGTCTGTTGTCGAATCTAATATATGAGTCTGAATTTGGATAACATTTTGGAACTTCAAAAAGAAAAAGAAAAAGACATCAATTAGACATCAATTACATATTGAAATAAAAAACGCTTGAATACCAAATTGTTATTATTATCTGTATTGTAAAATCGTAAATTACATACTAAGATTATAATGAAAATATTAGCTTTATAGATTTATTGGCAATTGCATATTTCTAATGAAACTTGTTGATTAATTCATGAATTTTGACAATTTGCTGATGAAACATGAAATTTCGATTTACTGAATTAGATAATTAGATATATTATATATTGCTTTGTATGAATTCTATAGAAAACTGTAAAGCATTGACTAACTCTGATTCTTTTTTTCTGATTTTGTTTTTGTTTGCAGTACGGTTCGCGGTGCGTTTGATCGGGTCAATACGCAAGGCGAACTACTCACTGTGGAACAGTGTCAACTTGCTCTCTTATTTTTAGGCTATGCTCAGAGTTTAGTTAATTTAAATGATCTAACTAAAATAATAATTAATCAACGCGAATCATTAAAATTGCTACATACGCAAAGTACAAAGGCTAGCAGCAAGCAGCTGGCCGAGGAGGAGGAGTTGCTGGAATCAACTCAGCAACAGCAGCAGCAACAGCAACAACAATCGCAGCAAAATTGCAACTCATCCACCATGCCAAACCATGAGCTCATCGATTTCGATCTATTCTGCGTCATCTCAGCGTATCTCTCGGTGCTCCAGCAGGAGATTCACGAGAGTGGCTGCATTTCCCCCATCAAAGGAACAAATGTGCCGCCGCCGCAGGTTTATTTTACAAATGGTGAGTCCTGTTGAATGTCTGAAGAGTTTTGACTCTAATTTTGGAATCAGAGAATATAATATATATATTGATATCGCTTGATTTTGGTTGTAGTGTGTAGCTTCAACTGCCTCCTTTTGCATGCATATAAAATACTCTTTTTTACATAAGTATAATAATCTTTTTGAGGTAAATTTAATATAACAAAATAAATTTAGTATTAATCTAGAGGTGTCGAATTCGATATCGGTGACAAGCTGTCGCAAATCTCTGCATGATATGGCTAAGCAGCATGTTATTAGCCTGATATGGGTTCCTGGTCACCAGGACATTGAAGGCAACTGTAGCTAGGAAAGGAACTCTATTACCCCTCCTCGCGGATAATGAGGGTAGAGGCCTCAATATCAACGGGGAGAATAGCCGCAGGTCGAATGATAAATGGCGAAACGCAAACTGCGGTCGCATAACACACCAAACATGGCCCAATATTAATACAAAACACAATAGAGAGCTGTGTAATCTCAGTCGCACGAGCTGCTCTGAAGGAATCGGTGCTATAACCGGACACTGGTTAGTCGGCATTCATGCCAATAGACTCCAGATGTCGTCTATTGAATTCTACAGAAGCTGTAGTGAAGAGGAAGAAGTAGAATCTCTGGAACACTTCTTCTGCTTCTGCCCAGCACTTGCCAGGAAACGTTTTGCAACCTTGGGAAGCCACTGCCTACCTAGCTTATCAGAGCCAGCGAGCATGAGACCGGCCAGCATTGCGAAGTTTATAACTGGCTGGTCAAATCTTAGAATCTTTGATTCAATGTTTTACTTGAGGGTTGCATAAATCCGAGCTAGTTCCCATATGGTATCACAACGGGCCGAGCATGGCCCATTGTGTGTCAACCTTCAGTTTGACAACCATTCTAAGCTAACATAATCTAGAGGTGAATCCATAGTTTTACATGGCTTTAAGTGAAGGATGCGTAATTTGTTCATGAGCACAATGCTATATTAATGGATATATTAATGTTTCTCAATAAACTGAACAATTAGTTGAGTGCAGAAAATAGTTGAAACCCCGACTGATGCGGAAGCTGAACAATAATATTTGGAAACAACAAGAAGAACAATACTTAATTTTATAATCTATACCTATTATTAGCATATATTTATTATAAATTATAGTAATAGCACTTAAACGGCAGAAGAAAGAATCTTAGACTCCATAACGTATAACTTTAGTGGCGATTTGGTTATACAATCAAAAATGTTTATACTCGCGTGCGGTTGCTTGCTTGCTCAAATCTATTTTAGTTATTTTACGAACATTTAATTCATAATCTATGCTTGATGAAGTCGTAGATATTTACAAGCCAACTTTGCCTGATTACTTACAATTTGTATATTATATATTTCAGCGCCTGATGTGGACATTTACTACTCGGCTAGCAAAAACATTTCGCGCACCTCAAGCAATGCCAGCGTGCCTTCGAACAGCAGCAGCGGCATTGGCCACGATTCGATGGAGCGGCCGAATCTGTTCGATCAGCTGAGTCGGAGTCGGGATAGCGGCACCTCATCGCCGCAGCCGAGCACGATGTCGTCGTCGGCCATGGGTATAGGTAAAAAGGCACAGCCACAGATACTGTTGAATGTGGAATCGATTGAGACAACCGAAATAATTACCACCAAAACAATAGAAACCAAACCGCATAATCTGCTGGGCGCTGTCAGTACGACAACGATGCCTCCCGCCACCGCCGCCGCCACTCCTGCGCAGGAGGAGGAGGAAAGCGACTCAAATGACTCGGTCTTCTCCAGCAGCAGCAGCATTGCCAGCGCCGGGGATGCACTGTGCTGCTCCAACCTGGAGCTGCGAGATGTTTATCTCGGCGGCAGCTGTGTGCTGCGCACCAAATGGCGACAACAGCTCGCCGCGCCCTATTTGCAGGCGAAGGGCGTCAGCTTTCACAATCCCGCCATGCACGAGAGCATTAATCAACAGATGCCGCCGCAGGAGCAGAAGGATTCATCCCGGCCACAGGAGCAGCAACAACAGCAGCAGCAGCAGCAGCAGCAGTGCTCATTTGTGCGGACACGTCGAAAGTGTCGCGGTTCTCAGTTCCAGCTGGAGGAGCAGGAGGAGCTCACCGTTGCCGAGGAGTCGCTCAGCTGGTCACTGCCCAAAATGGTCGCACGTCAGACCCTCTACAATCCGGCTCTGCTCGAATCCAGTCGCGTCCTCCTCTTCGTCATCACCAATGAGACGCGTTCGCTGGCCCCAATGACCCTGGCCGCCCACTGCATCGGACTCATGTACAACGTGGTGCTGGCCGTGCAAATGCTGCCCGATGATTGTGTGCTTGGTGGTGAAAAGGTAGGTTTATCTAAAACCAGCATAAATATTTAAAATATGGTTATCTGGTATGGATAAATAAAAACATATGTCGTGCTATCAGCTTATATAGTTGAGAATGGGGGGTTGAGATTTTCCTAAAATGGAGCCTAAATTCTAAATTTGTTGTCGAAAACTACAAATTTAAATTAATTCTGCACTCTTTCCGTAATTTATAAAGTATGAAGAATTATTAGAATTTTTCTTTTTAGTAATTTTCTTGAAATCCTACAAAACTTAATATCCTTCGAAAACTTTAAAATGTAAATTATTGAGCTGATTCAAATTAAAGCTCTTCTTTTTTTCGTATTCATAAAATGAAAAATTGTTGTTTGCTTATTTTATTTTTATTACTATTTTGGTTTTATAAATAGAATATAGAATATTAAATTAAGGTGTGATTTTCTTAAAAATACTGCCCAACTTCCTAATTAATAAACTACATTTTTGGGTCGAATATTATACATTTCAATTATGGAGCTGATACAAATTATTCCTGATACAAATTATAAAATAAAATCTTATATATATAATATATAAAAATAATAAATTTAATGATGAGGTGATTGGAATTAATTCTGGATTTTTCATCGTATACAACAAATTATTAGTTTTTTTATTAAACGATATTATATTCATATTAAATAACGATATTATTTTATGATTATTTAAATTATTAATTTACTTTATTTTTTGCTTATTGATTTAGCTTTATAAATACTCTATCAAGCTTTTTACAATTATTATTAATCAATTATTTATTTTAAATCATTTCAGCTGACCGTTGCGGCCATCAAGGACTACAATCGTGGCCGGTCGTATCTCATTGATTTGGCGAAGCGACAGGGTGTGCCCGTGTTTAATGACATCCAGGGGGCGCTCGAGTGCACTGTGGCCAAGGTGCAGGCGTATAATAATCGCGAGCGTTCTTAGAATATTCGTACCTGTTTCAGTTCCAGCACGTGACAATTTTAAGCTACATATTTAACAATCTAGTAAAATTTATGTTCGTTTTTAAAATTCTAACCATAACTATAACTATAACACTATACTATTTAATTCAAATTCGATGCTATGCAAAACTACTAAACTCTTTTTCTATGTGTAAAATCATGTTTATATATAAATTTATATACATAAAATACTGTAAAAAAATGTCGTCGCCCAGAAAGCGCATTTCAAACACAAACAACAAAAAGCATTCTGCTTTTTATGATAATTAATTATTTATTTAACATACCATAACTGTAAATGTCCATGTGCTAAATGAACAACTGTAAATATACAAAAAAAACGATAAATTTAAGAAAATAATGCAAAAATATATTTCATATCTAGGCAGCATTATACACAATATACACATACGTACATACTTAAACTACATACATATATACATTTAGTGGTGCCACTGTACCCAGCGAGCAGGCAAAAACATCTCAATAAACAACTTTTTCTAACAAGCCCATATCTTTTAGCTCGAAATAAAGTTTATTTTGCAGAATATACTTCAAATCAGCTGATAAAATTCGATCAGCTGCAACTGAGAGAGCAATATGTATTTTTCTCTGTTAACTAACAGCTGCTTAACATAGACTCATTACAGTCACATTATTGTGAATTACAGTTTTGCATACAAAAATCGCGTGCAAATATCGCTTGCACAAATATCGATATACTTCGTTCTAATTGCAGGCATTTTTATCGAACAGCTGTCAGATTTCACTCGCGATCAGCCGCTCACACTGAGACGTACGTAGTGTGTGACGTGACAAGTGACATGGTCCCACAAATATGGGGAGGGAAAGAGCGTAATACTTTTACGCTCTCCACAAATATTGTGAAATTTCTTTGACTAGACTAGATTTGATGAGCAGTTTAAAATGCCATTTCTCTCCCAATTTTTGAATTGCTTGCTGTTGCTGCATTCTTAGCATTCCCCTCGTCGTTCTCTGACCGAGTCGCGTTGGCGCTTTGATTTTAGTCGTCGCCCATCGCTCGCAATCGTCTGTGGTACGTATTCTGTGTGTGTGGTTTCCCCCCGTCCGTCTCTGTGCTTGTGTATGTGTGCGTGTGTGTGTGTGCTTGTGTGTTTTGGGTTCAATCAACTTAATCAAGCAAACAACAGATCTGCGCTCATAAAAGTAATGCAGTGCGAAAAATAAACAAATAGATAATCCAAAAGTTGGTTTAGCGATAAAAAAAATGTCTTAAAATGTTTGATTTGTTGCAAAAAATACAAATACGTAACATCGACAGCGGCGCTGCTGCTACATCTGTGTTTGTGACCAGCACACAGTAGAAAGAGGCAGCGAGCATGCTGAGAGTGATAACTGCACGACGCCGCCGCTCTCTCTTTCACTGTGTTTCTCTCTCGCGTGTACTTGTTGCTGTGTAAGCTCTAAAGACAACAGAAGCCGTAGTTGAGTTCAAGTGACGACGTCGCGTTCTCTCTCTCTCTCTCGCTGAGAACGTAAAGCGGGTACTAAAACAATAACAAAGCAAATATGCCGTTTGATTGATATAAATGAGAATATGCAGCAACAGTCGCAAGTGGAAAAAATCACTTTAATGTGCAAGTGTTCGCCGTTACGACTTTAATTGGTGCGCAGCAACAAAAAATACAAGCACACACACACACATGCATATATATACACATATATGTATAAAGCAAAAGTAATTCGCTTTACAGAAGTGCAAAAAGAAAAAACAAAACTAAAATATTAATAACAAAATAAATTATAAATGTGACAGGTGTTAACTACAACTTGAGTGCAACAGAAACAAAAAATAAAAACAAGAAAACAAAAAACATCGAAGCATGTGAATCAGTTTAGGAATATAAGAAAACCAAACAAGTGTGAGATTTTCCGCTCTTCTTCGCTTTCATTCATGCGGTCAACAAGAGTCAACAGCCATAACAACAGTAAAAGCCCGCCACATAAAAAGCAACAGCAAAAGCAACAGCAAAAGCAAAAACAAAAGTAATTGCGGCAAAGACAGCAATTTCCAATTCAGAGCTTTTAAGTAAGTTTCCATATAATACAGACATCTGTGTATGTATGTATGTGTGTGTGTGTATGCAGCTGCACTTACTCGCACACATATACAAATATATATATATACATAACTCTCGGCGCATGCTTTTTGCATATTTGCCTAACATTTTAGTTGTTCAAGTTTTTGTTTTGGCTTTACTTAGTCTATTGACTCGTGTGTCGCAAGCAAATAGATCGATTAACAGGGAAGATCTTTCTAGAATATGTAAATAGATGGAAGTTTTAGTTAAAATGTTAACCACATGTTAATATAATTTACCTTTACATTGGTGTAATTAAATTGTATATGCATATATAAGTAAGCACACCCTGTTATCGAATGTAGAATTATCTTATAGTGCAAAAATAATTTAGAAAATTATCAATACATCTTAAATATTTTAAATAAAGTAATGTTGATGTTGATTTTTTGAGAAAATTATGGATCATAATAGACGCATCACTGTTTGTCGATTTCGGCATTTCCATCAGTCGAGCTGTCCTGACTAGAGCATTCTTGATAAAGAATAATATTGTTTAAAATGGGTTTCATATTTCAATAATATTTTGAATACTGAAAAGATAAAGATGGAAGATAAACATATTTTTAATTGTATTATAACATATTTAGTTCGATACATTTACTTTTTCAATTACTATCGAATTCGAAATATTTCCTAGTCATTTACAATTGACACCTATCTGCTCAAGAAATTTCAAGATTTTTTTTTAAATATTAGATAAAGATAGAAAATAAATAGATTTTTTTTTGCACTATGGCATATTTTATTATTTAGGTATATACATTTACTTTTTCAATTACTATGGAATTCGAAATATATCCTAGACGCTTTCAATTGAAATCTATCTACCCAAGCAACTTCGAGTTTTACATCAAATTCTCCGTTCATATTCACAAATCACCGTTCAGTTCAACCCAGAGAATCATTCAAACATTTTTTAAATTTTCTTAGACTTATAATTGTGAAATAGTTTGTTCCTCACTCATCAAAAAAATATAGTTTTACATATTCATTCGTTGAAACGAAATTCAAAAATGTGTTCACGCGATCCGGCCACCAATCAGCTAATCGATTACAAGAACAACGATGCCGAGTCGAAGAAGGAATGCACCACTTCGGGTGGAATGCCAATTGGAGTTAAGGATGCCATACAAACGGTTGGACCTCGAGGACCTGCCCTACTTCAGGACTTTATATTCCTAGACGAAATCTCGCATTTCGATTCGGAGCGCATACCCGAGCGTGTTGTCTATGCCAAGGGAGCTGGGGCTTTTGGATACTTTGAGTGCACTCACGACATTACCAAGTTCTGTGCGGCTTCTGTGTTCGAGCGGATCAAGAAGCGAACGGCTGTTGCCATGCGCTTCTCGGTGGCCTGTGGCGAGAGTGGCTCGGCGGATACGGTGCGGGAACAGCGTGGCTTTGCCGTCAAATTCTATACGGAGGAGGGCATCTGGGATTTGGTGGGCTGCAATATGCCCGTGTTCTATGTGCGTGATCCTTCACTATTTCCAAGTTTGGTACACGCCCAGAAGCGTAATCCACAAACCCATCTCCGGGATCCGGACATGTTCTGGGACTTTATGTCGCTACGGCCGGAAACGCTGCACGCACTGCTCATGTATTTCAGTGATCGCGGCACTCCGGATGGTCATCGGCATATGCATGGCTATGGCGGGCACACATATCGCATGGTGAATCCCAGCGGGGAGACATTCTATGCCAAGTTTCACATGAAAACGGATCAGGGTATCAAGAATTTGGATGCACGCCGCTGCACTGAGTTGGCCGCCCATGATCCCGATTATGCTATACGTGATCTATACAATTCCATCAAGAAGGGCAACTATCCAAGCTGGAGTGTCTTTATCCAGATCATGCTCAACGAGGAGGCCAAAAAGTGCAAATTTAATCCGTTCGATATAACCAAAGTGTGGCCACAAAAAGATTATCCCCTCTTACCGGTTGGCAAACTTGTCCTAGATCGCAATCCCACCAATTACTTTACGGAAATCGAGCAATTGGCCTTTAGCCCTGCCCACATGGTACCGGGCATTGAGCCATCTCCAGATAAAATGCTCCAAGGTCGCCTTTTCGCCTATGGCGACTCGCAGCGCTATCGCCTCGGCACCAACTACATGCAAATCCCGGTGAATTGTCCGTATCGTGTGAATGTGAGGAATTTTCAACGCGATGGTGCCATGACGGTCAATGATAATCAGAGCGGTTCACCCAATTATTTTCCCAACTCATTTTGTGGTCCCAAGGAGAGCTCACGGGCTCTTGCCCTGCAGACCTGTTGTCCCATTGCTGGCGATGTTTATCGCTATATGAGTGGCGATACGGAGGATAATTTCAGTCAGGTCACCAACTTTTGGACCTATACCCTGGACAATTGTGGGCGCAAGCGAGTCGTCCGCAATATATCGGAGCATCTGACAAATGCCAGTAAATGCCTGCAGGAGCGTGCCGTAAAGCTCTTCACCATGGTCCATGCCGACTTTGGGCGACTCATGACGGAAGCCTTGAATACCGCTGAAATATCCAAATTTTAATTGCTATCATTGTCAAATCGTGTGTTTTTGTTTTCAATTTGATTTTGTCTATTAAGATTAACGATGATTATATGCATTTTAAATTTGTGAAGTAGAAAACACAAAAAAAAACAAGAACAAAGCAAACTACCATTGAATGATCATCGAGGTGCCTTTTATATCTGCTGGTTGTAGCTCTAAAAATACGTGAGTGGCTTGCTCCATTTTCGTTGATGAAGTGGGCGTGGCTATGAAATTGTTTTAGGTTATTAATATTCAACCATCCAAGTTTGGTTACTTTAATTCTAATATTGCGCGAGATAAAAGCTTATTTTTAATACTTTTTTTTGTGTGTTTTGCGGGGAGTTCCCACCAATAAACTTAAAATTTATTTTTTATAGATTATTGTTTGGGTGGGAGTTGCCCCGAAATACTAATGAAGGACGTCACCAGCTTTTTATGTTCTAGTTTTGATAAGCCTTGTTTTATCGATTATATTTATATTTCTATTTATCGATTTCTTCAATTATGTGGGCGTGATCTTCAATATTTTATCGACCTTTAAATGGGATTACTGGTCATTTTCTGTACAGTTATATAATTAATGTAATTTCTTTCGACTTATGCGATTTCTTTAATATATAAAAAAAATACTGCCTTTGAAAAAATAAAGCCAAATAAAAATTTGTACAATTGAATTTAGAGGGTTAAGTTTTTTTAACTAGATCTGATATTTGGGACTAGGAATGTATCTACCATTTGGGTTTTGAATTCTTATGGCTAAGAAATAATAAACGGCTGATAACAATCATGGCCGGCCCCCCTATCACTAGCCGGGAAGTTTTGTTGTTCTCTCTACGAGTTGCCGCTTATGAAGATATAATGAAAGCTTTTCTGTCATAGTCACATTTCCGGCGTTTATCTAGACGGGGCCGTCAATAAAGCTTCAAAGATTACGAATTTATATATTTTATATATATATATTATATATATATATATATATATATATATATATATACATATACTTCTGACTAGTAACGCCAAAACAAATAATATATATTTCAGTACGGAGTGCGTCATAGAATAACCTGACTAATGAGTAACTGAAATGAACAAGTAGAAGTGCAGATAACATAACATATTGTTCACATTGTACCAAAATCATAAATTATTAAGTGTCTGATGTTGTCTTTGTGTGTGTGTGTGTGTGTGTGTGTGGGGTGGGGGCGGGGGTTTAGGAGATGTCGTTGACATTTAACCAGAACTAATATGAAGCAGCGACTCGTATTTCTATTCACATTGTCTTACGGCTGATAGTTGGGCAGAGATCGGAAACCCATTATAGTTTTAATCAAAATAAAATTATTGAAAGCTTCGTACTTCGATTAGTATTACAGCTATCGTGTTGAATTACCTCAACTAAATTGACCACTTATCGTAATCGTTCATTTACAGTTGTTGGGCATGACTCGCACATGTTCGTAAATAGTATGTGATAAGCACTCCTGCACTCCTTTATTATGAAGCACCCACAAGATCTGACAATTGACGAGGAACAGCAGCTAATGGAGATCAAAAAAGTGGAGCAGGAGTTAAATGAGCCAGGTAAGTGAGACATATAATAAAAATTGAACGGTTAATTATATTATGCATACTGTCGAAATAAGACATAATTTTGAGTCATTTCAATCATTTTTAATTAGGACGATAATTATTGCAGGATCTTGAATTGCATTAATAGTTTCTGTATTTTACTGAAATTTTTAAATTCAATGAGTGGTACTCAAATTACATACTTGTCTGTAGCAGAAAAGCACAGCTCCCGTCCCTAAAAATCAGAAAAAACTGAGAACTAATTAATTAATTAAATGATCAGATTTTCAAGACTTTTTGATCGTGGTTTGGCCTCCAGATCCATCCTACATTCAAAATTAAAAACGTGATTTTAGATCGTAATCCATGCAAATATAATACTCTACAAAACTGGAAACACCCAAGTTATGATCCAAAATGTGTTCCCATATTGATTGTTCGGGTTTCTCATAGTCGAGCTCACTTGAGAACAGCATTCTTACTTGATTTTCATTTTTTTTATTTGTTCATTCTAAGGTTAAGAGTAGTTAAGATTATTTCATGTGATTGCATTTCACAATCACAAATTCTATCATAATTAAATTTTATGTAGAGATTGTTAAAAACAATATTCAATTATTTTGCATCTACAACGAGCTAAATATTAATAATAACTTTTGTCCAGAAGAAGTACTTTAAGTATCTTATGTACATAATTATAAATATGTTCTTAATCCTTTTCATATTTTCATAGAGAATTAGTCATATGCAACAAAATGTCTCATTAAAAAGATCCATCAAATAAGTAAAACATTAAATATAATATTCTTAAGAATTCTTTAACACAATTTGAAGCATAATTTATGAGACACACTTTACGATAATTGTTGTGATAGAACTCAATTCAAAGTGAATTTGATTCCCACCGAAATGTTGAAGTCATTAACTCTATGGGTCGACAAAGTTCAGGCAAAGAATTTCACATAATCACTTCCATGCACGTGGCACGTGACGGGCAAATACGTTTTATTTTAAAGGTGCTCGAATTGCAATTTTGTGCTGCTCAAATAGTTTATAAGTATGCTTGGGCGTTGTGTTATAAATAGTAGCGAGTTAGCCTTGATAAACCAGCTTGCGAATGAACGCTCGATAGGCCAAACGGGGAACAATAATTGTAAATGTTTATAATTTGCTTATTGATTAGCCAGAACATGTTGTTGGCGAGCAGATTAAAAATTGATTAGTCGTGATATAAGCAACTATTTTCGAATGTAAAAAATACGTTAAGCGAAACGTTTTACAAAAACGCATATGAATAAAAACCAAGTAAAACTAAATAAACAGCAAAAAAACACAAAAAAACAAAAAGCGCACAAAATAAAACGAAATAAAACGTAAGCGTAATGTTTAACTTAACCCCAAAGGGTTAAATATGCATACACAAGTGACTTAAGTACACACAAGTGACAAGAAAAAATATAAAGTAAAACCAAGCACAGCTTGAGCTCAAGCCCCAGACGTAGCCCAGCATTTAATTGTTGAATATTTATAACTGCCGCCTGACCAGACTCAGACGTCGACGGAACAGAGCCCCTGACTGGGCTGGTTCTCTAGTGTCTAGTGTCACCTTAGCTCACGCTGACATGACAAAAACCATTTTCAGCTGAAACGCACTCGGACTCGCACTTAATTTGATTTTTAAGCTCTGCTCCAACAATTTAATGAACAAGGTATTATGCAAAAAAGAAAAAAAAAACGAAAAAAAAACCGTCCCATTCCCAGTTGTTGAGGCAATTGACTGACCCATGCTTAATATATTTTGCACACGTGCATATATATAAATATATACTATACCTTTCTATATACAGACATATTTAGATGATATGTCTTGGTTTAACAATAGTATATTCTAGCTCTGTTTACAAAATGGTTGGTTTTCATTATTTTTATTGGACTGCTTAAATTTATAATTAAATTATTAGCGTATATCTAGATAGTATTTCCTAGCAGCTTGAATACTAAGAAACCTTCGAGATATCAACTTCCAGAGTCATACATACTTTTTTCTGATTTCCGGCTTGGACATTCATTAATTTTCAAAAAGATAATTGAAACGCGATTGCGGCAATTTCATAAAAATATTCATACACACTTGGGGAGTGAGGTCTTGCAACAATTTCCGATATGATTAAGTGCCTCACAATCATATATGTAGGATGTTTATAACAGATGTAAGATTTCAAAATATTTATTATTATTGGGGTATATGCACTGCGACCGATTGTGCCCCCTTCTGACCCTATACCTCTTCCATCAGCCCCAGTTCCTGCACGAATGCAATAATCTTTGCTGGGTTGAGGGTTTCTATGTCTTTGGAGCTCAACGAATGCAACGAGGGCGACACAATCTGTTAGGATGTGCTTTTAGGATTCTTCCTCTATTTCACAAAACCGGCACTATAAATACCAAGTTTAGATAGGTGATTTCTTAGTCTACAACCGATAACTATCCTAAGTCTATACTTCTGCTAGCATCGCTTATGATTATAGCCAGCCAAAAGATATATCGATAAATTTAAATCTGTTAGAGTGTTAGAATCTGGATAATCAAATTAATTAAAGATATCAAGCAATTAGTATTTATTCATGTAGCGCATAGTTATAAACTAGCAACCAAAATCAACTCAAAAGCTAACTCAATGCAACATTCATATACAAGCTATTTTATTCCGAAAGATTCAGTAATTTTTCCTATTTTTTATATGTATGTTCCGAAATATTTTATAAGTTGGAATCAATAATAATAATGCGTTTTTCTTTTAAGCATAAAGTATAGCAAAATATTTAACATAAACAACAAAAAGTATAAATATCAATTCAAGAAGTAAATTTCTACAATTATGTCAACAATTTTAATATCGCTCCGGAGAAATTATATTGACTTTGAAACATATCTCTTCACCGCTTTTAACGTTCTATTATTTATTTTTAAATGATTAGCAGTAGCTGATAGTTTTTAATGATGAGTCAAAGACGTTTCCAACTTTAAATGGTTTCCATCACTTATTTTCTAATCTGGCTATTTAAGGTTACTTTTCTGCCATTTTAACCATAGTTCCTTTCACAGAATGTCTTCCTTACTAAATGCACACAACTAAATTTATAAATGTACTTTAAAGATACAGATGCTATTTTTTACATATACAGATGAACAGAAAGCACTTAACAATGTGGACACATTTTATTTAAAATTGTCACCGCCTAATGAAGTGTAAATAGTGAATTGCAATCAAACTTCATGAACAAAATCATCATTATTCATCATTATTATTAGCAGTCGGCAATCATGAACAACAATTACAATGATTATGTTGTTCATGACGCTGATGACGAACAACACATGCAAATCACATGGCTGACTATCCATGGATATTACTTACACTCACACTCGCAACTCACACTCACTACTTACTCACTACTCACACTCGCTACTCACACTCTCGCACTCATACACTCAGCAAGTGCAAAAATAAACGCAGCTCCATTGCTTTGTATGGTTAATATAAAAATGTATGCAAATAAAATAATAATTTTCGCACAAAATACACTTAACGAACTATTGAAAATGTTAAGGGAGGCGTGCAAAGCTGGTGGGCAGGTTAACGGAATGGGAGGGAAGCAAAGGGGAGGTGTGCCTGAGAAGTGTCTTTGAGTTGGGTAATTTTCATATTTCGCTGGAAATGGACTCGCACTCGGCTGTGCACATGTGCGACAGGCAAAACACATCACACAGCAATATTATGAACATGACATGCATTTTATTATACCCTCTTAAATGAGTAAAAAATGTGGTGTGCCAAAGTTATGATATACTATGCTACAAACGGCCGAAGGCAGTTCGATAAGGAGAATTTTGGGCTGGCTCTGATTTGTGGCTAGCACTAACATCTATTATCATGCTGGAATTAAATTGATTGTAAATGTTTCTCTAAATTGTAATTACGTTAAGAAAAAAATACCTGAATTTTAGAAATTCCTTCGTAGTTTTTGGCGCAAAGATCTAATTTCCAGGCTTCTGTTTTTTTATGTGCGTACATTTTATAATCTTTTTTGTTACTTATAGTATTAGTAAACATTAGTATTTTAAGAAACTTGTAGCAGCTATACTCTAAAATAGCAGTCGAAAGAAAATGTTCCTTACTATTTATGAATGGATTTTTTCTAAGAATTGGGGTTTGCATTCTATTTTTTTTAACGCATTTCTTAATGCTATAACATATTTCTAAAAAATAAGTGAAAACACCATATTTTTGGGATTTTTGATTTAGGACCTTTCTTATTTTAAGAAAAACGTTATATTATGTTTAGAAATTGTTTCTTCATCCCATCTGTGAGCTGTTCATCCTAACTACAGAATATGTCTTAGTCGTGCATTCTTACTTCATAACAATTTTGATGTGTTTCTTTTTACTTTTGTTGTTTTCATTACACACACACACACACACACCACATATCCATGCAGGAAATGCTGTTTGTATCTTTTGGATACCTCGGGGCGACAATCCTCTAGCGTATGATTCATTTGGCGCTGGGTGTTCGATTTCAAACCAAAACAAATGCGTCATATTCTGTGCACATTAACTTGGTTCATGCAAATGATAAACGAGGGTATATGTTTTCATATTTATGGGCTCATATTTTGTAATTGCAATTAATGTAATCTCTGCTCCATATTACAATTACACATGCATTCGCCCCGATTGCGACGCGTCTGTCGGGCAAGAATTTGTGACAACTTTAATTTCGTCATTATTTACTCATATTTACACATTTAATATTATTAAGAACTAAAAATGAGTGTCAGATGAAAATACTTTACGCTTTAGATATGTTAAAATAGGGATTTGAAGAATTATTAATGATATAATTTATTTATGAATTATTTTTATTTACTATGATAAAAATATTTGAACCGCAACCTTATTCTTGCCAAGGGTATTGTTATTGAAGAATTCATATCTCTTAACTCATAAAGTATACATATTCTTGATCAGCATTCCAATAACAGTCAATATAGCTATGTCCATACGAAATAGGCTCGTAGCTCTAATGATATATTGACCGGATCAAAGGGGAATCGTTTAAAAGCCAGTTCTTATCCGAAACATTCTTTTAATTACCAAGTTATGTAGACCAACTTCTATATAGTTCCATACCTAATTATTTATATCAGAAGTGGGACATATAAATCGATCCGTGCAAAGTAGTCGGCAAAGAGATATCTTGAGAAGAAAAAGAGGCTGACTAATTCAATTCATCAATTTGCATTACTATAATTTATTTATTTGTAAATATTTTAGAATAAATATAAATACGAAAATATATATTTTCGGTTTGCAATTGAAGTATTCTCGTGATAATATATCAGCGAAGTTCAAGTGAATGATAAGCGCAAAACTTAATTGGCAGTTTCACTAAACGATGCGACGTCAGAAGTTCCGACAACCTCTTCCCTTGCCGTGACGTAGCAATATGCCGGGTATTTAAAATAAAATCAAAGTACAATGGAAGACAATCAAATGCCGCCGGTTGGTCTCGCCAGGGAAATTCCGCCGTATAGCCGCACTGGTTAAAGTACGACAGACGCCGACGCTGACGACGACGTTGACGTCACTTGGGCTCTGGGCTTCAATCTGGCCAGTCATGATTATATTGCATGATTGATGCGGCATCGGTGTTGAATGACAAGTTCCTAACTCCTTTTATTGAAATTTTACGTTTCTAGATCTTCGATTTATCTAAAACTAGGACATGCATTGCTATATCCTATTTGCTTTTGATACATGAGTTACGTGCTTGGATCTAAGATATTTCCTACAGTACATTTTCAAAAATAGATAGTAAGCAAAATACCGCGTAAGTTATAAGTTGCTAGAAGCAGTCACATCTATCCCAGACCATAGCTCTACTGCTGACTATCATTTAGAATTTCTTTTAACTGTTTACCCTTAAGCAATTTAACGGTTTGTGGTGCGGTAGAGGCCGTGGAACTAGGGAACTAGGAAATTGGTGATAACAAATAAATAAAACCACATATCTTCCACAATTTAAAAGATATACACTTAACTTGGTTACTGCCAATGCTCCTTCACAAATAGACCTCCAGGCACCATAAAATTCATATCTTCCATTTATAGAGTCACCAAATGTAGATATATGTAAATATCCCGCAATCTTAGAGCTAAAGATACATAGGTTGAAAAATAGATTACTTGTAACATCCTCCAAATATTGGTAAGAAAACGTCTTGGCCACTCTCAGTCTGTCCCCCAAAAACCACAAAAGCCTATATCTCTTGTAATTTTAGATCTAGAAACACTAAATTAAGAATGATGAATAATGAATAATGACTATTCATTATTCACCCACTGATGCACTAACCCCACAACTACTTGGGTTACTCTGGTATCAGAGTATTCAGCAGTCGGTGCCGTCCGACTGCTATGTTCTCACATTTTAGTGCCAGAGCTACCGGACGGACGGCAGATTACTGGCAACCTATTTCCACACTCGTGCCTCGCCTGAGCCACTGCTGCCCCTCCCACCACGGTTATATCTGACAGCAACATTCTCACTTAAGTTAATATAACAACGTTATACAACAGATCTTGACCTTATCATCGTATTTTTCAAATTTAAATCTCTGCTCTTAAGTTTAATAAGGTTAATCGAAGCACACATTTGTGGAACATAAAAACAAAGAGGCGTGTTGAGAACCAAAAGTAAATTAATTAATTTTCTCGCCTCTACGATCTTTATAAGAGCACTTTTTTCTTGACGATGAAAGTATTTTTCATCTATTTTTTCTTTCACAAAACATCTTAAACGTTTCGAGTTGGGGGCGGAGGATTGCCGATAATCACCATCAGAATATATCAATTTTGTTAACCGTGTGGATCTCAATTTTTCCGTCTGAAAATCAAACATTTCGCGAGTTTTTCATTATTGTTTTTCGATCTGAAAACAGGCTTTTAGATTTTAAAATCTACGCTTGCGTTGATAGGAATTGCGTAGCGTACCTGGGTACCTTTTAGTCGAGCTCTCTCTCTTTTTAGACTAAAGCACATTTACTTGTTTTTATATACATATATGTATATATGTATTTATGGCTCATGACTGATAACCGAGCGCCTTTGACAGCTCTGCTTGGCTGACTGCCATATCAACAGACAGAGCGACCTATTATATTCATATGTATATATATATATATATATATTTTTGTATACTTGTCGTAACTGCTGTTGTCGCTGGTTACTGCTGAGCTCCGGGATTCAGACACTGATAAGATGGACGCTCGACGCTCTGTTGTTGTCGTTGTTGTCCCCGAGCAGTTCTGTGTCTGTTTGCCAATCTTGAAATAAGCAGATTAACCTATATGAGGATTATGAATGTGCCTCCACAAAAATAACAACTAGAAAATGCAGCCCTGCTCAAAGATTACAGCCCCTAGAAAAAAATAAAATAAAAATGTAAACATAATCTTAAATATGTAGCATTATATTATATTTATATTATTTTGTATTATGTTGTAATACTTGGGCGTTAAGTTATCTAACCTGACCCAGAGTGTCAGTGCTTGAGTCCTAAACTAATGTATGGATATTGTAAAGCCAAATACGAGTTC
Organism: Drosophila planitibia; assembly: GCA_035043785.1. NCBI lineage: Eukaryota > Metazoa > Arthropoda > Insecta > Diptera > Drosophilidae > Drosophila > Drosophila planitibia. Next base: position 467,931 of record JAWNMS010000110.1, on the reverse strand, counting down.
TATTTACAAGTTATTTGTAATAATATGTATTTGAAACTACATATATCTTGTGATATATTCAAATAATAAACATAAGATTTTGGTTAGCATTGTTATAACAGGTGTTATAGGTGGCCTATTAGGTAAAGTACTCAATTACCCTTTCAAAAAATATTGTTGAATATTGTTTTCTAAATAGCCTCAAACTCCATGCGTTACGCTTTGTCAATGTTTGTTAATTATATTTAATTGATATTTGATTATGATTATATTTTAATAAATATTAAAATTACATTGAAACTTTTATCACGAAGGTCTTGGTAAATTGGAAACATATTATTTTGTAATTTACCTGATTTGGTTTGATATTTGTGTGTCAAAATTAAACCAACATCAGTTTGCAGAGAATGAAGATTATTTAACTCTTTGGGGACTTCATTATGAAATTGCACAAAATTTTTAGACAATATAAAGATTAGTTATTTATAAATCTATTTCCTCGTAGTGTGGGCCAAAAAATGAAGAAACAAAAGTTTTTTACAGTTAATATATAAGGCCAAAAGTTGCAGATTCTTTGACAAATCGATTTACAAAAAATATATAAAAAATAGAACAAATCTGGAGGCTGAATGACGTTAATTTTGTAAAATTGATATAACAAGTTTTCTGTTAATGTTTTCTGTTCTGCTACGAAAATGTGAATAAAATATCAACACGTGTTTAATATAGCCAACTAATGTAAGAAACGAGATAATAATAAATATACAATTTGTAGATAATGAATGTTGTGCAAATGAAAATTTCTATCTAATTGTAAAGCTCTATCATTAAGTTATGACTTTTGTTACTTAAATGCGTTCAGGGTGTAAAAACGGATTAACGACTATAAAAGCATCCGGCCGTATAAACTGAAGACTGCAGCAAATATGACATACTTCAATTATGGATTAATGTACGTTGCGTTACAACAATATTGACTTAATTGGTACATCGTATAATATTGTAAAGTTTATTCATTATTAACTTCTCTTGCTGACTTTTGACTGTTGTCATTTAATAAATTACTTATGTAAAATATTTGTTTCTAGAGCTGAACTAAATCTATGAAAAATTAAAGTCTAGTGCACACCGCTCTCTTTGTCTCTGGAGAATTCGAGTTTTTGTCAAAACTCATTTAAGGACATGTTACAAAATTATAAAGTTATTTGCCAATTTTTCAAAATCCAAAATTTGATCTAAAATGTTTTTAAAGTTAAGAAAGAGAGAAATTTTGCTCTTAGAAGTTCAGTCCTAGCCCTATTTTTTGAGAGTTGGTTCTGTTCATATAAACAATGATAATGTATAACTCGCGAAAAAATGATAAAAAGCATTTTGCTTTTGTTTCGTGGAAGATTCTTCAAAGTGCGTAGGTAAATCTTAAGTACTGTTGCGATAATCGCTCTGCAAATCTAAGACACTCAGAAAAGAAAGAGTCTAATTTATTGTACAATTCTTTGGTTGTTACTTATGTATGTATGATACTCCATGCAGTATATATATATACAGATGTATGTATAACAGTTTTAAATTAGAATTATTGTACACTCAGAAAAAATAGCGGACTGAAATTTAAAAATCCCCCAAAAATTAAAATTGATTTTACAAATAATTTCTTAAAATAAGAAATAAATGTTCTCAAAAATAGTTCAGCTGGCATTAAAACTGCAATCCGAAAAAATATGGTGTTTTTTTCTATTTATCAGAAACATATTTCTTAATAATATAAATTATTTCTAAAAAAAAAATGGTAAAAATTTGTAAAAAATCTTTTTTATATTTCAGAAATATGTACTGAAATTTACCGGCTCGTCTCTTATATTAGAATTTATCTGTTATATGCATTAGGAGCCGAGTAGCTCAATGAGAAGTCAAAAATGCTGAGTTATTTTTTTTCAAATTAAGTAGTAAATTTATAAGCTTTATATGAGAAATCGTAAAATTCAAATGTTTAATAATATAATATAAGTAGGAAAATAATATAATATTTATATGTGATTTTTATCACCAACCTGGAAATGTTTCTTAATTTAAGAAAAGTCGACACTGAAATTAAGATATGCAAACCCTGGTTTTCAGAAAGCTAAAAGTATAAATTTTAGTAATTTACATGCTGAATAATAAGGTGAGGAACCCATAGCGAATTTCTAACATTTAGCGTTGTTTTTTTGCTGAGTGTGTGTACAATAACTTTAGACGCATGTGGTTGTGCTCTACGATTGATAGCACGCCGCGTGTCGTCTATCTGCGCATGCCCCATTGAGAGCGTTTGGGAGGCACGAACGGTGGCCTGTTAACGTAGAACGAGGCGATCCGATCCGAGCCGAGTCGTAATCGGAGTGAATTGTTAACAATTTTACTAAGGCAAGTGCGCAGCCGCAATAATAACAACAACTACAACGATAATACCTAAAACAAAACAAAAACAACAACGACAAGCATAGTAATAATATTTAATAAACTTTATGTGTTTGCTGTGGTGCTCGCAAACACCCGAGCTTCGATCGGCACCGGCAACAAGAAAGCCGGCCGACGCTGACATCGATGCCAGCGTCGACTGCGATTGCGTTCTCGTTGTTGTTGTTGTTATTGTTGTTGTTGCTGTTGCTGTTGCTGTTGAGTCGCCGCCCGACGTTGACTTCTACATATATCTACAACAAATAATATTAAGACAGTTAGTACGTGCTGAGAACATTATTTGAGGTTTAGTCAGTGTTTCGCACTGTGCGGTTATAATACATAGAGCACCGAGAGACTCCCGGTGGGTCGCCCAAAGAGAAAGCGGACCGCATTGTGCCGGTTGAAGAAGAAAATAGTATATACGCTATATAAGATATTGCCAATAGCAATTTAAATTTAAAATCTATGGATTAGCATATTGGGCAAATGTGTGTACGCAAAGGACTGTGATAGCAAATAGACAAAATAAATAAACGAAAAACTCTTAATTCGTTTTGGATTATTTATTTATATGGTGCACTCATGAACGGTCACCCCTCCATCCCCGATGATCGATATCGCTTCTATATATATATATCGTTAAAAGCATTTGCCGCCGGATTTTGAGTGTTGTCTTTGCTATTTTTAATTTTAATTTGTGCAAATATTTAACTTTACTTAAGTGTATATATGTGTAAAATAAAAAATAAATAAAATTAAGAAAAAATATACGACAACAGCAATTTGTTAGAAAATAAATTTGCACATAGTGTGAAGGGCTTCTAAATATTTACTCATTGTTGCGTCTACAAACCAAACGAGGAACTGCCAGTTCTTGGAATACTTTTTTGAGGAAGCTGAAAATATATTCAACAATTAAATGTACTCTTCGATGTTACCGAGTTTGTTAAATATGAAAATCGAAAATTTAACACATTCGGGCTACGATGATGCATTTCTATTGGAGGAGAATCTATTACAAATGATGGGTGAGTTATGGTCTCCTGTAATATATATATATATATATATCGTATATTGCACGTAATTCTCCTTGGGTATTTGCACAATATGCAATCATGAAGCTGAGTCAACGATGTTTGTAGTTTATTATCAGTTGAATCATATAAACATATTTAAAATTCCTTGTGCAATTTTAAGTTTTTAATCAATTAACTTATCATTAGCTATGCCTATATCTTTATGTATGGCTCAGATTCGATATCAACACATGCGCCGAAGCCTTCAGGAAAATATTGCATACCTTATCAAAGTATGCAATAAAATAATGAAACCTTTAACTAGGCTTTAACCTACAGTATTATTTATTTGTGAACAAATTTCTTAGTATTTTGGCAGTCCACTCACATCATTTAATGGGGGTTTTTTTGGTGTCCAGTAAATTCAGCTCACTCCACTCTGGTGGATATCATTCTGTTAAGAAATTCAGTAAAGTTTGTTTTTGAGAATTATTTAGTTTTGTACCAAATTCCTTTAATAGTGCTGGCCACTAGATCAGTCGTTTTAAACCAGAGGATAGCTAGCAGCTGTAACTGTAATGTTGGGCAAACATTTATGCGAGACAGGACTTCCTGGTTCCTGATTGCCCAGTTAGTTGGGAATCTCGCTTATCACCCCTTTGTATATGCCTGAATGAAACATGACCACTTCATCACACATAATTCACTGCCTTGACTTTGATTCTATTCAGCTTTATTAGAATGCGATTCATATTTATCAGCCACAGCATAGACGACTGATCTCATGCTACCGCTCGTGAGTTGTGAATCTTTTGCTCTTTGATCCTCTGAAGATTGCCAGGAGGCATTCTTGATATAGCATGATGATTAATTTATTTCTGGGGCATGCATGACTTTTTGACAGAACATTATTGAGTCTCGCAGTATTTTTCACGTCCACTAGTAGACTTCTACACTCGGGAACAAATCGCCCTGAATTTAAGAAATTCGACTTACTGTTGGCGCTACATTTTCCTTATTATTCAGAAAGTAAAATTGGTTTTTAAAACCAGTATTAGCATTTCCTAATTTCAGGGAGAATTCTTAACTTAGAATTTTGTGTTACTTATATAATTATTGTACGTTAATATTTTTCGTTTATAAATTTATAGATTTGACTAGAATAACTTAAATACTTATGATTATTTTCTGAATATACCACTAAAGAAAAGCTCCTTGATCTTGACCTGCAAGTCATGTTCATTTGTTCATTGTGTTGATTTAGCCTTGTTCTGCTCTATTGAAGGAAGATTATGTTTCTATAGGTAATCTCTTGCTTTTTGTGTGGTCTGAGTCTTACTTCTGATAAGATACATTTTAATGGTGCGTAATTTACTAATTTATGTTGTATAAGACACAACACAACAAGCAAGTTAGAATGCTTTTGTCTGTGCGCTCGACTAGAAGATACTCTGGCACCCAACCAACTCGTAGGTCAAAGCCATGCCAAAGTATTGCCAATGAGATTGCTATATATTTAAAATCATGGCTTTTATTGCAATCCGTGTTCGATTTTGATTGAAATCAAGGAATCGGAGGAAGTTATCGATAAAATGTTACAAACTTGACATGTCTAGATGGTGAATCAAGAACATACATATATATATGAATATGTTCGAAACGTTTGCCCTTTAGCCATTTTTGATAGGTTTAGGGCATAAAGACACGGGATCCATGATAAAGCAGTTTTATTATTGTCATAAAAATATAATACATATATAATCCTATATCTATTGGCACATGTATTTTGATCAGATTAGCTATAAAAATACAGTCACGCCGTTTACATCGAGTAATATTAGTATTTTCGTGTTAATCGTTTCTTTTTTCTTTTTTTTTAGCATAAAAGCATTTTTATCAGATTTTGTTGTTGGCTTAGACCACACAGGGCTAAGCTTTATTGCAGTGCTTATCAAAGATTAGTGATTAGATATTGCTGACAGCAATCTCACAAAAAAGAAAGCAACAAGAAAATCTATTGTTTTACCTTGTTTTTGAATTCTTTTGAAGATAATATAGTGAATTTGATGTATTATTAAATCATTTTGACATTTTGTACAGTCGGAAAGGATTATTATTTATTTTATGCCGATCCCACCGTAAATATATGCACATCATTTATAATTTTTTAAAGCAGTCAAAATAATAATATATTCTACATATATATAACTACAGCTTATTGTTGATAAGATCGGTATTAAGTTTCAGTTGGTATTAAACTCGAATTACAAAATGATACTTGTGTAGAGTATTTAGAGTGTAGAGTATTTAACATTGAACGTATCGTTTATGGCTTAATTATTTTGTTTTCATTGGCATTTCACACACGAATGATTTTATTAGTAATAGCACCCATTATCAATATACGTATAAATATACACGTGTATATTATTGATTTATATCTGCCCAACTGCTATTTAAATTACACATGTTCTGTGTACCTATTCGTAGTTAATTTCTTTTAATTATTCAGCTTTTCAATAAAATAATAATTAGGTTGTCTTGATCCAACCGGAAATACTAGATAAAGCTATACACACAACTACACACACACACACATCAATAAAATGGCGCATTTGATATTTTAAATTGAGGGCACTTGAACTTAAGACATACTTGGCAGACTCGCGTAATTATTTGCGGACAGTAATGGTCAAAAAAGTGGTTGAAAAGCCAGCAAATTAGGAAGGCTCGATAACTAAAATGATAACAATTCAACTGATTCGGCAGGAATGCTATAGCTAAATTAGTAATCATACTCTATAACTGATCTTATTGATAAGCTACTATGGCAATGTGGGCTGAGTATGTGAAAAGGGAGTAGTGTCAAGTGATTTCGAAATTATTTCTGAAGTAATGGAACAAATATAGATGTAATTGTATCATATAGAAGGACAAACTTATATTCTTCTTAAATAAAACAAAGGAGAACCGACTGCAAAATACTGTGATTTCCGTGAAATACCAACTGAAAATAAGTGGAAGATATAAAGAAATATAAATTTATTTATATTAATGTTTAGCATGCTAAGAATTTGGTTTTAGAGCGACTTCATAAACGAGATTACTTAGTGAAGTCAAATTAAATTATGCTTGAAAGGTGTTGACCATAATATTCAGAGGTTGTTTTAAATATCTATTTGTATACATTTCTTATACTTTTGAATTGTGAAATAGTTGAAAAGGCTTGGCTTAATGGGCAAGCCTATTACTTATTACTTATTTTGAGCAACTGAGCGCATTGACTGAGTCAAGTTCTAAATGTCACCGTCATTGGCAGAGCAGTTCAAGGCAAAGACGGTATTTAATTGCACGTCGGCTATTCGAGTGGAACACGTTAGCTCCCAATTAAAAAGGCCAGACACTAAGACTATAACGAACATAGTTAATGGAAATTACACTTGACAAGATTTTTATCTGGTTTTACTTACGAGGCGCCACACCGATTCTAACATACAAAAACACATACATCTACAAAACTCTGATTACATATCGTTAGACAAGTTATTAACAATAACAACAATAACAAGAAATTAGATATGATTGGTACAGTGTATTGTGTTGATGTATTAACTTTTTTTTATTAACAACTTAATTGAGACGTTTTTAGTATTTTAATTACAGACAAAATGCGCTCAATTATTAGTCATAAAGATAATGATAATTGTAATAAAAAAAAATAATGCTAGGAATGCTATAGTCGTGAGAGCTCGACTAGGTACCCTGAACTCAGGTCTTTACCTAGCATAAGCGGACAACTTTAAAACATGCTTTTTTACCCATTTTCCATCGGCTCAGAGTATTTAATCAGGATGTACTTCAACAACATCGGCCAACTAAAACGTGACTCAATAAAAAACAAGATAGAAAAATTGCGAGAGATATAGGCTTCTGGGAATTTTGGAAGCGGGAGTGGGCGTGGCCATAGAAATATGCTACCGGTTCTTAAAGGCGGCTACCAGTAACATACCTACCTAATTTGACGGCTCTAACTCAAAAACTGCGGAAGACATAGCCATTCGAAAATTTTATTGACGTGGAGGCGGCGGAGGTGGGCGTGACATATGCCAATCTTTGAAGGACATTGCCAACAGCCTACCAACCAAATATAGTGGCTATCGCCTTAAAATATGGGCGATATGTGGCTTTATCGATTTGCGAATATCGATTTTATCGATTTTATAGCCCCCTGGTGGAAGTAGCACTTTTTTACACCATTTTTACACTTTGTCTGACACTGGCACAGACCAGTATGTGTTCCAAGTTTCAATACAGAGGGACAGGTAGGTAGACGGACATTGCAAAAAACCAATATACTATTGATGCTGGTATATTCATTTATAAACCACTCGCTAAATGATCTTATATTTGAGTGAGTGCATGGGAAATTCTAAATTAGAATTGCTAGTTCTATAAGTTGGTTTAACCATTTCACAAACACATGGTGCGATATTTTAATATTTGCATATTAGCCATATCTTTGATCGCCCGATATTTGCACTTAATCAGCAATATATAATTTTAAAACAAATAAAAAAACCATTCAAGCTTCAGGTTTTACTCCATCTATAAAAATAAATAACTTGACAGTAAATATAGTTGACACACGGGTGAAAATATCGCTGTAGGGTCTAAATTGATTCTACGTAATTAAAATTGCAATATACGTCAGTCTGGGTAAATATATATGCGGCAATACTCCGGAAAAGTTGGTGACTTAATTATTTATTTAATAGTCAATTTGCACTCGAATCTAATTGAAAAAAAAATATTGAAATAAAACCAAAAAGTAGATAAGTTAAGCATAATAAGAAAAATAAAATATTGAAAATTGTGAGTGAGAATTTGGTTATCAATCTTCTAATTCCAGTACAATTATATCCAGTCTTAGCAGGAGGCTAGTAATATATAAACTAAAATTCATTTATAGTCTCAAAATATTTAGCTTTGTAATTATTTACTTATATGATTAGGTTTTTTAATTTTACTATTATAATAATATTTTATCAAGAGTTACGTACAGTTATTAAAATAATTTCCAATGTATACCAATTTTTAATGGATATAACTATTTTATTGCTGCATAAGAAGGACTACTTGTTTCGAGAAAAATTCGTTGCTTCGCCAATTTTTTGTTTTTTAACTAACACATAATAAAAGAATATGTATATTTTGATTTCGATTGATTTTCTTATTTAAATAGCTAAGCGAATAGTTAATTAAAAGTTTTGATTACACCTGAGGACATCATCTTATAATTTAGAAGTAATGTGGCAATGTGGAAAAGCGAGAGCTGATTATGTGTCTTGGGCATTGTAATCTCTTAAATAACTATAAATAAAGGAGAGTCTGTCTGCTTAAACACGCTGATCTCGAGAATATATAGTAGGCAGGCTTAGTTTTTAATTGATATATACATAGATTTATACATCTATACATATTGATTTTCAAATCACATCGTTTCGAGCTCAAACTTATTTCCAATATATGAATATCGACATTTATTATACCCTTGAATGGAAAAATATTTATTTAGAAATAGATTATTTTTATGCATACAAAAGATGTAAATGTGCTGTGATGTTTTTGCTCAATATTTTAAAATTCATTACAGTAAATGCATTTTGTTTCACTGAATATAGCAACTTTACTTGATTACCTGCAAAACCAGGAAATTCCATATATTCAACATAATATAGCTTTGAATGTAAGTAGGGGCTTAAGGGTATTTGCTAATCGGGCAGACTTTACAGTCGCACCTTTTCATATTTGTTTCTAAATCGCACTGTTGACTCACTTTTTAAGTTTGCATTATCGTTGACGAAACGATTCATACATAGTCAATTCATAGTGCGTGCATATCAGGCCCTGAGCATTTCTGTGCCACAATATTTCAGGCTATTTGATTTGAAATCGAGTATTGTGCGTCGCACTCACTCTCGCTTTTGCTCTTAGTTATCAGTGGCGGCATTAGGCAAGTTTTAACGGCTGTTGTGGCGATAACAGTTTATAATTGTAGGCTGAGGGTTATGTGGGGGTTACGGTGTATAAAAGCAAGGCAGATTGCGGGCTATAAAAGAACATATTTTATTACTGCTGGTTTAATTGCTGTCTACAAAATAAAAGAATGCAAATGCTCAACAATAATTTTAGTTAATGTGGAAATAAAATTTTTTAGCACAAACCAATTGTAATTGTATTTAACCACATTGGTAAAAATAAACATATGATTTGTGTATATATATATGAAAACACAATATTTTGTGTCTATATTATGAATATGAAATATGTATGCATTTTTAAAAGACTCTAGAATTAATTAAAGGTTTTGCTCAGACACCGCATAAATAAATAAGCGTTAAGCCATTTATATTTGCACCTCAAAATATTCAAATGTATTTAAAAGTTCATAAATATTGAACATAAATTATAGTTTATTTATGGTTACTTTTGGTACACAAATAAATAGAATAAACAAAATCAAGGCCTGCAATTTCTAATTATCGACTTAATTTCCAAATAAACCAAAAACACTTTTTTCTTATCGACCAATAAAGTAAAAGAAGAAAAATGTTAATATACCCACCATAAAAGAACACAATACATTAAAAATAAAGCACATATAATCAACGCAATTATTGAGCTTTATAAATTCCACATTCTTAATGTCATCACGTACATTAATACATTATGTATAATACATACATACATACATATGTACATGAATTGTCTATATTTGTGGCGTATTTCGGGGGCTCGACTTGAACGCTTGAATAAGTAAATAATGTGAACGTAATAGAGATTTGTATATCTATAAATATGTCCGTTTCAGTTTCAGACAGACTGACAGACAAAAATAAAATTATAGTTCAACAACGGCAACGCTGAGCAAACAATAATGCCACAAATCACACTTTGCGCTTATCATTGACTCCAACGAATTTTGTATGCATTGGCTATAAATTATTTGCGAACAAAATACAAAGCAAGATATTTAATTCAAAATAGAACATGAAAATCCAATCGTCGAGTGGTGAATGCTTTTAATCTGAGACTACGAATCGATAAGCCCAACAGCAAGCTGAGAAGAAAACAGGCAACAAGTTCTCATTTTGCGAAACTAACGGTGATGAGGCATTTCAACAAAAAACAAACTGAAACCTAACGATGACGCTGCAGATATATACGCTCTCCACTGCTTTCCTAGCTAGAATTGACAGCAACGCATAAAGCGACGACAAACACACTAAGCAAATGAGTTTATGGCACAACCCATGTTATTTATAGCACCATGCGCTATAATATAACATTTATTTTCTCTTTCTTTTTATTTTGGATAAATAAAAATATGCAAGATAAAATGAGTTTTTTTTTTGTAATGCGCTTAACCCGTTGATGGTTAAAATGTTGTGCAGAATATATATTAATATAAATACAATGTTTATTTTTTGGATGTCAAAAGCCGTGTTTTAATTCTTTTGTATTTAAAAATAAAATCATTAGTTTTTAATAAAATATTATTTCTAATCCCATCAATGGAGTTGAATTGCGAATGTAAACCATTAGGGATAAGCACATTTAAATGTTCATTAATCAAGGGAGGAGTTCAGTGACAAATTAGAAAAAAACAAGGTGTTAATTGAAGGTGTCTGGCAATAGCTGTGAATTACTTGAATTATAAAAGTGGATGCTAATTAGTTATACAAGCATAGAACGGATCTGTAAAGAGTTGTGAGTCATTATGATTCTCTGAAGGCGAAAATACTTTAATTATTTTTTTATGCAAGGCACGTTTGTGTGCCCCTCCCTCCGAGCATGCACAATAAGTAATTATTTACTTTATATGATATTAATTTCTCATAATATGACTGTTATAAAATACCAACGGGCATATAAAATGCTGTTGTTTTTGATATCATTACTTTTTTATGCAGTGATCTTGCACGGACAAATTTGAATAGAATGTGTTTGTCAAGGTCATACAGAAAGGGCAGGAATAATAAAAGCTCAATTCCATGTATAATTTTCGGTTTTCAAAGTATCTTATTAATTTTTTTTGTAAGAGCTCAACTGAGTTGTAATAAACTAAAATGTTTTGCAAATGAAATGGAAATAGATTAATTTTTTGTTTGTAATAACAAAGTTTTGTTTTTTTTTAATTACTAATAAAAATGAGTTATTTGCTTCTTCTTTTTCTAGTTTTTATTAAAGCAGCTTTTCTTTGTTTCTTCTTCTGTCTGTCTGTGTCTATCTTTTGCCATTGCACATATATACACGCACACACAATTTAATGCCGGCTTTTTTATTTTTATTTATTTATTTGTTTATATGCTTGCCTTCTCGTTTGCTTTTGCTTACGTTTTCTTCAAAATTAATTTGTATACCTGTGTGTGTGAGTGTGAATGTAGTGTGAGCAAGTGTCTGTCCTCTCTTCACACGTACACATGTATGTATGTATATATGCATTTATGAGTGCTCCAAGTCTGGTTTTGAGAGAGCGCAGTTCAGCAACAGAAAAATATGCATGTACACATATGCAAACACACACACGCACACACACATAGTATATTAAAGCGTTGATTAACGAACATAGCGACGACACACATGAACAGACACGCAGAGCGAAAGCCGCGACAACGTACGATATATTTGTATATGTATATGTTTATGTGAATGTGTATGTGTGTGTATATGTATGTGGGGCAGAGCGACGCCAGAAGCATTAGCAGAAGCTTGCTGTATGCAGGGTTAGCCGCAGTCAGAGCGCGCGCTCAGTGTACAATTTGTTTGTCGTCGTCGTCGACGGTTCGTGTTTTTCATTAATCAGTAGCACTGAAATGGTGCGCAAGTCCGCTAGAGTTAAAATTCCTACTTGTCGTGCCGTCGGCAGCGTTCTTTTGCGTGCTGCTGCCAGCAAAGGCGCTGCTCGCGTTGCTGCTGCTTCTGTTGCATCTGCTGCTGCTGCTGCTGCTGCTGCTGTTGGTGAGAGTGTTAACGATGTTGAGCAGAAGAAGGAGGCAATGGTCAGGCGACGGCGACAACGGGACAGCATTGCAAGCAATTCACTCTCAAGTGATGATGGTGTGTGTTTATCTGTGTGTGTGTGTCTATGTGTGTGCATGTGTGTATGTGGGTGTTAGTGCATTTGCCTTGCCTTAATTGATGTCATATTAAAATGTAATAATTACCTTTTACATATTTATGAATTTTTATACATATATGAATACGCAAACTCAGTTAGATAAATACATGTACATATATACATATATATGTATTTACATATACATACACAAATATAATTGCTGCGCGCTTTCCAACTCAAATACAATTCGCATATTAATTGCATTTTAAAGCAACTGATTTTAAGTTGCTAAACATGTATTTTGTGGCAGTCTTTACAATTTATTAACTTTGATATTCGTTGCCTCAACGTAATCCACTGTATTTTAGATTAAACACAACACCCTGTTAAATACAAGCAAATTTCGAGGATAAAAGATCATCTTATAAAGTTATTCGATAATAGTCCCAAAGGTTTGCAGTTCAAATTGCTTTTATAGACCATACTTTATTTTAATTTAAATGATCAAATTTTTATTTAAATTAAACACAGCACAATGCTCTCTTTGATTATATCCGAAGACTATATATATTTATATATATTATATATTCTTGTAGACCGGAGTTATTTTTAGTTTTATTTTAGTTCGGAGTTTCTGTGGCACGACTGGCTGCGAACTGAATATTTCACATTTGTGTACACATCACATAAAGAATATATATACTTTATGGGATCGGAGTCGTCTCCTTTAATGCGTTAAAATTATGGTACCACCCTCCAAAAGGGTATCCAAGGTTTTTTCTTTCATTTTATAGCCTGTTTTTGTAGCTTTTTAAAAAACACTAGGACATCAACTGAATTAATTGATCTATTTATCTTATCATTCGCACAGAATCCGCTGAAAGTCCAATAATGCAGGCAGAGGCGTTGCCGGTGGGTCATCCTGCTGGCTCACCAATTGACCATGCCCTGAGCCCCAATGGCGTTGGCCTAGGCCTCAGCAACAGCAGCAACCAGAGCAGCGAGAACTTTACGATCTGCAATGGCAACAGCAATGCCAGCAACAACAATAACAACAACAACAGCAATATGTACTCACCAAACATCAACAATCTTGCCAGCGGTGGCAGTAACAACCAACAACAACAACAACAGCAGCAACAACAGCAGCAGCAGCAGCAGCAACAACAACAACAGCAGCAGCAGCAGCAACAACAACAATCGCCCACAGTTTGCAGCAATTTGTGGAGATCGGGCGACCGGCAACATTATGGTGCCTCCAGCTGTGATGGCTGCAAGGGATTTTTCAGGCGCAGCGTGCGCAAAAACCATCAATATACCTGCCGGTGAGTGTGATCAGACCAGAGAGAAATCACACAGATATAGCCAAAGATTTCCGACATCATATGTATAAGTAAATAAATGCGCAGATATCGTCAAGTTGGCAACGCCATCTTTAAATATGTTGCATTGTGCAAAAGTCAAAAATCTAAAATTCTCAACTAAAGTCAGCCGACACAAAAAATATAAAAAGTAAAAATGGAATTAAATTAAATTTAAAATAAAATTTAAAATTATATGTATTAATTAAAAAGTAAGAAATATTTATGAGGTTTTTAAGGGTATTTAAATGCAAAATGATTCAACATTTGTTGTATAAATTAGAGAAAACCCAGAAAAAACAAATCAGACAAAAAACATAATTAGTATGAATTAGTTTAAAAAATTTGGGTTTTCAATCCATAGCTGCTAGATCAAGTCTAGTGATGCAAATCAATAATATATGTATTTTTAATGGGTATAATTACAAGTGTAATTTAGATATTTAGATATTTTGGAAAACAAAAACGAATCTCTTAGTTTAGTTTAGTTTCGAACTCCACAGCTGACTGGACTGTAGATCAATCAAAATATATTGGAGTACATAAATAATAAAAATAAACTTGACCTAGAGCCAACTAAAATAAAAAAAGGACGTCACCAAACAATCAAAATTAATTGTCAATATTTTACCTGCTTCATGGGTTCGATATTTGTTCTTCAATAAGTGCAATTTGTGAGTTAGATATTTTGAAAAACGAAAACACATCACTTGCTCTAGTTCATTTAAGTTTCGAACTCGAAAAATGAATAAAACGATTACTTGTTGGAGCTAGCGAAAGAAATATTTAAATGAAAAAAGAGGCCCCCAAACAATAAGCAATAATTGTCAATATTTTACAGATTCTCGCGCAACTGTGTGGTTGACAAGGACAAACGGAATCAATGTCGCTACTGCCGGCTGCGCAAGTGCTTCAAGGCGGGCATGAAGAAGGAGGCGGTGCAGAATGAACGTGATCGCATCAGCTGCCGTCGCACCTCCAACGATGATCCCGATCCCGGCAATGGCCTGTCTGTGGTATCCCTCGTCAAGGCTGAGAATGAATCCAGACAGTCGAAAGCCGGGGCTGCCATGGAGCCCAACATACACGAGGATCTCTCCACAAAGCAGTTTGCCAGTATCAACGATGTGTGCGAGTCAATGAAACAGCAGTTGCTCACCCTAGTCGAATGGGCCAAACAAATACCAGCCTTCAATGATCTCCAGCTGGACGATCAGGTCGCCCTGCTGCGCGCCCATGCGGGTGAGCATCTGCTCCTTGGACTCTCACGTCGATCCATGCAACTGAAGGATGTGCTGCTGCTTAGCAACAATTGTGTCATCACCAGGCATTGTCCAGGTAAAATCAGTCAATTCAACCAGCATTTATTGTTCCATCGTTTTTCAATGCACACTTTTATTTACAACAGATCCACACGTCTCGCCCAATTTGGATATATCACGCATTGGAGCGCGCATCATTGATGAGTTGGTGGTCGTCATGAAGGATGTCGGCATTGATGAGACCGAATTTGCCTGCATCAAGGCGCTGGTCTTCTTTGATCCCAGTGAGTTAAATCGTTTTTTTGTGGATACGTAAAAAATTCGCCATAAATTTAAGAAATTCGCCATACTTTAGGCACCAAGGGTAACTCTCCTTATTATTCAAAAAGTATATTTCTAAAAATTAGGGTTTTTTTATTTTTCAATTGCATTGTACATTTTTCTAATATTTAGAATTGTAATTTTCAGGATGTTTTTTCAAGCAAGAAATGCATTTCTTAATAATAGATTGTAATTAATATTTCATTGTAATTTTTAAAAATTTTGCTTCTTATATTTAGAGTATATTTTTAAAAACAAGAAAAACTTGTATTTTACGCGTTAATTTTAAAATAGTCAGACAGATGAGATTTACATAATCTTTATCTTTAAACATACATCTTACTTCTCTGCAGATGCCAAGGGTCTCAATGAGCCGCATCGCATCAAATCTTTGCGCCATCAGATACTCAACAATCTGGAGGATTACATTTCGGATCGGCAGTATGAGTCACGTGGCCGATTTGGCGAGATTCTGCTCATTTTGCCGGTGCTGCAGTCAATCACCTGGCAGATGATCGAACAAATACAGTTTGCCAAAATCTTTGGCGTGGCGCACATCGATTCGCTGCTGCAGGAGATGCTCCTGGGTGGTAGGTGCACCCGCTTTATCCAATATAAACGGTTGATATAGTTTTTTATATTGCTTCCGGCAGGTGAACTCGCGGACAATTCACTGCCCTTGTCGCCACCAAATCAGTCCAACGATTATCAGAGTCCCACACATGCTATAAATCTGGACGGCAGCAGCCAGGCGAGCACCACTCTGGATACGCTGGCGACGGTGACCAGCGGCAGCCATGGCCTAGATCTGGATGTGCAGCATATACAGGCGCTCATCGAGGCCAACAATACGGAGGACACTTTCCGTGAGTATGCGGCCAACAATGCAGCATCGTCAGCCATGCCAACGTCCGCAGTTACGCCACCCCTGAGCACTGCTGCCTGTAGTCCAAAATCGCAGGAGAGCGGCGCCTACATGGATGCAAGCCAACGCCAATACAATATCCAGCATAAGAGTCAGATAGTGCACACTCACAATCAAAGCCAACGCGTGCATCCCTACCAAAGAGTGCCAACATCGCCGGTCGATGCCGGACTCGTAATACGCAATCCGGCGGATATCACTCTCAATGAATACAACCGCAGCGAGGGCAACAGCGCCGACGAGCTGCTGCGGCGCACCCCCCTCAAAATACGTGCTCCCGAACTGCTAGCACCTACCTATGTGATGGGTGAGTAACACCAATGATAATATTAA
Organism: Drosophila planitibia; assembly: GCA_035043785.1. Lineage (NCBI taxonomy): Eukaryota > Metazoa > Arthropoda > Insecta > Diptera > Drosophilidae > Drosophila > Drosophila planitibia. Next base: position 451,177 of record JAWNMS010000110.1, on the reverse strand, counting down.
TGCAATAACAAAATAATAAACTGAAAAAATCGACGAACGAAAGTCACGGATTGACAGCTAATTGAAAGCGATTGGTAATTTTTATATATTATGTGTTATTTAAATAATATATAGTTATAAATAAAGTAATTTATCCGAACTGAAACTGTTAAATGATCCGATTGTACGATAAAGCTGGAGGTGGGCACGTATTCAGAATTCTGAATGTGTCAACCGTTCACCCCTCGGCATCACTTAAAAATATCTTAAAAACATTATGTTCTGGTCATAAATGCACTAGAATTAATTCTGTCGCTGATTATAAAAAGGCGATGGGACTGGATATATCTTACCACCTTCACAACAAATGCACCCATTGCAAAAAAAATGTTTGTCTATTTTGGTATACCATATAACTACTAGATTCAGTTGTGTTATTATCTTAATTTATATAAAAATATAAGTGGTATAATTGTCAGAACTAATGATAATTATTGTCATTGTAATTAGAACCGAACGAATTAATTTAACTTTTAATTTATTCAAGAAAAATAAAACGCCTGATATCTTTTATTGAAATATACTACAAACTCTCTCTGTCAGAATTTCTTAATATAAAAATTCAAACTTATCTGAATATTCTATTTTTTACAGAGCCATGTCGCATGACGCTCAAACAGGAGCCCGAGACAGGCTATTAACTGGTGCAATAAGGCAAACTACACACACTACACTATACTACACACACTACACTACACACACACAATACACACACACACTACTCTACACCTGTTCTGATTCCTGCTCTTCATCACATCGACAGGTCGCACTTGCTAGCTGCTAAGTGTAGAAATAAGACACAGAAAACTTACTTAATTGTTATTGCCTTGAAATTTTTGATACCTTTTTATTTAGACTTTAAGTAGGTATTTTGGAAATTGTTGCTTAATATGTAAATCACACAATTGCAATATATTTTTGTATTTTATTATATATATTTCTTAAAAACATAACTGAAGTTAAAGGATTTTGCTCAAATTATTCTATACGTACTGTTTTCATCTTGTTTGTTATCTATACAATATACAATATATATATATACATTCATATATAGAATTCGGATAAAATTATGTACATATGCATGATGCATGCCTATACATGTTCATATATATGTATGCAATACTTTGTTTTAGGCTAAGGTGTTGTTTAGTGATAAGACATATTTTATATGAGTACTTTTAATCTTTACCTGATAAATAATGAAGAACTATTTTTATATGGAAATATAAATCATGTATGTATAAAATACAGAATAATTTAATGTGGATGAGTGAATAAAAAACACAAAGAAATATACAACAAAAATATAAGAATGCTAAATCAAGCTGTTAAATATATTATTCTAGTTTATTACGAAATTTCCCTCAAATAGCAGTATATACTCAAATGTAAGCAGTTGTGCAAGTGCTTCCATTTCCTACACTTATACATAAATATATATACATCAATATGTTGTGTGTATATATATAAACACGTATTTATATTTATGATCTCTTCTGTCAGTCCATGTTGGAATCGTTCTGTGGCACAATTATTTTCTTATCCGATCTGGATTAGATTTTAGCAGTCTAACATAAATAGAAAATATGATTTGTGAATATCGGGTCGGATATTACAAGATTCAAGACAGAATTATAATACTCTCTGCAAGGGTAAAAGAAAAAACCTTTCAATTGAGACATTTTTGATTATTAATTCGAAATCCCGCGCAAGCTATCGCCTGAGTTGCAACTTGATTAACATATCGATATACCTTTAATCGATGTACCACTGTAACTTAACAGATCATTTGAGCAGCTACAAATATTACTATCGATACGCATTATTCGTGAGCAAATGCTGATGCGATATATTTAGAGAATACTCACAGCTGACGAGCAACCCAACACTATTTTTTAATGCCATTTCATTTTTCATTGTGCGCAATAAAGTGAGCTCCCAGTAAACTAGCTAAACCAAATATTAACTGGTGAATCAGCAGCATAATTGTTAATATTTCTAACCATTTTAGATTCAAAAGTTTACAATCAAAAATTAACATTGTAAGAAGAGCTAGCTAGACAGCAACTAGCATAATCAATATGTTTGCACATAAGTTCATAATATGCACGACTTTGCTCCTGTTGAGCACCTCTGGTAAGTAACTGTTCAACTGCAAAAAAAGAAAAAACCTGTGCAACTCTTTGTTCAATTTATTTCTGCATGTTCATCGCGATTTAATTTCTATATTGTTTTTTTTTTGTATTATTTGCCTATTGTCATCTCGCTTGCACACGTAATAATCCGTTCGACGGACTGATTGTTGTTTTGGTTTTTGCTGTGGAAATATACATAACTAACTCGCATGTAGAATAATTATTGTATATGTATGTGTGTATGTGAGTGCACACATATATGTATATATATATATGTATTGGTATTTGCAGCGCATTGACACTTATCACTTTTTTTCCCTTGTTTTCTTGTGACACTCTTGTTACTGTTTGTGAAGTATAGGGACAAAGCGTATAAGAAAACCCCACAAATCTAAAAAGATGGTGGCTTGGACGAAGGCAAATGCAAATTGCAGTCAGAGCTACGCTTTCAACTCTTGTTGAACTTTATACTATCACACACTCACACATACAGTTGTTCATATATGTATATGTATATATGAGTGGATATATGTGAAGTGTATCGCATGATGCCCTTATCTCTAAGCAACAACAATTCTACCTGCATTCAGAAGTCGCTCGGATAAAGCAATTGTATTTCTTCTCCCGGTATGTTCTGCCGGCAGCATCGACCCCTCTCTGTTCTTCTCTCTATACTAAGAATGCAGGCATATTCAATTTTTCTATCTTGCCTTTTTTTTTTCATATTTGCTTTTCTTCTCTTTCAACACTTTGTTGTCTTCTGTTGAGTGACAGTCATAAACTGCATATACACACACACATATACAGATATATAATTATCTCTGAATCACAACTACATTTAAATTGTTATTTATTTAACTTATTTATTCGCCTGAGACACATTTGCTCTCACTTCCGTCGCTCTCTCTCTCTCTCTCTCTCTCTTCATGTACTCTCCTAACTGTGATTTCTGATGTCACATGTGATGCACATATTCACTCATGCATATTTGTATGCATGTGCGTATTTTCATATGCCGTTTCGATAACACCCCCAAAACAAATTGTTGATTGTTTGTCAATTACCCATTTATCAGCTTACAGCCAGCATCGCATCTGTTAATGTTATTTTAACTTGCATAAGTCAACAAATAGCTCTGAAAAGTTTGACTAATTATTAAACTGATTCTCGACAATATCGATAATAATAAGCAATACTAAAGTAACTAAGGAATGGTTCGACAGCAATGTAGTCCCAATGCATTGGATCTCTAACCTATTAAGGATTTCTGGTCTGATATTAGACATCTTAGATTTGTCGAATCAATATCTTAGAAACAGATTTCTCTAGAGCGACAACAAAACACTGACGCTAAGCAAGCTCTGATGAAATCAGATATAGAATTTTTTAAATATTATTTAACCACAAATGAATACTAAGTATGATTATTATCTACAATTTAATTTGAAAATCTTCTGCAAAGCTTTGATATTTAAAAGTCAACTCAAGCTTATAACAGTTTTTTATATTAGCATTTAAAATGTTGTATTTTATTATTTGTATGAAGTTGTGCAATCATTCATTGAAACTAGGCTATCAAATCGAAACGAAACACGGGAAGAAAATAAAACATTCTAGACATTCATAGAAGTGGAAACTTTGAAGAATCATTAATAGCGAGGGGCGAAAGCAAAAGAAAATGGAAAACTTAAATTCGTCTTTCATCTTGCATGCTCGTGGCAAATAAATCTTCTAAGCTTGTGCATACCACATGCATGTCTGAAAAGCAGGCGAGGTATTTATCCAGCTGTCTGATTATTCGCTGTATTGTTGTCGATTAACTCGTGTTTAAAGGTCATATCTGAGCCCTGTTACAAAAGTACGAACAGTCAGAGCGGGGGGACGAATAAGCGTAACCGCACGTAGATAGAGGCAGAAAATAGCTAAGCTTTGACAATGTATGCATATGTATGTGAACAAAGTATATAGCAAAGGTGTCTTGAGTCATTCATAATTAGCCAATGCAAATTGTAGCAGATACAGCTAAGTTGAATAGTTCTTACGAACACGTTTGCTCACCTCTTTTTATTCGTATTGATTTTAATTCGTCTTCTTCAGTAGTTGATCGCATAATCGATATTGATCGATTGCTATCGATATCGTTATTTACGTACAATGTTTCGTGTTATTTAACAGATGTTATTACAATCCCAGTTCTATGTCGCTGGTGGTCTGTTACAATATATATATCTTAATTGGGATTTAAGCTGATCAAAAATATAAAAACTCGATGGGATCGAAAAAGTCTCCTTCTATTCAATGCATATAGCTTCTACTGATAATACCATTTATTATAATAACCGATGTTCTCAACTTGTTTTTATTTTATTTGTTAGTTTGGGGCGTTTTTAATGCAATTTTTCGCATTTAAAATGTAAGCAAGCGGAAATACATCAGCACAAGTTGATAAAGGAGAACCTACAAGTTGAAAACACAAGTTGTCAATTGTATCAATTAGCTATGATTTTCATAAATATTCTGAACACTTTTCTGGAGCAAAGTTCAATCGTATCCACTTTTTCTTACAATCGACTTAAATCGTCGCTGCAACGATTCGCTGACATGTTATTTGCTTATCATTTGCCGCCTGTGCAAATATTTATATTATTCATCAATATGACTCACTCAGACTCTGCTCGAACAGTCGTGCAGGAAAGAACACAATCAAAAATGCTGATAAAATAGTGAAATAGATAAACCCAATGAAACAAGAGAGCTGCGCTCTCAATTTTTGCCTTTTTATATTAGTATTATTATATTTAAGCCACTGATAATATTTTGCATTTATATATGTAATTAGTTCGCTTGTTGAACTTTGTTTTTGTTTATAAATGGAATTTGTGTTTTTAATAAAATTGATTGTTGACTGTAAGAAAGTTAATTAAAACACATAAAAAATATTCCAGTTTGAATGCTATAAATTCAATGTTTTTTCAGGCATTAAAATGTAACCATTTTGTTACATAATTAACAACTTATGAATTCAGAAATTGGACAAAGTGTAATAGAGTACATAAGGCTTATTTATAGACTTCTATATACAAATGTGCTTAATGTTTTGCTTTCACTTCTTACAGTACTTTCGCAGAAGTTATTTAGCCTGAAAAGTGCAGATATTCCCGAGCAGGAAAAGCCGCTGACATCGAGCAGCAGCAGCAGCAGCAGCACTTCGACGACCACAACTTCAACTACTACCACGACTACCACGCCAAATCCACCAATTACATCATCATCAACAACAACAACGACAACCACCAAGCCACCTACAACAAGCACCACTGCAGCACCAATAACCTCGACGACTCCAGCTCCTGTGCCGACCACCACGCATAAGCCACAACCTTACCCAGCGCCCAGCATGGGGTCATGGAACAGCAGCTGCATTATGCTCAATATGGCAGCACAGCTGAACTTTACCTATCAGACCATTGGTAAGTTAAGCTTAATATTATCTTAATGCCGAGTCGCTTCTTACTCCTCCTCACCATCCTTTCAGACGGCAACATGACCAGTGGCTTGTTCAATGTGCCCACCGATGCGAAAGTGGATCACTCGATTTGCAGTAGCCAGATTATGCAGGCCATTCAGCTCAACTGGGGTCACGCTGCCTTTCCAGAATATATTGCCTTGCAGTTGGAGAACAAGAATAAATCCATCTCACTCACATCAGTACAGATTCAAATAGCGGTTTCCACGACAGATTTTCCCGATGCCAAGGGTGAGCTTGAGCTGTTATAATATTATTAACGCTATGCGACATCATTTTTATTAGTTAACTTTTTATTTATTTACCTTGATGTTTGTAAAAAGCAGACTATTTCGAGATCCAATCAAAATTTAGATATCAGCAGATTAACTGATTAGATTATCTGATCTTCGGCGTGTCTAAGATAATGATTCTTTCTTTTGTAAAACCCTCATTTTACTTCAAGCTCCTCTTTCGACCAATTGTTCCTATGGCAGATCTATGATATATTGGTCCGATCCGGACATCTCCGACCAGATTTTATCATCATGTAATTAAACAGAATGCCAAAAATATTTCAAATTCGTCAGAGTAAGCTCAATAATGTGTTAATTAATTTGACTTTAATGAAGAAAAAAATAGAATAGTTATCGACATAGAAAAAAAGTGGTGTTGCATAGTTTTATTATCAATTCAATTTATATTCATAATTATAAATAATACCTATATTGTTTTGCAGAGAATCAAACTGTTTATTTAGTACGACAAAGCCAGAACACCGACTTCAAGACGCCCGAGAAGATGTCGTACCACTGCACTCGCGTCCAGAAGTTCAATATGACGCAGACCGTCGACCACAATGAGACCATGGGCATCATCAGCTTCAGTCACGTGCAGGTGGAGGCTTTCCGCCCCAATAATACAACCGGCTTCTCGACGGTGCACGATTGCGACAGTTCAGAGACCTCCGATGTGGTGCCTATCGCTGTCGGCATTGCCCTGGCTGCACTGATAATGGTTGTGCTCATTTCGTATCTCTGCGCTCGTCGTCGTTCCACCTCTCGCGGCTACATGAGCTTCTAAGCAAGTCAACAAAGATAGTTAGAATGGGGGGCAGAGGGACAGAGAGGCAGAAAGAAATCAGTAAGTGCAGGATAGGTATGAGGAGATGTACAAGAGATACCAGATATAAAGTGTGTCCAGGCGTGGATAGCTACTGCGTTGTAATCCGAGAGAGTTGTAAGATTGATTTTGTATTTGGCAGGCACTGTAGGAAAAAAGAAATTTAGACATTTGTTGTGTACCATAAATATTTTGTAAACGGTTCTTGTAATTGTTCGGTTTTCTTTTGTATTTGTTTTTTTTCGTCTAAATGGATGACGCGCTTGAAAGAGGGAAAAAATCTGTGTCGATGTATGTTTGGCTGCCGACCTACATACATACATTATAGAAGAGCGTGGCATTCGAATAATACTTACAACACAGTTTTTACTATATATCATAACCTAAATCCTTTTTACCACCACCTTTATGACACACAACGACAAACGCAAATTTAATCACATGCATATTCAAACAATAGAAAAAACACTTACCTAATAATTAAATGTTCGCTTAAATTTAATGGGCGTGTGGCAAAGGTGAAAGTGAGGTCAAGCAAACCGAAAAAGACGAACCACGATGAGACAGCAGAGTGGGCAACACGCTTGTTTCGTAAATGACAACAGCAAACAAAAAAACAGTCAAATTTTAAATATAATATATTGATTTTAAATTGTAAACAAAATCTGCTTATGTATTATTTGCCTTGAAAACGTAATAAACGATAAACCAAACAAGTGCCGAGAGTGTGCGACTATTAGTTATCCTGTGCCAGTCCTAACATATATTTGCAGTTGCTTATGTGTGCCTAATAAAACATATATATATATATAAAGACATACAAAATTATTCTTAAATAAATTTGATATTTGGAAAATTGGTAGAACCCAAAAATTATATTAAAATTCGAGAATATTTAGCTAAATTCGGTGCTTTTGGCTCGAGAAGACCTCGGAGATTAGCGGTTGAAAAAGGGCAACATGCGATCAAAATAAAGCGAAAAGGAATCCATAGAACTGAATCGGGCATGTAAGCATGCGCCGTTACATTCCTAGATCGTGTAGTTATTTTTAACAAAAATTTGCATAATTTTATGATAACCTTTTTGACCATTTTTAATGGGTGCAAAATAAAAAACTGCTATTGGGAGCGAAGCACTGCTTGAAGACAAATGCGCTGCTTGTACCTTTAATATTGGAAGGAAAGCAGTGCAGTAGACGCGTCAAATCTATTGAGAGCGATAGCTGCTTGATGACAATTGCACTGCTTGTATATTGGAGGGAAAGTAGTCAATTCGCTGTTTCAAATTCTGTTTGCCTGAAAAATTAACATTTTAATTAAAAAGTTGTATTTTGATATGCAGATGGATTTTCAGAATTTCACACACATTATGACTAGTTCAATATAATGTTATCAACACTTTTTAAATGGGCAGCAAACTGTCTGCATTCATTTCCGCATCATCGTCTGAGTCGTTACTCTGCTGTCCTCGAAACATTCCAGTGCGAGGGCGTTCAGCTGGCGGGCCTAGGGGATCCACATGCTGTTTAACTATACGATTGGATTTGATATTACTATTAAGGATTTGCATTTGGATTAGGGGATGTGTCTTACCCAGGTAAGAGTTGCCGCTCTGCAGGAACTGTTCGCCATTGTAGCTCGTAGGACTCGACATAAGAGTGGCCGAGATGTCGATGTTCTCTTGTAGGCGCTCCTCATTTGACTGACGCAGTGCTGTGTATGAAGTGGAGGCAATTGTCACACTAAAAACAATGATTTATTTTTGGATGGGGCTTACTTTTGAGGCGACTGTTGGCCCTGCCGGAGGTGGCAGACGATAGGCGCTGCTGCTGATAGCGCTGTTCGTTCTGACGCTCCTGTTGCTGCTTCTGCAGCCTCACATAATCCTGGCCATAGCGCTCGTGCAACTCGCTCATACCCAGCGACTTGGTTACTTGCATCAGGGCTCGCACACAGGTCAGGTTGTCGGGAAAGCGCGCATAGATGTTCTCAAACATGCCCAGATACTGCTTGGGCGGCAGATACGAGTTGCGAAAGCAACTGGCAATGCGCAGCATCAGATTGGGGTCATTGGGATCGGCGAGAACGGCACGCTCATAGTAATAGAGAGCCTTCTCGGTGGCCTGCAGCTTTATGTAGTAGGATCCAATGGAGCTGGCAATGCTTATGTCGCTCATATTGATGCGATACGCCTCGTTGTAGTATTGATTCGCCTCCTGGTGATCCTGTCGCTGCTCGTACATGCTGCCCACTTTCTCGAACAGACGCGAATCAATGTCGGAGGCCGAGATGCCCAACACCTGCAGATAGGCTTGGAGTGCACCAGACGAGGAAGCGGACGCACTGCTCAGGCGGCGCTCCTGCAGCTTGGCCAGCTGATAGTAGACATGGCTGTGCTGCATCGAATGCGGCTCCATTAGTTGTGCCTTCAATAGCTCAAACTGCTCTTCGGCCAGCTCGAAATCCTGTTCCTGCAGGGCAATCAGACCCAAATTGTAATTGGCCTCAAAACTAGTCGGGTCCAGTTGCAATGCACGCTGCAATCGCTCCTTGGACGAGCTGAGATTCTGATTCAGTTTGTCCACAATGCTGGCATTGACAAGCGCCAAAGGACTCGTCTGCAGCGCTCCGATCTCTTGCAGCTGATTCAGGCAGTGGGTGGCCATTTCTATGTTGCCCAGCTACAAAGGAAATTGTTAGGTAAATAGTAAAATGTATTTATATATACGACGCACATTTATGTAGATAAAGCTGAGATTGGTCAGTGCACTGGCAGTCATGGAGCTCTCGCTTTTGCGATCGTACATTTGCAGCATCTCGATGGCCTGATTGACATCGTTCTGGCGCAGATAGACGAGCGCCTTGTTCAATTCTAGTTCGTTGGCCAGCCAGGATAGATTTGATGTCCTTATCACCTCAATGCACCAGTTATAGCCTGTGTGCAAAAGCGAATATAAATTATGCATTTTATTTACTATTATCACAAATATTATGGTAATACTAGTCTGTGCTATAAGTCGATAATCTATAGTACATAGTTTATAGCTAGTCTTAGCTCATTTAAATATAACCGTCAAATATAACCGTTAATTACTCAATATGTGACCATATGTCTAATTATGTTGGACAACTCTATTAATCGATATTAAAAGCTATCAGTGATGCTGATCGAGAGATGGAAACATCGATAAGAGTTGGCGACATTTTTTAAGCGACGAAAAAAGAATATTTGAAGATATTAAAGAAATCCAATTCATAATAACCCGTTATACTTGTCAGTCAAACGTCAAACTTACCATCATTATAATTCTCCTCAATGAGTGGGGAAATCAGATCGACAATCATTGTAATAGAACGTTTCTCTGCATTTCTTCGCTGTTTGGTATAAATGGCCAATTCATCGGTCTTGAGGGCCTGCAAAACATATCGATTCTTTGTATTCGCAGAGCTCTTGTTGGGCTCATTGGCCGGCTCATAGGAACTGCCACCATCTGCATCAATGATGGCCACCTCAGCATGAGTGTCTCCAACTTGAGCCTGATTTATGCCCGATTTTTCGGCATGCTCCGCCTGCTGTTGTAGTCGTATAATATTATTCTCATTCTCCAAGTCGCGTTCGTTTTCAACGGGCTGCACTTCGCACAGAGAGCGAAATGTGCTCTTGATCTTGTCCACATCGCCCATGGCATAGTAGCAGAGTAGCAAGTGGATGCCACTGCGAATATCTGCCCGTTCCGACATGATGAACTCAAAACTGGAGGCAGCATCCGAATATTGGCCCATCCGTACAAATAATACGCCAATATTCTCGGTGATTTTCAAACGGAGCTGCTTCAGCGTGTTGGGCACAGAATCCAATGCCATGCGATACATTTTAATAGCCTTCTTATGCATTCCCATCTTGAAGTAGATGTTGCCCATGTTCAACTTCAATTGATTCACGTGGGGAAACATTTTATTCTTGGTCATTATGTTATAGGTGTTGAGCGCCTCAATGTGCATCTCATTGTGCTCGTATTGCTCGGCCAGATTGAAGAATACCTAAATTAGCATTATATTATAGAATGAAAGCAAAAGTTTCACACAAAAACAAAAGTGGTTTTTACCGCATAAGTCAATTCAAAATTGTGAAACACATTCTCGCCCTGCTTGTCCTGTTCATGATGCAGTATGCGATCCAATGAGGACGCATCCTTTGCCTTGTTCAGCGCCTCAGCCAGCGAAGACTTCACTTCAGAATTATTATTGGGGCCACTTGGGCGATTTGGTGAGCAGCGGGCTGCCAGCACTATCGATGATTCCAGCAGCTTGACTATTTTCGTTTCCATATTCTTGTACTTGATCTGCGGACTGTTGTGCGTATTACTGTATCAAATTAATAGAAATCGAATGTGCCACCTTACTTGACATCCTTGGCTGCATCGACAGCGGCATTGGCCGACGACAGCGCCTGTTGTTTGACCTTCTCCAGAAAGAATTGATCGAAACGCTGACCCGCCGATCCGCTGCTGCTGGCCGCATATCCCACAGCCCGCACTGCTGTCGACGGCCTCGCCAGAGCGGTTCGATCGCCGGCAGTGCGACTACTGACCAAATTGCCACGCTTTAAAAATATAACACATAAATTGGCGAGCAACATTTTCCAGCTGTGCACTTACTGAAAAGAGCTGCGAGGTTGGCGGTCTACCGGCAGCTGTTGGAGGCGGAGGTGGCGCTGATATGGCTGGCTCCACATTGCTGGCAACTCTATTATCCTCAGTTTCCTTTTCAATCATTGTCTATTTTGGCTAATGTGTCCTTAAGTTGTAAATTTAATTTATGCTCAGGTTAGTCAACAGAGCTCGCTGTAAATATCATTTGGCATGGTTCAGCGTTGCCTAGGAAATTAGGTTTTAAGTATGTTGTTGTCATCGGGAAAACCCGTTGCTAGGCGTTAATTGACCAGAGTGTTGGCTAATCGATAAGTTTATATGAACTGAGTTTATAGCTCAAAGTAAGCACCAAGCCGAACATTTTATGAGCTCACTGAAGTTAATATTTAAATAATATTTAATTGTTTCGCTGAAATTTCACATCCGAATTTGCTCCATGTTTGCTGTTGAAGTGGATTGTTATTATATTAGGAAGGACCGGATGGATGTTGATATTAATAAATCTAAATATGCATTATCTTGACCTGCCTCAACTCTATTGAAATTGAGAAAAATTTATTCAGGACCTTGCATAAATAAATGTAAAATCTAAAATAATATTTTATAAAATATAATAACCCAAGTCTTTCCAAACCATAATAGCCAACGTGTCGTATATATGTAAATCCGAACGTCCAAAATATTCCAAGAAGATAGAAATTGAAAAAGTGGATTCAAAGAATTGCAAAGACTTATTTAAGAGCGAGAGTCACTAAATTTTGACTGCTGGTAAACTCCTCAGATTGAGATAGTCAATCGAATTTACTCGCAATAGATAGAAAAATTAAGTAAGATAGCCCAAGCCATTATAATTGGAAATGGATCTAAAGTTCCCAGTGCCATAACTTTATCAAAACTGATCCAATTTTCAAAAGTAAGGTCGTTTTAATCATGCTTTGACCTATGGAGTAAGACTGCACTTAAAAAGCCAGAACTATTTGATCACGGTTTGACCTTTATATCAGAGCTGCATTCAAAGTTGGAAACTCGATTTTAGCTCGAAACTCATGTACAAATTATCCTCAGAAAATACTCTTAGAGACTGTTCAAAACAATAACTTTGTCAAAAGTGACCCTATTTTCAAAAGAAGGGTTTTTTAAATCATGATTTGACCTCTTTATAAATACTGCATTCAAAGTTGGAAACGCGATTCAAACTAGAAACTCATGTTAAAATTCTTCCCTCAAAAAATGGTATTTTAAAATGTCAGTTTTTTATTCTTCAGTTTCTCTGCTGACCTAAGAAATGAGAGCACATTTTATATTCCTCAGAAGTATAACCGGAAAAAAGCAAACATAAAGTAATTCGAGCTCTAATTCTGTGTTTTATATACCTGTGATTAGATATCGGAGAGTCATCACATCGGCCTTTAAACAAATTTCTCTTCACTAATTGTGGGTAAGTCACTTTCTGTTGCCAACATGAATCCAGTTTGCCAGACGGACATTAACAAACGCGAGTGCCAGACATGGATGAAGGAAGTCTGTGCCCGTTGCAGAAAGCTGTTGAGCCGGCATGCCGGCGAATTCACATTGCTCGATGAGACACCAGCGGTATACAAGAATGTGCTGGAGATGACCGTCAATGACTGCAGCAAACTGAAGCATCTGCTTCAACTGGAGGTGGCTGCGATACACAAACGAGAAATTCTACCGAATTTTACATGGTGGCAAAAGTTATTGTTAATCTCGGTCTATATTGGAATCATTGTGCTGTTTGTACTCGTGTTTCGTTATTGGAGTAAGGCGCATCGAGCCGGAGCTCAGCGAATTGACGAAGAAACTGCCAAACCGTCGACACCGCCTACAGAAAAGGCCCAACCGCCACGCCAGAAGACCGAGAAGCGCAAACAGACTTTAAAGTCCTGGTTGCACTACAGATGCCGTCCCATATTTGTCCATAACGAGGCAGCACTGCGACGTCAGCAGGCCAAGTACAAGGAGGTCGAGGCCAATAGGGAGGAGCATACGCAGAAGAACATTGACAAGTGGACGAGGGCGCGCGAAAAGATAGAAAGAAAGCGGCAGTACAGAAGGGATACTATCAAGGTGTTGGAACAAAAAAAAAACAAGAAATACGATGAAAGTAAAGAATAAATCGTCAACAAATATATTTCATGTTGATATTTATTTATTTAAAAATATTGTTTACCTCTTGATACCACTACTCAAAGGGTTGGGGGTCTATTCTGCAAAAAAAAAAAACATGTTTCTACAAGATCCCAAAGGATGCTTCATGCTTGGTGCTTATAGGAATAATTGTTCCATATACAAGTTCTTTTATGGAAACAAAAAAGTTGTTCACCAAGATACCACAAATTTTGTGTTATAATGTTCCTAGCATTTGGACAGTATATTATCAATATCGGACTACTTCATATTACAGCTTATTTATAGAAATTATTACTAAATAAATTTTTGCAAATTTATAAAATATCTCGAGGTGATACAGTTAGGATTATTAAGGGATGATTCAAGCTTTCATATTATTAGCAGAAAACTAAAAACCAAAAACTTGAACTTTGTGTAAAGTGCATTTAACCATTTAATGGTTATCGAATTTAATTTACTAAGTCTTTTACAATAAACTCTGCTTATCTATTTGTATGAACGCAACTAGGCACTGAAACTCCTTGCCCTAAAAATGGTAAAAACCTATATCTTCTGCTTATTTTATTGTGATTTTGGGCTGGGCGAACTTATATTTAATATAGAATATAAAACTACGTTTTAAAATCAGCTTCGTGGTTTTTAATCACAATAAATATTGCTCACTTCGAATTAATTTCTTTAACAACATTTTTTTAGCAGTCCAAGTCATTGCGAGGCGCGAATATGTATAAATTTATAAAGTGTTTTCTGTTTACAAAATGTATAAATTTAGTTGCTTAGGCTTGTAATACACATTACACTGTGATACTTTAGTTTGTGTTTGTTGTTAATTCTAAATTTTACATATGCCACTTAATTGCTTAAAAATATGCGTACTAAAGTATTTGCTTAGCTACTTTTAAAAATGTTGACTGTCTTTTAGGTTTTGTTGTTATAGTTACATATACACATACATACATAAATGATTTTTGTAAGGCAAGTTTTTAAGTCACTTTTTTGATTGCATTCAGCGCGTTTATATAGTATATAGTATATACATATATATCATTTATATATACAGTGATAGCTATATAATTGGGAACAGCTTAAAAAATTATTTTATCCATTACTATTTTGCCCGACTATTTTTTTTAATCCTGATTGTAAAATGTAACTCTTAGATATGAAATATTGAACATGCGCTCGTGGTTGGGAATAAGGCAAATTCTAAGCAATAAATTACCAAATGCAGTCGATTGCTTGGGTATTATGCATACTACATTCGTTTTTAAGTCTATCAAGACTATTAAAATTGGTCCATGGAAAGAGTTATAGTATAAAATTACTCAAAATTATTATTAATAATTATATTTAACAAATAATGTGATCACAAACTACAACTATAAATAACACTTGTAACAAACTGCAACTAGATGTGTAAGTCTCCGCATCCTTAAGGTGCTACAAAGCTCTTTTTATTTATGTATCAAGGGTAAAATAAACTCCTAATAAATAATTGCTGTCACTAATTATATTGCCATCACTGTATACGTATATATAAATAGCAAATATAATTATTTATTTACTCATATAGCCTCAGAAGCTTTGAAATGTATTGAAAATTATTTTGTTTTTATGAGATTTTCTACAAAAATGTTTGCTATTCAAGCTGTTTTTTTAATTTGTAAAGTAGTAAAAAAGATTCTCAACATTTTTAATAAGCATATATGTGTGCTAGCTTCACATAGTCTGTATGTTTATAAGGCTCACTCATTGTATATGGTAATAAGTAGCGAGATCAATGTGTCTTTATGTTTGCGCGAGTCTATAAAGAAATACAAAAACGACAATGCACGAACCATTTCTACTTAAACTAAAGTGTTCTTCAAAAACACTTTTCTTTGTGTTAATTGTCAGCTTACACATGAGTAAGTTGATCTTACATACAATATTTTTCGTTGTGCACAATATAATTTATAATTATTATAAGTGACTTCTGTTCTAGCTTTCTTTGGTTTGTTTTTTTAATTGGTAAGCTTTGTAAACGCTGCTTGGTCCAAGAGTTATATACAGTCGCTGGACAGCACAGCTATGTGAGTTTCTTAGCCCATTTCAGATCATCGTCACGCGGCTTCAAGCCCGTCAAACGCTCAATAATAAACTCAAAAGATGACCAAAATCTAAGAGCACAGATGTCAGTTATTTATTAGTTTAAGGTTTTTTGATTTTACGATTTTTCAGCTACTCACCTGAGCAGCTCCAGTGGCCAGTTTAACCACCCAGTGGTTATGCAAAAGTACGTCTCATGCGGCGCCACATGATGTATACGATGATGTTTGCGCGGCAGAATTATATGACAGCTCTGCAGCAATAGCACCCATCTGGGTAGGCCCCAATATGTATGCGACCACTTGTGTATCTAAATAATAGTGCATTTAGTTAGCTATAGTTTAGTTTTAGTTAGCTCTTTCGTAAAGCTCACCTGATTCGTCATAGCCACAAAAATGGAGCATAGAAATACATACGCTATCCATCCGAAATTCTGTTGTATCTCGCCCGGCGATTTGATATAAAAATAATGCGCTAAATATCCAAGTATGGGTATGCCAACCATAAAGTTATCGCCATTTGTCTCAATAAAATCGTGTCGCGTTATTGATGTGGGATCCAAATGATGTTCACGAAACGGTCTCAAAAAGTTCTAGCCATGGACTTTAAATTGTATGTTTTAATTCATATCTATACGTTTTTTCGCTTACCCTTCCAATTACAGCCAAGTCGACAGAGCCCCATGTATCCGCTGCCCAGTGCACCAGGCCCGATGCGAAGTCTGCCGTCAGAATGCCACACAGTGCAGAAAAGAAGGTGACGCTGATGCGTTCCCATCGCATGTGACTCATGATTAATGCCAAATTGATAATCATCAGGCCGATGCAGGTGTAAACACAAACCACTTCCTGGGCCCGTTTACCTGGCAATTGTATTATAATTACAAATTATTTCTTAAGACGTGCGAAGGGCGGATTCGAAATTAGATACTATCTATAACCATGATTATCTATTTTTTTTATCAGTCAACACAAAAAAATACAAAGAGTATTTAATTAATTTAATTAAATTAAAAATAAAATCTAATATTTAAATCTAAATGGAAAAAAATGATATTTATAATGTTGTGCTAATTATGGATAAGATAGTCAATGGTTTATTACTATATTTCAGTAGGTGTTACTGATTATTGATTGTTATCTTAATACCATAAATTAAAATGTCAACTGTTCTTTTTAATCATTAACGATTAGCTTTTTCAAAAATACTCAATTCAATTTAAGATAACATATCAAGTTTTTTAAATTATATATTTTATAGTCCGGCTTTTACAACTTTTATGCAAAATATTAGTTTAAGTCTTAAATCCAATATATATAAAAATATGATTCTTCACATTGTGTATAATTTTTAAACCAAATGAATTGCATTTAGAATTACATAATTTTCGATACATTGATTAAATACACATTTTACTTCATTTTAATTAAAATTAATTTTAAATATAATTATAAACGGATCTGTTGCACCGTCTCACCTGGACTATAGAGTGATGCCAGCTCCTGTGCACCTTTATTTTGTGGTCCCCATCGCGGGGAAATCGCTGCCGCAATATTTGTTGGATCCGCCGTTGCCGCTTCATTTGCCGCCAACTGCCCCTGCTCCTGATCAATTGACGTGGGTGCTGAATTGCCATTGGGATCATCTTCATACATGGAATTGGCCAGTATTTCCTTATCGCTTTTGGCCATCATTATCTATTTGGCAAACAAAATAGTGAAGCATGCAATAAGAGTTAGACCTCAATTTACAACTGAAGCGCCACAAAAACTGGCCATGAATGACAGCTTGGCAACTTTCAATGCCGCCTGTCGTTTTGAGAAACCCGGGAAAACTGGCAGCTGTTGCTCTCTTTTGCATTATTTAACGACTACTTGGGAAGGAGCACAGTCCCATTGAGTGGGCGTGAAATATTTAAAGGTTTTTCAATTTTACCGCTGTTGAATTTCTAAAAGTCCAGTTGAAGAGCTCAGCAACAACCGTTAACGTTAACCTAACTCTCCACATGTTGATGTCATTACGTGGCCTGCATTTTCAGCCCACACCCCGTGCACCCGAGCTCTTGGGCTGATCCTGGTGCGACTGTGTGGACTGCGTGTGTGTCACGCAATATTTTGGGACTTATGCTTAGTCTCGTGGGGGCAGGGAGCAATTTTGACTCCTCGAATGAGTGAGCTGTCACTTTTGTAACGGGGGAGGTGCGGTTAAAAGAGACTTAATTAAGCAAATTGGTATTTAAATTATTGCGAACGCGATCTCTAAGTTAAGTAACTTAAGTTAACTTAATAAGGTGGGCTAAAGGCACAGATATATATTTGTCAATGGAATTCTTATACCCTTCACCTATTAAAAATTGGTAAACGCGACTGTTCCGAGCTCATTTTTAATATTTGACATTGCAATCGACTTATGTTTTATAGACCACACATTATTTTATTTGGTTTCATTTCCCTAAAATCGATTATTGACTTCTGATTATTTTCGGCGTTTTCAACTCATTTTCAAATATGTAAATTTATAAAATTACAAGGTACGTGCTCAATTTTGTAATACCTCTTCCAATCTCCCAAAATAGTTGTAAAGAAACACTTTTGCAATTTAGTGTTATCTCACAATTCATTATTATTGTTATGCTCAAATTTGATGACGATCGAACCTATTTCGGAAAAGTAACAACAAAACTGTTAAATGACTGTGCTTTGATTTAAAATAATTATCCAATATAAGTATGAAAATTAATTAAAGAGTCTAAGCCAAAGGTAATTTGAGGACGATCAATCACAAGCCAGTTTCATTTTCGATTAGCTTGTGCGGGTTCGGATAAGTTCTTACATTATTATTATTATTATACATCATTATATTTGCAGTTATTTTGGACAAACTTGACAACACCGACCTGTCTATTGATTGCAATCAAGCTTTATTTACTTTATTGAGATTTACACACCATAACACAATTTTAATTCATTTCATATTTGCCCTCTGCCTGAATCGAAGAAATATACCTCTTCACATTATATTTACATAATCTGATACTAGCACGTCGTTAATTATTTGATACCCAATAAAGGGCTAAAATATATTCTTTTATCATGTTAGGTAGAGTTGAATAGTGGAAGAGGAATAGGAAATAATTAATTCGAATCCTGCACCTCTTTGGACAAGTCCATAAGCACGATTGTAATCAAAGATGAGGCTTTTGACAGAGAGCCATGCCATGACGATAATGAAGACTAGTTCATGGATATAGTGTTATTAATAGTTTCAGTGTTTCATACAAAAAAAAACCGAAGGAATAAATACCTAGGGCATGAAGACGATTCAATACGCTTGCAGACCAAAGTCAATTTGGCGACATTTAAATTTCGCTTTATATGTAATAAAAAAAAAACGAGCAGAAAGTTTAAGCTTCACGGAAAATAATTATAGCTAATGAAATGATGAATAGAAAGTGAAGCTCTAAGTGACTTAATCTTATGTAAGGGCCATGTGGAAAAGAAAAAATAAACGTAAATAATCTTATTGTCCATACCCACAGAAGACTGTAGCCTCTGAGATCGGGCCGGGGATGGCGACATTTACGCTGATCATTATTACATATGCATAATTTACGGGATTGAAGTTGTTTACCTCAATGTGTCACACACTTTACGACAATTCTATAATACTCTCTGCAAGGGTATAAAAAACCAATTAATTGTAGAATTTCAACACAAGTTGGCTATTATTTATGCATTAGTTGAAGTCTCCCACAGAGCTGCGGTAATATTATATTAATTTATATGTATACATTTGTTATAGCGCCAGACAGGACAAATGAAGCTCTATATGGCAATTTGAGCAATGCCCACAATGTCGTTTATTGACAAAACAATTAACGCATAACTAGATGTGAATAAATAATATAAGTAGTGATTGCGTCGAATAAATTACACGTATGGAACTCTCTACTGTCATTTTCAGAAATGGAAATCGGGTTAGTGGAATTGAATAAAAAAAAAATAATTACGACGTCCATTGATAAAGCACCTGGGCATACCCTTAATACTAATGCTTATCATGCCTAGAGGTGACCCACAACCCATGAGGTCAAGAAAACCAAACCCATAATCTGAAAGCTTGTAACGCCCCTCAAAAAGCAAACGAAATGTTTGCATGTAAAAAATAGTAAACAACAAAATAAAAGAAAAACGATGATTCAAATTTCGAAAATACACATGAGAGGAGGGAAGAAAAGGAATAGCCCGAAATAGAAATATATATGAAATTAATATGAAAACGTCGACAACTGAATTTAAACGAAGGCAACAACTCCTGCGAATACCCTGTATTACTTGTAAATTTAGCTCGGAGCTAAGAAATTGTATACTACAATTAAAACCAAGTGGAAACGACAAAACATAATTTAATATATGTACATAATAATATTTAGCATATTATTTAACGAAAATGTACCGTAATTAAATTTAACGAAATATTGAAGAAGTAACAACCGGTAGAGGTCGCAATCGCATCATTAAAAAGGCAAAGCGTAGAGTAAGCAACAGAACGGGGTATTTACCCAGTTGGGCATAATTTGCCATACTTTATGGTTAAGGCAAGACAAAAAAAAGGAGCGCGAAGCCAACAGGTGCCAATTTAGCGCAAAAGAGCTGGGAAACATTTATATAATTCTCTACTCCTATATTCCTGTGGGTGTGCTTGTTTTGTGCTAACGAAGAAAATATAATTTATTACACTAAATGCGCGAAAATTCTCACGAAAAAGTTTGTCTTTCGTTTAGGGGTGCAAAAAAATCAGCCCCCAGCCCTGCCCCGCCCTGCCCTGGCTGGGAACCGCAGTCAGTCAGCAGTTGTATTTATAGTTTTAGTGCTGTTAGCCATTTGCGATTGATAAGAAATGTGGATGGCGCTGCTTTTGCACATACTTTGCACTCGTCATACTATTTATAAAAATCCTAACAGAAATAACGCAGCAAAGCTCTCTCATACATTTAATCATTTGACTCACCTTTTTATGCGTGTGCCTGTTTTGTTGTTATTGTTGTCGGCAGGTGGCGGCAGCGGCAAGTAACGGCAAGCAATGCGCTTTGTTTGTGTTGCTTTCTTGCCCCGTTTGTTGTATTTGTTGTTGCTAGTGGCAGCGGTACCTATAAAAGAGCACAGATATTTCTAGGTTTCATTTACAGCTTGTGGCAAGTAAATTTTTACACTAATCGTCTAGTAGTATTGATTAAAATAAGAGTAGATACTACTACTACTACTGCTCCTTTATGCATGCAGCAGCAAGTAAAACACGCACACACACATAAACACACACACAACCAGACAAGGACGCACGCCATGAATTACAGGCAAGAAGAACTACGTACGTCAGCGACTCTCTGCCCACTACACTCCACAATATGGGTAAAAATTAAATAATGCTGACTTTTATGCACGTGATTTTATGTTGTCAGTGTCGTGAACAAGCGCAATGCGACCCGGAAAAGCGACGGCGACTTCTTCTGCAGCTGCATGGGCTACTGCTGGCTACTTTGCACCCGTAATTTTCGAAACCAACTAAACCAAACAGTTTCAAACGATTTGTAGCTTTTCATTCATGCCTTGTGGTTTCCATTTGTGTGCGTGCTTTTGGACAGCTTTTACCGTTACGCTGTGATTGGTGCGCAAATACTCACGATTGAAAACGAATTTTTGTCGTCCGCCACAAACAGTTGGTGTGTGACTCTTTTTGTACGCCAAGAAAATAATCTAAATAATCAATGTACAGTTCATATTTTGACAGTAAATGCACATTAAAAGCTAAAATTTATTAAATAAATTAAGTGCAAAATTACTTATCGATATCGATATTAATGGCGATGGCATATCAACGAGCTTTGTGACACTGTGTGTGTTTGCACTGTGTGACCCTGCGCTTGTGCTAAGAAACATGGGACAGCTGATTGTTACGTCGCCGCAAGCATTTTTAGCTGACAAAATAAACTGATATTAATCAATTAAAATGTTACCTTTAGCACGTGCATTTTATTCGAGCGTGGCACGCATTTCGCGCACCAATCGTGTTGCGTTGCATACAGCCAGCACGCTTCGCTGCAAAGAGGCAACGGTCGTTGACAATGAGGCACCGGCAGAGAACAGCGAAGAAAACGGCTCAGATGAATCTCCGCCAGATGCAAAGGATCGCACGAAAGTGATTCCCGTGGAGACTTCCATGCGCTATCTGAAGAGCGCCGCGTACCAAACAACCTATGGCGATGAGTTCGTGTGGACACAATATCGGTAAGCAGCTGGCAATTAGTTATCGCTAGTTCGTCCTAATGGAGATTCTTGTACCCCAGTCGAAATCACAAGGGAATGTATGCGCCGCGCAAGACGCGTAAAATGTGCGTTCGCCAGGGCAAAATCGCTACAGGGAATCCGTGTCCTATTTGTCGAGATGAGTATTTGGTGCTGGATTACCGCAACACAGATCTGCTGAAACAGTTCATCTCGCCGTATAGCGGTCAGGTGCTGAGCTACTCCAAAACCGGTTTGTGTCAAAAGAGTCATTTACGTCTAAAGGTTGCCGTGGAGCAGGCTCGTGATTGCGGCCTCCTCACCTACGATGTGCCTTTTCGGGAATACGACTACAGCGAGTACTATGGCAAGCAGGAGGAGCCAATACAATTAAAATCATGATTCAAAAATACATGTATGTAAATAACTAAATAAAATGATTAAGATGTGCACGAAAATTTAGTTTCTTTGAAGTTACGTAGCAACTATTCCTATTGGGATTAAAAGACCCAATTTGGAAAGCATTATATTGATAACTTCCCAATTGCCCCGTATAATCGATACATTTCGATATTCAAATCGATGAATGTGATTACTCATATGGCAAGCAGATTAAAGAATTTGTTGTTTTAAATGCAGGCAATGACACGGGATTGCTCTTTTCTAGTTGTGGGTGGTGGCATTGCCGGCGTATCTTGCGCCGAGACATTAGCGATTTGTTGCCCCACCGAATCCGTCCTGCTGCTCACCGAATCGAGCATTGTGAAGTGCGTCACAAATTTGGTGCCCATCGCACGTTATCTGCACAAATTCGATGTTCGGGAGCAGAATGTGAATGAGTTGCGTGCCGGCATCGCACATATTGTGGATCAATTGGAGCATATTGACAGCAAGGAACATTGGGCGCGCACCAAGGCTGGGTTGGTAATCAAATATCGTTATATGTGCCTCTGCACAGGCGGATCACCCAAATTGTTTGGCCCGGGTCCAGAGGAGCGCATTATTGGCATACGCGACACGGATTCGGTGCTGGAACTGCAGCGACGGCTTGCGAGCGCGAAAGATGTTGTTATTCTGGGCAATGGTGGCATTGCCAGCGAACTGGCCCACGAGCTGCAGTCCGTCAATGTGCACTGGGTGATAAGAGATGATCACATCTCGGCCACCTTTGTGGATGTCGGCGCCGCAGAGTTCTTTCAACTGGCCAACAAGGAGACGGGACTGTGCGACACAACGACGGCCAGCACAGCCATCAAAAGAATGCGATATGATGAAATGCTGCCCAGAGCGCAGGAGCAACAACAAATCAAGCGAGGTGCCGCTTTGGGACCGGATTGGCATCGCAGCTACGACTTAAGCGGCGCCGGCAGCTCTGCCAGAAGTCTACCCAAAATTTACAGCAAAACTCAAATTGAGAAACTGGAGCAGTTGCCAGATGCCTTAAGGATTACGCTGAAACGCGATGATGATGACAGTATTGAGCAGCTGAGCTGTGATTTTATGGTGTCGGCGACGGGCGTGCAACCGCGACATGACTACACCAGCGATGTGCCGCTTCAGCTGGCCGAGGATGGCGGTCTGCTGGTGGATGAAATGATGCTCACGAATCTGAGCGATGTTTATGCGGCGGGAGATGTTTGCACAGCTGCCTGGTCAGCCGCATCGACGCACTGGTTCCAAATGCGTCTGTGGACGCAGGCCAGGCAAATGGGCGCCATGGCCGGACGCAGCATGGCAGCAGTTCTAGAGAACGAGACAATCTATCAGGACTTTTGCTTTGAGCTCTTTGGCCATGTGACGCAGCTATTTGGTTTTCCCGTGGTCCTGCTAGGCCGTTACAATGGCCAGGGCCTGGGGAAGGACTATGAGCTGCTCGTGCGTTGCACGCGCAACAAGGAATACATCAAGTTCGTGCTGCAAAATGGACGACTCCGCGGTGCGATCCTAATTGGAGACACAGATCTGGCGGAGACGTGTGAGAATCTGATACTCAATGGCACAGATCTGGAGCCTTATGGCGATGATATACTCAATCCAGACATAGACATCGAAGACTATTTCGATTGACATAATATAAATTACATATATGTAATGTATAACTTCTTACTCGACTTAAAAGATTTAAACTTAAAATGTTCTTTGTTAAATTCTGTATTTTAGAATTATTGTTTTTTATAAATGTCTCACAAAGTTTTTGGTGATTCAACATATTGTTAAAGAATAATTAAGAATTTATTTTCAAGCAAAGTATTTTACATTAAAGCTGCTAAATGATTTCCAAATTTATATTCTTCTAAAGAACGAACAGTTGAAGAGTCAAATCTGCGATAATTTAAAGGTTATTTTCAGGAATACAAAAAACTTCTACATTAAAATTTCTAAAATTACATTCTAAACTCTTAAGAACAAAACAACTGAGGACTCAAATCTGCGATAATTTAAAAGTTAATTTCAAGAAAAGAATCTTACAATAAAGCTTCTATACAATTTCAAAAAAAGATTTCGGCTGCTCCACAATTGTTATTATTATTATTGCTAAATGGTAATGTAAATTCTAGTTTGTGCTATGGTTTTTGGTCTTTCGTCACTTGAGTTTTCCCTCGTTGCCTAAAAAACACACAAGAAAGAAATTTACAATTTTAGCTGCATTTGAATTCAATGCGAGTTGTACTTACCAACATATTTAATTTCGTCGAAGGCCTTGCGAGCCTTCTTCAGCTCCTCGTTCATGGTCAGCAGATCCTTGACCCTGGCATATTTGCGCTGATCCTTGCGCACCAGAAATATTATGTCCTCCACTTGGACGCGCCCTGTGCGTCCGATTTCCATGGCTCGGTGCGTGGTCTCTGCAATGTACTCGATGACCAGATCTTCCAGGAGATCAACTGTTTCCGTATACGGATTCTTGTCGTCACCAAAGCCAAACATCATGCAGCGTAGCTCCTTGCTGAAGAGACGCTTGCGTCCCGAATTGGTGGACACCATTTGCTCATCATCAGCATCCTCATCGAACTAAAATGGCATAGTAGTTAACTATCGACATATATATTATATATCAACAAGTTGTAATTACATCGGCAACTTCAAAGTGTTCGTCGGGCAAAGGATTTGCAGCCATTGTGCTTTTATTACTTATTAATTTGATGAAAACAATTGCAGACGGCAACCGCAAGTATCGATACTAAAGTATTATAATACTCGATACACAATCAGCAGCTGGATACTTTGACTAAACCAGGGCTGGGTTGTAGTATTTATATTAACTTTAATTAATGCACTTCTTAACATTTTCCAGCAGAATACAAGAATAAATACAATTAATTAGTTAAAGAGTATGTAATTAACTTAAAATACGGGCAAATGAAAACAGATAAAAAGAAGTCATTGTGAATGAATGTTATCGATTGACTGAGCGGCAGCAGCTCTGTGTTTTGCATAAGTAGGCGCAGCTTCTTTGCACGCACTTTCAAATTTAAACGCCTGTTGCTGGAAACTTGCAAAATGGATGTTTACACATTCGAGAAATCATTTCTGGAGCGGCTCAAAGAAGCCGAAGCGGTGCTCTCATGGGATGGCGCCGCAATGCCCGCCTCACAAGTCTGCTCCGAGTGGAAAGCGTACGTCGAGCTGCAAATTGAGCCAGCAGGTAAGCGAATTTCGCACACACACAGAAATCACACACAAATACAAATACAATTTTTTTGGCAGGCTGGCAGGCAATGTGGAAAATACCGCGCGTAATCTGCGAAGATTTAAAGCTGCGCTTTCCACAATTGTATTTGGCACTGTGGATCAGGTCATGTTCGATGAGCTGAAGGCAGTGTTTACAGTGACTGCTGTGCAGGATCAGGATATGCATTTACCCGAGAGCAACGAGGTGGCGCTGATCGAACTGTGGCCCACCTTACAGCAGGAGAATGCGGCGCTAAATGTGGACACTACAGCGGAGTGCATTGATCGCTTGCGTTTCTTTTATACGCACGTTTGGATGCCATGGGACAAGGACTCGGATGGTGATCGCGATTGGGTGGAAATCCATTTACAGTCGCGCATACAGCTCGCCTGTGATCTGAGCAAGCAGCGCTTGCCACGCCCACTGACCCTGCACATGCGCACGCTGCTGATGGAGGCCCATTATATACAACAGCGTCTCGAATACTTGGAACTGGACATGAGCGATGCCGAGGAGGATGAGGATGAGGAATTGGCAACAGATGCGGCAAGTGAGAAGCCCAAAAATCAGTTGGGCAGCCCCGCGGCAAACAACCTGAATAAGTCAATTTTGCCGGTGACGGATCTGATGTGTCTCCATCTCCGGCTGGCCATCATCCGCAGCGAATTCGAAATTCTGGAAAATCCAGATATGCGCCGCGCCTACAGCGAGCTCCAGAGCAATGGGCTGAAGCGTCACCTGCTGCAGCGCAACAGCCCCTGCAGCCTGGGCCAGTTAGCAGTGGAGCAGACACAAATGTGCCACTTGGTTACATTGCCAGTTGAGCTGCAGACACAGATCCATCTGTTGACGCTAGCCAAGCAATTGGTGAAACCGCACACAAAAGTCCAGTTGGGCAACACCTTGCAGGTAATGTGGATAATACAGAGAGGTCAGATAGATCATTAATTACTTATTTAATTACAAATTGGAAAAAAAAAAATTTACATTGGATCTTATTTTGCATGTTGAGTGCGAAATATATTTTTGTTGGATACTAATTGTAATTATTATTCATATGTATAACAATTATAATAATAATATTTATAATAATCATAATTAATGATAAATATAATAATCAGAATAATTAATATATATACTAATCATAATAATTATAATAATCTGTCGCATTACAGGACGTGTTGAGCATTTGCCAAGCAAACGATGACATTCTCTTGTCGCCCGGGCAACACAATATTAAATTTCTGGAACATCTCAATGACAATGGCAGCATTAAGGGCCTCGTTGATGCTGAGTCGATTATGGCCGGTGAAAACGACAATGATGACGAGCTGAGAAAGCTGCCCGTGATTTGCTCGAGTGATGAGGATAGCACTTTGCTGGTCATCGATGGCGATTACGCGTTATCCCATCTGGTTCTGGATTGTCGTCATGTGCGCCGCGGCATTCTATTGCGGTGTGGAACGCTGACACTGCGCAGCTGCCGGCTGATGGGCGATGGTAGCTCGAGCACCCAGGAAGCGATTGTGTGCATGCCGCAAGCCAAGCTAAAGCTGCACGATTGCCGTCTCGAAAACTTTGCTATTGGATTATCGTTGCGACCGGAGACGAGCGCTGTTTTGAGTAATGTCAACATCAGGAAGTGCAACACCGGCTTGGAATTGCTGGATCAAGCCACCAAGCTTAAACTGGAAGGCAACAATTGCAATTTTCAAACTTGCCAACTGGGCATTTTGGCGGATGGCATTGCCTTACCCAATAGCAGTGAAAAGACATTATCGCTAAAGCATTTTAGCGAGCTACAGCGGTGCGTTTATTTTGATTAGTCATTTAAAATGCCATTAAAACTAATCCTTGCCTCTATATTTGCAGCTATAATGAGAGCAATTGGCTGGGAAATTGCGCTTTTCACAATTGTCGACGTAATGTGCGCATTTTCAATGAATCGGAGCAGCTGCTGGCGAAGCGCACTCGTCAGAATTTCCTGATGGAGGATTTAGATGTGGAGAACAAGGAGAACATTAACTAGAATAAGTGTATTATGCAATGTAAATCGCACAATAAAAAGAACCCGGAGTCTTCCTGATATAATATCAGGACATCTGAGCATGTAACACAGTTTTTAGTCGATTTGATGCTTATATATATATATTGTAGTTGTATTGTCCATTGACTCTTGATCTTTTATAGCCGTTTAAAAATGAATCCTTGTATTAATTTTTCTTAAATATGGATCACTGACATTAAATCTGATACTGTCACATTCCATCTGCAACACATTTAGTTATAATTGCAACCTAAATTGCGCCTGATGCTCAAATTGAACGGCCAACACAAATATCGATTAGCTGCAATCGAGCACACGCAAACCTATCGATATACGTAAGGAAATACATCAAACCGTTCACACAAACGATTACAGCTGTTAGTGGCCCAAACAAATAGCTGGCAGTTTAATTGATTTCAAAGCGTTGACATAGAAGC
This sequence comes from Drosophila planitibia, assembly GCA_035043785.1. Classification (NCBI taxonomy): domain Eukaryota; kingdom Metazoa; phylum Arthropoda; class Insecta; order Diptera; family Drosophilidae; genus Drosophila; species Drosophila planitibia. The sequence goes on along the minus strand of JAWNMS010000110.1, from coordinate 423,047 downwards.
AACATAAATACACCTGTCCACTGCCAGCATGTCCATGGAGAACTGGATGCGCGAGCTGCCGGCCGAGCTGCGCGATCTGTCAATTGTAAATTTAGCCATTCCAGGTATATATATATGAGGTCATCCAGCACAAGCAGCGACGCAATAATTTGACTTAATTAACTTGGAATGCGATTCTATCAAAAGGTTCCCACAATTCAATGACTTATGGAATTGACAGCAGCTCGCGGCTAGCACCCGATGCGGATAGCGCCATACGTCGTTGGTATCGTTTCTTTCCCTGCTTTGTGCGTCGCTGGTCCCGCAATCAGTCGGCGAGCATTTTGGAGCAGCTGCAGTTGGGCGTGCGTTATTTTGATTTGCGCATTGCACAAAATGATGGCAAATTCTACTATTGCCATGGACTCTTTGCCGTGGAGGTGTTTGAGCCGCTGCACGAGCTGCGCCACTTTCTTGACACCCATCCCGAGGAGGTGGTCATACTGGATTTGCAGCATTTCTACGACATGAACATTAAGCAGCACCAGCAGCTGCAGAAGCAGCTGTTGGAGTTCTTCGATCATCGCTTGTATGCGACAACAGATGGTTCGCTTCTCGAGTGCACCCTTAATCGGTGTGCTCAACTCAGATGGCAAGTGGTGCTCATATGCAGACGCTGCCCGATTGGCTTGCCCCCCTCATTCTGGCCGAGTTATGCGTGGCCAACGCCTTGGCCGAACACGGCCAGCGTTAAGAAACTGCAATCGTTCTTGTCAGCGTCGTTGTTATCACGTCAGCCCAAACAGGGTTATGTGTCTCAGTGCCTTCTCACGCCCACGGGGCGTTATATTGCCCTGCGTTTCTTTCTCACCCTGAAGCGCACTGCGAAGCGAGTAGATAAGAAACTAAAGCCCTGGATATTAGAGCAGTTGCCAGGACCCTTCGCTAGCGATGAAGCGCCTCGTGTAAATGTCTTCTTGGCTGATTTTGTTCACCTGAAGGATGGTCAATTCTGTGAATGGGTTATTAGCCTAAACAATAAAATGGATCCGTCACAGGTTAAACTAAATGCGGAGGAGACGCTCTAATCGGAAAATCTATTTGTATTTTATAATGCACATTGCGAAAACCAAAAAGTTTTTGTATTTTTGTACGAATATTATGATTAATTTTATATGGTGTTATTTTTTATAAGTATACATTTTATTATGGATGTCTGTTATGTTGCTCTTATAAGATTATTATTATTAAAGGTTTCATTATTTGCGTTATTGAACGAAGTAACAAAATACAAATTAAAATGGAAACTTAAATTATTTTTATAATTTTTACACGCTCTACAAAATATATGAAATAAATTTTTGTATGCACTACAAAATATGTATACGTAATAAATTGATAACTGCAATTATGTTTATAATTATTGTCGGCTGATTGCGTAGTCGGCAAATGTAAGCGAAAGAATGGAAAATGCAATTAGCACAAACAACCTAAAGATAAGTAAAATGCAATCGAACGCGGGCCTCGGTTCACTCATTTGTATATAGATGTTTATTTTTCGCATAAATGGAAATGGAACACATCGATTTTTGTAGCAATCATAATTATCAACTAATTAAAAAAAGAACACATTTTTGAATTTTCCTTAATAAAATAAGGTTTTTAAATTTAAATAACAATCCTATATTAAAACCTAACTCAACAAATACTACCTGCCGAGGCCTTCAACTCATAAGAAATAATTATTGTGATATTGCTACTATAATTCAACTATGTTCTTATATATTTATTTTTTATTTATTATATTAATGCAAATTTCATAATTTTCACATGCGTAAGTTATGCAATGATGATTTTTTAAGAACTCTCCTTAATGTTTAACTTAAATTTAATGATTACTTACTCATTATTAATGTTAATTTTTATAATTATCTTGTCTTGTTTCATAATTATCCTAATTTATATTCAAATGATGTAAGCAACATAAATCAAAATGTCGCAGGTAAAATATCATTGCAACTTTCCCATTGTACCTTTGAAGGCTATATGATAAAATGTATATTCAGTGACTTTGGTCTGCATATTTAAGTAAACAAATAAGCTACTCATACAAGAAAGGTTGGGCGAGGCCTGGCCGTTAAAAATGTTATCATTAATCAACATTTTTAAATATAAATTATAAAAATAGGTTATCGCTTCGATTTGTGGTGTTGCAACGGGCAAGCTGGGCTCAGATTTCCCAGAAATCTACATAGCCATATTTCAAAGCGGTCACCTCCACAGACAACAATGACGGTCAGAGGGAGAGAGAGAGAGACAGAGAGAGAGGGAGAGAGAGAGAGCGCACTTGCGACTGCAGCTTACGGGCAGTTAACATAGTGTGCAAATGAAATTACAATTCGAGCAACTAACATTAGGCTATCTATTTGTAGCAGGGCGCGAAATTCAAATATACAGCAATTTAGAAAATGTTTGCAAAAATATTAAAAGAAAGCTTAAAAACTAAAGTTCGATTTGAAAAATATGTAAAATGTACATCCAGAAAATCTGTATCGTAGTTTTATTTATTATTTAGTTGTCATTTATTTCCCTGCTACAATTATGTAATAAATCCCCGATTCTTCTCGAATTGTGGATCTCACAGAAAATTAGGGGGAAATATTATCAGTAATAACACAAATGAATAAGCCCGCCTGCACACTGGTCCATAGTTAATGCGATAACGCACAATAATAAACAAATATAGTATATGTGTATGTACATGTATATTTTAAAATATACAAATATATTTGACAAGATTAAAAACAAATATAAGAAACTGTATTGAACGTCATACATGAATACACCATATATATATATACATATATATATATATATATATATAAATCGCACACTTGTCCGGGAATCCGTTAATCGATAAGAAAACGCACCGCTTTTTGGGCTTTATTTGGCGAGATGACTGAAGAAGCTGCCGCCTCCGCTGACTGCAGCATGCTAGTGTGCATGCCATGGAGTACATTGTCGAGGCGTGCCAATGACTCCTGCAGACTCTCCGGCAACAGACCAGCATCCGGTTGATTCTCCCGCTGGCGCAGCGCCTGCTCGCAATGGCGGCGCAAACGGTGCGCAGCCCGTTGCATCACCTGCAGCTCCTGTTGGGCATGGAGCTCAAAATTGCTGCTACTGCTGCAGCTGCTCGGGTGATCCTCGGTCAAGTCATAGGTGAGCAGTCGCTTTGTATATTGAGGCGTGGCGCTGCCCGGCGTCGAGCTCAACCGGGGCGTATTGGGGCCACTGAGGAGACGCTTGAGTGGCTGCTTCAGCGAGCTAAGATTCAGGCCAATGCGACTGGAGTTATGCGTATCATTTAGTGTATCGTTTAGATCCGCATCGAGTGGCTGCCAGTCGACCTCAACGCTCTGGAACATGTCACTCGGCGCTGCTGCATCCCGCTGCAGATCCAGCCAGACGCCCAGTCTGGCAATGGGCCACTCAGCTTTGAGGCACCGCTGCCGATCCACAATTAAAACGACGGTGCGCAGTAAGCCAAAATCATCTGGTGTTTGGAGCTGACGAAACTCCAGTTGATGGCCCAGCTGACGACAGCGTTGCGTCGCTTCCTTCACCATGAGCTGAGTCTTGTGCAGACTCGCCTCGCTGGGATTCAGCATGATGCGCTGTATATCCTCCACCAGGGTGGATTTCTGTGCCGGCGTCGTTGCGCTGTGACAGCGGCTGCTGCTGCTCGCCTCCTGCTGCTGCAGCTCGGCTAGTGCCTGTCGTTCCGTCTCGAGCATTTCGCTGTTGCACTTGTACTTGAACTGCTCCAGTTCGAGGCACTGCAGCCGCTCCTCAAAGTCACGGGCATGCTGCTCACGCTCCAGTTCGATGCGTGTCAGCGCCGCCCGCTTCTCCGCCTCGAGTTCGTTGCGCAGCTGCTGCTCCTGCTTCTGCATAATCTCCTGATGCGCCAGCTGGAAGTCGACGAGTTGCTGTTGCGCCGTGCCAGCGCGCTGGGTGCAAAACGGATTCGAGATGCGGAAATAGTGGGAGCCACCAATGACTAACCGGTCGCCATGGAACAGTTGCCGGCGCTGGCGCTGCAGCAGCTCGCCATTCACATACGTCTCAAAGTCCTCGCTGCCCGGGCTCACATACAATCTACCCGAGTGTTCGTGCTCAATGCTGCAGTGCTGCAGCGCCACCAGTGGACCATCCAGCACAATGTCCGGCATGGCGGCATCTCCGGGCATGCGTCCGCCGCGTCCAATGTGCACCGTGCCCACGGGCAGCACATAGAAGAGCGTGCCACTCAGCATGGGATCGGCGGTCAGGTTGACCAGACACGGCTGCTTCTGGTCGGCAGTTAGTTCCATGGCGAGTCCCTTGCGCTTGAGCAGACGCAACTCGGATTTGCGTTGATCCTCGGCCTCCTTGAGCTTCTCCATCCATGATTTCTGTGCGCGATTCAGTTCACGTTCGCGTTCCGAGAGCTGCTGACGCAGTGCCTCCACTTCGCCGTCATCCACAGATGTCTCAATGATGATTTTGCGTGGCGCCGGCGGATTGTTGCTGTTCGAGGAGAGGCGACGTTGTCGCTCGTACTCATTGCGCAGCGATTTCAGACGATCCACCTCGGCGCGCAGATCCCTAATGATCTTGTCATGCGGCGACTCATTCACCTTCACCCGATTCACAATGGAGCGCGCCTTGCACGCGTATCGCAGGGTTGCCAACGTCTCGTCCGCATGCAGACTGGCCGGAGAAACGGTGGCCAGCATCACCGTCTTCGAGTTGCCGCCAAGGTTTTCCTGCAAAGAAACACAAATGGGATCATAATTAATAATTATAATTAGAATTCCTCATTCCTCATTAATAGAAGAAGAACAATCAATCTAGACAAGAAGCAATACTTGGGATTCTCAGTGAATTATAATATTTACATATACTGAGTACCTTACCAGATAAGAATTAAATTAAATGAGAAATGAAGGGCGTATACAAATTATTATCTTGTTATAAATATTTCTTTTTTTAATCTAGTCAAAATTGCATAGATCATCTATCTATTAGATTTAATCAGGACAAAGCTTCTGATTTAAAATCCTAAGTCCCACTTTAAAAAGATAGGATAATAAAATTTGGAAATTCAAGGTAGTAGATACTAATAATCGAACATTCATATCTCCCTTAACATGCGTTTATTCGTTTTATTGACGTACATTTGGAATCAGATTAAGAAAAAATTTAATTTTGTATTAATCTAGAGGCGAAACCACAGTAGGACATTGCTTAAAATGAAGGATGTTTAGCTGCTGATCTTGCTTTTTGTATAAATAAAATACTTTATTTCGAACACTCATATCTCTGTTAGTACACAAGTAATACTCCTTATATAACTGACTCTAGCTTTAAAACGTTAGAGGATTTAGAATAGTGCTGCCCGTATTAATCTTTGAAAGACCTCACTAGCGATCATCGACCCCTACCCCATCTCCACTAGAAGATTATGAGTCAGCTGGTATTCGACTAGTGTGAGAGTATTCCGCATTTCGACTTGTTGGAACAAAGAAATACATATAAAAGATATAAGTGATTTCCATACACCAAGTTAACGATTCCATTTGCATAAATTAAACACGTGCATGTGAATATTAAACATTTGTGTGTGTGTGTAATACATAAGGAGTACATATGTGGTATGTATATCTCAACACACGCTCCGTAAATAATTTTAAATGTGTGTAAATATGTTTGTACGCTTTTCACATGCCTGAGTTAAGACCCAACAAAGAATTGTGACATCCAAAGATAGGGGCTGATGGCTTATCAGTGTCGGCAGGGTAGTCGCTTTTGACAAACTTTCAAACAAGACAAAGACGGCGACCGTTAGCCGTTATCAGCGGTGGTGGCAATCAAGAGCGAGATGGCAATCTAGTTTGTTGTACCAACACAACAAAAATAAATATTTACTTACATATGTACACATATTTCGTTGGTGTATGTGTGCGAGTGTATTTGTGTATGTATGCTGGACACTTGTTTGATTAACGCTTTGCTGTGCACGTTAGCACCACTATAAAATAACGAGAGAGAAGCACAAGGACAGAGAGAGAGAGAGAGAGAAAGCAAACAAGCACGGTACTAGTCACGAGAGTTAATGTTTGCATAAACTGCGCAGCAGCGACGTGGGCGTAGGCACATGTGAATGAGCAACCAAAAGAGAGCTGCAAAAACGATTCTGACGGCGTGTGCATGTGTGGCCAGTGTACAGAGTACACTGACCTGTAATGGCTCAAAAATAGCGCAAAGTTGAATAGATTTAAATTTATTTACAATGCCTGGACAAGATTTTTGCAGAGATATTTTTTCGCATTTTTCAATGCTAACACCGTTTTTCTTTTATTAATTATATTATATATATTAATTAATAATTATAAGCGCTTAATTAAAAGTTTCCTAACTCTTCTTTCAAATTATGTCTAATATTTTTGATTATCTTTCCGCCTTTAGTATTTATATAATCTACAAATTGTAAATTTTTCCCAACAGAAAAAAGCTCTAATTTTATTTCAGTCGAAGGACAACAAGGTCCAGTCTTCGCCTCGATCACCCCCAAATAGGACTGACCTCAAAGGGGGCCGGTCTGCACATGTTATAGATTCGATCAAGTGATCAACTCTTTGTATTGGATTTGGTTAATGCCAGTTCAACCGTTGTCACTGGAAATATTAATATACAATTAATGTGTCAGGGATGTGTGGTTAATTAGTCTCTTCCTACCGCAGAATATGCAACTTTCAGCTATATTTGTATCTAGAAACCTGTTACTGATGAAACTGTGGGCTATATATAGATTTGCTGGATGCCCACCCACTTATAGAAGATTGTCACGATATCGCACACAAATTTCACAGCGTCGTGTACGTTAAATACTTAAACCACAAAAAGTCGCTAAAAGGCGGTAAGCACAGTGAAAAACAGCAAACAACTTCATTAATCCAAATGACGTAGGTAGATCAATTAACACTTTGTGTACGCAAATTATGCCGATATTTAACATTTAGCTAAGTTAAAGTAAAAAAATAACAAACAAAACTAACATTTTTGCTCGTACAAATTGTATTTTCAAGTGAGTTTAAAATTTTGTTCAAGGTTTTGTAGAAATTAAGCATGTACGCTTACTACGCCTAATCCAGAGTCATCGAGCTATTTTTGACCTAATTCAATCATCCACTTTATACAATCTGTGTTGCTTAATTGACAAACCATGGACATAAATTTCTCTCTTGACAACGAAATTTCATGGATTATCAACCTTCCGATATACGGATTATGGTGGGCCCACCGTCTAGACGTCGATTATCACATCAATGGTAATACTTGCCTCGAGCCATACGAAATGAGTAACTCCAAAATTTTTAATATTGCATCTTGTTAGGTATATAGTATTTGACATCGACTTTTGCTGATGGGCTCAATTTTTATTTCAGCCATTTAATTTAGCAACTCGATGCTAATAAGAAAAACTTCCGAAGTTAGTCCGATGGAAAAATATTTTCCATTCTTCAAACAAATTAACATATATTTAATTGCTTCAATTTAAATTTCGATCATTCATTTCGCAAACAAACTAATACTTTCATAAAACAACGCGAATTTTCCACATTTTAAAATATGTGGAATTTTTCTGCAATAACAACATGTTGCCCACTGTGCGTATTAACTGCATAGGCTTGAGAGAAATAGCAATACGCCACATATACTATCGTAATGAAAAACAAGTTCTTATAGACCTTGCGATTCCTCTTACAAAATCCCCAAAATTGTGCAAAACGCACAACTCTTTACTATATGGATCCCACAAATAATTAGTGTAATCTTTTAATAAGAGGCTTATGGTTTGACAACTTGCTCCTTTACGATATCAATAAAAAGCACTCAAATTTGCTATAAGTTTATAAGTTTACCTTGGCATTACATTGACAAACTGCAAAAAGAACACAGCAGTGTACATGTGCACACACATACAAGCATACAAGCACACGTGTGTAGTGTGCAGATTTCAACATCTAAAACGAGTACAACTTAAAATAGCCAAATATTTGGGTCCATTGTGTTCGCTTCTTACTTGATGTTTTTTTATTATTTATTCATTTAATTAAGTTAGAAGGGATTGTTAACTAATTTTCATCGACGAAAGACGCAAGAAAAGCAAACAATGACCGCTTTTACCAATTCCTTATTCTGCATGTTACACTAAGAGGACGAACAAATATACCCGTTTTGCACACGGACGACAAAGTCATAGAAGAAGAAAAGTAAGCAAACAAAGCGACGCAAAAGCAAAAACAATGCTACGCTAAGCGAAACGAGACACAACGACGACGACGAAAACAACACACGAAGCGAGGCGAACATACTACGCGAGGGCTACAAAAATGCAGTAATATGCCGTTCGGCTTTCAGTTTCAGTTTTGAACTGAATACGTAAAGAGCAGAAAGAAGAGTTATCCGTGCTTCATACACTACACTAACTAAATGCACTAAAATTCAAATGAATTTGTAAACTGGTTTTATACTTTGACTTAGTACTAAAAGTGTTTCTTTAAGAAATTAACAATTCGCGTTATTTGGATAGGCAATGTAAAGTTGCCAACGTGAACGACGAACAGACAAAGTTCATTGCACGTTACAAAAAAGAATGTACAGTTTTCGAACATCAACAGCAAAAACAAAGGCAAAGTGAAACGACCTCGCTCAACGTACGCGCGCAAAAAGCAAACAGAACTAAAGCAGGACAGCAATATTTTTAGTGCAACCTAGATCGAAAAACACCAAGAAAAAGCAATAACAACCATGGACGTTTGGGGCGTATTTTCTGGCGATTCAACGCTTTCTTATGGCGGCTCAATGCGTAGCGGCTATTATCGTGACTATGAACAGTTTCCGTATGGCACGCTTGAGCATTCAACCAGCGCCAGTCCGTATTCAACTAAGGATTCATACAGCAGAGTGCAAGGTAATTAACACAAAAAATAAAAATTATAATGCTGGAGAAAGGCGAGCGGCAACTCACAATGCAAGCGTGCGTCAGGCAAATGCAGTCATTATTCATGTCAGTTAGCTTTTTGTCATGCATATGCACATGTGTAAAATATATGTGAACAAATCGCATACACACACAAGCGCACGCAAATACACACACACACACAAACACACACACAGTTTTATGTTCACTTGATTCTGATTACCCACATTGTGAGTTGTTTTTGCAATCATTTAAAAATAGCCGCAATGTTTTTTTTGAATATTCGTTATGTGTGTGTGTGGAACACGCCTCAATTTGCGCAAATGTGCTTAAAAACATATACATACGCGTGTGTGGGTGGGTTGCGTGTGCACTGTAACAAACAAGGCTATTGGACAATCATAGGGTGATCCATGTCACATACCTCCAATTTGCAAAATTCTTTTAAATTTTTTCATGTTAAAAAAGATAGCAATATCATTTGAGGTTATTCTTAGCTTAGTTTTATTACAGTTTTTATCGCAATTTTAATCAAAGTGAAGTATATTCCATGAATATACGCAAATATATGTATGTATTTAGATCCGTTAGTGGAATGATGACAATACCATCCGCTTATAACTCTAAGCAGGTGTGGTTTGTGCCCAAATAAAGCAATCCAGCACAAAAACTACGGCGCAATAACAGCGAATATATACATATACATATATCATATATATATATATATATATATATATATATATACAAATATATAAATGGTCTTGCATGTGCCATTCAAGTCAACAACACACATACGTCTGTTTATTTGTTTACGGGACGGTAAAAATATCACCGTACTAACAATCTCTTTTTTTGTTTTGTTAAATAGCTCCCTTATGAATAACTAAGAAAAAAATAGAGCTATTCTTGATTTTCGAGCTGAGCTCGGAATTTATAATAATTTAATAAACAAATTTGTTGTTTTCATTTTGGAGAACATGATCCACGTTAGACTACTGGTCAAAATAGGTCGTTTTCTTAAAATAATATAATGAAACGTAGATTAGATGTAAGGTTGAAGATTGTTTTTTTTTCTTTTGGTGCGACAGCAATTGTATCTTGATTAGATTGATAATAAACAAAAAAAATGAGCGAGGTTGCAAATCAATTGCTTAAATTGCACCTAGTTTTTTTTGCCGACAGCGATTTAATCAATAGAAATATGTAGAACTCGGTAGGATTTTATCACATTATGTACACCCTGTGTCAAAACATGTCTGGGGGTCAATCATAAAAAAAAGATTGCCGCCGCCACATAAAATTGTTGACGTGACATAACATAACGTAACGTAAAATGAGCAGCTGGGGGCAGGGGTAGTGTGCGTCGCAAGCGGCACGTAGGCCAACGAGAGGAAGAATGAGAGAGAGGCCATATGTAGTATGTGTGTATGTAATATGTACAGTGTGTTAGTATGTCAAAAGTCACAATGCGTATGAGTAAACCAATTAACAGATTTTAATAGATATAGCTGCAAGATTTTATATTTCCCTCTTCAAACTAACACAAGATACAAATTAAATATAAATTAATAAAGAGTATTCTATTTTATTTATTTATTTACAGAAAAATGCAGCCAATTAAAATCAGAGAAACAGCTGCGAAAAAATTGTCCCTTTTGTAAGGAGCACAAGAAGCGGCCATTGATTAATTACATGCGAAAGCGTGAGTCTCGTAAGCATCACGAGAGCATCTGCGAGGACGACGAGGAGCTGGACGAGCACGAGCACGAACACGAGCACGAGCATGAGCACGAGCACGAAGTGCGAAAGATGGCCACTGTTGTGGTGCCAACGCAGCAAAGCTGCAAGGTGTAAACAAATGCGCAGCGGCAGCAATCAGAAGAGGAGAGACAAACAGACAGACAGACAGGTGGCAAAATTATTGTCAAAAACAAAAACAGAAAATTAATTTTGAAACTACAACAACAGCAATTTACAATGCCATATACAGTTAGATAAAGAAAACAACGCTTTGCGCCTGCTGGTCAGACATTAAGAGCAAAAGCGAGACAACAAGTGCAACAACAACAACAACAGCAACAATGCAACTGTACCTACATAAAACAAATAATTAACAATTGAGTGCATTTCCGGCAATGACGTAAAAACAACACTACCATTTACTACCAAGGAGCAAAACAAAGACAGCAAAACATATTTATTTTGTTTTTGCTGTTTGCTTAATACTACTAACGTATTCAAGCCGTTCACTATTTCTTTATTTTTCCCCTTTACAATTACACGTCGCAATTTTTATACAAGTATAAAAAGAAGGTAATTAATTGACATAGAGACAAACCGCAAGCAGCCAACCCAAACATAACTTTTTAGGCGAAACAGTAGCAAAGCCAAGCTAAAAGCATTATAAAAATATATGAACAAAGGGAGCAACAAAATCGCCAGAAATACCAGAAAATAGATTTCTATTTTGCATACCGAGACTGAGTAAAAATGGGAGTAAATGGCATTCACTAAGGATGCCATTGTTTTTTTATTAATTTAATTATATATATATTTTTTAAACATTGGTTTTCATTTTCCCTCTTATTGGGCAAGTTACAGGAAAATTATATTTAAAGTTAAAAAAAACGCTCCATTGGCGCCAAGAAAAACAACAAAATATGTAGAATTTATTCCATACTTTTGTTTAGCTATATGAACATATAGTTTTGACCCCAATTTTGATCCTTGTCTATATTAGACACTTTAGTATTTATGAAGTCCAAAAAGAAACCGTGTGCCACAAACAAATATTGGCATACTTCGGGCCAAATACTGATTGGCAGCGTGACAAGATATTTTAAAACCTAAAAATACTATAACACAAGTAAAAGTTGTAAACAGAATTAATACCCCCTGCGATTGTCAGTTGAATTGATTTTATTAAATACAATTCATGCAATCAGTGGAATAAATATACACATTAAGCCCCCAACTATACAAATAACTTTGATAAATTATGAAAATTATTAAAAAGAAAAAATGAAACTAAAAATACACATAATACAATGTTAAATGTTAAGACACTGAAATGTTTTTTGAACAGTTTGCTTGCGGGTATTGAGAAAATTTGCAATTTATAAATTATTATTATATACCATTGTATTTATGTTTACGTTTAATATATTTGAAGAAAAACAATGTTAAGCATGCAAAATAATCAATAAAAAATATGTTATTGGTATTTATATACAAAAAAAATTGAAAGAATTTTTATTTAATGGGGAGAAGAGAATTTCTATCGGATGTGAAATATTTAAATGAATACAATTTAAGGCCGATCGGAAGTAGATACATATTAGTAGATTTTGTGGAACTAATAGTAGACTGCATGTTTTTGATGTAAATATTCCACTTTTTGCGAAATGGTTGAGTGAAAAGCTCATGATAATCATGTGTTTTTAGAAAAAAATTCTCAAAAATGGAAGTGCCGAGAAGAGAGGGGATTTCTATGCCCAATCTCGGAAAATGGAGATGTAGTTGTGTAAATCTACTTGGTTATCATCCGATGCTTAAGCTCAAATTCAGTTTATCTAAGACGTCCGTCTTTTTTTGTCTCTCACCTGTTCGAAGATATTGAATTAAATCTAAAATATTTCAGAAATGAACGCAAATAATTTCGAAAATTCAATCACAATGTCTCAATGTCTCCCGTGTTAATCACAATAATAACAACAAACGCAAAATGCGCACATGGAGAAGCCATAGGAATATGGCATGTGCAATTTGTGAATAAAATGAATTTGATTCATTTAGAATTCAATGTTAACTAGTTTGTGTATGGGAACGAAACGAGTCTCACGTATTACAGAATGCTACTCAAGCTGAGCAGGTGCTGAGGGCACGTGGCATCAATAACAGAGCTATTTTTTATACTGGATCTAATATGCATATATGGTAATAGTGTATTTGTCTTCTTATTATATATTTTCAGCTATTATCCATAATTATTGAACATAAATATATACAAAATATATCTAGTCGGGTTATAATCATAATGTCATGCCGTGAAACGTGTTACTAATTCTCAAGTTCTTAATAAACGATGACTAGTGTCTGCACGCGTTTTTCATTAGCTAAACTACTTAGAAATTAGATATCAAGGAAATAAAAATTTACCAGACATATTTTTAACTTCGTTTTAATACGAAAATATTAACAGACGATCATTAGGAGTATATATAATCAAAGTTGATTAAGAGAACAAGAGTCAATAGAGAAACAATAAAATAATTGTATAAACTTTCTGGTCCCTTATTAAACCCAAACGAATCTTGAGCAAATTAAAAAACCCTGTTTTTCAGAGTTTTCTAGAACGAAGTTTAACAAAAACCAGAGAGATAATATGACTCGCTTAGCAACAATTTGTGGTAAACTTCGCTTGGGGAAACCAGAAAATGTTATGTGGTTTAAGAACATTGCACACGAACCCAAAAACTATATATTCATGTATACATATATATATATATTGTATGTAAGTATTTTGTACTCGCACGACTGGAAGTTTATTTAGTAAGAAGCTTCGAAGTATTCACTACAGTTTGAAATAAAGTTGGCAATGTGAAGGTTAAATTTGGAGAACGAACACAAAATCAAAAATAAATTAAATAACAAAATTAAGTACCAAGGCTATATCAATTTACTTAGAAAATGTTACGTCGCCTGATAGGGAAACTCGAAGCCCCAAAGGGTAAAAATTCGAAACGCAAACAAAATAATCAACATGATACGGGTGTGCTGAAAAAATCGCAGTTTTGTAAGTTATCACGTAAATATGTTAATCTTATATAAGAGAATTTTTCTGTTTGCCCATTAAATATCAGTGCTCAAACAGAGAATGACAGAGAATGCAGAGAATGCCTTAAAAGCATGGAGCTCTATGCAGTTGCAGAAAAACTCTTTTCAAGTTTATAAAAAATGTGTGAAATTTTGTTAGTTTCTAAATAAAAAATTTCGAGCGATTTACATCAAATTATGCGAATAATTCATTAAAATTTTCGAATCGTTTTGTTTCGTTTGAATATCAAATTACATATGCAGACATAATTCATCTAGTTTTTAAATTAAATTTCAGTTGGGAAACTATGCCATTTATTTTTGAGAGTACATTGAGAAAAAGATCATCAGCAATTTTTGAAATTCGCCATTCTTTTGGCGACAAGTGTTCCTCACCTTATTATTCAGAAAATACATTTCTTTGAAAGCTGGCGCTTTCTAATAACCAAGGCTTCCATTTCTTAATTTCAGGGTAGAATTTTCTCAAATTTAGAAATAATATGTTTAGAAAAAAAGTCTCCTATTTTTGGAATTGTCGAGGTCTTTCTAATTTTAAGAAGAATGCTTTCTTACATTTAGAAAGCAGTTCTTAAAACAAGAAAATCCTTCTAATTTTTAAGACGATTTTCATTTTATGTAGATTTATTGCTAAGTTAAAGATTATGTAATTTGTATTTTATTATTGTTGCTGTAGAAATCTGCTGGGGCTAATATGCATCTCGCTTCGAAGATTTTGCAAATAATCGTAGTTGAAATCTGTTAAAATTAGCATATTAAATCAAAGTGCACAATCTGGCAGTATCTATAATTTTATGACGATGTGTAATGTGTGTAATTATTTGATTACAGGTCATGCGGATGGAAAGCTGGGCAAAACTTATTGTAAATGTGATCCAACGGCCTGCAAGTGCGACAAAAAGAAGCAAGGGGACTATCAGAAGTTGTTGTTGTCGCAACTGCGACGACGGGGCGCTGATAACTTATCAAGTGTTATATTATTCTAGTATACTCTGCTGTATGCAATATATAAATAATAAAAAAAAATAACAACAATAAACAACTACAGTCAAAAACTTTTTAGGTGGTTCGTTGAATACATATACACTTTGGGCTCTTCTAAGATAAGTTAACTTATAAAAAAGGTAAATTTAAATGGTTGTTAAAGTTCCCGACCTAGCTTATCTATAGAGTGCAATGAGAGATTTGTTAAGAAAATTACTTGAAACTTGAAGATACAATTTCTTGATTTGAATCGCAATTGATTACGACGCCATATCAAGGCCGGTTGCACACTTATTCTTTGTAATCAATTGGGATATGTTCTCGACAGCCTGAGCTCCTTCTTGTTAATATTTGTTGTTTTCAATTTGATTGCGCAACGCGTTCTCCTTGTCAAGTGTTCTTTCAAACAGTAGTATATATAGTAAAATAAGTACATGTAGTAAACTAAGTGGTTGTTTTTAAACCGCATTAGTTGTACTTGACTTGTTTACAACTGTCAGACAAATAAGACAATTGTTTTTATTGTGCAAATTGTAACTCAACCTGAAAAGAGGTGTGCGACTTTGAATAATTAATGAGTTAGCACTCTGAATTAGAGTATTTGTGTGAAGTTTTGTAAACGAAGAAACAAATTACATAAATTAAGGAAAACGCCGAAGATTACATACCCTTGTAGACCCAAGTCGAAAATTAAATTTTACTATAAATGAAAAAAAAATAAGCTATTTTTCCAAATGGCGCATATTGAGTTTGGTTGGAATATCTTGGAAAACAATAAAGTTCGACCGATCGCTTATATGGCAGCTATATGATATTGTGACTCCATCCGGTCGGCACTATCAGCTCGTCTAAATATGCTGTTCAAGATTATTTATATTTATACTATCGAGTTGTAGACGTCTCCTCCAAAAAGCTCATGACAAAATAATAAAAGGAAATCATAAGTCGAGTATAGTTTAAGTTTGGGTACCTATGGATAAAACTAAGCAAATATGTACTTATCTATATGAGTAAGCTTTTGTCTGATAGCATATAGACAGGCATGAATGCTCTTGTCTGGAATACTGCACTAGGAGATACTCTTTACCCAACTGTTAAATATATTTTATCCAATCTTAATGAAATTTCTACAGTTCATCAATACTATGTCAAGGTATATTCATACCTAATTGGAAGGTTATATCTTGTGGCTCTTTTTACTGATTAAACAAACTCGATCTGCTCTTGTATTTTTTTTCCATATATTTAATCTAAACAACGTTTCCTACATTATAATCAAATAATTAAAGGATTCTTTAAAAGTTACATGTAAAAGTTAAGTTTGGTTCTCCGATTTTGTCGACACACTATTTTCCAGCCAAGGGGTGAATTTTCAAAATACCGAAAGTATATGTTGCAGTTGTTCAATATAGGTAAATTATATACAATATTTTTAAATTAATTTTGTTTTAGGTTTCAGAGTTCGCTTAAAACGCAACATTGAGCAAATAAAAGAACTTTAACATTAAATAACATTAAATATATCAAATAAAAAATAAATGAAAAAACCGACATCGCCAAAATAAATTGCTTAAATATATATGTATACATATATAGTGAAACTTCTCTAGCTCAATCGACCATCCGTTATGAAAATTAAAAATAAAAAACTTTATTTTGCCACACGAGTGCCCGTCATATAATAAAATTAATATTTTGTACCCCGATAAGAAAAAGGCCAACCAAACGGAAAACCTATTCTATGCATTGGCTATCAATATAATTGAAATTTCTGTAACCTTCCATAGAAGGTAGCACTGCTTCTTATCTGTCAGATATTTTATCTCACAGATCGCGTGGACTCGGAATTATTCATCATGTTAAGAAAGGTGGCTTATTGCGTTCTTAAATATATGCAGAAGGATTGCCAAGTGAGGTAATATCAGTTTAAGACGCAAATATACTTTAGTACCTTCATAAAATGTTGTTTCTTTATTTATTGTTTGCCTGTGTGTGTAATGGTTAACTAAACCTGCCCCGAGCTCAAATATCAAAACTTAGTATATTTCTGAACAAATACCAAGTGAATTGCTCATTGACAAATACAATAAATACTAATAATGTGCTTATTATAGGACAAAAAGTTAATTTTCGAGTTGGCAGAACAACTAGGAAGTGTTAATTTTATATTTGTATGTTTTTTTGTATCCAAATAATGCATTTGTCACAGTCTCCGAAACAATATTTTAAGATATATTGCTCAGCCAGCAATAAGTGCTTAACTGAAACAACAAATATTTATCAAGTTCATATTTTGTTCTTTGTTGAATCTGCTCACCTATTTCAAATAAATATTTTATGGGACGCGTGTCTGGCACGCGAGAGCTCAATAACGAAATTGATGTAAGATTCATCTATTGCTGAGGCTGCACTCAGAAAAAACGGCCCTAAAATGAAAAGTGCCCGGAAAACTAAATTGATTATCTTGTTTTTAGAAATCATTTCTATATATAAGAAGCAAAATGTTCAAAAATTAGTAAGATTGGCGCTAAAGCTCACAAATATGGTTTATTTTATTTTTAGAAATATTTTCAATTATTAAGAAATGCATTTCGAAAAAGTACAAATGCAAACCCTCATTTTTAGAAGAAATATTTCTTACAATGCAGAAGCAATTAATGCAATTTACTGGCTCAACTTTTATGTTAGAGTTTAGATGTTGTCTACTTTAGAAGCCGAGTAAATTATTTGAATTTTATAAACCTTCTAAAAGGTTTGTATATGTGGCATCTTAAAATACTAATGTTTATTAATAATATTTATTTGATTTAATAATTCAATGCGTTTTTTTCTGAGTGTACAAAGCAGACCAACCAAATTTTTATTGATAGGGTACAAGAAGTGAATGCAATGCGTGGTCTGATTTGATAAGAAACTAGGGTAAGTGTTTCGAAAGCTGAGTATGTTGTTGTGCACACTTACCCGCAGTAGCCAGGTGAGCACACTCTCCCGATAGGGCACAAATGTGCTGGGGGTGAGGGAACCGCCGCCAGCCGGCGGCTTGCGGGCATCCGCCAGCGCTGCAATCACTTTGCCCAGCGTCAGAAGGCTCTTATTGATGCTGACGCCCTCGCGTATCCGTTCACCATTCGAGCCGGATGCGCTGATGCGTTCACTGCCCGCCAGATCCACCAGACTAATCTTGCTGCGTCGCGTTTGGCGCAGCGAAACAACTGTGCCCGAATCCGTGTCCGAAGATTGGCCATCATCGCTGGTTAAATCGGTCAGATTGAGCACGATATTGAATATGGAGTGGGAGCGGGAACTTTTGTCATTCATCGCCGTTGCGGCGGTGGCGCGCTGGGAGTTGCCCACCGCCAGCCAGTTGCGCAGCGCCGAATACGAGTCCACCGAATGGGCGCTTAAATCCACCACATATGGCCCAAAAATGGGATGCTCCCGCACCTTTAAAGCTTGGCGCTGCACAGGCGCCTCTGTGGCAGTGGCCAAAGCCTGCTGCACGCTCAGCAAATCATGAATTTTCTCATTGTAAATCTCAAAGTAGCTGACCTCCACCTCCACCTGGAAAAAATTGAATTAGGAAACAACATATATCCATATATAATGACCTACTTGGAGTTGATCTTTGACGGCATCGATGCGCCGAAAGAGCTCGTGACAGAAACGTGGTATGATGCCGGCCTCCACATGCGGTGCGTTGCCATCGAGGGCAGCATCGTCAAGCGCCTCAATGCCCATCATGCAGTAGGATTTGCCCGATCCCGTCTGCCCATAGGCAAACAGGCAGGCATTGTAACCTTCGAAGGCGGTGTCGATCAGGGGTTGAGCTGTTCCTGCGAACACAGCCAGCTGATCCGCATAGTTCTTGCTGTGGGGATCACAGGAATAGTACACCTGATCGTAGCTAAAGAAGTGCGAGACTCCAGCCGAGGCATCCGCACTGCTGCCCGCCTGTACGCTGAGCTCGTTGTGGCCATGGACGTGGACCACATTGGTGACGCTGTTGCGGGTGCATTCGACTGTATTTAACGGACGCACACGCACCGCCACAATCATGTTGCTCTCCTCAGCGAGGCTATAAGTGGACTCGAACAGGGCATCCTTTTCCTTTTCCTTATCCTTAATTTTGCACGCTGATTTCGTTTTGCTGGGCGTTTGCCGCATTGGCGTCGTTTTGCCTACGCCGCGATAGAGGGAGGAGGGTGTGTAGCAGGCATTCAAAGCGGTCGGCTTGGGCCGTGGCTGTGGTGTCGGTATGCCGCTAGTAAAACCCGTATTTAGTAGCTGCTGCTCCGGTTTCTCCGTGCTCCGCTTGGGCGTCCGGCAGAGCACCTTGCGTCGCAGGCCGACGGCAACTGTGGCTGGCGTTTTGTGGGCACTGCTCACTGCACGTGCTTGGTATTGATGGATGCGCTGCTGCACGGGCACGGGCGTGCTTTTGTTACTCATTTTATTAGCTTTAAATGAAAATGTTTGTTATGTTTCGAAATAGCGCGCGTCGCGTCGCTTGTTTTGTAGTTTTTTCATTCTAGTGATGTGCAAGTTTCGATAGCCAGGCGTGCGTGAGTTTTCGCTGCGTGAGCAACATGTGTGTTCTACAAACAGACAGAATCTGGCAACGCTATGCCTATCGATTACTTGACTTTACAGTAGTTTCATAAAAATTTACTTTATTTGTCCACTTAAAAATTCTAATTGTGCTAGTAAGGGTAAGGACAAGCTTCAATTTAACCAACAAATTTTTATTCTTGTAAATGTCAAGTAATTCAGATATCGTGCTATCGATGCCAGTGCAGCATCGATACTCTTGAATGTTTGTTGTTGTTTTGCGTTGCAGTTTTGCATGTAGCCGACGTCGACAAAACTAAGTAGATCCCAGTTTGCACTGCATTTTCGACATAAAGAGAATACAAGACAAATACAATAATTAACTGAACACTACTTTGAAATTGACTGTTGTAAGTGCATCAGCAAGCAGACGTTTTGGTCAGCCGCTAGCAACTTCCTAGTTTTGCCCCCACACACCCAGCGAGCGATATAATATAAATAGGCACGTTTCGAGAGCAGGTTTTGCATTTAAAGCAAAACAGTGCTCAGCACACGTGCAACGCTATTAAAGTCGAGTCCCAGTAACAAAAAATAAAGGAAAAAAGACGGCAACACAGAGTCAGAGTCAGAGTAGAATGTCTCAACAACCTGTGGCATTTCTGACGCGCCGCGAAACGTTCAGCGCTTGTCATCGCCTGCACAGGTAATATAAACCAGGAAATTAGAATTGTTCGGAAAATATCTATTACATTTTTAGTGCATTCGATATTTATTTTCTTGTATTTAATTATTAGACAAAGTAATTTATTCAGCCATATCACTACTTTTATTTGATCGCAAATCAAAAAATTACTTGTCGAAGTGATGAAAACTTAAATGAAAATATTTTGTTCATCTACAATTCACTGTTAAATAATTAAATTAATTTGTTAATTTACAAATCACAGCTAAATAAATTAATTTTATT
This sequence comes from Drosophila planitibia, assembly GCA_035043785.1. Lineage (NCBI taxonomy): Eukaryota > Metazoa > Arthropoda > Insecta > Diptera > Drosophilidae > Drosophila > Drosophila planitibia. The sequence goes on along the minus strand of JAWNMS010000110.1, from coordinate 402,705 downwards.
GATTTTAAGTTAATATATATATCTATAATTGACAATTATTTATATTTACTTTTATTTATTTATTTTTGCAGTCCTCAACTAAGCGATGCTGAAAATTTGGAGGTATTCGGCAAATGCAACAATTTTCATGGACACGGCCACAACTATACGGGTTAGTTAATCAACAATTCCGCAAATATGTTTCAGTTAAATGCGCGATTAGTTGCGATTTAGCTGGCGATATTGCATTTCATTCCGATTTGCTTGTGGCACAACCGCCTCAGTTATGGGCAATTTGATACGAACCACAGAAAGAAGACCTTGGCCGATAAGCTCGCTTATCAACCCATGTTCAAGTTCAACATTAAGCGAATCTCAAATGGCAAGGTTGTTTAAATTTATTGTTATTTCGAGGTCGATCGGGAAATAGAACTGTCTGGCAAATAGCATCGGTGCATTAAGTGTTGAATCTATAATCTATTTAAATTCCAAATGTATTATTCTATATTTATTTTTATTCCCAGTTGAATTGACTGTTCGCGGACCAATCGATCGACGCACTGGAATGGTGCTGAACATAACAGAATTAAAAGATGCTATCGAAACCGTCATCATGAAGCGTTTGGATCACAAGAATCTGGACAAGGATGTTGAATACTTTGCCGAAATAGTAATCAAACGCACAATAACAATATAATATGTATATATTATAATATTTCCATAATTGCAGCCAAGCACAACGGAGAATTTGGCCGTGTATATTTGGGACAATATACGCACTCATCTCAAGAAGCCCGAGCTTCTCTATGAGGTGAGAATATTCGAGACACCAAAGAATATAGTAAGCTATCGTGGCCCGTATCAATTGAATGGATTATCTAATCCGATTATTAAACGCATTGCGCGTGATTCCTGTACCAATATCTCATCCGATTCAGACTAAATCGGCCGATTTCCTTATGATTTTTTTATTTGGACCAATGCTCAGTAAAGCACAACTTTTATACTTACACTTACTGTGAAACCGCATATAAATATATATCTAGATATTATCAAGTGAGTTATACGATTTTAAATATATTACATATATATATAAATATGCATAGTCTTCAATACATTCAAATTACAATTGTGAGAATTATATGCAATAAATATTGTAACAAAAACCATTTTTCTTTCCTACAATTTTTATTATACAGAAATAGTCATTTTAACAGTTGCGTGATTTATTTAATTAGTACATGTTGTCCTTATTATATATTATATATGTATATTATCAATATTGCCCCTAAGTACTTTCTAAATGGCAGCTAAACACTTAAACACGCTATTCAAATGTATTTAATTGTTTGTTGGACAGGTAAGCTAATCAGTTGTTCAAGTTTTGCATAACTTATCTCATACGCACATGTATGTATTTATATATATATATATATATATATATATATATATATATAAAAATTGTTATATTGCTTAGGCATTAGCTGTAACACTAATATATATCACGTTGTCTATACTAAACTCTCCAAACAATTAACAATATTTCCTTAGTGAACGCACATTTGACAGATGAGCATAGTTTTTAAGATATTGAACAATTTTCATACAAAGAAATCGATTTGCAAACACAGTAATAATGTCTGCTTATTCTAAAACTTTATAGAATGGAAATCCAACAAAATAACCACCAAACCAATTTATTGGTTACTGTATTTAATCAACTTTTTGAGAAACTTTACAATAAACTAGTTTCAAGCATTTTTGATGTAAATAATAGCCCTTAATTACAAATATGAAACTATCTCAATATCTCATCAACTTCTCAACTATCATTAATTAAGCATAGATTTAAACGGAAATCAGAATTGTTTTAACTGAGCTTTAGTCTGTTGTGTCGATATGTTGCATATATAGGCTGCAGTAGATATGCCAATCTTTCGAATCTGTGGGGATCAGCAATGAAATGGGAATTTAAATGTAGGCATTGGAAACTTTGCAATTGGGCCAACGGAAAGTGAGTGGGTTAGTAAAGTGGGATGCATAGTACATAGTCATTTACAGGTTTGGATTAGTTTGCTTACCATATGGATGCAGTCAAGAAATTAAATAAATATATATTGAGAATCTCAGGAATCATGTGTTATATATCACAGTCTGTTTTTACAGATTGGAAAACCAGTTTTTTTTTGAATGCTTGACTGAACCCATATAAGAGGATTGGAATTATTGGGATATGTGAGTGTTTTCACAGCACAACTAAGGGGGAGTACAATATGCATATAATTTATATATCCAATATGCCTATACTTTAATACTAAGCAATACTAAATTTAACAGCAGCCTAATGCTTTTACAGACTTAACCACAATCCAACAAATTAGCTACGAATTTAATAATAAATACAATTTGACAACGAGTTAAAATTTGATTGCGTACTAAAAACTAAATTACAATTTTACCAACTAGCTAAAGCATTTTACGTCTCATTTTTTGGTTTAGTTAACTATATATTTTTGGTCTATGAAGGCAATTGTTATTTGTTGTAGTCGTTGTTGAGCTTAAATAGTGTTGCGCAGTGCCTTACCTGGATTTCCTATAGATATGAACGGTATGCCGAACTCAAACTCATTCTTTGGCCAATACTTGAGCAGTGGCTCACGCTGTGGCAGCTCGGACTCTACATAGAAATACGCGAACAGAACTAGCACCGTGTAGGCAGCTATAAATATTAATATATGCCAAAAACCGTGCAAATACGGAAAGTTGATTGAGGACCAGGCCTCACAAAACACGCGATCGTTGATCCAACAGAAAACGGCCACGCCCCAAACGGTTGTGGCACGCAGGCCCAAGCGATAGACTCGCTGATCTCGAACTCTATCGAAGAAAATATAATTTAAATAGTTTGTTAATTTGCTTAAGGTTCACAACTGCTGAAGAAATAGTGAACCTAAAATGAAAACGTGAAAAATGATATATGATCCAGCTTAATTACACAAGTAAGATCTACAATCTAGAAGATTTCCTAATTAAATACGAGAAAGAAGGTCTAACTTAGGCACATTATTGCTTTAATTAATTGATTGTTATCGTAAAATATATCTAGTGCTAAATGTTACGTACCCAATCATATTTAGTGATTTAATATTGAACATTAACAATCGAGTGACAGCTTAAGATTTAAAATAACACATAAATACTTTTAAGAAAAACTATAGGTTACAAAATAAATATATATTTATGGAATACAAAAAGTCTTTGGTAAACTTACAATACACAGAAAGCAATAGAAATAATTAAATTTGATAAATGAATAAATATAAATAAAATAATATGAGTGCAAGCAGAACATAAATATACAAGCAACAAATACTTTTTTTTTATTTATTTAATCACGTTCACGTTCGCAACTTTGAGTTAAGCATAAGTATTTGTATTCACTCCATTAAATAGAATACAGTCAATATATTCTACTACATATTTTGTTTTTTTAAAACGTGTGCAACGACTAAGTTGAGTTTAATATGGCACAGAAAAGACAATTAGAATTTGAGAGACTCTCATAATTGAGTGGTTTTTCTTGTAATTTGTTATTGTTTTAATAATCTTAAACATTATCAATCGATTATTATACCTTTTTAGACACTTGCAGATAGTTTTATTATCTATTCTTGATAAGCATTAATTGTCTTTTTGCCCGTCCGTTAGTTCAGATATTCAGCTATTGAAAAATATTGTTGAACATTTGAGAATTTGGAATATCTCTATTCTTGTTTGCTATCGCAGTTGAGTCGGATCACTTTGTGTGACAGCTGCTGTCGAAAGATAAGTTCTTCTTTACCAAAACTGACTAGTTGCGAGACTTGTTTCGTTTTCTCTTTAGTTTGTTTCTAAAAGTTGCTGCCCAAATTAGAAAACTTACTCCAACTCCAACATTATTAATATCGGCCAATCCGTCATTTATATGCATTTGATCGATGCCCAGTTTTGACAAGATATAATCAGGCCACGTAATAAATTAAAGGGCAACTGAACTTTGACTCGTTCAACTAGTTACGATAATGCGAAAGGAAATGTCAATATATTTTATGTGAAAAAAGTTACCTTTCCCCAGTTGATACAACCGAGTGTTAAACATGCAAAAAAACTTGATAATGATTGGATGATTTATATGGATGTGTATATATATAAATATATGTTTCTTTATATAGTATATATATATATATATATATATATATATATATATGAATTGTTTGATTAATGGGCGACAATAGTTGCTTGTGGTTTGACTTATCGGTCAAAGCAAGCAAGTGCAAGCAAGTGCAACTGATAAGGCTACGTTTTTGGGTAAGCAACCAAATCATATCATACCTCTGCAGCTCAGTGTAGAGCATTATCATTGTCGGCACGCCCATGAGCATAAGAACAAAGGCATTAACGATGGGCTTCCACCAGCACAAAGCCGTTGCGATAATGGCCGACAGTAACATGAGCCAACTGAAGGCTTTGCTGTAAAGTAGACAAAGGTGTTTTGGGCTTATCATTTTTATTTCAATTAATTAAATGAACTTACCGATCGTTCTTCACGAACTTTGGATAGTAGCGCTTGGGATAGAACAGCGAGAAGCCGGCTAGAAACACCCACAGAATGGCCAGTTCATCCAGCAGTTGACCCAACAAACTGAGCGTGGCATGAAAATACATGGAACTCAGACCCACGACAATCAACAGCACCCACAGCAAATGTATTCCACGCGTAACAAATCGTCCGTATTCCTTAAACAGCACTATTAACACTGGCGGCAGTAGAATGAATAGAAAGTTGCTGAACTGCAAAGGCGAAGAGATAAATTTAGCACATTTAGATTATTGATTATATAACAAACATAAATAATCCAGAATATACATATTTTCTTTAGCATTCTATTTTGTGAAAGAATATACAATTTTTAATCATATTCAACTGTATTAATTAACAGGCCTAACAAATAGAAAGCTGGGCAGCATTATAATAAGATCAAGACATAATCAAAGGTATATGAATATTTTAATAGGCGTAGCTTCATCCACTGACGAGGCGAGTATTTTATTTTTAAATGTTGGGACTAGTTTTGAGCCATAATTTGGCATCATGCCAAGTGAATTAACCATTTTGTAAGGTATGTGGTGTGTGTCAAAAGGTTTGTCATCTCATTTGTTAAAGCACATTCAACAATTTTGTACAATTTGTGTTTTATTTAAACAACACGAAACAGGGTAACAAAGAATGAGTCAAAAGATGTGCGAGACAAAGCATAATTAAATGATAAAATAAGTGCGACTAGCAGAATTAACAAAAATTATTATTTAATTAATTTTAAGAGAAAAAAATAAAAATAAATTTAAGTGCAACTCGTCATAGTGAAAGTCGGCAAACAAGGCAATTCAGTAAATGACCCGAAAGTAGTTCATCAACTCATTGCCCTTCACACAAGCTATAAACAAATTGCAGCTGGCAATTAATTAAGCAATTAGACAGTGTAAACAATTACAATTAAATGTGTATCATTATCATCATTAGAGATGCTTTACATTAGAAGCATATTGAAAAACTCTCATCAATTACTATTTTACACACTTAAATAAACCAAATAAATAATTCCTAGTCTTAACGCCAATTTAGGTAAATTTGAACAAACAAGAGTTAAGCCTTTGCAGCAAATATTTTTGTATATTTGTATAACGATTTGACTTTTAGGTGCGCGAGAACTACTTTCAATCTATACATTACCTTTCTTATCTGTTTGATGGAGCGCCTACATTTACGCATTTACGGTACATACAATTATATTATGATAGATCGTGTGAAATCGGAGCAGTCATCCATAAAAAAAATACATAAATAAATAAAAGTCTGTTCTAATTAGAATTCCAAATCGCACGTTTAAATATAAATGCAGTTATAGCACTTAAATTATATAGTCGTTTTTTTTAAATCGTACTTTTAGCGATTTAAATATTATTTAAGTTATAATTCATCCATTGGCTTATGTATGTTAAAAAATTATTTTGGAAATCATTTAGATCATGGCAAAAATTCGAATTTTCGATGGCTTTGAATTATATATAAATAAATGTGTAATAATCTCCCAAAATAATTCCAGTAAAGTTCAATAATACTAATGTTTCGATTGAATTGAAAGTCTATAACATTTGCGATTTTAGTGGTTTTACAATTATTTTAGTAGCTACTGTTTGGTGTCCTAATTTCTAGTAAGAATACTTAGTATTGTAATTTCAAATAGTTGATAAGAACTGAACAAAAGCTATGAAAACAAGTAAGATTTCTTTAGGCGAGAGAAGTCGACTAGCTTATACCCTGTACACAAGAATTTTCGATGGATATGGAAAATTAACTCGGCTTTTGATGCTGATCAAGAGCTGTGGTATATATTACTTGGGGCCGCAGATGTGTCCTCCTTTTGCACAACTTAATTATACCCATTTTTTGGCCATATTCAATGGGAGCAGGGTATAAACCTAATTGCACACGTACTTGGATTTATACAAAGGAATCATGACAAAGCCAATTACTCACTACATGTACATATATAATATGACAAGAGCCTTCGGTTTGTCTGTGATAAATATGACGAATGAATATACGTATGAAAATTTGCATAGAAATCTACGCAGATAGCTTAATAAATTGAATGCGAAACGCAGATAATGAAATGCAATAACAAACGGTACAAATAACCGCTGTAACTATAGCTGGCAATGGCATGTGTTGGCTAACAGCATAATTCCTTTGTCAAGGCAATCTACATATGTTTATATATATATCTATATATATATATATATATATATATATATATGTATCAGTGTTTATTACACTTACGCACCGTGTTGACGAACTCAGCAATATTCGATGATATTAAATAATTGCCCTCGCACCAATCAACGGGAGAACTTCCGGGTCGGAATATATAAATTGCATATAGGTCCATAACATTGCCCGTGTCCATGTTGAGTTCACTTTAAGTTAATAGAATTAATTTGTGCGCTTTTCTTTTGTTTTGATTTGATCTTTTGTTGTTGTTGTTTTTTCTGCTAAATGTTGAACCGACTTTTTTTTAATATTTATATTTTATTATTGTTAGCAAAATTTGATCAGTAAATGTTGAAAAATTGTTTGCATAATTGCTTGAATTTACATATACATATGCAATTTATTTTGAATGCATTTGTTTTGTTATCGGATTTCTGTGTTTACATGTTTCCTGTTCCGGTTTCTTTTCAATGTTGCATGCAACTTGTCTTCTATAAGTGTCTTTTCCGACTCCTTTGTACACCTTTCAAGATTGGTTCAGTTTTCAATTGTATGTTTTGTCATTGTGCACTATATTTTGCGTAGGTTTGTCCGCATGAGAAGTGCAAACCAAATTATCGCTAGGAACGCGGAACAAGCACGTCTGTCGCGTTGGCGTACATTTTGTTTACTGTTAATGTTATGTTATTCTTCTCAGAGTGCAACTAGAATTACGGCAATGAGTATTTCGGCCGATAAGCCAGTGCTGTACAACGCGTTTATGAATAATTGATACGCCAAAGTGCTAAGTAATACACCAGGAGTATTCTCTTGTTTTCGTAAATGTAAATAACATAATTTGTTGCGATGGGCCGTAAGATTTTGGCGTGCCTAAAATTCAGCATAATTTCTAATATCGATATACATCGCTTTTGTTGTGATACAAATCGATAAGTACTTGGAATCGATGTTTTCACATTTCTAACGTGTTGTTTTTTTGCCGGCACGCGTTTGTATTGAGATTGCGTTTGATATATTCTGATATACTATTTGGATCGGCAATCATGTTTCCACAACGAAGTTCGGTAACTTACCAAACGCCGGCCACTCACCTACCGCCACCGGCCACGGAGCTGGCTGGCAATGTGGACTATCCCAATCTTAATGTGGCCGACATGAATGCGCGCCTAGAGAATTTATCGCCTCGTCTGCACGACTGCTTCGACAGCATCTCCATAAATGAGCTGCAGCATGTGGCGCTGGCCACCAATCATCGCGAAGGTGTCCAGTGGTGGGGAATGCTCTTTGGCTACAGTCGAACGGATCACATGTCGGTGGACAATGCTGATTTCAAGCTGCAATGCGAATATACCGTTAATATATTGCGCTACGCGGATAACAATGTGCTGCTGGTGGCCCTGGGTGATGCCCGACTCCAGGCCTGGTCGACGTACTCCTCGGTGCGGAATCCCAAGTCGCCGTATTGCTTGTTTCTCGTCGGTGAGGATGCGGCGCACAAGGCGCCCATAAACCAGCTATGCGTTTTCAAGTCGCGACCACAGCAAGCGGTCTCCACCTGCCTGAATAATACGCTCAATGTAAGTTGGTAATACAGGGTATCTTATTGTACTGTAAATTGCTTACTTTTTGCAGGTGTGGGATCTGTCCGGCGCTGATTTGTGTAGCATTTATTGCGCAAGCGCAGCCCATACAAAAAAATTAACTGGCTTGGCTACATCGGCCACAAGTGCCGCACAGCTCATCACCTGCGATCGTGGCGGGTGTGCGCGTATCTGGGATTTGCGTGCCATGTCGCCCGCTTCCAGTTGCCTCTATGAGGACAAGACACATATGCTCAGTTTCAGTTGCGCCGCTTGGTCAACGCCTAGTGAGCTGCAGGGCGACAATTACATTTATCTGGGCGACTACGATGGCAATGTGCATACAGTGGATATACGTGTGCCACGCAAGCTGCAGCAAACAGATGCCTACTTCAATGTGGGGCATGTGTCGCAGCTGCTCGCGAATGGGTAAATTTGAATTAAGTATTTTGAAAAATCTAAACTAAAATGAATCCTTTCCAGCTCCCATTTGGCTGCCATGAGCAACCAGCCCGCTGCGGTTAAGATTATGAAAGTGGCTGGCAACAAGCACGAATATCTTTACAGCAACGAGAATCCCCACACACGCCTCACGGATGCAGTTTGGCGGGATGAGAAGACACTGCTGACCATTGGACACGGCCGCAAATTGGCCACGCATAAGCTATAGAAAACAATATTTATAACAGCCTATATTTCTGTTTTTTCCTACATTGCTGCCCTTTTTTAGTCTACATAAAATAAATACATATTGTTAAATAAAATTTACTAGCTAAGTATTTTTAAAATATGCCTTGTAATGAAATATATATATTTTTTTTTTTTGTCCAGAGACAACAAAGTTGTTAAGCTTTAAGTTGAGGATTGTTATGATCCATAGAAGTGTTTGCATTTACATTTATAAATATATCTAAACCTGACAGACAACTCGCAATTAACAAGTGCAACTTTGGTGTTTATGTAGAAATTCATCAACTGCAAACCATTTTTATTTGGCAAAATGAGTCAAGAAAAATTGTATTTTTCAAAGGATTGGATTAAAACTCATTGCTTGTTTCGCTGAATTTTGAAAATTGATTAAAAAAATTTCGTTGTCCTTGTGCTGTGTGCTGGAAACGTTATTTTGGATGACAACAGAAAATATGACCCTTTATCGGGTTACTATTAAAACTTATGGTATGTGAATGAATTCAGTGATTAAACAAATATTTAAACAATAATCTCTTTACTTCAAATAAGCAACAACAGCTCAAGTCATCTTATTTATGTACATTTAATTATAATTATATTTATATAATAATCGCGTCAATAAATGCAATAATCAATTTAAATTATTTTGGCTTTTTCTTTTTAACAACGTTGAATGAGACGCAACTGAAAAACTTACACTAAACAATACGTAAAAAAAACAACCGCAGGGAAAATACTTTTAAATAGGGGAATGCATTAAAGTTATATGGCGGATTTTCCTGCTTCGTTGCAATGAGAAAAAAATGTTCAATTAATTTTTCCAGAAAATTAAAACTTTTTCACGTTAGCTCGCTTGCGTTGATCCGCTATCACTGCCGCCGCCGCTTAGTGGGCGGCTCCAGGAAATTGTTTTCGTCTTCACCGATCTCCATATCCTCCAGTTTCATAAGACGATTAGCCTTTTGCAGAATCGCTGCGTCCCGCAGCCAGTTGCACTTGAGCACAGCATCGATTGAGGGTCGCTTTTCAGGATCCACAATGAGCATTTGTTTGATTAGCAGCTTGGCACGCTGTGAAATATTCTGCCAGGCGGGATGACGGAAGCGAAATTGGCCTTTTTTAATCTGCTCGCCAGCCGGTGACCCGTACTCATCGGAAAAGGGCAGGGTGCCACTCAAGCTACAAATAATCAGTTCGTCTTAAACACTTGTAGCTGGAAGTTGTCCAAAATGCATTGCCTTACCATGTGTAGAGGACCACACCCAGACTCCAAATATCAACTTTTTGGGTGTAGGATGCACGTCCGCCAGTGATGAGAACCTCTGGCGCTACGTAAAGGGGCGTGCCGCATAGCGTACGCATAACTGAATCCTTGTGCACAAATTTGCTTAGCCCAAAGTCGGATACCTTAAGCAGCGTATCTTCATCGTTGGACTCCAGCAGCACATTGTCCGGCTTCAGATCGCGATGTGTAATGCCTACGAATAGGAAATAATTTATTTGATTAGTTATTAGTTTGTTATTCCGTCTGTTCAACCAATTAAGAATACTTAAGTCGAGAGACAGAATCCACAACGTGATTAATATAATAAGATCTTTTTACGGATGATAAGTATTATGTTAAGGTATATGCAGATCCGAATTTGAAGGTTATTTCTTTGAAATTGATACTATTACACAATTTTTAAAATTTTCTTTTTTTAAATATTCAGAATACTTTAATAATATCCAAAGCCGACGATCATTGATCATTTTAGCTGACTATTAATTAAAATTAGAATTGGTTAAAAAGACAATATCTTGCAGTGTAATTTTTTGTAAGCTGCTTTAAGACTTACTTATTTTATAGTTCTTATTCAACTCCTTTTGATCGGAGTTAATCTGATCAAAATTAGTTGACTTCGATTCTTTTATTTATAAACATTTTCGTCTTAATCATATATTTAAGAAAAAATGCACTGCAAATTTGAAAACAAAACTAAAATACCCTTAAAAATGTAGGGAGAAGGCTAACTCGACTCGACTGTTGATCGAAAATATATATACCTTATGGGCTCAGATTTTCATTTTTATTCTGCTTTAATTATCGAAACGAGGTTCGATTTAGATTTTACCTACCTCTATCATGCAAATATTTAACTGCATGGCACATTTGATAGAAATACAATTTGGATGTATCCTCGTTGAGTAGTTTTTTGGTGATGATGCGATTTAGTAAATCGCCGCCGCGCATAAACTCCAGCACCATATAAACGGAGTCCGGTTTATCGACAATATCATGCATGCGCACCACGCACGGATGCGAAAGATTCTTCATAATCTTAGCTTCATTTAGCACACGCTCCGGATCGTTGAGATTGTTGTTGGGATGTGCGCTCACCTCGAGCATGTTTTTCTTAACAATTTTCATGGCGAATTGCTCGCAAGTGCGTCGTTCATAAACTAGCCTAACCAATCCATAGGCACCTGAGCCCAGTTTGCGATTTATATAATAGGTAGCAGTAATTTCCGTTGGCAGACCAATTGCTTCATTTGGACTAAGATCCTTGAAGACAAAAGCTAAAACAATAGAATCAGGTACGAAATGTAAATGCTGCAGATTCTGAATCGGGAACATAACTTACCCTTGTAGGTGGGATGCGAGAGCGCTATGATGTCGTCATTTTGTAGAATGCGCGTTTTGTTTGTGCCAATCTTTTCACCATTCACAAAAGTACCATTGCGAGAGAGGTCCTAGGGGTTGCAAATAAAATGTTATTTATTGTATTATTATTTTGGGTGCACAGTTATAGCTGTCTACCTGTATATAAACCGGATTTGTCAGATCACAATTTGCACGCTTTATGATAAAATGCACTTTGGATATGCGCGATAAAATTTTCTCAGGCAAATCATTGAGCGTCAATATTAAATCATTTAGTTCTCCACGCCCAGCTGAAAATTCGTCGTTGTTTAAGTCTGAAAAGAAACAAGTACATTTTATTAGACAGAAGATTATTTTGGTGTATATATATTTAAAAATATAAATTAAAAAAAAATGAAATATTTATAATATATACGGTAGCCTGAAAATAATTTTTGTAATTTACATTTGTTTTAATACACAGATAATACGTTTATTATGATCTTTTGGCGCTAACTAAATTTCGTAAAATCACATAACAAATAATATAAATTAGTGGTTTAATAAACGAACAATTATCTTTTGACATACATTATGAGCTATTTGTAGTTAAATACATAAATGTTTTAAATTTTTAGTTGGCATAAAAACAGACAGACGGATATGGCTCCTTTCCACACATATTATAAATGTTTGTTTATGCAGCGTCAGAGCAGCCTTTTTCTCTGTTATCAACTTCTGCAAGCTTTATTTGGCAATATTGAGACAGGCCTCTTATCTATTTAGGCTTATACATAAATACATTGACAAAACTTTAATAAACCGCAAGTACAAAAGAACAACCATAATATTAACATAAAATGTAAGTTTAGTGCAACAGTTACCAACACAAAAGGACGAATGCGTATAGATAATTTTGTATGGCTTGATGCTCGTACCGAGGGACTTGATTTTAATATTCTTGCCGTAGAGTCGGCCCCAAACGATATTCTCCATCGGTTGGCTCTCGACCTGCGTCCAAATGTTGGACGCCTGACTCTGGGTGGCCTGTGTACCCTGCGTGTCGCGGGCCATGTTGCTTTTTCTTTAATCTTTACTTCCACTTCCTGTTAATTTTCGCTATAGCTGTTTCTAAGTCCGTTAAAATTGCTGCGCAATGCAAATGTGCAGTTATTTACGAATATTCCTGTACACACACAGAATGACAATTAACTGAATTAAGCGCGCCACTACATTTACATATTTTTAATATTGAATTATTGCTGCGATCGCAAATTAACTTGAAACTATTATTTTTACACAAATCACAACAGTTTCCCTGAGCTGCGCACGACGACGGTCAGATGTATGTATGCATGTCCGTATGTTCAGCGTCGGTTTGCCGCCATCGAGGGCTGCACAGATATGTTACTGTCAAGTGCTGGTAAGCGTCGAGCGGGTTTATGGCAACTAGATGAGTATCAGAGTAACACCATCATAAAGCAGCCATAGGAGACATTTATCAAAAGAGTGTTAGGCGTAGACCCATATGTCACTATTTTAAAAAATTAGTCTCTTGAGTATTGGCTTAGCAACAAGACTAACATATTTTGTTTAATAACTAAAAAATCTAAAATCTACCTAATATTTGTACAAGAACGGTAATAATTTTATGTAATTTAAGGCGTATATCAGATAAATGTTCTTGTTTTGATTGTGTTGAACGCTATACCCATTCGTTCTGTTGTTCAACACTAAGGTATCGATAAATTTCTTGCAGCCCTAGATAGCGGCGTCGTTTGAAAGCAACTGTAAACTATTACCAATACAAGCATAATACCGAAACAAGAGGCATAAAAGAAAACTGAACAACAAGAGACAAGCAAATAATTGACTTAAATTTAACAAACATCAACATTCGGAAAACCCAAATTTCAACGAGAGGATTCAGCTGCATTTCCGAGTACTGCAAATTCGCCATTCTCGCTTAAGAGTGAACCGAAATAGTTTTGTGTATTTTGGTTTGGATTTGCAGATTTTTGCAGATTTAAAGATTTAGAGATTTGGAGATCATGACGTTACCGCGTGCGGAGACGCCACTGCGTCGTTCAGCGGTGGGCAGCCACCGCGAGAGTATGCTGCGCGACCTCACCACCCAGGTGAACGACGATGAGGCCGAACGTCGTGAGGCGCGTCGCCGCACATTGTTGCAGAATCAAGCACGGCCCCGGGATAGCAGTGTCCTGGAGTCGATCGAGGAGAATGAAACAATACGCAATTGCCTGGAGATCTATAACGGCAACAAGCTGAGCCGGGACAATGCATGGAATTTGTCCTTGATCGATACGCTCTCGTCGCTGCTCGATCGACATCACAAGACCCTCAGCAACTTTAAGGTAAGCAAAATAAGGAGTCTTTTCTTCCAGTGGATAATCGGTACTCTCTGCGCCTGTTTTTGTTAAATTTCGTAGATGGCTGGCTCTTCGCTGGAGGCCTCCTCAAAGGTGTATGGCTTGCGTGTGGATTCCATTTATCTGGATGCAATGCGCATGGCTGCGGGTCTCAGCGCGCGCACTCTGACAGAACAGCAGCTGAATGCGGCCGCTGATCGCGACGATAGCATTGGTGGCAATGCAGAGGGCGGTGCAGATAATGACATTGAACCGGCACAGGCAGCAGCACCCAAGCCCAAGAAGCGTACACGCAAAGCCACGGTGACCAAGAACAAGGAGACGCTGAATGCACGTTTGGACACGGCACCATTGCAGGATCCGGTATTTGGTAAACTCAACTCGACGGTGGGCTCCATAAATGCGTCGAATCGGCTTATGCACAATGTACTGCCCACGGTGGACTCGGAGCTGCGATTGCGTACAAATTATCTCTTTTGGAACTCAGTGGAGCTGCCGACGGAAGTGAAAGATTACATATCAGTGGACCCGGAGATCAAAAACTTGGACACACAGTCGCTGGTCAGTGCCGAGTGGGCCATTAAGTTGCGACGCTACGATCAACAGTTGATGTTGCGTCCGCTGCACTCCGGTTATATCATTACCGATGCGCCCAATCCGACCAATGCGAACGAACAACCGACTGCCGAGCAGATAACGGAGACGGATGATATTGGGGTGGATAATGCGGATGACTTTCATGACAATCCCAATGAGCTATCCATGGCCTTTGACATCAATGCCGAGTGCGAGCCCATGCCGGAGCTGGATGGGCTGGCGTCAACCATTCTGCCGGTGGACTACAATGAGGAGGTCGAGGACCTAACGGCCGAAGAACGTTTAGCATTGAATCACTGTCGTGCCTTGCGCAATAAGCCGGTGCTTATCGACGATCTTCGACCCGTTGATGGCCGCTCGAAGCTGGAGTACTCCTACAGGCCCATGGATAAAATCTCACAGTTCTGGGCGGGACCCTCACATTGGAAATTCAAGCGGACGCGAGCACGCAGCACTTTTGGCCAGAGCAATGTGCTGGACAATAATTCAGCCGGTGGCAACAGCAGTGCCACAGCAGCCGCGACACGAGCACGTCGCGCTGCTCTGCAAGCGGCAAAGCGACGCAGCAAACAGCTCAACTTTGGCGAGTACACGGAGAGTCTGTTTCAGACTCTGGATACGAATACGAAACTACGCAAGGCCAATTATCAAAAGCGCTGGGATGCCCGCAAACTGATGCTGCCCACCAAATTCGAGTTTGAACCCAATTATTTCTACAAATACGATTATGCACCGAGCATTAAGGTTAGTCGACGATTTGGTGTCCCGGATGATGATGATGGCGAAATGGATATCGATACGAATGCGACTGCTGATGATGTTGCCGACGATGTTGAGCTCTTTGACAATGATCATTTTGATGCGGACACGCCTCAATCGCCTACTCACATGAATGTGAGCACCATGCAAGTGACCGGTGCTGGTGGTGACAATGGCGACACCTTTCTGGACACTGAGTCGGCTGCGGCACAGGGGAATGCAACGCTGCGCTACTGCAATGATACGGTGCTCGAGATATCCACCGAATTTGAGGGGGCACCAACGCAGGTGAGTGTTTAAAACTCAGAAATTAAAATTCATATTTCAAAATAAGTCCATATTTGCTTAGTCCAGTTTAAAGTTCTAGAAATTTAATTACGTTCATTTGCCCTTCTCCACTTAAGATCGGCTGTAATGATCCATTTAAAAATTATTTTTAATATAAAAAAATAATAATCTGCTCAGGTAGACTATTGTAGTTATTGTGGAGTAGATGACAGACATAATAATTTGTCCGATCTGGAAGAAATGGTGTTTTACCGATTCACAATGCATAAAAAACTTGACTCGTTTCACGAAATATACTATGCAAAAAACATTTAGAGTTTATCAAGTTAAATGTAACAATGGATAAAAACGTGATTGCATTCTACGAAAAATACTAAGATAAATATAGAATTTGTATTGTATCACGTGATTAAATCTAATAATATGCAATTGATAAAAATTATTCCATGTATAAATATCTGATGTTTGTGCCTATCTTAACTTAACTTATTCCTTTATCATATCTCATTCCGTACAGGTTACCAAAGTCATTGTGCCTTTTGCAAAACGTGCTAAGGTTATTGACATGAAGAATCTTAAGCGCAGCTGCAATTCCTTAATTCAAAAGCAATTGTTGAATGCCGTCGATGAGGAGAAGATACCGACACACCCGAAAGCGAATCAGGAGCACTATGCCAAAGGCATGGCCACTTTTAAGGGGGTATACGATGACCTACCCAACATTCTTACCACAAAAATGGCCGATTCGCTATCGCCGTCGGTGGCGTTTTATGCTGTTCTACATTTGGCCAACGATATGAAATTGCGCCTCTTACAACAGGATGATCTGGAAAATATTATTATAAGACAAGTAAATGAATAAGATAGCAAAAGTATTTAGCATTACAATTGTCAAACCCATAGACTAAAATACAGTCTATACACACAAATGTACACCCATACACACACACACACGGGTACACTCACACACACCTACACTGAAATTTCCTTAATCACAGTATTCACACGAAACAAGTATCTAACAATTAGATCGTTCAATTTAGTTGCTCTACACTGTCATCTTTGTGGTAATTTTTATGCTTATAGTCCTCCCAAATGAATCATCATATCTTAAAATTCTGCTTATGATTTAAAAAAATAAAAAATTAACTGTATTTAATTAAAGATATAAATAAGATAAGATTTAATCTATTGTCTAATCTCGTTTTAGTTTCTATGCTACTTTCTATTACGGGCAACTTTTATTACAGCTCTCCCATTGCTACTTATTTTCAGCCTTTGCAAAACTTGGCATTAGTTTTGTCGGCCATGTTCATTTTGTTGACACAGACGGAGGCAGATGACAACGGAAGCTGTTGTTGAAGTCAGTTTCTTTGTTTTTCTCTGCATTGCTGGATACTCATAAAATGTGTATGCTGGCTTTTTACACTGATTTTATCATTAATATTTTGTGGATTTTAATTTTATGTTTGACTAACCAAAAATACAAGAAACTGCAAAAATATAAAGACTTTAATTTGGTTATGTTTTTTTATGACAAAGTGATTTTGACAGATGGATGAAAATGATTGTAAAATGAAATGTTATTGTTAAATTATATTTTATTGTTAACTTGGAGGAGTGTTAAGTAGGGGCAAGGATAAAAGTTCAGACGATTAGTCTGCATTTTACTAGAAAAAAATGATAATAATGATAATTGCATCTTATAATTGATAATTGATATTATAATATAGTCGGAACTGATAAACAACTTTTTAAAAATGATATTATTTCATACTTTTACTGAGTGAGGAGTGTCTTGAGAAAAATCATTGACTCGATTCTGCTCTTTTCAGTTTTTGTGGCTGTCGCGTTTTCATTGCACATGCTGCTCCCGTTTCAATAACGGTTTTAAGCGCGCCTTTGTTTATTTTGCCAGTTGTTTGTTGTTGCTGTCACAGACTTAAGTTGTTGCTTCCTCGCTCTTTCTCTAGACACACACACAGGCACACACACACTGTGTGTGTGTTTTTGTTTCGTTTGTGCTGCATGTGTGTTAAAAAGTTTGCAGTTTGTTTAGCGCTTTTACGCGTCTGCCTGCTCAGTGAGTTTGTGTTTGTGTGTGTGTAATTGCATATTATTTGCATAAATATTTGTTAAGTACAAAGTACAAAACACAACACCAACAATAACAAAAGAGTCGCATAACATTTGAATAGCTTCATCAAACTTTTGACATTAGCGGCAAAGTTTAAAGTAACATTTTCTAACCTCTTCTGTTCCCAGCTCGCTTTTAGGCAATTTGTTTTAATTGTATTTGTTATACTTTTTACATTTTTAAAATGTATTTAAAAATTACGCTAAGTTAATATATATACTTAAGCAGTGATATGACTCGACAATAGATACACTTGTATATAATCTAATTAATTAATTAATCAATAAAGTGTTTTTAACTCAAAAACATTTGACGCTTTGATGCACTAATTGTTAATTAACAGTTAATTTTTCTATGGCATTTGTGCAATACATTTTAATTGGACTTATTCAGAGTTTACCGTACACACTTTAATTTGCATTTTTTTGTATAGCTTTAATCTACGACTGGCTGCAAATTAAACTTTTAGATATACTTTTGATACATTAATTAAGTTTCAAATATATTGAATTAGTATTCAAAAGAATTATTATTAGAAAGAGCAATAATCGCCTATAAAAATTGCAGTTTAATTTATGCATGTACTATGTGATGACTTTTTTGATTAAAAGTGGATGGTAGTAGAAGCATGGAATAAGGCTTTAAAATAATGACAAAAATTGAAAATGACATTTTGGCTAGCTTTAAAATTGAGTGCATTTTGATGTTGGCAGCATCAAATGCAATTACTGGCGTTAAAACAAATGTGCGCCATGTTTGCAAATTACAAATATGTGTGCGGAGGGTGTTAAAGCACATTTACAGCTTACACATATTTACAGTTGAAGGGTTAATTATCAGCAGTGATGGAGTTAAGCCAAGTAACAACAGGTAGAAGCCAAGAGTCCCTGACCTTGTTTGTCTTTGCTCGTAACACTCCAGGATGTTGTTAGCAGCATTTTACCTCAGCCATTATGAGCAGAAAGTCCTCATTTCATTTTACCCTGTTGGTTTTTGGCTTTATTTTCCTGGTCATATTACATTTGTTGCTTAATTGTATTACGGGTGGTGACGCAAGCAGGGGGCTTGCGAAGTTGCTAACTGTTGGAATTTCTACAGGGTTCTTTGGTGGCATTCGCACCAGTTAACTCTGCAGTAAAACTTGGCCTCTGATTATGTTTATAATCCGTGCCCATTTCCTCTACAGGTGGAACATTTTGCATTGGTAATAAGGAATGCAAAAACATTTTCATTCAACAATATTTCACAATTTTATTGCAGTTTCAAATACCATAGAAAGTAAGAATATTTCTGAAGGAATGCACTCAAAGTGACGCGCAAGTTTCATGATTGAATTAAGAATGCGAACTCTATTGAATTTGAGTGAATTAGTGTGCTCGTGTGGAAAACATGCAGATAACATTCAAACGAAGAGAAGAATTTCAGTAAAGCTGACTGCATTTGTATGCATTTGTGATGATTCTATTGACAGAATCTTTAATAGACGAACTTCGTCAATAATATCACTTTAAATGTAGTCGATGACATGGAAGTAATGAATCTTTGTAGCCTGGATATTTCCCAACATCCAGATAAAATAAGTATATTTACTATCTATATGCATTGTCAGCTGATAGACTTATTATTTTAGATCAACTCCCATTAAAACATTTTTTGATATATTTTCTAATAATCTAAAAATACTAATAGAATATATGAAAATATCAGAAGTAAATCTGCTGCTAACAGAACTATCTGGATGCTCTTAAGCAAGTATCCTTCCTTCCCAGACCCAAATAAAATGAGATATTTGTATTTGAAAAGTGAAAAATTTTTCGTCGAATCCTTGCATTTCATAAAGATCCTGTAACTTATTGACCAGACCTATTATAGGCATCCAAGTGGTCTCTGCGTTAACTTCGCCTAGTTACAATAAGAACATTTTAAGTGAAAAACTATATATTGCCAGTTAAGATCTTGGTCTAAGATTGGTCTACAACAGCATCTCAGGTCCCAAAGCATCCCAAAATTGAAATAACACAAATCAATATTGTTGGTAACTCCTTTCGGAGTTTCATCATTTATTATACTGTGTTTTGTCGTATATAGTATGTATTTTTATTTCGGGTAAAATATTTCGTGTGTAGCATTCTGCATTTTATTTACATTTTATTATAGGTTTTTTCTATATGCATATATTCATATAATACTTCTATTTTTATCGCTTGCGACGTGGAGGAACAGCTTTAATTTTCTTAAAATTGCTGATCCTGCATCCGATTTCCTAACATATTATTTTTAAATTGATATTAAATAAAATGTGGCTTTAATCAAACAAATTAAAATGTTTGTCATACTTTCAGTGATGGTGTAAATAAAATATACAAAATATTTGTACTTAATAACATTGTTTCTATTATTAACGGTCATTTTTTTTTAAGTTTTCTGTTGTCATCATTTTAGCATTTTTTAGTATTTATTTAAGTTTTAAAAATACATCAATAGAGTTCAATAAATTTAGTAGACAAATATTCTTTTTATATATGCAATGTAAGTGTATGTAGTATTTTATATACTCATTTAATATAGTGGTAGATATATGTATATATAATTTTTTTTTAGCACACAGAATATAACAATTGTTGCAGTAATACACCTTTCGGGGGCCTTTAAATGTTTTCTAAACATTTTCATCGTAATTTTAATTGAATATGCTTAAAATGTAAGCAAAATAAATCGGCTTTAAACTGTTAAATTTTATTCATCCCAACTGATTAATTTGTTATAATAAGTTTTTCAAACATTTTAAAAACTTTTTTTCAGTTGCCATTTATATACATTAATATTGATATTTCGATTGACTTGTTAGAGAGGCAATTTATTTGAGCTTGGACTTGGATAATCGCTTAGGGACTCTGGGTAGGCTTATAAAAATGAGGCCTATAATCCAACCATTTTAAAAAATGTACACAATTCTGTTTTCTTTAATAAACGATTGAAGCCTCTACTGTTTTAAGTACATTTTTTGTTGTAAGGAAATAAAATTGATTTCAATAACAACTAAAATGTACATATATATATTTAATCATTTTTATTGAATATATTACGTTTTTTTTTGGGTATGTAATTTGCCTGCACTTTTCAATACACGTTAGTAAATAGCTGCACAAGATTTAAATTGGTTATGTATATATCAGTATATAAGATATGGTTTATATGTATGTATTCTTTAGCCGGTGTCCATAGCTTCCTGCGCCTAACATAAATGCCAACAAAAAAAACTTTCCCTTTGTTAAATGTTCAAAATAAATTATCTTGTTTGCTTATGTGTGTATTTTTCGGTCAATTTATTTTGTTGCCATTGTCCTTTGTCCCGTTTTCTTTCCATTTTACAGTAGATATTTTTTTTTATTTAGTTTTGGGACTTTGGCGCCACCGACGCAGTCTCAGCAGCCAGCGGCATCTGCGAAGGACAAGAAAATCATTAGAGCCACCGAATGGACAAATACTCCTCTTCCTCTCTCTCTCTCTCTCTCTGTCTTTTACACCCACCTTCTGCTCGGCTGGCGCCTTGCCGGTGCTGCGTCCCCAACGCAAGCGCATCGGCTTACGAGCCTCCCGCTGGAACTGATACTCCGAGTTATTCTCCTCCTGCTCCTCATCGGTGTCCTCGCCAGAGATGGCAGCACGCTCGGTGGCCGAGTTGTCGTATTGTTGTTGTAGAGCCAACAGCATGCGAGTCATCTCTTGCCACTTCAGCCACTCGCGTTCCAATTGATCGCGTTCCCTCTGTTAACAAATGTAGAATTGTAAAAGTTTTTGTCATCTTATCTTCTTTCAGTATTCAGTATTCAGTTTCCTCTCAATCGATTTTTCGTTAAATTCCGTATTTATTTTCGATGCGATTTTCATTTTATCATATATTTATTACATATTTAAATTTAATATTCAATAAGAATATAATTTTCTACAATTATTTTTTTGGTTTTTGGTTTTTATAATTTGTTTTTTTTTTTAAATTTATAATGAAATTATGTAATCTTCTGAATGTCTACAAAACCCTTCCTTTTTTTTATTAAACTGGAAGGCGATACACCAAATTTAAATACCATTCAAAATTTCTTCCCCTTCATGCAACGCACTATTCCCACAGACACCTTAATGGGCCAATAGGTATGCTATCTTATCATAAATCTATTAACCCAATTTCTGAAATTCAAGTGTTATTTTTAAAAACTTCTAATTAACATGAGTTTGAGCGATAAATATTCTATCGTAGAGGCCGAGAATTGAACTTTCTTTTCTTCAGTGTAGACAAATTGGTAAGAGGAATTATCTTTAGGTGCGGGGTAATATTATGTTGGCAGCAGCAATCAACACAAGCAGTTTGCCAAATATAATCCTCACATTGAAGCTAAACTTACCTTATCCTGGTCCACAGCACTGGTCATGATGCTACGACCCCAGCGTAGGCGTTGAGGCTTGCGCACCATTCGCTCGAAGGCTGTATCATAGTCATCGGATACCACTGCATCATAGCCAGTGGCTGGCTTATTCACCTGCTGGCTGTTGAGGGTCAGTTCACGCTCGAGAAGATCATCGTAGGCGGTGCGTCGCATTTGGGGTAAGTTGGGATCGCTGCGTCGACCAAAGCGCAGACGCAACGAAGGCGATCTAATTGGCTTCTGGTTTACATCGCCAAACCAACGTTTCTCCACAATGTTGTTCAACATATCCGGATCGCTGCGACCAAAACGCAGGCGCAGCGATGGCGATCGTTGTGCCTTGCGCTCCACTTGATGATTCGGAAAGACAATGGGTCCGGCATATTCCCGCTGCAGCAGATTGTCGTACAGATTGTTAATGGGAGCGCCTACAAAATGGAAGAAAACATTGGGTTCTTGCTGGGCATTTGTCATTCAGTTGCTGTTCACCTTGGATTGTGGATAGCTCAGCACTGGACTGCTGAATCATTAACAGATTTATGCTAAACAGCACTAAGGCGCAGCCGAAGATCTTCTGAGGTTTGGATTGCATCATTTTTAGTTCTCTTCAGGTAGATTTAGATGCTGAAAGAGAGAAGATTGGTGAGTCAAGATTCGTGGAGACACCAATATTCGGATGAGCACATATCTCTCGTCATTTTGGAGCTAGAGTTAAAAGCACATAGGTCACAGGTTACAATCTCCTCCTGCTGAGTAATTCTCCACCTTATTCCAAACCACAGGTCATAATGTCTGCATTAAATAAAGAGCCAATCATAAATCTACACTATTCTATCATAAATGCCTCATACTTGACCCAAAACCTGACACTTTTCTTAAAAAAGTTGTACAGCTAACCCTCTCCCAGCCAAAAAGCAATAAATCAACTGAAACATTCAAGCTATTAAATATTAAAGACAATAAACTCCTTCCTGTCATAGAATCCCCATATCCCTCCTACTTAGACACCAAATTAGTGATTATGCAATGCAACTTTTCACTTGTTTTTTTTTCAGGTTTCCCACTTATATATATATATATATATATATATATATATTCATATATGTACATATATTCAAGTCAGGAAAGCGTTGGCGAAATTGAGGCTTCCGTGAGTCGTATCAATTAGCTTCATCCGGAAAATCTTCACTGTGACATCAGCACTCGACACATTATTTGCCATGAATATCGGATTGCCTCATGCGCCCTTTTTGCAATCCTTACAACTCAATTTCCGCTTGCCACAGCCAACACGTAAACGCTTGCTATCACGTCGACAACACGTTGCATCAAATGCGCCCCAACAAAATATTCCGCATGCACTTAACGCCCCTCAGCTGAGCCTCCCGTCGATCCTTATGCATTCAAGAGTTTGCTCCGGGGTGGATTTAACATTTATCTTCTGTCTTTTGTTGTTACAAACTTTTCTTTTGCCGTGCTTTTACAGACTATGGGGCAAAATTGGCACATTTTGCTATTCAACGCTCTTTCTCCATCACATTTGTATCAGAAACACATGTAATTTGTACATACATTAATACCATATATACCAGCTCAAATCGCAGTTAAAGTCATAAGTTAGTTGAAATTATTTGAATATTGACTTTCTGGGTACAGATAAAAAGACTCAGGAAATATGAATTTATTTTTCCTAATTTTAAAGTCTACCTGAAATGGTGGGAACCCTGAATTTTAGACGAATTCAAACGTTTTATTTTTGATAGGGGAGATTTTTTAATGTTTACAGTAAAAAGCTGCTTGCTAAAAGCTGAATTTTTTATCCAATAGAAATGGATTTACTTTTTACATTGAACGTTATAATTTGTTAACACAAAGGAAATATAGCTCATTTTTATTTCCCCGTTAAAGTCTGTTGTTATAGCTGAAGTATATTCTGTAGCCACCAGCGGATTATACCTATTTTCATTAAACCTGACCAATGTCATTGAGTTAAACATTTTTAAAAGAAATACCTGCCACGGTGAATGAGCCGAGCCCATGGTGCATGAGGCAACTCCTTAAATTTACACACACATAATTCACAAGCCCTTTTCAGAATTAGTGCTGCATTCTTTTTTGTGTCGTAAAGAGAGGTGGGAAAAGTGTTGGGCTCTTGAATTGTCTATGCTCAACAGTTTTTTGCAGTACTCTCAGTGCGTTTTCTCGCATCTGCATCGTCATCTTATAAATAATTCACTTGACTGCTTTTTGTTGCCTTTTCCAGCTACTGTGAAACGAATTTATAGCGTTTGAAATGAACTGCATTGCACATAGAACTGAGCAAAATGTACACAGGTTTATTTACACCGCAAGTTTTGCATTTCAATTTAAATATGTAGTTCCTGCCACAGCTAGCAATCTGCGCAATGTCTAACTTGAGGCACACGTGCATCGCTCCTTCTATTGAAATTGCAATTTTATTGATTCGGTTAGGCTTTATTGAAGGGCAGATTGCTTTCAGTGCTGTCCTTTAGTAAGGGGCATGTATGTGTTGCACCCATTAGACCATGACTTCATTTCGTAGGCCTTCCGCTTTCTAACCCATGCATAAATCATTTGCGAACTAATGGTTGTCAATATATAAGCATGTACAAAAATTAAATAAGATAGACATAAAACGTTGCAGTCGGGCATAACCGAATGTGTTATACTCTGTACCAGTGGAAAACATGTTTTGTATGAATTATCAGCAGTCTACGTTTCTAATATCTACTCATAAGATGGCTGTGACTATGACAAGGAAACTTAAGAGCAAATCTTTGAAGGAGGCTAACTGCAATGCACCCTCCAAACGTGATAATATATGGGTTTTATAGGTGATCACTTCGATTTCTAAAGATGTATTACTGCATTTTCAATGGAACTTTCACTCTTATCTCAGCACTCTGATGCGGCCATGATCGAGTATACATATATTCAAAGTTAATATTACACAACAGCAATATACTCTACTACATTCGGTAATAGTGTACAAAATGCCTTGAACAGGTGCGCTGTTCTCCTAACCTTTCGATATGTTGACCTATTGAAAGTGCCATTAAAACAAAGTATGAATCACAGTAGTGGTCTGAAAAAACGTTCTCAACTTTTTATTGAATGGAAGTCAAATTGTAATTTATTCATACATTTTATTCTGAATCATGTTTTGTACATTCTAAACTAATGTAATAAAAAAATAAGTTTTAGGGAAACTCATCTGAAGTTATGTCAATTTTTTCTGATTATAATTATGTAGAAGGGTAGCAGACCCCCTTCCCTGCCCTCCTTCTTCTAGTGTATGTCATTCACTATAAGATTCCTTCTCTTTCATGAATACTTCGGAAATGTCTATGCTCGAAATAATTATCGATAAATTTTTAGTAGAATACCGAAGGCCAATTGTGAATTTTGCTATGCAGCAGCAGTTATAAAAAACAATTTAATCAACTGGATTTCACAATTGTGCAGTTGTTTTTGCTCACTTTTGCTAACGCAACAGGCAACAAGGCACTGACACGCCCACACCGCCTTCAGTCGAGTCTGAAAATATTTGCACATTGTACGAATGCAAATATTTTGTTTTTGTCACATATGAATTGAACAAGAGCGAAACAATTTTGCAATGGATCTAGGCAGTGCAGCTGTTACCAAGCTCTGTTTAATTACTCTGGGCCTTGGAAAGCAATATCCCTTTAACTTCAATAGTCATTGATAAAAAAAATGTTTTTTTACACTGAACCCAAAAGCTAGAAATAGGCAAAATAAAGAAAAAGGAAAAATGCAAAGCAAGTAAATTTCATTTTGTAAATAACCTTTTCAGCTTCGCGAATTTCGAAGAAAACCATTTGCCCATAGTAATAAAAGCCATAATTTCAATTAGCGATTATGTAATGGCTGCAAGTATTTTTCAAAATATTTTTAATAATAAATTTATTTTTAATTACTATCATAATCACATTAAATTGGCTTAAATGTCAAATCAGCCAAACATATCTGTCTATCTGTTACTTTGGATAGTGCAATGGAACATTTTAATTATGCAAATTAATTTATGCTTTTTCTCTCGTCATTTTATGTAAAAAATCGCTATAATAACTACACCACAGAACAATTGATTTTTGATAAGCGTAGACTTGAGTTCAGGTTTACTTTTTCTTTATAGTTGTTGTTTTTTATTGCATTTATATTGTGTCAATCCGTTTTATTATATTAAGGTTCTGTTTTAGCAAATGTAAATGTGTTAATTTTGTCAAATATTTTTTGGTTGCCAAAAAATTAGCCGCTAGAAAGGAGGCATATAAACGAATAAAAAACTACGCACATGTCTCGCACGACTGCCGGCCGACACAATGGGGCGTATGATTAACGCGTCAAGCCGCAAAGTAGGCAAACGCAAAAGTTACACAAAATGGCAATCTGGCAGCCAACAACAGCGATAACAACAACAACGAAAACAACAAGGTTTAATCAAATACGTTGATAAAACACAAAAGATTATGCCGCTCAGCTTCCTGCAAATGTAATAAGGCTTGTGTGACAAAAAGGGTCGGTTCAGCCAAAGGCTTCCCAAAAACTGGCCATCTAATGTGTTTGTTTGTCCAAACGTTTGAATGCCAATGGCCAGGGTGCTATAAAGCAGACGCCTACAACAATAACAACCATTCGGCTCTATAGCTGTGCATTTTTTGACCAACAGACCACAAATGACCTTTTGGCACAACGAGAATAAAAATTGTTAAATAAAAGCCAAATAAAATGTGCGCACCAAGTAAAAGAGGGCAAAAAAACAAAAAAAACCGAAGCCAATGTCAGGCACGGAGCAACCTGTTGTGGGTATGTGTGTGTGTGTGCGTGTGTGTGTGGTTGGGGCTGTGTGTGTGTGTGGGTGTGTGTGTTTCTGCGTGGCTGTTAAACGTATTAGTTTAGCTTGACCAAAAGGCTATTTAAGCGTTCACTTAAGCGGCAAATGCGAAAGTATTACACGAGTCAACAAAATAGAAAACCTTGAATAAAAAAATTAAAAAACAATATAAATAAAAATAAAATAATAATATCACTAAAATAAACAACAACAAACTGTAAGTATTTAAAACGAACGCAACAGTTCTTGAGTTTAATTTACAATTTATTTTTATTCCCCAAAATTTGTTGGATTGTGTGAGTCTGCTGTCATACACACTCTCTGAGTTTTTTTGCTGTTCGCTGAGGCGTAATTTAACGATGTGTTAATAGGTTGCTTATTGTATACATATTTCAGTTTTCCTTTTCTATATCCCATTTCCTCGTCATGTTCAATTTGGCGCACGATTGGCTATTTGACAGTTTTTAAAGCTTACTTTCGAGTTGTGGCCTTATGCCTGGAAATAGACCAACATTATCTCGAAGGATAGCACAACTCATTCGTCATCTATGCGTTAGCCAACAAGCAGAAGGAGGAGCAGGACGACGACGACGATGATAAATCACTTTCTGTTTTGACAAACATCACAAATGTCGCCCTGACGTTGTGCGCATCTCATCACCCACACAACCAATTTCCATACTTGCCGACCAGTCCAAACAACTGCCCCAAAGCTAGCAATACTTTCGCTGCTGAAATGCAAACAAATCATTTGCAGCCAACATTTCACCGACAGAACAAAAAAAAATGGTGAAATGTGGAACCGTTCGATTATTTGCGCGGATCCCGATTCTCTGGCCAGAGGAAGTGAGTGGTGGTGTTCGTCTAATGATGAGCTGTTGATGGTCCGACCATAAATAATTTTTGTAAGATTAATTTCGATCTGACGAGGTCATAAATATAAAACCAATCACAAGATTTAAATTTCAGACAGTGTAAGCATCAAATACGAATTTCATCATCTCAAGTTTTTTTTTTAACCAATATTCCGATACCAATGGTAAAAGACTATATTATTTTTGTGCAATATACGTCAGTCTGTATAAACACGAATTTTTTGTGACCTCTGAAGCTACGGACTTGAAACTTTAAAGATTTATTCAAAACATTTATCATTTCTAATCGAAAGAACACTATATTTCCCAAAATTTTAATGCTAGTGTCACCAAACTTGAAAAAAAACTTAAAGTCCCGCAAAAATCCTTTTATCCATCCGTTTTCAGATTATATTAAATAGCTAACAGTGTATTAGCAAGTTAAGAAAAGACAATCAACAAAGAAGCAATAAATAAGAAGGAAATTAAAACAAGTTGGAGTGTTTTTGTCAGAAGTGATAAGCATAGGGGATACCCTGTAGTTGCTTACTTGAACTTACTTGATAGACAAACTTTTACACAGGTGTATAATATAAAAAACTACAAACATGCAACGAATGCAAAAAATTAGATATTGATTTCCATTTTGGCATTGTAGAGTGCAACAAATTAATAAAAGTTTTATTTATCCTTCTGTAGCTTGGCAAATTATAAACAAGCAAACGCGGTCGCATTTCGGACTGACACAAAAAGCCACCCTCAAAAAACTTGACGATTTGGAAACGCCGGATGTTGAGAATTTGGTGCACAGTTTCAGTGTTCAGTGTTCAGTGTTGACTACGTTGAATTACACAGTGGCTACGTGACGCCGGAAGAAGGAAATGAATGTAATTTTCCTACTGTTTTTATACAGCACAAAATGTGCCCGCCCCAATTGTTGTGGCATTGTCTATGTTATTACAGGCCCGAGGGCGTTACAAAGTCCTAAGTTTTGTTTTCATTTTTTTTTTTTTGCTACTAATCTTTTTTTCCCGGGTGGCTATTTTGCTTAGTCAAATCTTGACTACCACCTGAAGTTTATTTAAAGTTATTCAACATTTGTAAGGTTTAATTTTTTTGAATTTGTCCTCAATTTGATTGTGAAAACGCAAAGGATTTGCATTGACTGATTGGCCATACCCAGACTGAATAAAGACCAAAATATACAATTGAAATCGGATTAAAAGACCCTTGGGGTGACAAGGGAAACAGTTCCGAAAGCTTTTATTCCCGTTTGGCGTCAACAGTGGTTTAGCCACAATCTGTTTGCATCTTCTTGTGCATGCGACCAGCAAAGAGCAGGAACAACAAAATGGAAATCAAATAAGTGTATTCATGAGTTAGTAGACTGAAAAGTTGAGTTTCGCCAAACGCTCTAGATATTATTATTATAAATAAATTGTACTAAACCCATCTAAAATGGCTAAAAAGTGTATTATGAAGCTGTGAAAATATATATAAGAGGCAAATGAAGGCTCGGAAATGGTTCATTTGCCAGCCAGAATGTATAATTATTCTAGGTCAGCACCAGCAGCCCGGTCAAATTAGTCTTGTTCGTATTTCAATCCATCATCTATCTCAGTGACTATAAGAGCTAGATACACCTAATTTCATATATAAATTCTTGTATATAAATCTATTTCTAGACACCAATATAACTGCATTCACATACTACATACTACTCTTCTTGCAAAGTACACATGATACCCTTAGCACTCAAGTCTATGAAAACTGTTTGGTATTAATTATCCAACCTACTTCCAATTAAATAATCTGCTCCTGTCCAACCCATTCTATCTAATCAGTTTGCAGCCATCAGTTTTCATCACTCAAAATTCAATTATTTCACTTAACACTACCCTCAATTAATACGCCCCTAAAGTGAATTATGTTTAAAGTTTAGGTGACCGCCAATAAATCTATAAATATGCTACAATATTAGAGCAATATTCTTTTAGTGAAATATATATATATTTTAGAAATTGTACATGTACAGATAAGTGTTCATCGTTCCCATTTCTTAAAGCGAAGTTAAAGTTGCTTGAGTTGCTTTAACTCTGCCGCCGCAAGCTAATCACAGACATGAATCTGGACGGGAGTGGAAAGTGGCCTAGTAGGAGTTGTAAACCTCTTAAGCGACTGAGCCATCTATTTTTACATGACCAAAGCTCTAGAAAATGCTGGCAGCGCTCGAATATGGTTGAATTTATGATTTCGATTAAATGGAATAATTTATGATTTCGGACATTTTCTTTTCGTTTTCACACAAAAAATATGTTTTTTGTTGCAAAATTAAAATTCTAAGTTGCATATGCTTATGTTGTTTATTATAAAATTCACTTTCAAAGGCCACATCTTAGCCTTTTAGTTAGGCGCAGGACCACTTAAAATCATTTACATAAGCAGCTTTAGCCAGTCGAAGTGCCCCCCTTTAAGAGATTAACATGGACAGGCTTTGATTTTATTTAAACTTTTGTTCGATGCCCAGGCACGTGTCATTTCAGCGCATTTTGGTTGGGGCAAATTGAAAGCCGACAGACCACATGGGTCATCAGTTTCGTTATTTTGGCAAATACTCGAACTCAACACTAATGCTCGAATTAGGAGTCCCTGGAAAGAGAACAAGAGCTATTTGCGGCCTCAACACAAATCCAATATCCATTTATTAGTATCCACTTCACAATATATACAGACAGCGAAAACCACTGGACAATATATCTCATGGTCCCCACAGACGGGTGTGTGTTGGGAATGCCGAGAAAAGTCTACAAATTACACAGCAATTGGTGTCTTTTTTAACTTCTCAAGCGGAAAAATGCACAAGCCTTAAATGTTGGTAAATCCTTCAACGAACAGCTTGTGGAAAAGTTTATTTTGCCGTCTCTCAGCGTTTTTATCTTAATCAAAGCAAACAAAATTGTTGTGTTGCTTATTTGTAGTTGATAACACATAGACACATTTATTTTATTTTGCTCATCCTCGGAAAACTTTTTTGACAGGAAATTACTTGGCAGACAGTTGCTGAAGTCAAATGATAGTAATACTCCCAATCTGTCATGATTGATTTTTGACTGAGTTATGAATGAGTTTTTTGTATTTTCAATAACTAATGACCAGAAGATCTAGTCCGGTGTCACACATGTCCAATGTTTGTCGTCCGTATAAAAAGATTGAAGCTAATCGTACAATGATTAATATACGTCCTTCAAATTTAAATTGAGAATAATTGAATTAAGAACCAAAAGAGTTATATATAGCTGGTTTTCATAATGTGTTGCTTATTACAAAATAGAGACAAGAACGAACGGCTTTAAAACTATTCATTCTGAAAACAAATGCGTACATAATTATGATTATAAATTAAATGAAAATGCATCCCAAAGATAACATGTCCCCGTAGACTGTAGTTAATCTTCCTGCCAATTAAATGAGAGTCCAGCGTTCGAAATATACTTTTTTTATTACATTGCACATTTTATTAAAATGTTTCCTGTTTACCGACTGGCTTTTCATTTCCACATTTATTTAAGTATGGTGTATCAGAAAGAGGCATATGTATAAATATATTAACAGCCAGGACAGACGGACAGACGGACATGTCGATATAGTCATGTCGAAGTAGCCATCTCCCTCTGTCCGTCGGAGACGCCTTCTTCAATGCGTTACAAATTTCTCTAGAAAAGTTTATTACTGTCTAGATGGGTATTAATAACAGCATATATATATATATGTATGATATATTTACGTGTGTGTGCAAATTTATAGGGGAAATTGCTGGTGACTACTGCGCTGTATTTTTATAAATATGAATATGCAATATCCTTAACAACTTCTAATGCGATCTTGAATTTCAGATCGATGTTATGGTGGCTTTTGCTGTCATCTGTTATCGATTTTCATCGTTTTATTTTACAATATTACAAAAGTAGAAACGAGCGTGTGCAGTGGTATAGAAACTAGTAGAGTTTATTGACCAGCAGACCTTGCACCGGTCTAGTTGCTGACTTTGAGCGCAGCCTGTGTCTCAATAATGACAACAAGAGCCACTTCGTTGACATCTTGAGCACGCAGCTGTAGTTGTTGTCGTATGAGTGTGGCAAGCTCATTAAGCTGTATGCCACTGTACGGTTTGTCAAAGCATACAGAGAAACTTGCTGGCGGCATGGATATTATATACAATTGTTGATAAAAATTGTATTATTGATAAGCACAAGAAAAGTCTATCATTGTGGCAAAAGGACACATAAGAAATTCAAGCGAAGACAGTGGGTTATAATATATATCTATATAAATATATATATATATTTATATATATATATATATGTATATATATACCAGACGTGAGGTTTTGCCGAAACAAAGCTTCTAAACTTTAACATACAAGGCATTTCAAGCAAAGAAATTAATACCATGTACTCATTAGAATATATGTATATCAGTGTTCTTGCGAGGCAGCATCTCTAACTTTATAAAATATATATATTCTTGCTTGACATGAAAAGCCGAGTGGAAAAGCCTTGCTATGTCAGTTAGCCTGTGTCAGACACGTTTCGCGATTAGCGATTATTACTTTAGTAATAAAATTCCCAATTTTCAGTTGTGGGCCACCACGCATATGGTTCTGAAGGATATTTTATAATATAATATTGCTTATATAATAAAGTATCTACATTATGCCTGGGTACTGAGTAAGTTGTAGTCGGGCACTCTCGACTAAAGCACACCTACTTGTTTTCCTCATTTTCTTATACCTGCTTTATCAGCCAATAAAGCGTTGTATATCTTGCTATAAAATGTGGGCCATAAATCAACAATGTTAATTTATTGAAAAGCATTGATAATGCGGCATCTCACTTTTAGTACACCAAACCTTTTTTTTCGTTTATTTGGTGTTCGTATTAATGCCAAGCATGTTTGGCCTAATGCTTTCCCCGAAAGTAAAATGTTAAATGTTGCTCAAGCAACACGGCTGAGCCGTGTTGTGGCAAGCGTGAAATTTATATTAATGCTTTAATTACGAAAATACGGCAAAAAGTAGACTTTAATTATTGTATAAGCTGCTTTGGGCTCTAATGCGACTGCCTCGATATAATCATGGATTCCACCAAGTGGGTGAGTCCTGTGGGAAGATAGCTTTTGTGGTTTTTGCATATTAAGCCTAGTTAATGTGCGTTAAATTAAAGCAAGTTCCAAATTTAAGTACACGAAATATAATAGACAAAAATTGTTTAGGAATACTTTACTTCAAGCTGTTAAACTATTAAAATTAAATTTCGCTTTCTCATGTTTCTTATAAATATGTTATTTACAAAATTTGTGAGGAATAATTTACTTTTTCTCATGTTCCTCATAAATATGTTATTTACCAATCATATATAAGCAGATTTTTCCTTCTAGGAATATATAACATTGGAATTTTTAGCGGAAGTGTTGAAAATGAGGATATAAACAATATTTTTATAAAAAAAAAACACAATGAGATTTATTTACTATGTGTCAAACTTAAAAAGGGTTTTAATGTCAAATTCACTGAACTGATAACATTTTTTTTTATGAATTATGAATAATTTTATGAAAGACAGGTTAAGCTTGCCCTGCGTTTGTTGATTCTGTGTTGGCAGCCTTCTGACACAATGTAAATCTTCCGTTGCGGAGAGGATGAATCAATAAAGTACTTGTCAATTTTAACTGATCCTGAAGTGTATTATAATATAATTGAAAATAGCAGAACAGGCATAGGTTAATAAATAAATTTTATATAGTCTACAATTAACATTATTAATTGATAATTGACATTATAATTGATTCTCCGAGATTTCATTCAATTGATTTAACATTTTCTAGAATTTCCTGTCGAATAATTGTATTCATAATATGTATTCAATTATAACTTTGTGTTGTTTAAGGGTGTTCAAATTGTAATTTCAATAGCACACTGCTAATCTTTGGGCGACAAAGAAGCTTGTCAATGTCAAGACGCGTTCCGGAAAGTTTTCAGCCCATCTGAATGCCTTGACTGCCTTTGACCTTTTTTTATTTACTTTTTTTTATTCTTTTGTTGTACGTCGGTGGAAAACTTTAAATTGAACGTGGCCAGCGAGGGAGCCGAGTCGCTGAATGCCGTAATTACACGAAATAACATGGCCAGAACCCCAAGTGACAGTTTAGTGAAAAGTTGGTTTTGCTGGCCGACTGCCTCACTGAATGGCTGACAAGCTCCTGTGACCAGGATGAGCAAAGTGAACAGTCAAAACAGTTAAAGCTGGCAAATTAAACAAGAAAATAGAGCCTGCTTCGGTTCACCGAAAATTTTATACGCTTTCTTTTTGACGTTGCTAGTAAGAAATCGGTAATAAAGAAATTACTTTCACAGTATAAAAAAAAACAAAATTTCAACCGATAGTAACAAGAAGCCATATAGTATGGCCCTAGATTGGTTCGATTTTATTAAATGCCTGCCGAAAAATATGAATTTAACTTATATTTTTGATTAACCAATGAATAAATAAATATTTCTTTAAAATACGAGACGTGTCACACTTCACGGAATAATTCAAATACCCAGTAGAAGGGTATAGGACGAAAACAACTCAACTCGTGTTTTTTTCTCTTCTTTTTTTCTTTTTTTGTTGTTGTCATAGTTATTGTTTACGACTGATTGTGCAGTGGCCTGTGCCCTTAGCCTACTTTGAGGCGCTACTGCGTGAAAAACATTTGGTCCAGCGGGGCCTGGGCTCTGAGCCGGTCACCAACATAATTGAAAGCCTATTAACATTATTTGCACGATGAAGCGTGACAGTTTTTTATTGCGGTTCCAATTATGTTAATTAAATATACATACATTTCGCGCATCCCAAAAATTAACAAATTAAATTAGTCCGGAGTTATTAATGGGTTTTTAGATTATGTTGACTTAAATGTGAATTTACCGCATTTGATAAGCAAACGATTCTATATTTAAACATATTTATTGTAATTGTGGAATTCTGTCAGTATAAACATAATTACATTTTTAAATAGTTATGAATTGTTGCTTATGTTCGAAAAAAAAGAATAAATTGTGTTAATTAAACTGTTTTAAAATTCATTTTGAAATTTTTAAACTAAAAAATAAAGCATAAAGAATATTAGGTTTTACAGCTAAAGTTATTAAATCTGAAAGGTAGATTACGGTTGACCCTCTTCAAAGGCTAACACAATTTTTATTATTCCTTTCCCACCCAGTTCTGTGTCTCATTCACCTCAATAAATCGAGTTCATAAGTAGCATCATAAAAGCAGAAATGTTTACCAGCATTTATAATTTTAAAATTTATATGTAACTAAAATGCCAACACAAAATTCGTTGCTCAACCAGCTGGAGGACAAAATGGAATATTTTTTGCAGACCGTTTTCAGCACTGTCAAAGTTAAAATTAATTTAAAGTTGCTCATGTTAATATTGTTGTAGTTGGTTTGTTGTCCACTCATTGTCAGTCACGCTTAAAAATTGGCACAAGTGTTTTCAAACTAAATTAATTATCACCTACTTTTGCATGCAGTGTGAACTTTTTAATTTACTATAGCAAAATGGGGATCTTTAAAGGGACCAATTCTAATTGACTTTTGTTCAGCTTCCGACTCAAATATAAAATTAAAATTGTTTTTCCACTTGAATTAGTTGCCGCACCCTTTTAGATAGCTTTTGCCAGTGCTTGCCTAATTAGCGCACATTCTTTTATTCTGATAATATCCGGAGAAAGTTGCCTCTATTAATTCACAAATCACTCACAATGCCGCGACAATTAATGAGGGATTCAGCCAGCTGCGCTAAAGCTTTTCGTTCTGCCGCCATTTCCGTTTCCCGAAGATTTTGAGTTTAATTGCAATTCAGGACATTTTGAATAATTTTCATTTCTGATTCACACAAAGTGATCGACTGGGAGATGCCCTTTCGTTATGGCTCGACTTTCACAAAAAGTTACCGGAAATCAAATAATTAGAAGTATTCGTAAATATCAATAAAAAGACATTTGTGGTGTGGTCACAAACTCCATAAAGCATCTTAGAGGAAAGTTTAAAGACCTAACTGGT
This sequence comes from Drosophila planitibia, assembly GCA_035043785.1. NCBI lineage: Eukaryota > Metazoa > Arthropoda > Insecta > Diptera > Drosophilidae > Drosophila > Drosophila planitibia. The sequence goes on along the minus strand of JAWNMS010000110.1, from coordinate 366,583 downwards.
AGGTATAGAGTAACTCGTAGTCAAGCACTCCCAACCAGCGCATTCTTGTATTTCCAAGTTTCAGATTGCCAAATCAAACTCAAATATGTGGGATTCTCAAAGTGGATTTCAGTCGAATCGTGATCAGAGAGCGCAATATCTGAGAAAAATAATAAAGTCTGTTTTTTCTATTAATTAATTCTGCAACATTTCTTACCGAGAAGAAATAATAGAGACTGTTTAATAACGGGTAAAAACATTACAAGCAAAAAACAATTTGATTTCATTAAGTGCAAATAATGTGTACAGTCGTATTGTCCTTTATTAAAAAAATAAGGTATACATAACCATATATAAGTGGTAATCTGATGATGTAAATCGTAAATGGCACAGCTCCCTTAAGATACATAAATGTGGCACTACACAAAGCAAACGCAAGCGCACAATGCTCTTAAAGGGCGGAGGAAAGTGCTGCGAATCGTGCTTATGCAACACAAAAAAGTTGCCTAAAAAAAGACAAGAAAAAACAGCTCTCTTAGGCACGCCAAAGAACGCATACCCTTGCAGAATGGCGTCCACGTGCTCTCAGGTACTATTAATTCTAATGAAAATTCATTATACAAATATCCATTCAATTCGAACAATTCCTTATTCTTTTCTACTTTTAATAGCAAGAAAAAAAACGAGTTTCACTAATATACCCTTGGCACGTCTGATTAAGAATTGAAATACATATACTCGTTATAGGGTCGGAGGAATTTTGTACTGCCTTTCAAACTTCACGCAAAAAATTAAAGACACTCTATTAGGGTATAACAATGAGAAGAGTGTGCAACACGCAACGCTTACATTTGCTATTTGTATTTCCACAAATGTGTTTTTTATGTAGACAAACACAAATATGTTGTGCTTTTTTGTCTCTGCTCAACATGTGTCGCTCGTGGTGTCCCCACAGAGTTGCCGGGCTACTCTTATCTGCCTTTCCATAATTTTCTGTTGCACTTCATGTTGGTTTGTAACGAGTCTAATAGGCAGCTTAAACTAATTTAGTGTGCCACCTTTAGAATAATTTATGGAGTTTACTTGATAAAAATAAAAATTTAATTTTGATATTTTTTTGTGAAAAAAGATATTAAATTTCTATTATAAGTTAGTTCAACATTCCACAAGATGCGCAAAAATCTTGTGCTTCCTTGTTACTAATAGTAACATTTTGCGATGGACCGAATGCCAAACTAATTTAATATAATTTTAATTTAAAGCAAGGTAGGAAAGAAAATCACACTGGTTTTACCTGCACCATCTTTTATTTTTAAAGTCCTGTAATAAATTTAGTTCACTATATTTAGATGAATTAATATTTGTTGTAAGGAAAAAACTAATAAGTGTGTAATACGAGTTAGAGTAAGAAATCAAATGTTTTTTTAATGATAGTCGAATATTTAGTGGCTTAGGACCCGTGCTAAGTATATTATATATGATAACAGTTGTCAGCATTTGGTAACTATGCGCATTGTCCCCAAATACTTAAGTAGCTCTGCATTTTGGTTGTGGACAAAATAGAAAAACGTAACTAAAAATTCGACACAAAGTGACAGGTAGCAGTCAAATAGATTGGTGATTGGCTCTGAACGCAAACAATAATAAGGAGCTGCAATATAAACTAAAATATATTATTCGTCAACTGGAGAATTAAAAAATTGGGAACTCACAATTGTCAATCGACCTCGAGGCGATTGATGGAAAGTGAGAGCTTAAGACTCATTGGCAAAACCACGAATCGTTGGTTAATCTAAACAAAATGTTTCCAATGGGTTTTCAGTTACTGAACAGGTACTTGTACCGAGCTGGAATTAACCAAGCAGTCGGTCAACAATCATAAGACTGTAAAAGAAGCAAATCAAAAACACCGTAAAAGGCTTTGCATACTCAAATGTTGATTATTCAAAGTGTCTTCCCCACTGATGAGTTAAAACAGTATAGTAATTATCAATGGGCAGGCTGGAATTAACTTGCTGATTTATATAGAAATCGATTGAATAGTGGTGCTGACAAAACATCTGACTCTCTTCAAGGATGCACAAATATTTCCCTTTTTGTATACCTTTTTCTATCTCTGTATTTATATTTCTCTATTGAGCACTCACTACTTACGTGTTGGAGTTTTCATGAACGCTTGAAAGACTTTGCGAAACTGCAAAATCGTTGCAAGCTTTGAGGCGAACATTAAGGTCAAATCCCTTTAGTTTGCGAGAGAACAATTTCTATTTGCACATCGCTTTGTAATGTAATGCGGCTGGTTGCGACAAATTGCTGGGGATTCTGAGCCACTCGACGCACAGCGGGTGAGACATAAACCAGCCCAAGTCGGAGCATGGTTTCGGCCAACATGTTGTCTGCTAACTTACTCGAACGCAAATTTCACACTAAGTTCTAAACACTGGGCACTTTGCGTTTGTAATAAGCTGCTGTCGCCTGAGCTGGAAGGGAGTTGGAGCAGCTTTCAGTTGTAATCTGAAACTGTTGTACCACTTTTTGTCTGTGACTGTTGCCCCTATAAGTACATGTGCGAGTGTGCGAGTTTGTGTGTGTGTGTGTGTGTTTGTGTGTACATTTGCTTGCTGTTGGCCATGAGTTTGTGTTTCAGAATGCACAGCACATGTGTTAAGTGGCCCATTCGGTTTAAAGCTAATACGGCTACTTGAAACTGAACGTTGAAAGCCCATATGACGAATTAACCAACAATTTAATTACAATCGTCATACTGCTCATCTAACAACAGCAAAGATAAAGGTTATTTGTTGTTGTGGCATATCCTCACGATTATCACGAGAATTGGATAATTGGATTAAAAGTGTTTCTATGAACTTGGTTAAAATCATAAAATTAATCAGGGAATTGGTGTAGGAATAGGTTTGTAGACAAGGAAACCTTTTGGGCCTAATCTATCAGCGCTAATACTTATATTGTCTAGCTTGTCATTGCACAAGATATCGTTGCTTTCGTTGGCCCATTTTATAGATATTGAAATGTTATATTTATAATGCAATTTAATTAAGCTTATTGTTAGTATTTATGTTTTATAAACAATAAAGAAGTCTTTAGAATAGCTTTGTTTTTTATGACCCTTGTTGAACCCGCATTTGCCCCTAATGATAACATAACAGCTATTGATATGTAAAGATAATCATATTTTATTATTATTGGGGATAGTTCATTCACTGCAACCTGTTAAGTCAATTGTGACCCATAATAATAAGTATTGAGAAGACTTTCATTTAAGACAGGTCCTAGCATGTAAAGACTTCAAATAGTTGTATAATATTTGTGAGCCAGCATGCATTTACATTGGGGCTCCTTTGTCTAGACTGTGGACTCTGTAGACACTTGTCGAACTTTTCGTTGGCTAAAGCCCTTTGCAAGCCAAGCCAACCGATTCAATATAAACATATCTGAACATTCCCTCGCGCAAAATCAACAATGGACATTTGCTGGCATTAGCATTGGACAAAAAATAAATAAAAGAAAATAACCTGTCATCAGATGGCAGGTCTGCACACTTTCCATTCATGCATTTTGTTACAGAGAGTTAAGTTTGTTAACCGCTGGCACAAAAGATTCTTAGCCAGTTCGGTAGCGTACTCGTATATAAGTGCCAGGTAATAGCTCAATAAATGAAGCGTATTGTGAATAACTAGTTGTGCCATTGGCCTTCAGCGAGTTGTGGCTAAGTTTAGATACACTTTGTCTGTGACAAAAGTTGCAGCTAGGAGCCGCATGAGCACTTTATGCAAATGTTATTGACATTTTGCACTCGTTACGTGTTGGGCGAAAAAACCCCTACGTAAGTCCATGTCAACGTGTTGCACGCTCATTTTTCAGTTGATGTCTTATACAATTTATGGCTTACTTTCCTGTCAATGTACACAATTCAATTTAATATTCGCAATGAACCCACATTGGTTCCACCTCTCCCCTATGCACACATTTGCCATTTCGCTAATGAAATGTATCTTATAACATAGCCCAGTGAACGTCTGGAGTTGCTTTTGGCTTAAAAGCGACTGACAGCGTTATTAATTACGTATAGTGCGTATTGCTCCGCGTTCTGTCTGTGCCCCTTAAAGCATTCCCCATCGATCAACCTGTTGAAAAATTAATTTAATAAATTCTAACGCTCTCAACAAAGGTGTCGATAACTTCAAGATCTACCTGTAGATGTAGCATTCATATAAATAACGTTAAGTCAACTTCTGAATGTGTATTCCTTCAGGTACTTTAGGTGAAGAGTGTTAAGTGAATATACCAATGATTTACCTTGTGTGCTTTTTCAATCATTATTAGTAGGTATTATGAGTGCTTAACTGGACCTTGAATTTGTGCCAAGTGCTACTTAAGCAAGTCTTAGCGATTATAATTCAATAACTGTAATGGATGACATAAAATATATTTCTAGAGACTGGGAACTGAGAGACTGAGAACTTACCAATCGACATAATCATGTATTTACAACGCAACAATTAAGACAGCTGTTGTAATTATGGATTGAATTAAAGCTTATATAGCTACAAAAATGTTGCATATTTTGGTATAAATTAGTATCTGAAATTGTGATTTTATGTTTAAATTGTCTTTAAGGAATTCTAACAGTATAAAAAAAATAGGAATAATAATGAATAAGAATAAGAATACAAATTTTGGTTTTACTTTTTAACCTCAAACTGATTTTCATTCAATTCGATATAAGTCCATTGGAATTGGTTGCCTATCCCATTTAATTAAAATAAGTAAGATATTCCATAGCTGAAATGAAGCATTACTAAGGACCTAGTTCATCACCACTAACATTTTTGAATTGATTGTGTATATATTTTATATATTTGTTTTATATCCTGAAGGGTATAATGGTTTTGTGTAAATGTATGTATCAGTTAGGAGGAAGCATCGCCGATATTCTTGATCAGGGTCAACAGCCGAGTCGATATAGCCATGTCCGTCTGTCTGTATGAACACGAGGATCTCAAAGACTATAAAAGCTAGAGACTTCAAATTTGGAATATAGGTTCTCGATTACCCAAGTTTGCTTTATTTTATCGATAACTGCCTCCGCTTATCGAATATGCTAAAATTTTAAAGGCAGAATCTTCTAATTAATACATAATATTGACCAACTACCTAAATTTCATCAATATCGGATAAGAAACACCTAAGTTATAGTCGAAAATATAATCTCATTTTGATCCCATTTCTATCAGCAGCCGCAAGCATTTTCTGTATGCATAAATATGCGGAAAATAAATGAGGGAAATTTGCCAATAAAATTAGAATATATTTAACAACTGGGTTCAGGGTATATCATAGGCGAGCTCACTCGACTACGGCACTCTTACTTGTTTTAAGTCAACAAAGTTATAACCAAACTTCCAATATTATGAGTGCAATATATAATTTGCATCTTAACAGCTAGTCTATTTGGGGTGTAGAATTACTGATAATTATATATTGCACTCATATATTGTGTTACCAAAATATCGGAAGTTTGGTTATAAAATGGTTTTGCATGTCCTCAGTTTGTTTTTATATTTGCATTTTTTGTATGTTGGATTCTGCAGCTACAAATCGATAGGTTAATTAAGCGTGAGCATGTCTGTATTAATAGGTTCTGCCTTGTGTAGCAACGAAACGCTTTAGGGGCCAATGCTAGCCATGGGATAACTACTCAGTTGGGTTATCAGTTGCCAGTTCCGAACACAGGCTACAGGTCAATTAGTCAAAAAGGCTGTCAGGCGAGATGTTCTCGTTTTAGTGTTGGTCCGGTGTTCTCTGTTCCGCATCCTGCTGAGCAGACCGGGGCCAATCAATGTCAATATCTGCTCACTTAAACGTGCCTTAAAGCTGTTAAATTTGACACATGTTTTCAAAATAGCCACCTCAGCTGACATCCCCAGACTCTTTGCAGAATGTGTGTGTTAAAGCTAAAAATATGCTTTAATATTTCGCACAGGCGAGCTCAAAAAGAAACCAAAGCAGCTGACCGTTTTAGATATTATATCACATATTATTTTCGATATTTATCATCTAAAAACGACTTGAAAAGTGCTTTGTGAAGTGTGATTTGCGTGCCATGCGCACAGGATGTTGGGAAATCGATTAGACGTGGATACACATCGAAATTCAAATAAATAAAGCCTTTATATTTATTAATATATATTTAAATAATAATTATAAAGCTTTTCTACTTGTTTTCAGCTAATATTACACTACTACCAGAGTGTTGCTTTGTCGATATAGTCTAATTTTTGTAATTATTAAATTTGACGATAGTATTTTAAGATGTAAGCTTTAGGAGATAAATCTGTCCAGATCGCGAACTGTGTAACATTTCTGAACCAATTTGAATATTTATGGATTTGATTAATTTAAATTAATACATTTTACAATTACAATTTATTGGTTGTAGAGAAAATTATAACTCGAATTATTAGAAAAATGTAAAATCTCCTCTAAACCCATCCAATTTGCTCGAACCCACTGCAGTGCTTTGTATTCAGTTTAGAACAACTCTTAAATTTATTAAGTCGACCTAAAAAAAATGTTGGTGGTCCCCAAGCTGTCAGGTTTTTTCTAGCAAGGTCAACGAATTTCTGTCGTCGCTCATTGCTATGTAGTTACAAATTACGTGCCTCTAAAATGACATCCAGATAGTCTAAAAACTGCTGACAAATTCCAAGCCATGCTCCCTTTAAGAGGACAGATGTGTATGGTGCGAATGAATTTCTATTATAAGCTTAGACACGTGTGTATTTCGCAGCGCAGTTGCATGTTTGTTGACATCCTGTGGACTCGGCATAATAATAATAAAATGCTTTTGTCGCCTGCGTCCTCCCACCTGGTGGTGGGGAACGTCAGCAGTAACAATTGTCTTGACTTGACACCATCACACAAGTAGCTCACAGTTCGGCTAAAAGGTTGCCACATGTAATTCTCGCGTGCTGCATGTTTCATGTTTGGATGTCCTACTATAATTATGGAAATTATCAAAACTTTGCTTGTAGCTGCTTATAATCAAATTCTGAACGAAACACACAACAATTACCTTCTCAGAGTTGTACTTCCCGATTAACAAGGGCCATCATTAAAATAATTCCATAAATATTATGTTCGAAAATCAAACAATTTTCAACAGTTTAAATGTTTCCCTGATTAATAAGCTACGTTCTTTAAATATAAATATCATCATTATATCATTATTTAATTTGTATTAAATTATATTTTTTAACTTTCAACGTTTTTTGTTCGTTTTATTTACATATCTTTTTAACAAAAAATTCTATATAAAAATATGGCTTATATATTTACATACTATTTAGTCAAGAAAGCCGCGCTTACTTTTTTACCTCATGCTGCTGATGTTCAAAAAATCCCCTTCAAGTGCTAATATGCTCACTCGACAGGCAAGAATGACTAGGCATATGCTACGTTCTCGTGTGTGTGTGTGAGTGTGTGTGTGTGAGTGAGTGTGTGTGAGTGTGAGGGTGTGTGTGAGTGAGAGTGCGGGTTCCACAGACACTGTTTGAAATCCTTCACTTGAAGCGACCCAAAAACACAAAATGAATGCAGCAAACAGATGACTAAAAGTTGTGAATAATTTGACATATTTTATAATCTCCACTTGGCTCCCTTTCCACAATATGTATGCCAGTTAGTTAACAATTCCAATGTTAGAACATTCGGATATGCATTTCAGCTGTGACTTCAAGTTTGATGTTGAGCATATTTCAGCTGCGGGTAATCAATTAAACTCTTACCTTGACAGAGGCAATCGATTTACAATTTTAATTACCAGTCTCCTGCTAAAGTTTGCCCAATGGCCAAATGTCAGCTTACATTTTGGCAATTAATGAAAGACATAGCCAAACATTTTTAAAAGAATTTTTCTATGAGCCTTGGACTTACCTTGAGATGACCTGGAAGATGAAATAAATCGTACTATTAGAATGAAATGTCTTAAAAGGAGTAACAGATATAAATGATTTTATAAGTCTCATGTATAAATAATAAAGAGCAGATATATTTGGCACGCTGACGATTACATTCATTTTCAGACCGGAGTCTAACCTCCTTACTCGTAAAATTCAAGATCCGATTAAAATCGACTGATTGTTTATATACGAGCTAATATAATAATAATATCTTCCTGAATTTCAGAAAATTAATCTTAATCTTGAAAAATTTGCAAAATGAAAATTACTAATTAGCCCCTCTTGGCGAAAAATTATGCATGGCTGATAATTAGTTGATAAATGAAGTGATAAAATTAATAACCTACAATTAATTATTTAATTGGATATAAAACTGTGGGCGCTGTGGTAAGCGTAATTAATTGGAATGCGAATTTACTAAGTGGCCACAGTTTAAATCTCGCGAATATAAAAAAATCCTTTCTGAAAAGTTCTTTAGTGTTGTTTTTGTAATGCAAGTTTTCGCATTAAACGGAGTTTTTTAAGCCGTTTCTTTGGTATCATCCAATTAGCAGTAGCATATACTATAAAAGTTCACAAAGCGCTCATATTCATATCCACACACTGACTTTATTTAAAAAGAGTAGCCTTTGCCATTCGGGGTCACTGTGTGGGCTCTTTATGAGCTCAATAGTAACGGGTTGTTCATTTTTTTAGAAGTTGCTTGTTAAAAGACATTCTGAAGTCAACGCATCCGCCCTTTCAGCAATGCAATACAAAATGCTTTTCTGCGCAAACTTTTTGCTCAAAGTTTATTTTCACTTTTTGTCGAATGTGGCACTAATGGCGCAATGGAGGCTGAGTTGCTTGGAAACCTATAAAATGTGCTGTGACAGGCATTGCTTCTCGGAAGTGCAACTTAAGTCCCGTATCAGATCCAGATGCAAATTGCAAACAACAATGCGCATAATTAATTTATATGAAGTTTGCAGAATGAAGAAAATTGTTAAAAACGAATCCATTGAACCACTTTTTTTTTGGCAGCTGACATTTTATACATAAAACTGTTAATGTATTGTAAACTAATTTCCCATGCACACGCACCCAACGAAAAAGTCACGAAGCTGAAATGTTTACAGAACTTTTCACTTAAGGTTTTGGAAAGTTTAACCAGCTGACCAAAGTATGGACACTTATCATTAATACTGACATACATATGAATGATTCATTAACTGGCCCTAGCGTCTCGCACCTCTGCCGAACAGTTATTGTTATGATTAATATTAATTTATTAATTTTTTCTTTAAAACTAAAATGGCATCAAGTTGTATTTGCTAAGAATAGAAAGGCGAGCACGTAGCTAAGTAAGCGAAATACAATGCAACACATTAATTAAATTTCTACAATATTTGTCATCTTCGACAGTCAGCCACTCAATCACATGGGCAAAATTGGATGGTCGCATTTGCTTAAGGCCAAAGCCGAAGGGAACTCCGATTTGCCTTTCAATTTCGGCACGGAAATGACCACGTTCAAAATTTGTCGCTTGTTTGGAGCCTATATCGACTGCAATGTAAATACATTAGGAAACCGCAGAAGACTAAATGGAGTTTTGGAGTTCAGTGAACAGACTACTCACCACAAGCAGATACACGAAGTACAAACACAGATTGCAAAACAACAATGCCTAGAAAACCTTTAAGAATATGGAATTGCTTGCCATTTTTAAAACCAATGGGCATTTCCTTGAAAATCATTTAATATTCGTTAAGTTGCTGTAATTACTTGATAATTAATTAATAACTGACGACCCTTGTCCCTCACACTCAAGGTATATCAATTATTTACTGAGTTTCCAATTTGCAATTCGATTGTGGCGATTATGAGACCAGAGAAATGCTTTGGTATCGTGACTAACTTCTGGGAATTTCTATAGGTCAAATGGGCCCGCAGCGTAATTATCATCAAAGGTCAGATATCACATATACCAAAACAATTTTGAAATGACGCTTTATAATTACGTTATGTAGTCTTCAGTATATTACGTACGCCTGTTCCTTCTTGTTCAAAATAATCATCATTGTGGTTTGTCGATGACGGCTGTTTGCTTCCGTTTCAATTTAATTGGCAACAACGCTCCATATCGAATTTTCCGGCATGGTTTTCCCATTTGCTTTTACTGAATTGTGCGCCCACATCGAAAATAATATACATTTATATATTTTGAAATAAATTGCACCTAACATAACATGACATAAATTCAAAATGACACTTAATACGTTGTAAATGCAAATAAATAAAAGTTTTACAACATTGTGCATCGCTTCACACAGCCTGTTTCAAACTCACTGCCTGTAAATATAATGGCTAAGAGTGCACAAAATGTGTTATGCGTTTCCACTTTTAATTTAATAGCATTTGACACATGTTTTTCCACTTACTTTAGCTTTTTGGGGAATTTTTTGTTTGTTTATGTTCTGCCAATTTTTTGATGCACATTTTGCGACACTTTGTATGTACTTGTAAATGGTAAAGTGATTTAAGTCTTTGTGGCTCGTGAAGTGCTCCTTAAGCTTTACAATTTATTTATTGCAATTAAGAGATTTATGGAGCAATGCGACAAGGAAGCGAAGTTGATTCATTTTCGAGCAAGGAAACCGTATTTAATTACTTTTAAGCTCGCAAAATTATATTTGGTTTTTACTGTTTTTGATTATTCATTTGTATCTTATATATTTTTTAGAAGAAGATTCTAAATTCTAGGGATGCGTGTTATGAGTTTCAGAGATATAGAAACCCTCAACCCAACAACGACTCTCACATTCATAATATATAATTTCTAATTGAAATATATATTGATGCTTTTTATTCCAAAAATAAGATTTGAGTATGGATTCTCTTGATCTTAAATAGTATGTTGATATTACACTGATACCAAAGATAAAACTGTATATAGTTCTTATTAGTTTATTTCCAACATAGAAACCTAAAACTTGGAATATAAATTCGTAGGAATCGATTAAAGATATTAATAAAACAAAATAATTTACAAGATACGTTTTGATACGCTTTGGTATGTCATTGATCAATTGTAAAATTTTCTTAATGTCGATTAAGAAATACAGATGAAAATCACAAATTCATATTTAGCAAGCATTTTCTGAGTAGATGTGCACACATTTTTTGTATATTCTCAGGAATTTGCATATTACCCATTCTGATATCATGCGGATTACAGTTTTCCATTCAGGAGTGAGTACTGGAGGCAACTTGTCAAGACCCAATTGACTGTCTACTTATCAAGAAGTGCCCATCGTATGTCAGAGCATTCCATTCAAAATGCATACCCTTAACTGGTATGTAAATACCTGTTGATACATATTTTATCTGCTTTTGGAATTTGTCAGAAGATATTCAATCTGTTGTTCTGTTTGTATTAAATCATGCAGTAAGCATATTGAATTGAAATTCCTCATGAGACTGTTTTCATGGCAGCGTCTTCGAAATATTGGCCGTGTTAAGCTCATAATTACAAATGTTAATGAAATTCATACAATTTAGATGGCAGCCTATAATCATCACAATATAAATGTGGGCGTGCCGCTAAATCCTCGTTAAGTGCTTAGCAAATGCTGCATACATTTTTTCCAAAGGTCCCTCTTTGATTTATGTAACGTCTCGTGAGACGCGTCTGTCTAAATAAAGCAAGGTTGGGAGGAGATGGCTGTGGGTTGGGGTTGAGAGCAGGCATTCTAGCTTGATTTATTATTGGCTTCACTGGCTGTCTGGCATTCAAAAAATATATATTTCAATAAAACTGTGGCAAATATAACATAATTTTTGGAGCGCTTGTGCAGTAAAGCAGAACGAGACAAAAAACAGATGAATTATGTGTAATTAGATGGCTTCAAATCATTGAACTCATTTACACGCTGATTAGATTCGAAATTTAAAATTTAAAATAATATAATGTGCTTTTTATGGAAGGCAAAAAGATGAACTTTTAAATAATTTCAAATTAATTTATTTATAGCATACAAATAATTAGAAACGAATTAATTTCGTAAAATTAAAAATTATTAATATTATTCTACATTATTATACATAAATTATACATTACTTCGTGGACACAGGATACCAAATTTTCAGAAGTCTAAGCATCCTTTTTAATTACACTTCAATTTTTTAAATTTGCAATCAATGTTTTTGCTTTAACGCTAGATTAAATCACTTGGGGCCATCGTTAAAACAAGGCCATAATGAGCCGCCCAATCAAGCATAAAATGAAAAACCATGCAAATATTTGCTTTTCCCTAATTTCTAAAGTAAGGTTTAGTGGAAAACGCCTTAAGACAAATACAAAATTGCTATTTACCTCTTTTCTCAATGTCTAATGACGTTTTTTTTTTCCTATGATGAGCTTCTGGGCCTCCAAAAACTTGGCAGTGCAGCACGCTGCTGAATTGACCACCAAAGGCGTTCTACGAACAACTTTAAGTCACACTCTGGACAACAATCTCCATATACTCCCCATAAAAACGATTGGGAAGAGCAACTTCCTCGACTAATGAGAAACTCTTGCACTTTAAAAGCAATCATCAACTGTAGACTGACAGTGTATTCTATTACCTGATATCTATGCCCTCAGGACTATTTGCACACTTAGACACAGATTAAATCTTAACAGCCAAGGTGGTCCACTGCACTGAGCCTTTTAATTAGGAAACCATTGATTACGTTTTAAATTACAAATAGATGCTGAGGCGATTAAAAACGGTCCAGAAATATCCTGTATGGCCTATGACTAGAATAAACTACTCTTAACTATCACCGAACCTAACCCAACAAAATTTAAACTACACAGACAACTATAAATCACCTTCACTGTGTTTTGAGAAATATTGCACGAAGTAAATGTATTTATTTGCTTTTAAGCAAGACTTCAAAATATTGTCTATACGAATTCTCCTCAATGTTGTAAATTAAGTTTTTGCACACACATAAATACTTACGTATGAAAAGTTTGCAGAGCTCGCTAATTGAGTTAGTCTATTAGCTGGCAGCTGTGTGGAAATGTTTAGAAATAATTAATCTGAAATTAACGTCACTGTTTTGATTAGAAATACTATAATACCAGCCAACTACTAGCTGCTCATTAATATGAACGAGCATCGTGTATCTAAAAATATACAACATTGTTGTAATAAGTAGCAATTTGGCGCTGTTTGCGGGGGTACATTAAGAACAATAATAAGCAGCATTTGAGTGGGTCTCGCATAAAACACGTAATAAACTTGCCTTATCTGGTATTTGCACTCACATAACTTTTTTTTTCGAATTAGATAAAGCGGCGATTACATACAATTATGTAGATATAGTAGTGTGAATATTGTATTCGATGGTCTATCTCATGGCGCGTAGCTTTATCTATTAATTGTCTTGTTTTGTGGGCTGGGTGTTTTATGCAGCTCAGCACGTGATAAAGTGTATATGGAAATGAATAAAAATTTGAAAATATGTCCTTAATAGAACTTAACAAGCTGTGATTGCAAGTAAAATTATATGATCTACTGCAGGCCGTGCACAGGACAATAGGGGTCAATAGCCATATCATAACATTATATAGAAACATGTGGTTGGCACACAAGGAAACTTCGAGTTTCTAACTCATCGAACCAAAATATTTGTAAGCTTTAGCAGTCGAGCGAGACCGACTGTGGAATACCCTGTTACCAACATCTGTTGACTCTAGCTCTAAGATTGCATTAGAAGTAAGGCCAATAAGTTATTTTATCAATATTTAACCCTCTAAGGACTGGTGACTCTAGGCAGGAGTGGGCTTGGCCGTATATTTATTGTCATACATGATTGGTAAGAAAAAGACTTTCTCTGTCTTATGAATCAAAATGTTTTGATTTGTATTTTCAGCAAAAATGTGAATTTTAAACACAAATATTTAAACAGTCTGCGTAGAGTCTGTGGTCTGGCATTATTGGTTAATAAAAAGAAATTTGTTTGATAAATTATCGTTTATGTAAGATTGCAATTTACAAACCATTTTCCAATGCAATCAAAACGTTTGTGGAAGAAATAAAATATTTGTTGTAATTTTTAATTATTTAACTTTTTTATTACAGCAACTTGTTCTTATCATAAAACAGTCTAAGTCTTAATATCTTTGAGTTATAAAAAGTTGCATATTAATGTCCTTTTCCAAGGCTATCGCAGAGCGCTACTGATTGTAACCCATACACACACATACACCCATACACACACATTCACCCACACACACACACATGCACACATACATACGTTCAAATCCATGAATCTGAGTCCAATGTTATTTGTTTTGCATATCGCACGGAAATAAAACTGAGTAATGGAATTTACGTGATTTTAATTTGCCGTGCCATAAAGAAATATTTGTACAAATATAGTATGCAAATAAACTTCAACACTTTTGAAAGGAACAACACAACAGAGTTGGCATTTTTACTGTAAACGTAATTTGATTGAACATATTTCAATAAAAATGTGCGAAAGCATTGTCAATTTTATTGGAATTTATTTCCAATAAACTGGGCAGGAATGTTTCAGAATATTATTGTTATTGTTTAATATTATTATTTAAAAATCAAGCGGAAGATTTACAGCCAATTTCCTCATGCTTGACCCGCTCTTGGTCTTTCTGTGGGGCTGTGATGAATGATTGCGGTGTTTGGCCAGCAAACAACAAGCATCAATTACACTCACCTTGTGACGAGTATCGACAATGTGAGTATGTATGAGTGTATGAGTATGAGTACCCACACCTACGCATAACTGTCAGGTTAAAAGTGTTGCATGTGGATAACGGAGCCGTTCTCACCGTGACCCCAAACGGTCGCATCTCGAATGTGGCAAGTGATGGTGAAGCTGCTGAAGCGATTGGCACATGGCGACATTTGAGCTGCGCTAACCTGACCTGACCTGCTGCTGTTGTGCTTCATATTAAAATGTAGCAATGCCTCTGATTGATTTACGAGGGTGTGCAGTCAGGATATAACAGCCATGGCCAACCTGTTGAGCCCAGCAGCACATCCCGGTCAGTCAAGCGCTTCTCAATTGACCAGCTGCACAACCACATTCTCCATTGCACTGAATATTTTGATTGCTGTGGTTTGCTGGGATGCTGATACAGGTTATTCCGCTTACAGGCGACTCAGCAACGCTCTATTGATTATTGGATTTGTTTTCTGTTCTGTTTAATCAGAGCAACAATTTTTATTCCAAGCTGGCTCCAATTAGACGCCTTACAAATATTGTTCACATTGAATGATTTTCTTTGAAATTTCTGACAAATATATAATCAGATTTGAGCTTCCAAGCAGAATATTTTACGAACAGGCATATTTTCAAATCGAAAAACTGTGGAAAAACTAAAGAGTTTTTCGAAAATTACGTGCAGAATGTGTTTAGTATATATACTGTATGGGGACGTAGGAAACACACACCGTACACACCTCACGACAAAATTATCACACCCTTTGTAAGGGTACACAAACAGGTAACAAAGGAAAGTTCTACAGTCCCTAGCCAGTTTGGCCGCATTGTTTCGACTGTTCTCTTTCTGTGCGCTAATGAGCCATCTAAGTACATAAATATTAAATGCCAACACTACACTACAAAACTGGCATCCCTAAGTTGAGACCAGCTGCAAATTTATGACCCGTGCACAACATTTGAATTTTTTAAGCGCTCTTGACTTAATTACTTGGCAGAAATGTGAGGAAGTCAAATGCCGTTGTCGGGCCCAAAGGTCGCACTCTGATAGGCCTGTGTTTGTCCTGCGACATGGCGGACAGGGCACTGCTGGCGTTAAATGAAACAGACTGCAGGTAAATGCTTTCAGGGTGCCTGAGCACAAAAGTTTTCCTGCCGCATAAAATGAAAATTCATTAGCTAATTAATTGGCTCTCATCAACACTTGGTGTGACGCAAAATTATAAAGGCATAATTTATATTTGTAAATAAATCTTGAGCTCAAAAAGTACGAGTGCCCGACTAGCAAATACCCTGGACACACACAAAACAAATTTACACACTAAACACCTTTAACTCTTTTTCCCCTGAAAAATGTAGTATGAATTAACTTCTATGCTTATTGTCCGATTTTTATTAAATAATGCAACTTGGAAATCATATCTTGTCTCTAAAAATTAATGGTTTTCGATTAAAGGGGGAAGAGCGATGGAGCTATGCGTATACTTATTACATTTTTTAATTCATAAGAGGTTCTTAAGAACGGTCGGTCGGACCAAAGGATATTGCAATAGTGACTCAGTTGCTAATTTAGAATACATATTTTTGATGGGAGCGAAAATGCTTCTTTCTGCATTAGACATTGGTTTCAACAACTTAATGGTACCCTTTTACCCCAGGATACAATTAGCAAAGATGATATAAATTACGGCAAAGCGCATTAGTCCAATAACCCGTACAAATTAATTTTGTCAGCTTTTCTCATTCATTCATTACAATTATTCAAATTGGAATTCGCCATCGTTATTTGACATTTAAGCGCGACAGCAAATAAAATAAATAAAATCTCGAACTTCTATTCAAATAAGATGCAAGCAACTGAACGCCTGTCAATCTGCCTCTAATATTTATTAATTTGGTAAATCAATAATAGCGGTGTTAAAGATAATTAATATGAAATAATTAATAACAGTTTCAAATACGAGAAATAAATAAGTTAGTAATATTTGTCAAAATCTAGAGCTAGATCTTAGATCTAGATCTTAGCCATTGCAGAGTGTAAGTGGACAAATGGAAAACGCAGTCCACACACATAAATAATTCAAATCGTATTGGTACCCTGATTTAAACGGATTGTAAATAACGATTATATAATTACTTTCTTAATATGTAAAAATATATATATGAATTTGGTTTTCGCTTTTTTAACAGCATAATGTGTCAGCTCCCTTTAAAAATGAGAAGTTAGAAGTAAAATGAACTTTTTTAAATTCTTCTTACTTCGCTGCCATTGTTGCATTCCGCGAATAGCTGTCTGCATTTGGTGAGGTCATTACTGGCCATGATAGCAAGCACCCATCAATTTCAGTTAGGTGCTCTCTGTGCAACCACAATGTGCTGACTGAGTTTTCGGATATCAGACATACGCAGCCAACACATGTCTGTCGCAACGTGCTTAGTTTCTGGACCCGAGCGTATCGTGACGTTGTTTTGAATGGAAGCGATAAAACTTAATTGCCCTGCGTGACACGCCATGGGAAATGGGAAATGGGAAATGTGAACTACTCAACAGGCAGCATGACTGCCTGACAGGCAGTCTGACTTGGCAGGATGGAATTCGATGTGCGTTGTTGACAGCTCATCAAACTGATTTAATGACCTCACTGGTGCAGGTTAACAAGCCAAGCTCAATTGGCTGGCAGCATCAAGTGGCAGCGCGTAGCTAAGATTAAATGGCTAAGTAATTAGTGGAAGATTATAATCTCGGCACAGGCTGTCACGTGAACAGCGTTCACCGATACCAGTTGGCTGCCAATCACCAAATCAAATCCACTTGACGACATCTTTTTCATCGCCTCAATGACAGCTTTCACCAGTTCCCGAACAAATTTGTCGCATTTATTCAGATCGCATACAAAATAAGCAAAAACAAACAACGCAACAAAGAAATTGACCGACAAAAATAGCAGAGGATGAAAATTACATGGCTCTTTGCTGATTATGGACAGAGTGGTTAGTTTGCCAGCAAACAGTGCAGGCGTGTCTAAGGCGGTCTAAGCCAATTTGCGTTGTATTGTGCAGTTAATAAATAGTTAAGCTGCTCAACTGTTGGGCTATTTCAAGCACTCGACCCTGATAAAGTATTATTAGGCGGCGTCTGCGTTCTGAAAACTGAACGACGAATCTGTCCAACTGACTGACTTTCTTGCAGATTAATGCGTGTCACTTGAATACCCTGTATATGAAGACTGCCCAAAAGCACGAAAGAAATTTAATTTGCAAGTTCTGAAATTTCATATTCATTGTTTTGCATTCCAGATCAAATATCTAATTAACATTTTTTTTTTAAAGATTGAAAGTGCTTTACAAAATGTGACAAATATGATTAAATGTTATGTTGTGCAATTTTAACGTCTAGTTTTGCATATATACGATGTATTCGACCTCGCAGAGCGAATAAAGGCTTTGATATGAAAAATTGTCATACATGAACTTATAACGACTGACTACTGACTACAGCATTACGTTGCTGCCTTATCTAAAAATCATAAAATGATAATTAAATTACTTGCATGGACGGCTCAATATATCAGTCATTTACCTTTCAAAATATTCATTTATTACTTTTCATACCTATTGTGGTCTTGGCTCAAAACTAACCAAATGACAAGTGTGTTTAGTCCTTTGAAATCCATTCATTTGTTATGTCTACACCTCAAAACACAATGCTAATCTTGTGCCCATTTAATTAATAAGAGAACATAATCCAACATAATGCCATTGATAACATTGCACATTGCTAAGCTGTTCTTATATAATATGCACATTCTGTCAACTTAAATAGTTCAGTTTAATTAATAGCCTAACATCTCATGTGTCGTCTCGGAATCAACACGTGCTCTTTGGCCCAGAATTTATGACACGTCAAAAGCAGCCGTAGATCCTGCGACTTCTGCGACTCCTTTTTAGCTTCTGTCTTTTTGTGTCTGTCACCAGTTTTCACCCGTTCGCCGCCGTCGACAAGCCCGCCTTCATACATATTCCTTGTAACTTATGGCAGTATGCAAATATATATATATATATGTGCTTATATCGCAGCTCATATTTCAACTTAGTTCGGGCTGACAGCTATCCAAAGCAAAGTGTCACCTGTTGATTGTTTGTTTTACCTGTGTAGCCTGTGCATATTTGAATGCTCGAATTTATAAATTTTGTATATTATATTTTGTGCAGCTGGGCTGTCAGTTTGTAAGCGTTGAGCTGGGTATTTTATGTATTCTTCACGAATCTTAAATGTGCTTTCATACATATATACATATATATTCATATAAGAGTATATTTACATAGAAGTTTTTTCTTATTTTTTATATTATTATATCCAATTAGTTTTTGTCTGCAAATTTATGTAATTCTTCGCATGTTTTAATTAAACTATATAAACACAAATTCTTGTTTTTACTAGTCCAAGAATTTCCTTATTGTATTTATACTGTCTTATGCTGCTCTTCTTCTTGCCTTGTCCCTTTTCTGTCAGTTTAATTTGGTGGAAAATTGCAGCAGGCAAGCTAATTAAGCTTTAGGCAAGATAAATTATCTGACCGCCAGGTGGCGCTGTCAATTGACCACCAGCCCAGAGTTCTAATGTGACCAAGCAGGGAGTCATTGGTTTGGGCAGATGTTTGCTTTGAACTATGTGTACGCTCTTATTATTGTGTCTTAAGCGTCTTTGACTGTATTTGTATTTTGTTTGCCCCAAATTTGTGGCATTGACATTCGCCTGAAGCCAAGGAAAAACATTTGCCGTCGGCTTCTTTGTCGCCTCGTCGATTTGCTTATATTGTCTGGCGTTTTGTGATTCGCACTTAAATATTGATTGTGTTTTCTGAGGCCACTTCTGTTTTTATTTTTATTATATTTTTTGCCGACGCCAGATCAATATTACACACATTACGCATACGCACAATGCGCCGCTGGCGCATATTTAACAATTTGCAGGCAAATCAATTTAAGCTTTTTGACATGCCCATTATATATGCAAAATTTCGTGATAATTGCTGGCAAATGTGTCTGTAATGTCCCAAAGGCCTTTATACAATATTAGGCTTATGCGCCGATTGTTTTTGGCTTTTTCAAAATCCATTGAAATTACTTATACAGTCTGTCCTGACCGGTTGATTGACTGACTGACTGACTGAGCAAGATTTTGAATTTAGGACACAAATTTGAATCAGTGGAACCATTGATCATATTGCAAATTAATGCATTACTTTGTTTTATAAAATATTTACAATAATTCTAAGCACGGAAATGTGTGGCCGGATGCAACGAGGCATCGTGTAACAAATGACAGGATACGTAAACTCGCATAATATGCAGATATGCAAATATATTTGTCATAGGTGGTTGCGAAATAGAACATAAATCAAAATGTAAATGCTAACCAAAGGTTATATCCAAAATAGTGCAATGATTAATAATTGTATATTTTACCTCCAACTTGACTTTCAATAGTTGGTTATTTTAGGTCGGAACTTTTACGCCCCAAGTGAAGCATATTTATTATTAAATTACAGCGAACAGCTGAAGGACTCTGACACGAATGCACTTAAAGGACTAACGATCCATTTCGCATACGAAATGTCAAATTCACTTTAACATCAACAAACTTAAACAAACATCCGGTCTGTAAAGGACTACATTGCCAGTTGCCATTGAATTTACTAAATATGGAGATATGCTGAACATAACTGAAAAACTATCAAACCATGCTATTCGAATACCGTCTGCGATTTACAAAAATTTTAAGTTTCTCTCCTTTTCACCCGTTTTTAGTGCCTGAGGAGTACAAATATAGATTTCTCGTACAACAATTCAAATCATGCATATTCACATATGCATTGAATTTTATTTTTCTTAATGTGTTTACCACTTGGACTAGCATGTTGTCAACATGTTGTGTAATCTATTGTCCAACCATTTGATTTCCTAGCTAGTGTAATTCATAGTGTGCAAAATATGTATACGAATATGTATACGAATACAAGACAAATAATAAAATTTGTTTATTCATTTGCCCGCAAAGATATGCAATTATTTTTTTAAACCTATTTTTAACTAGTAGAAAAATAATCAGTGACTTTTATTTGAGCGGCATACAGTTCTTAATAACTAGGTACAGTAAGCTTTCTTGGAATTTATCCAGGACTTAGAAGCAGAGGGTAATGGCATAGTTTATATATCTGCTCTCATAAGTATGCAATTATTTTATAAGTTGGACTTATTCACTAGAAAAATAATCTATGTAGTGAAAATAATTCGCTTGAAGTGACATGCAGTAAACATTCTTGTAATTTATCCAGATCTTATCAAGTAGTTGCTTTTTGCCAATCAAATGCTCATTTTTCTTCTTAAATTGACCGCAAAAATCAACTGACAACCTGCTGCAAAACACAAATAGTAATCAGATAGTGGGTGTCTAAATTCGATTGTAAATGTGTGTGCTCGTGGGCGTGTTCAGAAACATATTCCACTTGGTTTGTATTCTCGTTTCGCTATGCAGCTGTTTCTGTTTTTTCTTCTTCTTATGATTAGCCCTCGCCTTATTATATCGCAACTACAACAGGCAGCAGGGTGCGAGGATGGTGACACGCCCGCGTTGTGCTCTTATCGAGTGACACAAATCTGGGTTCAAGTGTTTGCTGTGTCTTGGCATAGGTATTGCTATCGTAAAAGGAAGTAATTTGTTTTTTAATAATAACTTGCAGGTAGAGAGACAGACAAAAAACTGCCTATGGGAATTTAAAACATTCTCTGCCAACTTATGCATAAATTAATAAATTGTATCTTTTAAGATGTAAGGTGAACCGAAATCTTTATATTTTATTTATTGTTTACTAACTCACTTTATCTAGTGACTTAACATCTTGTGAAATTAATTGCTTTAAGTCTCAGCACTCGTTAAACAAATCCGATAAAAGCACAATCCTGCATTACGTTGTTAAAGTGGCTCAACATTAGCCAAGTATTTGAAAAGTACACAAGGACTCGAGTGCTATAGACTCAAGGGTTTTCGTGCGTGGACAAACAGAAAAAAATTGATTGACAATTATTGATATTTTATGAGCATGACCTAAGACCCGTTGATGTAAATTTGATGTGGGCTTTCGGCAGACATTAATCAATTTGGAAATGGCTTAAAAATTGTTTAGCGATTTCTTGTTTGTTATTACTTTTTGATTACTTCAAATTACAATGGGAGTGGAGAAGTAGCTAAGTTCGTTCTATATCATAGATAAGCTAAAAAGAACGACTGACTTTGTCTCGATTAGATTCCGTAAATGACATACATTTTAATCTGAAGTTTTTTGTACGTTTAAAAAAATTATATTTTTATATTTTTCATACTAAAGAATGATATTCAAAAATATAAAATGAGGTCAGACAGACTTCTCGACAAAATTTTAATACTTTTCCAAGTTTTTAGAAACGAATTATGGCTCTGTTTTAAAATATTTTTAGTGCCCTAGGATCCTAGTTTGATTTGTAGGACATCTATGGAAATTCTTCAATTTTAACTGAAGTTAGCTTTATTGTTATTTAACAATATTTATTATTAGAAATAAACTCTTATTCAAAATCTCTCTATTTTGCTCTCGCTATATCTTGGGTAATTGTGTATTCACTTATTATCAAAGCCAAGAAAGCGGAATGATTTTGCGAAATTTTCGACATTTTTCTGAAATGAAAATTGTAGCCATGGATTGAATAATTTGACAGTGAAAGAACTGTCTCCACATATTCTATTGAAACACAATTACATAAAAGAATATTAATGGAACAAAACAAAAATCGAACTACGTATAAAGTTCAGATTTTTTTCGATAATAAAAAAACACAACAAAATGATAATATATTAAACTCACGTGCTTGCTCTCTGTTGTTTTGCTGGCAGCCAATGGGACAATTAAATTGAATACAAATTAGATAAAATCGCGTTAACTGTTTGGAGCGCGATACGGCGATTTTATTAACTTTTTATTCGTTATCAGCGCTGGAGTTGAAATCTGTCAGATTTGGCTTCACAAATAATTACGATGACGTGTTTTGTGTGCAACAAAAAAAACACGTTGAAAAACTCACGTAAATGGTATTTCAAAATATTTTCCAAATAAAAGTCAAACAAGAGGAAACTAGGTTTTTTGGATTCAAAAATGGATTAATTTGACTGAAGCTTAATTGACAGAGCAAATCCAAAGTGTGATCACAATTAACTGTTTTCAAAACTGTTTTCTTAAACCCCTTAGAGCAGCTGGCTGCCTGTTGGTTGGGTTGCTTGGTTCGACGCGCACGAAACGAATGCAACGCTAACGACGATGGCCACTTGTTTTATAGCGAACCGGAGCCGAACGCACGCAAGCACGCACGCCGACTCTTTCAACTTCAGCTGATGGGCTCCTGTTGCGCTTTCAATGAAAGCTTCGCAACTGGCTGTTTTGGTTGCTGTCTCGACTGAACAAAAGCTCCTGTCAGCGCCCACGCAGCATACAGCAGCGGCCGCTTTGACGTCACCCAGGCGAGGTCGCGTTGATTTAAAGCTGTGCTAGTCGCCTGCCATTCGCTGGCATTTCTTTTAGCCAGTCAATGATGTTGTTGTTGCTGTTGTTGCTGCTGATTGTGGTCTACCCACGCACACCAACACACACACACACACACACTCACTTGTGGTAGGCGGCGCTTAGAATTTTGGGCACCTTTTGGCTTAGCAGCTAATGAAATAGGTAAAACTATTGCGGGCGGCGCTTATTCTGCCCCAAAAACCGGTGGCATTTTTTCTCTCAACATTATTTTATTTAATCCCACGCTAACGCTGCGATTCCCTATGTTTAAATCCCATTCAGCAAACGGCAGCTCAAATTTCATTTTGCAGCTGTATTTACATTTCACATTTGACGTTTGGCTTAATCACTTAAAACGAAAGATAATCTGTTTTGTAATTTCAAAACTAATACCCATTAGGCTCATTATTACGCATACGCATTTTGGAATGAGCGAATGCAAAGAGTAAAATATATTTAATTAATTTGAATGTAAATTTCAATAATATTTCAATAAAGAATGTCTTGGGGATACAAAAACATGGTTTGATTAATCGATTTTGAAGTCTTTTCTTGGACGTCTTACTTCAACTTAAAATTTAATAATATTTTTGCAAATCCTTGTAACTTAGAGAGAGCGCACTGTAATATCAGCCGAATGCAATTAGAGAAAAGCCTTCTTTGGTTTAGTCACAAATTGGTCAAATAAAAAAAAATTTCAAATACGTTGAGCTATTGTCAACATTTCCGAAGGGGCCTGAGTGCATTACAAAAATATTAAGTCTTGTTCTTAGAAGAAATCTTAAGAAATTACCTGCTTTAAGATGACTAATGAACACAATTACTATATACATAGAAACAATAACAAGTTGCGTTTTTTAGCATTAAATTAATAAATTGTATTTGTTAGGACAGTCGCACAGCAGTCTTGCCCCATTATGCATTACATAAACTAATACACTTCTTCTTATAGAACAAATCAATGTGCACATTAATCCATAATGCAAAAAGCAAAAAATGTATTTGATTAAATAAAACCAAGTAAAAATTAGCGCCCTGACTTATATTAAATAATCTGATTTTTATCAATTCAGTTCCTAAGAAATAAGCATGTCCTATGTTTTAATTATTTTTGCTTTGATTAACAAACATTTATTATTTAACAAAATGTTCATATTTTGGGTGCATAAGCAGTAATCGGAAAAGCTCGCGATGCTTTTGTATATGGTTAAGTGGTTGGATAAAATACACTTGTGGCTGAAATTAACTGTCCGCTTTTAGCATTAAGCAACTCAAGCCTGTTATTAACTTAATTGCCTGTTTTATATATTTGTTACTTACATTATTAAGGAATTGAAGAGTTTAAGTTATAAAAACCCATTGAAATTAATTTAAATTATTATTTAAAGTATACTATATGCAATTGAAAAAGTTCAAAAAATTAACTTAGAAAATTAAAAATAAATATAATTGTATTAAATTAATAAAAGCAAATAACGTACTTAAATTTTTAGGATGTAAAAAAAATAGCTAAAGGATTTAATATATCTTTGACTTTAAAATGTAATATGGTACAAGATTTAGTTGCAGCTGAAAAACTTTAAAAAATTAACTTAGAAGATTAAAAATAAATATAATTGTATTAAATTAATAAAAGCAAATAACCCCCCTAAAAATTTTTGGATGTAAAAAAATATCTAAAGGACTTAATATATCTTTGACTTTGAAATGTAAATGGTATAATATTTACTTATTGAGAAAGCATTGATAAACGCCAGAAACAAACCAATCATGCCAAAAAATGTTTAGGATTAGAAATGAGTAATTTGCCGAAAATATAATCTTAAAAATATAATCAGGTTAAGAGAGGAGAAAGTAGAGATAGAGAGAAAGTGAGATAGAGAGAGAAAACAATAAGAGAGACAAAATAGGAAAATATTTGAACATATTGAATTAAATGAATTTGCCAGAGATAAACACGTTCACAGATTACCCGGAAATATTTTAAAGTTAAAATTTGAATTAATGGAAAAAGCGTTGTGTGGAAAATATATGACACAAGACACAAAATATCTCAAACAAGATTGTGCAAAGTAAATAAATACGAAGGTAATAGAAAAGGGACAACGTTCTTAATAGGCCTACTGGGAACACAAAAGTTAAGACAATCCAATTGAGAAGAAGAACCTACGTCGCCATTTATTAATGTCAGTATAATGAATGCCGGAAGATAAATGAGAAATCTGCCTATTGAGTACGATGGCAAACGAAGATTGGGATCCGATTTAACTCAAGCAGATTGAATTGTCCCTGAACCAAACATAAGACAGACTCAGGAAACATAAGAAAAGTTTGGTGGTGAAAGGGTCTTCAAACTCTATTCAATAGCACTTAATAAAGCCGGGTACACCCTTGGTCACATTAACATGTGGAGATTATATTTGGTATTAAGGAGATCCTTAACTGTAAAAATACGTTGCACAGCTCTGGAGTTTAAACAAGCACCTTCCCTTTCATTTATTCTCATCTTCTCTAAGCAGCTTCCTTTCCTTTTAGTCTGAGGGTGTCCAGTTTTTTATTCTCTATCCAGGACATTTGCATTCTATAAAAATGTTAAAGCGTTTTTTGACATTTCATCAGTAAACATCCGCTCAATCTTAGATTTGCCTAGCTCATCGTCGCAACATATCATCGATCACGGCTTCGATAGCTGCCTTGAGGGGGGGGCAGTCCCTCACTATTAATGCCACTCTGACAGATTTCGTAGCGCTGGAGCACGTGTCCTCCTCCCATGTTTAGTAAGGCAAACCTGCATCGCAACCCGCGACGCTTACTCCTATTTGTGGGACTCTTCGGCTTTGCCTTTAGGCATGAATGTGGCCAACCTGACGAGCCAATGATCGTATATGTAAATAACACTCTGTTCCTTATGAACAAAATTGCATTATCCTTATAAAATACAGTTTTACTATTTCTAACACAATATTTCCATATCTACAATAAAATCAATTAATACCAGCTCTATCGTAATAAAATATTATCAATAACAAACAAATAACAAATAAGGACATTATTACTGAAATGAAGGACAGTACGATTTGAGAATAACATTACGTACTGAACGATTACGATACTCCAAAATTCACTTAACTAGAGTTGTATATTATTGTTATACTTACTGCTATATGGGGCCAGAGTTAAGATTGAAATGTTTACAGATGATCAAAATTATGCCAACGTATACTCCTTTCGAATAACAAAGTTATATCTTGAAAATTGTGGATTGTATTGATATCGATAATAGATTTCTATCGATTAAATAAAATAAACTTGTGCTGATGGTGTACGAGAACGAAATGACACTCGGACATGTCTCAATCGATTCGACTTTTGATTTTTTCTAATAAAAGAGGCTTTTTCTGCCTGTGACAATCTTTTGCTCAACATTCTACAAATTGCAAATGCGGTCTTTTTCTCAAAAATCGGTCTTGCAAAAGTTTTCCATTACTTCATATATTGGGATAGTTTTAGTGGAAGCAATTGTATGAAGTATTAGATTAAACATAATGTTAATGCCATTCTCTGAAATCGAGGGTTTAAAAATTGGAGCAAAACTCAATTCTGTAATTTAGTATTCAATATTTAATATTTTACTCTTTATTCCATTACAATTAGTTCATTTTGTTGTATATTATTATGCAAATATTGCCGGATTTGTTCATTAAATAATTCATTGTTTTGGTATTAATTTAATTAACTTCGTTCCTTAACACACATTGCTGGTCTTTGTGTTCAACATTGATTCAAAACAAGTTCAACTTAACTTACAAAAAAAGTATGGACAAAAAATATATTACATTTAAATTACAATTTAATTACAAATAAATAACCGTAAATATTGTAATTATTATTATTAAATATATTATTCAAATAATGTACACTTAAACTTATGCTTAGGAGTCGAGTGCTCATTGCTCTACATTTTCCATAATACGATAATTTTGCTATGCCAAATTCACGTCTAAATTTTTTAGCAGCCATTTTTAGTTTATGATCAATTTTGATTTTCTTTCTTTAATTTATTATTGCACAACATTTTCCAAAGACTTGTATTTTTGCATTAACATTTTGTATATATTTGTGCTTGATAATGTGTCTAAATTTCTAAATGTATTTTTAATTACTGCTGATACGTTTTCTTGTATTTAGTTGCTAAATCACTGAATTTCTCTTCGATTTTTTTTGCGATTGCATTTGTTCGGTTTTTTTTTTTCTATAAGCAGAAAATTACAAAATGTTAGTGGTTTAATTTATACTGAGAATAAAGCCAAGTAAAGAACAACGCCAGCCTGTGCTTTTTAGAAGTATATTAGTTGATGTTCTCAGTTGTTAGTTACTTAAATGCTATGCCTAAATATATAAAAATGTGATATTCGATCTTTTACGCTACACAAAATTCGCCAATTACTAAAATTATCGCAAACATATATATATATATATATATATATATATATATGTATATATATATATATAGTATAAGTCATATTGTGTATGTATATTTATAGTATATCGTATGTGGTATATCATTAACTATTGCTCAGTAAGTGTGTGTTTTGCGTGTTTAGCAACAAAAATATGTGCCCGCTACAAAAAACCGTTAGCTAATGCTTTTCTATATAATTTCTTTTTGCTCGCTCAACACGACGATATCACAACAAAATGTACCAAGTAGAAGAATTAGTTATCGTTATCAGTTCGCACAGAATTACATCATTCACGTAAACGGAGGCGGCAACACGATCGGATCGAAGCTCTGCTGCACCATAGCAAAGTTGGTGAAGTTGGTCATGCGACGATAACCCCACAGATCCATGGCCTCCACGCAAACGTCCTGAATTTGCTTGATCTATAAAAAATATAGACAATTAAAACATAATGGTTTATAGGCTTGCTACACACACTCACCTCGTCAGCCTTGAGATCCTGCTTCCAGTGGAATGGCGCCGATCTGGAATCACGATATGTGGAACTAACGCCACCTTTGTTCTCCTTTGTATGTGTATCCAGGAAGTCCTCGACAGCAGGATCAAATGGCAAGCCATAAAACTGCAAAATGTCCTGGGTCATATCATAGGGATTCAGCGACAAATCCTCATAGCGCAAAGTTCTATAAAAAAACAAAGTATTTATTTTAAGAGTAGAAGAGAAAAATTAAATTTTGAGAAAACGGAGAGAGATGTCGGAAATACCACATAAAATTGATCAATAGAATACATAACTGATCAAGAATATATATATTTCACTGTAATATTCAGTTGCACAACTATCCATTTTTAATGGGGAGAGGCTACAACAAAACTCACCTAAAACGCGTTGGATACGTTTTGAGCAGCTTCTCAGCTGTCTTATAGTCATCAACCAGATCCTGGCAGACCAGTGTTGGTTCCTCGCAGTCCTCATTGCCGCCGCACCAGATGCGATGGCGACGCGATTGCATTGTGCCTCGCGGATCCCGCACTAGTAGCACAATACGCACATTGGATGCACTGAAAGAAAAAAAAAGATTCGAAAGTGTTATAAACTTAGCACAAATATCTGTATAATAATAATAATTGTGCATGAAGCGTGAAGCTCGCTGTGCCATATCAGTAGCTAAGGCCACTTTAAAATGGCATTCAATTAAGTTAAATAAACAACTGAATTATTATAATTGGCACTTAATAGTAGCTGCTAGGTTTTCAAATTGATAATTGTATCCCATATAATTTTAATATATAATGTTTTCCTACGTAGTGCATCAAATTAAAAACATTCTGCCCAAGCTAATAATCTAGTGACGACAGCATATTCAATCACCAATATTTGCGATATTGAATTTTGTGACGATAGCTTGGTTTGAGTATCGTAAATAATATACTATCAGTATAATTAAGCAACATGCATTTGTACATGTTTTTTCTAAATGAACAGTCCATTAATGTATTACATTGTCGGGCCTCATCCATGCTCTGTAGTACTATATGCTTATATATATGACATGAAAATGGTATCAAATTCGTCCCACCCACTAAATTATCAGGCACATTTATATTGACAATGCTCAAGTGCATCATTACCGCCATCGCCATCATTATTGTCAGCAAGCAACCAACCACAGCAAAGCAAACTGCAACTGACATAATTAGCCCGTTCCGAGCAACAGTCGCAATATTAATGATTTTGCGGTATTGGCAAACACAGTCAACCCTTGAACAAGCAGTCTAGATACTAATTTATTTTCTATATAACAACACATACATACATAGATATCATAATTTTCCAAGCAAATAGTTAGCATCACGAAATGTGCTTATTAATTGACTTAAGTCGTAAAATATATTTTTTTGATAAAGTAACATGTAAAAGCATATAGGAAATATATTGAAATGAAAAATACCTTATAAAAAGTATACAGTTTTTACTAAACTATTTTTTATTTATTTTCGTCTTACGTTTCAAGTTGAAAACAATATTTTATTGGGGAGAATCTAGATTTAAGTATGTCGTGGATACTGATGTGTTGATAAACTGTAGAAAGCATCATCGATAGTATTTGTATTTTTATATACCATAATATTTAAAACTATAGTCAAAATAATACAAGAAATTATAAATCAATTGCATAAAGCTCTTGTGATTTTGTATACTTTTATATTTAAAATGGGAATGTTCGACAATCACAAGATATTTTTTAATAATAATAATGACATCGCAAAAGACGTCTCCCTCTGTGAACAAATCTGGTTAATTGTTGTCCCACTGACAGCATTTACATCTCCACAAAAGCCACAAATTGCCACAATTTGAGCAAACGTCATTCTTCGGAAAACACAAATCCACATCGACGGAATTCGTCTCCAAATTATTTGTACTCTGATACCGAAGGTAGAATTCCGAAATACTGTTTGTCATTCCGTCTGCACGCAACTTCTATTTGACACCCTTGAAGCTAGAGACAAAGTGTTAAGATTGGGGTCCTTCTGTCTTGGGGGGTTGGGAAATCGATTTGTACACACATAAAAATCGGAAAAGCCTCTGTCATCCTCAGTTTTTGCGTTAGAGTCACTCAATTTGGGAGGTAAATTGCTCTCTAGCTCCTCCAACGCTTTATAAATAAAATAAAAGGGCAACTCCAACCACAAATCTATAATAGCTATACTTTTAGTGGTAATGGCAAATTCATTTCGGTCATTGAGAATATTATTTCATATACACTAAATTGAAAAAAGTTTAACTGTGTGCTAAAATACCAATAAGTAACTATATCGAAAAGCTTTTTGATTAATGTTATTATTTTATGTCTTTTTTCTTTACTTTACTATTAGTTTATTCCTAGCCCTCAAACAAATGTTCAGCTATCTTATACACAACTTGAATATAGGTAAAAGAAAAGGCGGCTATCTAGGGAGATCGTCTTGCTCATATTAAAATTTTATTGTCTATTTAAAGAAGATTAAACGGCTTTGTTGCACACGCCAAATTTTAAAAGCTATGCTACCGGAATCCGACATCTAATCTTTATTGTAAGTTTTATGCAAATAAACAAATCCCAAAACTTAAAACTCACAAGTGCCGACTTGAGTTCCTCTTTATATTTATGTATATACAAAGATTTTTATAAAGATCTAAGATTTCAAATTTTGGACAGACCACAAGGAAGTACCAAATTAGCCGCAAAATATCGTTATAAACTAGTTGGCATTAGTTTAAAAATAAAATTTAAGTTCAAGTCTGCTGTTTTTCACAGGAAATTTGATATTTACTTTTGAAAGCGGTAGCTAAAATGGAAAATTATTGCGCTTTCACAAATTGGAGCACCAAATGCACATGGAAAGGGAGACATTTTGCATAAGCGCAAATTTAAGTACACCTAACAATATTTTATGCTTCCATCCGGATATTTCGATGTCTATTCAAGAACCAACTGCACTATTTGCAAACTATTACAAATTGTCATATTCTGTTGCGTCTTTTGCTTTTTTGGCACCCACATTTTAGTGCTGGAACTGGCCAAAACTAAACTCCAGAGGAGGTTATTAACGCCGGGCCACGATAAAAAAGAGCGGCCCGTGCTCATCTCTAACCACTACGCTTCGTTGACCAAGCGAGCGCTTGCATTGAATATGCATGTAAATGTTAATGTATGTGCTTGCTTTTGGTTTATTTATACATACTTGTGAATGTGCATAATTGTCGCTTGTGGACAAGCAAAAAAAAAAAAAAGCTGAGAAAACTATATATAATATATGCATATGAGAAAATACGCATTGAAAATTCGCAACAAGATAACAAATAAAAAAACACAGAAAGTGGAAAAATTAAAAATATGAGAACAGAATTAAAATAGCCCAAAGCAGAAGCATAAGATCCAATTATAAATTGAGTACTCGCCTCAAATAACCAAGAGCTATATAATAAACAAAAATGTAATATTACAAGAAGGGTTTGTTTATAATAAACAGTGTTGCGGAGAACATTTGCCGAAAAATATGAAAGCATGATAATTCAGTTAGCCTTAACATTGAAATAAAAAGACTTTAGTAGTCATAAATATATTCCATTTCCATAAAACTTTTACTAGCGCTTACTCTGTTGTTGCCTGTCCCCTGGCAATTAATCAACTTTATCAGCTTATGTCAGCTAAACCCATGAAAGCCTCAAAAAGTTGTGGTTCACAGCTGCATCCATGGAATTTCACCACTAATCCAGTTAAATGCTAATTACCCATTTGAAAAGTGGCAGTGCCAAAGCCTGACAAAGTCAACCTAAACGTCGCATTTGCCACTTTTTTTAAACAAATTGGCTTGGTCATGTTAAAAGTACTCGACTCGACTTTACATAAATATATTGTTCTCCAACCAGCTTTGGAGTGCACATAATAATTGGAGTACTATTATAATGTTATCTATAATTTAGTTATAGAAAAACACTATTGTTTTTTATACAATATAATACTATCTTTAATAATCATAACAACTTAAGTAAACTAAAACCTTTATAATTATATACAATACAAATATCATTCCATAACGTAAACATGCAAGGAATTAAAATTAAATTCCGTATATATATCCTGCTTTAAATTATAATAGTTAAATAATTTCAATAGATAATAATAAATCCATTCTTAAAAACCATCTTAAATAATGTTTAAATAAAACCTAAAGTTTCTTATAGAAATTGAAATATTTTATACGCAGACTGTATACAAATTTTAAATACTCATATGCATATTTTTTCCTTGACCATTTTTACCCATAAATATTTGATGTTTAGTAGATATACAAGTCTCTTTGTCCTAAATGCCCTAAATGCTGCCCGCAAATTATTACAAAATAAAAATTAATTTAAGCAGAGACTGCAAATGATATAAATATGTGTCTGCTTAGCTCTGAAATGTTCCAATGGGTCACGCATATATAAGTATGTTAATGTAAATGTAATTATATTAGAAATATGTGAATGTAAGCATGATTTATGGCAGTGTTTCCGAAATCAGAACTGAGCCGAGCTGAGCTAATGACCAAAGTCGTTTTGTCTATCGATTGGTGGAAGGTCCACATGTGAGGTTCAAGGCCTCAAGCAACACGTGAGCCACATAAGAGAAAACTTAGCCACTTTTGCTTTTATTCGATTTTCTGAGCCGGCACAAAATTTATGTAAATATGTGTCGAAGAGTGGAAACACAAAGGCATACATATTACTAGCTTGTATTTATATATATTCGTATTGTGCTGGATATCATTAAATTGATAAATCGTTAGACGTTAGCATTCATTAGATCTGACCTAAAAAGAGAAGCTAAGTGAATACTGGCGACGTTCATTTTAGTTTAGCTAACCGTAAATGTTCTTTAACATGTATTTATTACCCAAACACATACATTATCAAAGCATTCAAAATATCTCGCACTATTGATTTCTTTAGATTAGCATTGTTTTTTTTTTAATTTTTTTTGTAAATTTCTTTTCGCCTTTTGATCTCGACAACTATGTCAATATGCCGCAAATTGCCGCATTCAAATACAAATATAAATTCACATCTGTTCACATCTTAATCACTGAATTAATTTGGGGCAATGACAGTTTAAGAAGCCCATTAACATATTTATTGTGCGGACATTAGGTAAATTTAATTCTCCATTGAATAAAGTGAACAACAGAAAGATGATCATGTTAGATGAAGAACTCTAGTCTTAAGGGCATGTAAGAGCAATTAATACACATTAAAAATATTGTTTTGTATCATATGATATTTGTAAACTTTATTTCGACATTTACAGAAATTTAAAAAAAATATATAAAAGAATTCTTATTTTCCTCTGAAAGCTTGGAGATTGTGAATTAGTAAAATATAATTTGAAGAACTTTTTAGCTAAGTTTGAACTCCAGGTGCGATTTATTTAGCTTGCAAGGCTTATTTAATAACTTCACATTATTAAATTTTGTATCCATGTATTTCAACATAATTTTTGATTTGCTGAATATGGCATGGATATCGTGACTGATGCCTATAAGAGTCTGGCTCTCGGCAAAACTCATCAGAACATCTGTTTTTTGACAATGAAATCTGTTCTCCTTTGTGGAGAAAAAGCCTTCTTTGCATTAAGAATTTTGTCTTAGTCAAAGTGATTAAAGAAATGTGATTAACATACATAAACACTTAGGCGCACACACACTTATACTGCAAATAACACAGAATGAATGGCGAGAGTAACTGACTTGAGGGACCCAAAGTACAAAATTTTACTTACATACAAAAAGAAGAATAATTGGTGAAATAAATAGAATTTTTATACCCGGAACACATTAAGAAGCGTAACTAACTTGTTAAGAAGCGTAATTTATTTTACAATTCACTAAGTTGTTCTTATATTTATTATTGCAATAATAGCAACTGAAGTTCACAATCGCATTTAGATTCAAGAACCGAACAAAACAAACAACTAAAAAAATCGATTTAACAATTGCCTAACGAACACAAATTTCGGGCACGTATGTGCACGCTCCTCTGAATGCCCACCCGCTCCGGCTCCGGCTCCGGCTCCCGTTCGCATTCCCACCAGCACTTGGCCAATATGCGCAAGTAGGAGCAACTTTAATTATTTTTGTACGGCCCCCAATAAATATGCAGAGTTGTTGTACGCCAACATCAAGCCAAACAAATAATAAACCAACTACAACTACGACAAAAGCTTAATGAAGTCATCGGGCACATAAAATATATTCCAGATCAGTGCTTTCTACTTTATACGCTGAGGCGAAAATAGAAATTTTGTTTAATGTGCATCCACAGTTAGGAAGCATATGGCGATGAGCTGAAGTCTAAAAATATATATACAATAACAGCGAATGATACCGCAACAGGCTCAAAACATGATGTTGCCAGCTGAAAGCAAATTTTATATCCAAATAACCAACATGACACAGTTAAGGGCTATAGAAACAAGCAACAAATGCAGTTGGTTCCATTTTTGGGACCGTCTGAATGTAATATAAACTAGTTATCTACAAGTGACATGCGAGCCAGAACTAACGTCGAAAGTGAAACCCTTATCATGTCCCATCGTGCACTTAAAATGTAAATTACAATAAAACATGTAACAATATTTTATCTCGCATTCTGTCTATCTCAATGTTGGCAAATGGGTCAAGGATTTTGTTCAATTTCACTGCTCCCAACAGCTGCAGCTAATGCGTCGGGTAACTATGCAATAATGAGTAAAGTGTAACCAAAAATAAATATCTATTTGGTAGATAGATGTGGTCATTTGATATGGATGTATTTGGTAACTGCCCAGTTTATATTTTTTAAACAATAATAATAAATAGTAACTTTCAGTTATTAAATTAACACTCTGGCACCAAAGGTGAAAAATTCTATGTCTTCCGCAGGCTTACAGATACTAAAAGAAAGTGTGTGTCCAAAAATATTATTGCATAAGTTTTCGAATTAATCACATAACACAGCAAGAGTATTAAGCACTCGCTTCTATCTTTTTTCGTATTTTATTTAAAGTCACGCAAGTTTTAAATATTCAAATTATTTACGTAACACAAGCGCAGCCTTTTCGTGATTTTTCGAAGCTTCTGTCACGTTATAGGTACACCTTGAACTTGACAATAAACACAATTCCCACATACTAAAAGCAAACAAAAAAAAAGGCCGAGTCGCAATAGAGAAAAGTTGTGAATTGCGTGACTCTAATAACTGTTTAGAGCACATTCCCAAACTAAACTGGGACTTTGTAAGACAGTATGCTAGGGGAATACCGAAACTAGGTCAAAGTTCTAGCATGTACAAAGAGCTTGATCAATTTTGTAAGCAGAATGCAACGAGGGATAGCCAAAATGCGAAATCAAATCAAGGTGAATAATTGCCGGTAAATGCAAGCCATGGAAAATGTCAATCAATGTCAACTGGAGAAGGCAACAAACATTGTTGAGTGGCAAAAGAGAAAGGCAGAAAGTCGCCAAGTCAGAGAACAACATAAGGCAAAGACACACACAAAAATACCCACAGGGGAGGTGCTTTCATTTGCAACTGAATTGCAGAAATATTCAAGTTTTTACTCCGTTTATTTACTTAATTTTTAATTTTTGACAGACAGTCTCTTTGCGAAGGCAACAGCAATTGAAAAGCCAAGATGCGTAGGCCTCTTGGAAACTTCATTAATAACAAACTAAGCGACGCTCAAATGAAGTGAGAATACACCTTTGACTCATTTCATCAGACCAAACAAACAGAAAAAAAAATCCAGAACAGACGCCTCTCCCCAACTGACCCAAGGCGAGCAAGATTCAACCGGCAACATTTGGTCTACTCTTGCATTAGGTATTATTCTCTTCTCAACAAGCTAGAGTCACCTGTCCTTGGGCTCAGATATTTCAAGTTTTTGAATGCATGAACAGTTTTGGAAAAATATAATGATCTAGCATGAGTACAGTTCTTTAATGCTATATGAAAACACACTTGGTTAATAGCATTAATTAAATATACATTTTTGATTATTTATATTACTATTTATTAGTATTCAAATTGCTGTAATTATTTGTATTATCATTATGGCTAGTCAAATAATAGCACTATGTGATCGAAAGACATTGGGCATTGTTTCTTCAAAGTTATCTATTCTTTCTTTTCATTGTTTTCCCAATCGTTCTTTGAGAGCTGTGCCAACGTTATAAATTTATTGTTCTCGTGCCTTTAGAGCCTGGCTTTTGACAGGCTACCCAAAGCATACTGAACCGTACTGAATGTGCTGTCGGCAGCTGATGAGGCCAAGCGAAAGAGAGCTAGAATCAGGCATTTTAGCTGACATGTGAAATTATTATAGAGCATGGACTTATTCCGGCAGCTAGCAGTAGATAAATTAAACAAAGGCATCAAAGAGCAGCTCACATTTATTGAGTGAGGCTGGAAAACTAAAAAGATGCATTGAGTGCAGTCTATCTGAAATAGTTATGAGCCGAGGTATTCGTTACACTTTTCAAGGTGCATTAAAAGGCATCAAATTTCTAGTATCTGTTGTGCGATTTTTTTCTTTTTGGCAAATATTGTTTTCATTTTGATCGGATAACTTACCTATGCTAAAAACAAAATTTGTACACAAGTATACATATGTATATGCAACCAACTATCCCGTTTGTCGATTTTTGTGATTTGGAAGAAATTTGAGATTTTTGGAGGCGGGGTAGCTGCAGTATGGGCGTGATGAAAAAATTAATTAACCGATCTGCAGGAGGTTACCAGAAATATACTTTCAAAAATCAAAAAAGTGATTATGAAATTGAATAATGTTCACCTTATAAACATGACACAGAACAGAAGTTGGCTTATTTCAACACATTATGGGAGTGGACAAATTGTGGAAATCGAACTTAAATTGATAATCCATTATACTTAAACATACAAGTCAGCAATACTTTCAATGCTTACAAAAGCCCTTGTCAGCTAAGTACCAAGTGGAGCAATTGCAATATGCAGCGTCTTAGCGTTTGCTCCGCCTCTTGAGCCTTTGTTGACTTTTCAGCATTTCTAGTGCTGGTTGAGCTACTTAATGACTTATTGCCGTCATTATGCCTCGTTGCTGTCTTGGGGCTGGCTTGAATTGTGGCTAAAGTTAAGAAAGCGTAAACTGAAAGATGCTCAAGTGGCACAGGGATGCCAGCCAAGTGCAATGCTAGTTGCAATCCCGAGTTTCGCACAGCTTTCTGGCCAGCCCATGACACTTTTAGCCAGAACTATGACTCCCCTATCCCCCCCACACACACACACACACACACACACACATAAATACACACACACGCTATGCTTAGCAAACCGTTTCCCTTTGCATGCACAACTAAAATGCAATTAAAAACAAGTACGAGAGCTGTAGTCGAGTGAGCTCGACTACGATATACCCTGAACCCAGCTGTTAAGCATATGCGTTTTATTGGCAAATTTCTCTTTAACATATTTTGCATACAAATGTGAGCAGGTCTGCAAGTGCATTTCTCGTTGCTTATAGCAAGCACAGGCACTGAAGAGCAAGCCCGATCCTAACTGGCTGGCTGCAAGCACGTGCTATATGCACGCATAAATCCATACATACATACATACGTATGTACAGGCAATTGTAGGTAATGGGGCTCTGCAGAATATCAATTATCATGCCATCTCTTTCTCATACATGCGGTCGCATATTTATGCATGCTTGCGGCTATAATATAATATACTTTCAACTATAACTTGGCTCTTTCTTATCTGATCTTGATGAAATATAGGTAGTTGATCAATAATATGCATATGAATATTATGTATTAATTAGAAGATTTTGCCTTTAAAATTGTATCATTTATTGCTATCGGAAATCGGAGTGTATCGATATTAGAGAAACGAAGACAGTTATCGATAATGATAATGAAACTTGATCTGCGCCGGGTATACGAGAACCAATGTTCCAAATTTGAAGTCTCAAACTCTTATAGTTTCTGAGATCCGCGAGTTCATACAGATGGATCGACAGACCGACAGACGGACATGGCTATATCGACTCGGCTGTTGACCCTGTTCAAGTATATCGGAGATGCTTCTTTCTACCTGTTACATACATTTGCACAAAACCATTATACCCCTTTTACCCATTTTTAATGGGTTCAGCGTATAATAACCAAAAACTAGTTCTGAGCAACTCACACACTGCAAGCTGAGCGCATAACACAGCATCACATTTCGAAATTTTGTTCTGGTGATTCTGTGAACCCATTAAAAGAGTGTAAAAAGTATTTAACAAACAGAAGCAAGCATATAAATTCTGGACAAGACTCAGCAGCCAAGATTTAGCTATTCCCGTCTGTCTGCTACTATCTCGATTATTTATTGAGCAAAAAAATAAAAAAAACAAACATTTTTTGAATATATTTTAAAATTTTAGTGATTAAGTTTTGCATGTTTTTAATGTTTTCTATTATTACTTTGGTTACTTGAAAACACGTTCTGCAATACATTAATAATCATAATAATAAAAAACTATACAAAATCATCACATATATTTCTCACTAGTTTACCTTCTGCGCTCATCATATAATTTTAGCTCATTTAGCTAGATAAAATCATAAATTATTTGATCATTAATGCTCAATAATTAAACAAAATCTCAGGCATATGAGATTATTTTTGCAAAATTCTCGGAAATTAAACAAAACAACTGAAAAGCACATATATTTTTTAGATTGGAATTACCAAAACTTAAATTTTTAAAATAATAACAATGAGAAAAAAATATTGCTCCAAAAATTTCAAGAACTTAATTTAATGTATTTATATACATTCAAAAGGGTTACTTCAAATTTAATAAATAATGCTTCATAATCATTTAAAATATTAAATATTCAAGTATATAAAGTATCATAAAGTCAAGTCTACCAATAAGAAAACGCTTAGCTTTAATCTGTGAATCTTTAAAAAGCTGTGCAAAGCAAAGATAATTAAAGTCAGTGCTTGGTTATCAGAAAAACCAGTTTTGAGTGTCCAAGAACAGACTACCATCCTGCTGCACGAATGGGGAACAGGGACCGGGACCGGGGACCGGGACTGCCAGAACGGGGGCATCAATGTCGCCCAGAGCAATAACAATAATGCCGCCTCCACTCAGAATCCAAGCACATGTATATGCATTGCCACACCTCTCGGATATCGAAAGGTGCGGGGCAGTGTCCGCATGTCTTCATAATGTGGCTGCTATCAATTTGATTGTCATGTAAGTGCAATTTATGAGTTACCTTTCTCCCACTCCCTTTCACCCAATGCACTCTATTTTAGCTCTTAGCCAAATTACTCCAATTGCTATTCGACCTGCCTGGAGAGGAGCCGGACACGTTCCTAGCCGCACCCAACGTTTTGACACTTCATTTCACTTTACTTACAACTTTTATTTGCCAGCTCTCTTGCTGTTCACTTAGCTGGAATTCAGTTAGGTTTTGCTCTGTTTGCCACTCCTATTCCCAGCGGCTCTGATTTACTTATTTATGAAATGCGCAACAGCAGTTTCTCTGCCCTTCCCTATGCGAATTGAATTGTACATCAACTGGGAGTTAGATTGTGTGAGATTAAATATTTGATTGTTATGTTTAAGTCAATTGCCGATTTATCTTAACAAGATTAAAAGATTGATAATATCATAACTTGCTATGCAAAACCAATACTCTAGCGGATATCCACACTTATCTTATGTTCGATATACTTATATGTAGGAATATATAAAACTATTTTTTAATAATTACACAACTGGTACAATTATCTGCTAGTATACTCTGCACAAGTAAAGAAGGGCAAGTTGCGTTTTAAATTACGCCCACAAATTAATTAAAAACAATCATAAATTCAATTGGAAGGTCTTGTAAAAAAAAAGAAAAAAGAATGGCCACATTCAGAGCTGCAACTGTATCTGCATCTGTGCCCATCTCTGGGACCAGGTCTGCGAGCGAAACTCGAAGCCAAAGCGCAACGACCGGAGCTTATGTTGTTGTTTATGGAGTTGCAACTGCAACATGGTGAAAGGGTAGCCCACCATCACGCGCGTTGCACGTTGGATTATTTGGAGCGAGACAGGCGATAAATTGCAGGGCACCGCTGCCTGCAAGCCGACCCACTGTGACAAATGGCGAGCGAGTGAAAGGCAATGGATGGATAATTGGAAAGTGGCTTTATTCGATTTGATCAAAATGAAAATGATATTTAAGTTCTTCATAAAACAATAGATGAGTTAATTGATATTTTTATTTTTTAGACATAAGACAGACATAAGAATTTCATTATAAATTTAAGCAAGTAAGAATGCTAGTCGACTTATTGTTGTAATATCTTTGATGTAATATGAAAATACGTTTTAGTTAGCAACCTTTAAGTTCTTTTCCAACAAATATACCTTATAGGGCCAACTTCATAACACTCTTTATATATAGTTTTAGTGTGCACAAAGTATAAAAGTGATGCATTTGTTTTTGAAGCTATGTATTAGACTTACAGAGTAGTGATCAAATTGAAAGAGCAAATGTGTAAGAAGAGAGTATTGATGAAATACGTTGGAAAACAAGAAAATTGCTAATGCATGAATTCATCTTAACATCCTAACAAATTACAATAGATAGATATAACATCGATTCAGCTAAAAGTAGTGCATCAAAAGCGTAGAGTATAAAATCAATTTAAGCACAGTATTATTGCGACTATCACGAGGTGCAAAAAAAAGAAAAGAAGAAAAAACAGAATTTTCTTCTAAAACTCATTTCGCGTATATTACGGACTACAAAATGTACGCAATTTACATAAGAACGCAGACACACGTCCGTGTTGCGAGAACACACAAGATATATATATATATATATATATCTACAGCATGTAGTTGTATTGTGCGAATGCCATTGTCCGGATTAGAGCCAAAGCATGGCAAACAATGAAAACAAGCTAGAAGACAGAAGAAGAATGCGGCTAGAGGCGCATCGCGGCACTCGCAGTGCCACACAAAGGTGCCACGTAGAAAATTGCATAAGAATATAACTAATTTAAACAACTTGCAGATACCGCAGCACCAGCACCAGCACCAGCTGCACCAACAAACCGCCCAACTAGCGAAGCCAATACAAATTATACAATGGCCACGGCCAGAAAGAGGCTAAGAGGGGCGGCACAATTGGCAGTGATCCACCCCACAGGCGCCCAAATTTATCAATAGCAGATAAATGCATTGACGTCGACCTAAAGTTGATTGTATTCTCTTTCGCTGCACTTACTCGCATTGTGTGCAGTCTGAAAGCCTTTGAGATTGTATCTGGCCTTCGCCAAGGGACTGAGCTGCACTTTGGCGTAATATGTATAAAATTAGGTGCAGCTAATAGTTCCGAATATTGAAGCAGAAGTTATTGTGTAGAACTACAGATGTATATGTACACATACCAGAAATGAATGACAGTGCTCCGAATTGTTATTTAGGAATAACAACATAGTAGGGCAGCTGAGATAGTGAAACATTCCAAAAATGAATATGTGTTATCAGAAACTCAGATAGTGAAACATTGAAAAATGTACATATGCATATATGTTATCAGATATAGTTATTCAAATACATGTGCTCTAAATATTATCACAAAAGGTAAAATACAATATGTCATATATCAGGCAATAACAAAATATCAAAAATAAATACATATATATATATATATGTTTTAAATTTAAAGAAATGTATAAACTACATTAAAGGGGAACACATTTTACAAGACTTCAAAATATAAATATAATATAAGCATATGGTTTTGGAGCATCGGAGGTCGCAGTCAGTCGAGTGACCTGTGTGTCCTTGGCAAAAATTATAATTGAAATGTAGCAAAAGACGAGCCTGCCAGTAAAAATAGCAACGAAGAGTGTGTCACCAAAATAAGAACGAAAATGCCGACGAACTAAGAAGAGGTACTTAAGCCAAAAAGCAGGACAAAGAAGTAACTTGGTGGAAACGACCGACAAGAAAAGCAACGATATACTTGGCTGACATAAGAAAAACAATGGTCAAGCCTCTGTTAATGGTATCAATAAATCAATTGCTAACAAAGCACAAAACAAATCAAAACTTTATTGACAAAGTCCCCAGGCAATTAACGGTGGTTTGAACCACTTATCTCCCTTTGTGGCTATGTCCGATAGAGAAAGTGGAGGCGCACATAAGAAGGCTATTAACCAAATGCACTTACCTATCAGCCAACCTGGACAGGCATGGAATGAAATTAATAGGGGGAATGGAGAAGGTCACATAGGGCGAATATATTGGCGCAATATGAGTGAGTTTTCGGGTTCCACAGTTTCTCGATAGTCAGTGAGATAGTAAGCAAGCAGCAATGCAAACACACATGGCAGCAAATCAAAACAAACTAAATCCTTCTAATCTTTGAGCAGTGTATTTTAGCTAGAATTTTGATGTTCCGACTAACGATAAGAGGGGAAGCGCTAGCTTACTACTGAAACAATGTAGATTCTCTTCAACAGATAAATGATTCACAGTGAAATCAAATTTATGTATGAGCATATAGCTCGGCTGTTCGTCCACTCAGCACAATGTGACAGTTGCCACGTTTTGGACATCTGGTCTAGATGTGGACAGATTCGAAGTGAAACCACAAAAGCACCACAAAGCACAAACCACTAAAAAAATAATATGCGTTTCATCAAATATCAAATGGAGCGTGTGTTTGTTTCTGCGAATTGTCAGGAATAGAAAATTGAAAACCCAGAAGTGAATTGTCAAAGATCCAGCTAGAGAAAATACCATTTAATCCAAAGAGTGGACCCAGCTCGATTGCTGCTCAAGCAAAGAATCTGAGAGAGAAAACTCGAGTTAATGGTTCCATTACATTAATCTCTTGATTATCAATCACGAAGGCTACATTTACTATCATTTAAATTGTTATTCTCAAAAAAGTCAAGCATTAAGGCATTAAGAGCTATCTATATCTAAACAATCTGAGCCAACACTTTTCATCTTTTCAGATAGAAGGAGTCTCTGTAGGAAGCCAAAAATATGAAAGAATACTTAAGAGAAAATTCTGCTTTTCATCTTTTTCAGACTGTTTTTGACCGAATTATCTTCAAAGACAGTCGCAGCATGTTTGTAAGTATTACATTCCAAATAATTAAATGAAATTCATAGCTTATTATATAACTTTGTTATTCAAAAGAAAGAGCTTACATAAAGTATGCAAAGCAGAAAACATATTTTCACGTTTAAAATGTAAATGTTATTTTATATGCACACACAACACATATAATCGAGGGTATATATATTCGCAGCAGCTTAAACAACTGCATGTCAATCCTTGACATTGGGGCCTTAATTATCCAACAAGGAAGTCGGAACAACTGCTCGGCGTCACACAGCGGTGCACGTAGCACGTAGTAAGCCCCGTAACCACGCCCACCGCCAGCCGCCTTCACTCAGCAAGCGTTACATATGCAAACAAATTACACACAGCAAAGCGAAGTGGGGCACGTAGCTTTTTATGCGCGACCACATGGCCTGACTCTGCTTGCCCCACCACGCCCCATTGACACCACCACCACCACCAGCAACCAGATGATTTTCACCCGGATGGGTTGACACTGTCGCTGTCGTAGCCTCTGCCACAGCGCGTCCAGACAGGTTGTTAAGCAAAAGTCACGTTGGTCGAGACGCCGCTGTGCCACTTGCACAACCAAAAGCTACTGGATAAATAAATGGGGTGGAGGAGGGGTGTGCATGGGAGATAAGCGAATATTTGTTCACCACCACAACAGTTATTTGTATTCTTAAGAGTCAGATTAAAAGCTGGTTCACCAACATTTGCCTGGTAACTGAAAT
The DNA here is from genome assembly GCA_035043785.1 of Drosophila planitibia. Lineage (NCBI taxonomy): Eukaryota > Metazoa > Arthropoda > Insecta > Diptera > Drosophilidae > Drosophila > Drosophila planitibia. The sequence goes on along the minus strand of JAWNMS010000110.1, from coordinate 322,403 downwards.
ATTAAAAGTTACTTGCATACCAAAGATTTTTATTTGAAAACTGAAGCATGTAAGTTATGTAAGAAGCTAATCTAACGAATAGTGAAATATTTGAAATTCTTGGGCGAAATAATTTTATTAAAAGCAGCAAATAATTATTTACTAACAAATAGCCAATTATATTGAGATGTTAGCGACTTATAACTTTCAAGAAAATTCTTTAACGATATTCCTTAATCCTGCGGTATATGCCAAACTGATTAACAATTGCAAATACTATGCTCAACAAATCTGAATGCACTGTGAAAAGCATTTCGTCTCATCTGTTCAGTTCCATTAATTATAAATTACTTTACTTTAATTTGATGCACGTAATCCGAAAAAGACTTAAACTTTACAATCTTACACTTGGTTTGTCAAGAATAACACAAGTGGCAACGTTAGCAGCCCGTATCCAAAGCCTCTTATTTATTGCTTTTTATCAGTTTATGCAGCTGCTAACCCTTTCACCAAGCACAGAGAACAGTGGCAGCTGTCGGAAAACTTATTGCTCTACATTTTCCTCAATTACTGCTCAGCATTTTCTCAAGCTGCGCTTTCATGATTTGTGGCTCTGACTGCGCTTTTAATTATTACGATTATTGTGGCAACACACAGTTTACCGTTTTCAATTGAAGCAAGAAACTGACGCGTTGCTTGCAGCTCGAAATGAGAACCAACTTAACAAAGAGTGAATTGCTTAGATAAACATGTAGAAAGGGGGCAAAAAAAAGAAAGAGGGAAATTTGTGATTAGCGAAGCGGCATCAATGCAGTGTTGGCTCCACAACAACAAATCCAGCTTGATAATAATTATAATGAGCCAATGATGGCGTTCAACGGACCAAGCATATGTCAACGGTGGTTTTCCCTCTTTCTAGTTGCTGCTCACAAAGCTCAGATTTAACAAGAGTACTTTAGATTTAATACTAAGAGAAAGGTGAATGTGGTGTCTATAATAATCACATAGAAGAAATCTGGGACCTCAACAGCTGCCGTTCAGCTTAAGTTAGAAAAGCATTGAATAAGAGCTTAATAGAAAATGCTAAATATAGCTAAATGATTCTCTAGAAAAATCTAAAACATTTAAAATCATTTTAATAATGTTCACATAATATTTCAAATGATTGATAACTAGTTTCGTCTGCTTAGTGCTACTGACAATGGGCAAAAATTGATTGAAATTGATGCGCTCAAAAGAATGTTACCCTCTACCAAGGTCTAAAAATAAATTTGTAAACTTGAATTCACACTCACAGATACAAGTTACTTATTATTATGCAGAAGCGTTATTTTAGGATATCATTTAGTAAAATTGTGTAAGACTATGGTCTATAATATATGTACTCAATAGGACATATTACCAGCAAACTGTAATACCTAACAAGATAAAATTATATTGACAACCACTCAAGCAATGTTTACTACAGCAAAAGGACGTGACTCAGTGTTCGAGGAAGAGTAAGAAAAAGAGTCGACGTTTGGCAGATTGTGCAACACTGGCACGTGCTAAAAACCAAGGCTGACAGTGCACCGAACATTTAAGACATAATTTACCTGACAACGGACTCCTTTGCTGTATCATTATGCAATGCCGTGAGCAGGCTTATATAACAAATGCAATGAAGTGAAGCTGGCAGAGTCAATAAGAGATTAAATTCGATTGTGCAAATGTTTGAAGCAATGTGCTTAAGATCAAGCCATAAAATAAATTAATATAAGATACGACACTTGATGGCCGAAGGCATGTTCACATAGATACATACGGTTTGATTACACATTGCTCTTAGCCGGAGGACATATTTTGCCTATTACATATTGAAAGCAATATAACACTCGTAACTAGTGACTTTGGGCAGGATATCGATTGTCTTATGTCTTATGAGCATTTTTATACCCTCAACTCATTGCAAAAGCTGAAAAGGATAAAATGAACAGGCAGAACCAAGCATCTATGACCTCATAAGGTATATATTAAATTGGAATACAAGTTGTCTTCTACCTTTTTCGTGTTTTTTTTTAATGATAATGATAATGTTATAGATAATGATATTTCACAATTATTTACTTTTAAATAAATTAATAAATACATCTAAATGTATATAAAAACAGATAATTGCTTCTATATAAAAATACAAAACAAAGCATCTGCCATCCCTTCTCTCACTCATCTTATCATACCATGTAAAAATATAGCCCTTTCAATAGTAACACCATCTCTTTCGCACTCACACGTTCATAAAGGTCCTAAGGCAAAGTTGTTAGCGGAAAAATATAAAAATAACAAACAAAGTCACGAAAAAGCAGGTATCTTTAGCACGCCGAAGATGGCACACCCATATGACCGATTCTGAATGTATATATATACACAAGGATGTTGACAAGGTTTCATACAAAATCATTATACTCTGCAAGGAATAGAATGTAGTAGCGTCTTTGAAGGCCACTACAGTCAAGTCCACGAATTCAGCGTAGACCCAGAACAGAACGCACTGGAATTTTTCACATATCAAGCAACGAAAAAATGTTTGGCCCAATGCCAACGTAAAAGAAAGAAAAAATGAGGAAAACCAAGCAGAGATAGAGAGAGAGAGAGAGAGAGATAGACAAAGAGAGCATAAATTCCACGGAAAAAAAAAACCGAAAAATATATTTTTTATTATATCATAACAATATATTGCTAACTGGCGGCGTTGACAGACCCACAAAGAAAGACATTGCATAAACTTGCTTTGTCTATACCTTGCTACTTTCTTGGGGCTGGGAAATCAAGTAGCTCAGGTAACCAAGGTGGAAAATTGGAAATTTTGCAGCAGAGCAAAAAATTCAATTTGTCTCTAAATTGGTTATCCTTATAACAGAAAGGAAGTTGAAAATTGTCATTTGGTCATTGCGAAAAATTTTAAGACAAGGTGCGTGTTAAGGTGTTATGTAGGTGTACTGACATTATTATAATTATCTTAACTAGGGTCAATATTTTGTAGTCTGCTTTGAAAATGGCTTTTATCATAATTATATAATTTTTAATCAAAGTAAATTATTGCTAATTAAAAATACCAAATCAACAAATAGTTGCAATATATAATTTTAAAGCTCATTTTACCGAATATCAATCTGTGACCTAAACTCCCAGACTATTTATTCAAAATCGTCTCAATTTCTGTTTCGTAAATCGTGAAAACGAATATCTCTCACAATATAATGTCTTCAAATGTTGTAGGCAGATTTCTAGTGATACCCTTAAGATATTGTCGAAGCTCTCCTACTTCTATGGTGTACAAGAACTTATATATCTTTTTTTGGTTTGAAAATTTATTAGTTTGAAAATGCATCACGCCTGTCACATGTTTATACTCATTTTACTCATTTGTAATGGATGCAGGGTCTAGATTTGACCAGTGTCGAGTTCCTCTAATCATTAAGTCATCGTGTTGCGCCTTTTTCCTGTTTTCGTTTAATATCTTTGGGAAACAATCTGTCGGCAATGTTTTCTGTCTGCGGTTCAAAAGCAAAGACCAGAGGCAAGAGTGGTCAGGTGGTTCCTGGTAGAGAATAATAACTGGCCTAACAAAACAACTGGGCATATACAAAATAGTAAAAAGCAACAACTGCAACAGCAACAACAACAACAATAATTGCAATGGGCATCAGAGCAACTGTAAACGTTTTAACGGAAGTTTTCTAATGTTGTTCTTTTTTTTTTTGCAACAGCAGCAGCACTTTTTGTTGTGTAAGCGGATACACAATAATTGTAAAAAAATAAAGATAGAGGAAAAATTAGTACACAAAAACGAACGAAGAAATGACAATCTTCAAAGTTAATAGCAACAAAAACTCAAAGACCACACACCGCAGTAATGGAAAACTAAAACAAAAGCCTCAGCAGGCTTGATGCTGCCACATAGTTGTAGAGAGAAGATAGTGGGTTATTCTCAATAACCCAGTTAGAGGCTAAGTGGAGAGCAGCAGTGCTTACAAGTCGACCAGCCTGACTGACACATTAGGCTGGCAATGTGTAAATGGACTTCATTAGTCAAGTCACATCCAACAAATCGAGTTGAAGTCAGAGTCAAAGTTGACTTGAGCTTAGTTGCTCCACTCCCCCACGCAAAAAGAGAAAGTCGGCAGAGTGCATTGTGGTGGAGACTCCGAAATGCGTGAACGACTTGAAAATGAATATGAAATGCGCTTGATTTTGGAGGCAAGAGGCAGTTAGGCAGTCGTCGACCCTGCAACATACGGCACTCAATCATTAACAGTCGTGACGCAAATTGCTTAGGCATTCAAGCGATGCCAGTCCTCTCCAAACACTTTCGCGCATAAATTAGGCTAATATCTCTTCTTGTGGCAGCGGTAAAAATAGTGCAGCTACTCGCACAGATTACAGTGTTTAACACCGACTGAGCTGGAATGGAGGCCATCATCTAGGATTGTGGACTACAATCAACCTTGTGCCAATGCTGCCCCCTGTCTGTCTGTGCGGGCGAACAGAGCCCCGGAATTTGTGCCTTAAGGTAATTTTGTTGCAGCCTATCTTTGGAAACTTTTTTGTTTCCTTTTCCAGCAAAATTAATCGCAATCAGCGATAAGTGACTTGCCTTAAGTGAATAACAAAACATAAACAAAAGTTATAAGCGGGAACAGCTAGCTTAGACATCTCAAAGATTCAGTTGGTACTATGTAAATTGAATTTGTAGCTTAACATATTCGTTAACAAATTAATATTGTACTACTTACTTTTTGAATTTATATTTATGATCTGACTGAGTTTTTTGTTAATTATTTTTACTGATAAATATTTTAATTCCTATGTTTCAAATTATTTGCTTCTTTTCAATTTATTTCTCCAATTTAATTTTAATTTAATTCTTAAACAAGAAAACATTATAAAACGTGGGCGTTTCTCATTTTTTCCTTCATCTTTTACCTTCTGTATCAGAGTATAAAAAGTGGTAAGAATTGCATTACGAACTTATAATTTTTTCTGTTTACTTTGTCCAGTATCTCAACTTCTATTTTTTTCTCACAATATTTCCGCTACATTTCAGCTAAGCGATTTTCGCTTTGCATTTTTAGCTGTTTTTGGCAGCGCTTTTAAGGCGAGCGAAATTTTCCTTATTCAGTTTTTGCCCCACATTAAGAAGTTATTTTTTTGTTGCGTGGCCACAGCCACGGAATTGCAACATAAGTTCATTTCTGGGTGTGGCAGTTGCAACCAATGTAAGAAGGACGCTGCTGTTTTTAAAATCCCTTCGCTTTTGTATATATTCGAGTATTTTCCGACTGCCTGCAACTCTTTATTTATGAATGTACTTTGCCGTGTTTGTTGCCAGTCTTCTGTCGGGCAATATTGTGGGCGACTCACGCTCGCGCTTACTCTTGCGGCGGCTCCTTCGAACCGATTGAATGGTTGCACAGGTTCAGGCCATGGAGGACGGAAGGTCGCACGCCCAAGATTTATTACCATGCCGTGGGCATAAGCCAAATGATATATATACGTGTCAGTATAATTGAACCCCGCACGGCTTGCAAAGTACTCAGAGGCAATTGACTGAAGAATATTTGCAGTTTGATAAATGAGCAGTAAGTGATAGAAAAAGATTTACATCTTTATGATAATAGTTTCAGTTGGTTATATCTGGGTTATAGTTGTATGCATATTTGAAGCTCATGTTATAAATCTCTATGAATCTTGCTGCACTCAATGTGCATTGCTCTAAATGAAGATTCAGTTGAAAGTAAATATACTGTTTCACTCAAAAGTGTTACGTTTTCCAAATAAGGCAAATAACTTATCAGCCGAGTCACGTCAAAAACGATCAACATATTTTTAATATCAATATGAATAATTCACGAAATACGCAATTTATAATTATATGTATAAAATATGTGGCTATCTACAAAGTTCCCAAAACTATTAACTGATAAATAAAATGTACAGCGGCGACAATAACAGGCAGCCCAAGCTTATCACAGCCAGCACTGCGTCACCTTATCAAATAATTGTATGTCATATCACAGCAGATAAGAATACATTATTTACTTAGTGGCTACTCGAAGGGCTCCAAATTGGAGCTAAGTAAGACAGTTAGAGGCAGACTAAATGTTAAGTACACCAGGCTACTTGTGTACTTGATAAAGTTTCCCACAAATAAAGCACACAATAGCGCTCTAATCGAGACTGCCCGAGTAGGGAATACCCTCTAAAAACTGCTTATCTACACGCGTTACTTTCCTATATATATGGCACCATATAGCACTACATTTTTCCATAAAACTTTATCTCAAACAACTTGGGCTCTTTTACTCCCGAGATAGGCCGATTTATCGATGGAATGAAATAAATTTGAACTGGTAAACAATATAACATTTTTTTCAGTTTTGGTGGTTTAAGCACTTACAAACAAGCGGATAAACTCGACTGCTGGTGCTGATCGAGAATAATCTTATTATGGCGACGGAGATGTTTTTTTCTTCTGGCTTTAACGATGTAAACCATTTTTAATGGGGTATAAAAAAAAAGAAAAACAACAAGCAAATAGAAAAGCAGAAACTTAAAACAACTATAACAAACGGTGCTCGCAATCTATTCAAGAGTTCCGGTTGCTTTAAGATTCACACAGCTATTAAAAATCGCGTATGGAAGCTTTAAGAAAAATGACATTCACAGCTGTTGCAGCTGATCTTATTTTCCCGTGAAATTCGAAAGAAGCCTAACAAAAGACTTTCTACGAATGTGCGTTGACGATTCTATGGGCATATGCAATAAATAAATAAAAAAATAAAATAAAAAAAACCACAACTAACCAATAAAAGAAAATAAACTACGTACATAAAAAAAACGTTTGCACAGGTTATTAAAAGTAAATTAAAACACTTTTACTGCTGCAACCTAACTGCGGGTTAGCGGTATTGTTTGCCACACACACATATCTTTGGTTTTTCTCATTTTCTGCTGCACATGCACCAAAGACATTTGAGCTATGCACAAGTTTTGCAGCAGCTGTTGTTGCCCCTGTGGCTGCAATTCTCAAAATAGACAAACCAACAAAAGGCCAAATAGCGAAAATAGCAAAAGCTATTTCTCTTTTTTTCTATTATTGCTGCAGCAGCTTATAAAATTAGTTTTGCAGCGTTTTTAATGATTTTTCACGCCTTGTAGCAGAAAAAATATATTTTTAAATTGTAAATTAGGCTTGCAAATTGTCAGGAACCCCTTATTTATCACTTTTTCAATGAAATTTGCTTAACTTATTAACTATAATATCTACAATTATTTTCCTGGTAAGAATGTGTATAATGTAAAAAGTATATAATCATCTTCCGTAAATAATGGTAATTTTAATGTGGTATTTATTACTGAAAAAGTATCCAGCTGCTCTTCAGATAATTTAAAAATCTTTTTATATGCACAAATTATACATTTTGTGCTCGTGTGCTTATTTAACGCCAGTAAATATTATTTTTCATACAGGAATTTCGGTCAGAGCAATAATAAAATAAACAAAATAATTAACAACTGAAATTGTCTGTGTGCATAAATATTTTATGCTGATCACTAGACCACTAAACAAGTTAATTATTTTCTAAGCATGTAGTTTGAAAAGACGTTAGCTATTAAAAACAACACTAATTAAAGTTATTCACATAAAATATGTTTATTTGTCGGAAATAGTCTACGATTTATATTGTCTTATTGCCGTCTCAGTCTGAGCTATCAGCTGGCCAGAACTAATGGCAACATTCAATATGGCCTCAGGCCGTCTCTATTCTAATAACGAATATAAAGGCAGTGAAGCGTTAACAAAGTACAGCTAACTAATCACAACTAATCATAGTTGGTTAGTACATTTTACAGCGTATGGAAATTGCAACAATTTAGTAGCAGTCAATCATTCCATCGATCTAACTGATGCAACCAACAAAGCCACCCAAAAACAAAGAGGCAGGAAAAAAAAGAAGAAAATACAACTTCAGACAGCAGCACAAAGAACATAAACTGGGCCCAAAGTCACAGCACAGCACACTGAATAGATGAACCGTGAAGACACTGGCCATGTGGCAGCAGCAAGAACAACAAGCAAAGCGAATGTCATAAAATTGCCGGTTGCAGTTGGGGAAATCGCATTAGGCGATGCTACTTAAAAATTTACAACGCGACACGTCAACGATAAATACTGCTTGGTAATTGTACAGCATGAGTACAAGTATAAGTAAAGAAAAAAATTAAAAAATAAACAACAAGTTAAGAAGTTCCCTCAAGGTAGTTAGCAAAGAGCTGTTCTGCCTTTGCAGCTCTTTAAGAAAACACCTCCACAAAAGAACCAGCCAAAACATATACATTTTGCATTCAAAAATAAGTATTGTACTAGGTTTTATTTTCTTTTTTTTTCTGCCATGCCTTTGTCCGTCAGTGTTTAAAAATAAGCATTATATTGCTAACACAAATAGACGGTGATTGTGTGTTACGTGTTTTATGTGTGTGGTAATAATGCCAACATTTGGCACATTAGTTAATGAGACTATACAATGTCGGAACTACTCAACCGACGAGAAAGACAACAACAAAAAAAATATCCTTTCTCATTTGTGCGATTCATTACAGAGTATTTTAAAGTTGTAAGGAATTAACTAATTTAGCGCAAATTAATTGCCAATTGACTTTTTGTTTTTTATTCAAGTTTCTAAAAGATAAGAGATAAGATAAGTGTTTTATGCACCACTTGAACGATATTTTGCAAGTCGGTAACATTCAAAGGTAAAGGCTGACATCTAAACTGAAGTTGTTGACTTTTGGCAAATAATAATATATATCTGGGATAGGCAGCTAGATATGGTTACTGAGTAAACCAACCAATAATGCTACAAATCACATTTCGATTCAAGTGCCGGTGCCTGTAATCTGCCTTTCAAATTGATTGATTTATGTTCAAAATCAATTGAAGATATCGGCTTCTCCCATTTTTATGGATGCTAGGCGTGGCGTGGGTGTGTAGGGGTACTCGTATATTTTATATGCCAATCTTTGATGGCTATCATAAAAAATGTGGGGTATAAGGGATATAAAACCCCTAACACTCAGTCTGACGCAGAACGAATATATAATCAAGACCACCTTCAAGAGTATCGGGACAGATAGACAACCTGACAAGAATTGTACAGAACAAATATGCTCTTCTACCTTCTGTATTAGAGTATAAAAGCATCAAGCTACTTGCAAATATACGAATAAATCAATAGCAATAACCATGTGGTCATGCAGTGGATCAACAGAAACCATCAAATAGTATTTATGGATGTGCATACTTGTTCTGAAACCGGTTTGAGAGTCGCCTAAAGCAACATCGTCTATGATCGCTTGGCGGTGGCAAGGTTAATGCATAGTCCATAGCCATAGCTCAATAGTCGAAATAAAAACCTATTTTTTACTGAAGTTACATTAGAAATTAATTGTTTAATTGTTAAACTGGCGAAAACAATTAATCGACTACGAAATGCTCCGATATCCGGATAATACCCGTTGAAAAAACAAAGGCGATGGGGTTGGTAGTGGGTGGAGCGGGACTCAACCTGTGTGGTTCAAAGGTTGTCAGCTGAGCTACCTTTTAAATTTGTGAACTTAAGCTCTAAATGACCGAGAAATGTTTTTGATTTGCACTTCGAGGTGTATCGACGATTGTTATCGACTTCAGCACTCCACACTTGGTGTACCACAGACATAAACCGGTACATATTAAAATTTCAAGCCTCTAGCTTCAAGTGTGTCCAAGAAAAGGTCAACGTGGAAACGCACACCCTGACAGAAGCTGTTCCAAGCCAATATACTCATCTAGCTGCGTTATTAGAGTATAAAAAGCGAAATTTTCAGCACAGCTAAAAACAAATATCAATTACTTTCACTGCCGGCAATAGTTTGTCAGCGAACTGAGGCGCTCTCTGTGACGCGCTCTGTGACAGCGGCTTCGGTTTCGGTCCGGTCTTGAGGCACTGGCAACTGCAACACCGTTGTCGACAATATTTTTTCTCTTTTTTTTATAGGCGCTTTTCACCTATTTACGCCATAGAAAAAAAAAAACACGTACCAAAAGTTTTAGTTAGGCTGGTGTGTAAAACTCGTTTTCGAATGCAAAATGCGTTTATTTACTTTATTGTATACCCTGTATGCATTTTGAATGAGTAATACAGACTCTTTGTCCGCATCCGTTTTCATATTCCATATATATATCTATATATTTATTTGTGCCATTTTTATTGTTGTTTATATTATAAGCCGATCAAGCTTATTTTAATTATTTTATTACTCCTTCAGTTCGGAGATTAAAGAGCTAACTTTTTGAGCTTTCTTTTAAATGAGCTTTATTTTTAATTGGATGACTTTCAGTTCAGATCTGGGTAAATGGCAGCATTAGTTGAATTTGATTATTTCTATGTCAGATACACTTAACCCATTCGAAATGGATATTAATATATAATATTCCCTATTAGCTTGAACATTGAATATATATTTAACGAATCTTAAACGAATGTATCTTGGCAGTACTTTGATTAACTGTAAGAATTTCATTAAAAAAAAACACGAATGTAAAGTGTATAATTATGTTTTTCAAAGTGTTGATTCGATTTTTCAAAACGTGTTTAAATTTGATGGGTAAACACTTGGTTTCGGGGTACCTCCTAGTCGTGCCCTATCAACTAAAGCATTTTTACCTGTTTTTTTCTGTAAATGACGGAGCAAAAAGCCAGTTGAATGTTCAGTGAACTCAAGTCCGATCTCTCCCTTTGGCTCTGTCAAAAGTGTCCCTCATTGAGAGAGTCAAGAGTTCACAGCAAAGAGTTAAATGCCAGCCATGTCCGAGAATGAGGTCTATTGTGCAATAAGCATTTTAGAACGGGTTTTTTTTGTTTCGTTAACTCAAAACTTAAAACATTATTGAATGGGGTCTTGTCAGTCTAGCATTAAGCGAAAACTCTTTTCTCATTGTTATCTATTTGTCTGGCCATCTATCTGGCGTTTGTCTGTCTACCTAGCCCGCTTGGAAACGCAGCTAACAAAACTTTTACAGCTAATGGCCACTTTGCTCATTATAAGCCAACTAAAAGAGAGACTGAAGCCAAAAACTCTTTGCGGTTGCGGTTTTTGGTTTTCAGCTGCTAAAACTGCAGCTGCGGTCAAAGTTGCGCCTCACTTTTGTCCCGAAGCTGGGTGGTGGGTGCTTTCAATGTTCACAAAATTGTATCTACTTAATGTCAAATCCGCTCAAAGTTTAAACGCCAACGTGTGTTCCAAAGAGAATGTGGGGCTATAAAGGGCAACACAGCTGACTGCCACACAAACAATAACAGTTACAATAATATACCATTATATATTTTCAGAGCATTAATTCTCTAATTACCTTTCAGATAAACTATTATAAAGGATTACAGTTAGGGAGTTCACTAAATTTTTTTTTAGAAATTGTTATAAGTGTACTTGTGCACTTTTTAAAATTGAATTGTTCCGGAATAGTTGATGAGCAGCTTTTCGGGTTTCTTTAAAAGTTTTAGCATGTAAATATCATAAATTCTTTGTGCTTTTGGATATATTTTACAAAACTGGTTGAGATGTGGAGAATGTTTAGTTGAAATTACACTAATTGAAAAGTATTTCAACATGCTGATCGTGCAAAACTGCACAACTAGCTAGTTAGCTACATATATACAAGTAATAACCATGTATTTCATAGTGAGAAATAACTTTGAAATCTTGTTTAGACAATAAATAAACGGGAAGTGAGAATGCTCTAGTAGAGAGAGGTCGACGTATCATACGTTGGACACATCTTATATTTTCAAATCCACGCGATGGAAAGCATGTACATTCTTATGTATATTTAAACATAAAACCAAAAATAATGTGCTTAAATAAATAGATTTATAAACAAATATTGTTCAAGACCATTTGTGTGCTTTGCATTTAGACATATATCAGGTAAATTAACAAACAGCAAATCACACAAGTTTTCCACAATAATAGTCACTTTACTAAAATGGCCTGTGCAATGCAGCGTAGGAGCAATTAATAATTATAAGGCATGATTTTCGTGCTGGGCGCACCCAGAGAACCCAGAGAACCCAACCGACAATTAGACACAATGTTAGCCAAGTTGGCGGCCGTTAAATGAGTCATCATCCAACGCTTCGCACTGACCCAAATTGTCCGAGAGAGCCAACTAATATGGGGAGGAGAAAAGTGGATGGGGAGGTGGGGCAACCACATCGACTGGCAGCAGACCAACAGAAGTCTATTCGCTCGAACAACGTTTCCGGAATTTTGATGCATTTCACTGGACAACGAACGGGTGCTTCAAGCCATTCAACTATGTTGCGTTAATAGAGTGTGGAAAGTGTTAATGCACAACAGGCCAGAGACTTAGAGACTTGAAAAATGTTCAAATTGGAATACTCATATATGAATAATAAATCAGAAATAGGGTCTTTGAACTGTACTGAAAGAAGCAACTCACAAAAAGTGCCAGCTCATTTTCTTATAATGCGTTATTAACTTTGTTGTATGTTTTCCTAATTATAAAAAATACTTTTAGATGATGAGATCAAAGTTTGATATTGTCCATTAATAATAAGAATAAATTATTTTCAAGTTAACTTAAATTTCTTAAATTACTATTTTTAAACGGTATATGTAGCAGGGAGAATGAGGACTTTTCGACACAATAAACGCTTTATAAGCAATCTGTGTGACCGTCCGTCCGTCCACATGGATAAACAAGCCGACAAATTGTTTAGATTTGGATTTATTTTTATAAATTCCAAACATGTATTTCCGGAACACAAAACTTGATATCAGAAATTGTGCGAGTTGAATATGTTTTCGGTGCTAGATTGCTACTTAGTGTTGAATTTTTGACGACTTAAAAGATTTACAATAAGTAAAGACTTGGGTGACTAAAGTTATTTTAGTAAATTATAATAGTTAAGAATTATAATAATTTCAATATTTATATTGTTATTTATATGAAAGAAGACCAGAATATCACTTTAATTTATAAGGATAAATAATAGAAATAATAGAAGATCAAAATAAGAAGATTCGACTTTATTCTCAAGTACGTCTCACATAATTGATGAAAAATAATAATCATATTAATTTTAGAACTCTTTGTAGTGAAACCAGATAAGACAACGCAAATTGCCAGTGCCAAAGACGAGAAATGCCAGGGCAAAGAGACAAAACAGCCAGCGTCGAGCCCGGTTAATTAACTGACATGAAGTGCCAAACCTCTGTAAAAATACTTGACCGTATTTGTAGATAATAACACTATATATACTATACTAAGTTATTTTCACAGATGCAGTGTGAAGTGTTGAAGTGCTCCAGGGAAGACGTGAAGGTAAATGTGAATAGTTTATAGACTATTGAGATTTCTATATGTATCTGCCGCTTTCATTGTTGTACGCAAATCTTGAATCCAACTCCAAAGTGTCAGATCAGTTGTCTGAACTAAATTCAGTTGGGCTTCCACTTGCGTAACGGCAACAATAACATTTCCCTAATGTCATTCAATTATTTGTGTAACTGAGACCAAAATGCCAATAGAATTGCCGAAAACTAGAAAGCACATCAATCAAGTACGTTTTCGGTTTCTGTTTACATTCTCGTAGTGGTTTGTTTGCCCAGATTGCCCCAAAGCACAACCAGCCACAAATAGTATTGATTTTTGACTTACTTTTCTTGACTGTTTGTCTATGAATTTCAAATCGAAAATTATCAAATGAAATTCCAGCAGCTTTGCATTTTTTTTCGATTATGTTGACGAAGGATTTGAAACGGAGTCCATAAGCCAAATTAAATATTTGTCTATTAAAATATATATGGGTCTATTAAAAACATTTGCATTTCGTTCTAAAAAGAGGCTAAACACAATTTGTACAACAGTTTCGCTCATTTTTTAATATACTGATATTTTGAATTGCTTATTTGTGGAAGTTTAAAAATTAGTTTGAAGACAGCCTAAAAATAACTAATTTGATTTTAATCGGAAATCGAATTTTATTAAATTTATATATAGCCAAATAAGCAGACATGACAAGAATGTTGATGCTGATCAAGAATATATATGCTTAGTGAAGTCAAAGAAACATTTAATTGCGCAACGATTGCAAAATATTATTGATGATCGAGTGCGATATGTGTTTAGTAATTAACACTAATATTCCCAAAGAGTTTCAGTATTCCAAATATTTAGTTACACGTTGTTATAATACTAAAGCTAGCGGTTACTTAACTCAACACTAGATAAATATATATGTGGATAAACACGTTAACCGATTATCAAAATTGAGGCCAACACTAACTGAAAATTACATTTTTTTATTATTGCACAAAATGGATTTGTGTATACCAAAAGTCAACTGAATTGCCAACACTCAAATAAAAATATGAAGCAAATGGATGGAAAAACATGCAGCAGTACAACTGACGCACCAACCAGTTCAATGGGCGTCGCGAAGATAGCGAGAAACCGCAATAACAAGCAAAACAGGCAGCGCCAAAGACGCGTGTCAAAAGAGACGCCACAATTTGCGCATGCGGCACTCGCCTTTCACTTTCTTTGTACGCGACACGATCGGATTTTATCTCCCCCTTTGATCTCTCTCTCTCTCGCTCTGTCCTTCTCTCTGTCTGTTTCTTTCTCTCTCAATACTGAAGAACTATTAAAAAGTGTTACCAGCCGCGCTGCAAACTATAAAAAGTATTCAAGTTTAGCAGCCACTGGAAACGAGCAAATTTAAGCAATTATTTATTTTATATCTTTAAATTAAATTATGTAAAGTAAACAAAAAAGCCCTTTTATCAATACATAGTACAGCTTTTTTTATTTTTAAAGATTTTTTATATTTTGCATATGTTAATATATATTTGACTTTTTGATGACTGGATGACAATATACTCTTTTAAATTGCTGTTAATCTCTTACCTATCCTGCAGCAGTTGCTCGGCCTGAGCGAGACGCAGTCGCACCGTCTTCATGCTCTGTATGGGAAACAGTCGGCAGAAGGGCGTAAGGAAGGCGGGACGCCAACAGAAGCGTGGAAACTCACGACAAACGTCCCACAGCCGCTGATTGTGCTCGAAGAGATACGTATGCGTCTTGCCATATTCCAAGTAATCGGTCATGTCACCATAATCACAATTGAGCAGATTCTTCAGATTTTGTACGGCCAGCTGCTGATCGTCCGGATCACGCACCTGCTTGATGCCAAAGTCCAGCAACGGTTCATAGTGATAATAATTGCCCGGCATCGCATTCAGAATGTCGCCCAGAAATGTGGAACCCGAACGCCAGCTGGTGACGACAATGCTGCGCACGGGTGTGCCCTGGGATTCCGGCGTCATATCGTTGAGTTTCTCGGCGCCGCCACGCGGATATTCGAAATTCTCCATTTCGGTGAGAATGCGAGCGCGTTGCGCCGCCAGGACATCCACTATGGTCGCTGTCATATTATAAATAATGGCGGCAGTTTGTGACGGCTGCTGCAGTCGCTCATAGTAGCCGCCACCATTGCGCGTCAGCAGATTGCTGGCAGCTCCATTGCCGTTGACGCCGCTGCTGGAGCTGGAGCTGCTACCAAATGGTGAGGTTAGCGGTCTGTGCTGTGTGGTGGCAATCAGCAGCAGTATGCACAAACTGCTAACGCCACAGATGCCAATGAGATTAGCGCGTCTTGACATGCGGCTGCGTCGACGTTTTGAATTTAAACTGATGCGCTGCTTAGTGCGTGTCCTGACAGTGCCGGAAGCGGATGCGGAAGCGTTGACGTTGACGTTGGCTGGATCTGTGACAAGCAAGGAAGTGGAGCTGTCGCCAGTTGCAGCAGTTTCGTCGGTTTCGCCGGTCAGCAGTGCACACGACTCCAGATCCAAATCGGTTGTGCTCATTTGTTATTAGCTTTTTATTTAATTCACTAATTGGCTAAAATCAAAAAACACTTTTGCACTTACAAACTATTTACAAACTTTTCTCTCTCAATGCGCTTTTTTGTTTACATATTTTACATAAACAAAACACACACTTGCACAGCACAGCACAGCACGAAATAACACAACACACACACACACAACGTAGGCTCGTTTTGCGGGAGATTTGTCACATTTTATTATTGGCAAATTAACATTGCAAAATTGATGCACAAGCTGCAATTTTGTATGCGCTATATTTGATTTTTTTATGGCCCACGGACTTTTTAATTGGGAATGTTGAAGCGACGTCTGGCAAGCTTTCCAAGAGCAGCAAAAACAGAATGAACAGCTGTGAACAAAAGTGCGAACGCATAGTTTTAGTCACCAAATACCAAATTATAAACCAACCAAAATACCAAAAAAAGAAATACCATTTTACCTTTGCATACCAATGTTTAGCGATTATTGTTGAACGTTGCCGATTAATGTGGTCACACTTAAGACATTTTCTTGGCATTTAATTTAAAAACAATTAAACAGTGGTATTGTTGACTTTTTTATTTTGAAATCTATTATGGGCTCATAGCCCCATGCACTCATGGCCCTTTTGCAGGTCGTTTGAATATTCATAATTTGCTTGACTGATAATTATTGCTGCCACTGAAATGTCGGTTCAAAGGATATATCAATATTTCTTTTAAGCTTAATGTCCACTATGCCATCATTTGGCAGTGTATCTTCAACTGGCTTGCTTTGGTATAGCGTAGAAATCAAAAATCGATGCTAAGCCCTGATAGGGATTCTTCACCGACTCCTCATAACGGATGATTCTAAATTTTAAAAAAGAAGTCTGAAAATATGATATATACTTAATGTGATGTGTAACAAATCCGAAACGTTGCGGATATTCTTTTAATAATATCTGAGCGGCTTCATACTCTGTTATGTCTGGCCTATCGGAAGCACCAACATATCGCTCAGCAGGCTAGCTATCGGATCAGGTGTGGTTCGACCGCGATATATTGGGCGGCAAGCTAACAATAATTTGTATTTTTTTATAAATAAAAACAAAAAAACAAATACTTCCATTAAACTAGTCCGCTCGCTACTGTGTTGGCTGTGTGGATGTTATACAGCCTGCGTGTCCCTCCCTTACTAATGATTCCACGTCAAAATTCACCCGAGAAATTCCCTTTTACTACTATTCCATTCTCGTTCGTTTGTTATACCCTCACCTCACCCGATCACATTAATTTAACACTTCATCTTCATTCGTTTCATACTAAACTATTCAATTCACAAATCACGTGTCTCCTTATCCACAATATACTTAGTTAATAATTGTACATTGGGAATTTCTAATATTTTGTTGGCCAACACTAAATTCTTTTATATATGTGTAATATATTAATAATTATTTACTTAGCTTAAAGCTTACAAAAATTTATGATTTCTTTTTTTTATACCCTGAACCTATTTAAAATTGGTAAACGGGTACAATGATTTTGTGCAAATGCATGTAACAGGCAGAAGGAAGCATCTCCGACCCCATAAAGTATATATATTCTTGATCAGGGTCAACAGCCGAGTCGATATAGCCATGTCCGTCTGTCCGTCCGACCGTCCGTCCGTCCGTCTCATGACAGAATAATACATTTAGCAAATTGTCAGCAAAAATTGAACACAGAACAAACTATTCAAACACGCATGCTAGTGTATGTCAGTCGGTCGGCATTAAGTAAATAACTTGTTCGACAACAAGCCTGCTCTAAATTTAAAGAAACAGTTGCTTACGTATACACAAATATTAAGGTCTCTAATTATAACATATTTCAAGACTGCACGCTGTGCTTATGCCTTAATGCTATAGTGGACAGATATATAAAAGCTCTGAGCAGTTTAACTAACCAGATTTTACCTACAATAAACCTATTTCCCTTTTGAGCACCCTTAAATGTAATGTAAAAGAGCGAGTGTGATTAATATAAATAACACGTTATTTTAAAAATAATTTGCATCGAGTAAAACGAGATTGTCAATATTATAAAATTTTAATTTTACAATTTTTTAGCCAAAATGGCTCTTGTAGGCAAAGTATGTATATTAAAGTAGCTGCGTTCTGCACCGTAAGATATTTATACATGATCTATTTACAATTAAAGTGACCAGGAATTACTGCGTGTCCTTCTTCGTTGTAACAGTATCTGATGTCTCTGGCTCCTTTTGGTCCTTAGGCTCTTTGGCAATTGGCATTAGTTCACCCAGGCCGAGCTTATTGGGTAGCGCATCTGGCGTATTCACGATTCCGTATGGCCTCAGATGATATATTAAATAGTCCAGCACATACATTTGATTGGGTGAGACATAATGAAATGAGATGGCATTGTCTGAACAGCAGTCTAGACCCTGTAATAAAGACCGGCAGAGTTAAGACCAAAATTAAGAGAGATATATATTAATATAAAAGTGAGAATATTATTGCTTTATGTTTTTTAATATCGAATAACTTAGTATTATTTGTAAAAGACAAAATATTTTAAAACATTGATAAAAGTGTATTGATTAAATCGGATTCTCTTCTGTTTTTATTACTATTCATTAATTACTTATTTAATTACTTATTTCTTTTGAATTGAATCCTTAGAATTGATTTAAATTAATTTAAAAATGAAACCTCTATCCCACTTTGTTAAAGGGTGTTAGAATTTGAAAGAACTCACCTCAGCGGTTTTATAATAGAGGTAGCCCCAGTACCATTCAGTCTTGTTCGTATGCGAGGGTATCACGTGATCCTCCGGCACAAAAGGAAAGAAGCGACCACGTTTGTTGGCATCTCGGGAATCGCCCGCCAGTACTTTAACGTTCTCCATGCACTTGCCCATTTCCACATCTTCGGCGCCAGTGTTGTTCTCCTTGCACAGTTTCGGATTGGGAATTGCTTCGATCACAAAGCGACGCACAGCCTCGCGGCTAAGCACATAACCAGCTCCACCGGACATAAAGCCTTGCTTAACAAACGGTTTGAACTTGCAGCCAAAGTAGACTGGCGTGTTGGGATTATAGGGATATAGCATATAGCGCAAATTCTCCACAATCGTATAGGTGTCATCGTCTGCTTTGAGGAACCAGTCTGCATCGTTCATGTGATGCTCGTAGATGTACTTAAATGCTTCTTTTGTTTTCCCCCACAGATTATCGCGTCCCTCGCCGATGGGCAGGGCCACGGCATCCAGCTCCTCATCCTTGGCTGAGCTCATGAAAATCAACTTATTGCAACGCTTGCCCCAGGTGCGCATCACGTGGCGCGCTTTCTTCTGATGGTTGGCGGGATTCGTCATTATCCAGCAGAGAATGCGCACCTCGCTGTACAGCTTCTCCGCAATGCTGGTGTTCTCGTGCAGATGATCGTTTGTGCCCACATCGTGGCCATATCGATAGTACGGCACGTAGTCGGCACGTTCCGGCGTGGACAGGTAAGTGAAAAGCGCTGCCGGGAAGAAGCCAACGATCAGGCCGACAATCAGTAAGGCAAAAGAACGCTCAACGGAACGTCCTGCAACAGATAAGAAAACAATTAATTTTCAATTTTCAATGCACAGTTTCTTGTTATCCCTAATAAGGGAGTCATCTCCCTTCCAATATGATCTCTTTTGTAAGACTAGCTAGGAAATTTCGACGCTCACCTTCGAATTTTATAGATTTTAGTCCCATGTTGATTATGCTTTTCGCTGGCTTATGTTTTACGTTGAATTCAAGGATTCACGAAAGCAACACTTCTTAAATGTGTACTGCGTAATGTATAATTTATAGTTACAAATTTTGTTTTAATTTGGATTTATGAATTATTCATTTCTCAATAGAATATTATTAAACATTTTAATGGACTAAATTATTATACAATATTATTCTAAATTATTGTCTTAATAATTTCCCGGAACCGACACAATGTATTTCGCGCTATCAAAATGACTGAACTCACAAAATATGAACTGTTGAAGATATTTGCCAAACATGGTAGTTTAATAAGTAGACACCTGTGGAAACAATAAAGATTCTATTATATATATATTTTCTTTTTTGTATAGAAATTTATTTGATTATTTGTAGCATATATATAGGAGAAACAAGTAAGAAAGCTCTCAAGCTGAAAGCTCGTCTAGGGGAACTCAGCTGTTACACATATTAAATCAATTCAATCACTGATTCCAGTTATATGGCCAAATTTCATATTAAATGAGTGAACTGAAATCACCGACCTCGTGGCTACAAACGATTTTGTTTTCATTTTGGACTATAACTTTCTTATCCGATCTGATGAAATTTGTACAATTGATCGATAATATGTCAATATATAGTATTATATTATAAATTCGATATATTATTTATTATTAAAATATATATATAAACGGGAGGAGTTATCGAAAAATAAAATAATTCCTACCAATACTTACGCTTATCCATATTTAACAAACAGAAAAAGCAGTGCAAACTTTCAAGCAGTTCAAATACAATTATAAAGCGGTCTAAGCGTAGTAATCACTGCTTGAAAAGCAGCTCAAATGCGATTTCCAAATAATTATTAATTATTTCAGAATAAACATCTTCACACTATAGAACCAATAATACATTTATATGGATAAATTTGAAATTTTAATCATTTCCATATTTGTATATGAAAACGTATAATTTAGTCAATTCAATAATTTTATATTTAAAAATAATGCATTAAAAAATCTGTTCAGCTCAATGAAATAAAATTTAATTTGACTTAACTGCTCAACAGTTTGGCAAAATTCCTCAACTGAACCCTCCACGAGGGTGCCGACTGTTAATAGCATTACAGTGGTCCGCAAGGTACCGATGCTAGCTAAGACTCGTGCCCTGAACCTCGGACATGATCTGTCTCCATAGTCTTGTCCCTGGGAAAGGTCCGAGTCATAGTTTCGAGATAATGGGCCGGACCAAGGTGTAATGCGACCCGTGCCGATAGTCAGCCTGGCTGGGGTCCTCAAATAGCCCAGTCTTCTACGGAGCATATCGGATACCTGGCGACCTCCGATATTAAATCAGCCTTACCTGCACATCGCGGATCTCTGTGCAGGTGGACATTCTTTCTCCGCAACTCGTGGGAATCACCATGTATTCCAATTCTAAACAAAAAAATCAAGTGTCTGGTACTCTAATAAAACCGGTAGGGAGCAATCCCAAGCATGTAGCGGAGGCTGCGGCTCGAAAGCCTGGCCAAAGCGGCAACCTGACAAAATTGGCGGAAAAGCCTGTTTGTCTAGCCAGTGGTGAGGGTGCAGTTGGTAAGAACCCTGATCCATCCGGCTCCGTGGGAGGAAGGCAAAGCACTTGTGCAGCCAATCTGCCAGCCGGAGCGGGTGCGAAGGGCGAATTGCCAACTAGCAGCGCGGCTAAAAGGTTTACGTATGCCGAGAGAAGAAATGCCGCAAGCATTTTGAAGCGGCGAAACGCAAACGCAGGTGCCAACCCACCAGCCGAATGGCAAAATAAGATGGAGTAGGCCAGAAAGGTGCTGCCAAACTATAGCGAGGCACCACCCAACAAAGAGCAGAGCCAGGCGAAACGGCAACGCTCGCAAGAAGCTCATGGACCCGTTGCAAAACGGGCCAAGGTGCTGCCGGGAAGGTCCTTTGCTGAAATTGCCAAGGAAAGAATTCTAATAGGGATCCTTGACAAAGGCAACAAGGACGGTAGGGTCCCGAGAAATCAGTGGAAGTGGGGGGAAGGAGCCCTCGCTGTCCACTGCCTTAAGATGCTGAGTAAGGCCCCTGTTCCACCACCAGTATGTACTGGGTGGTACCAGGGAAATACTTAGGTCATCGCCTGCCAAGATGCACGCTCGGGAGAGCTCTATACGGTTGCCGTATAGAGATTGGCGAGGTCTACCCTGGAGCGAAGCTGGTCGCGAGGTCCCGAGTAGACCTCGTGCGCACATCTGGATCCCGGCCTCATTAAAGGAACCGGACCAGGTACTAAATTTATTGCAGCTATGCAATCCATCTCTACCCACCCAAGATTGGAGAGTGGTGAAAATTGAGGCCACTGATGGGCCCACTAATCAGGCAGTACTGAATCTTAATAAAGAATCACTGGCCCCCATCGAAGCCGCCAAAGGCGAGCTCAACTTTGGCTTCGGCTCCATTACCGTAAGGATATACAAATCGGATGCGACGGCCGGAGGAGACCCTGTTGTCTGTAACAAGACGGCTGAACAGGGTCCTCCTGCGGAGATCGGTGTAACCGATGATGAGCTGGAGCCTGGCTACACGTCGGACGCGTTAACTCTGACTCGGGGCCTTGAGGCCTTGTGAAGAGGACAGCAACAATACGGTGGAGAGGGTGGAGTCTCCGGATGTCCTTGAGACTACGGCTGATAAACCTTCACCACTGTAAAGGCATCCGCTGCCCTGATGCTCCGTCTGGCTGGAGGCGGAGACGATATAATACTAGTCCAAGAACCTTGGGTGATTGGAAGCAAGGTTTTTAGGACTAGGAAACAAGAATTATAAGCTCTTAGTAGCTGAAAATGAAGGTAAAAAACGTACCTGCATCCTCGCGAAAAAACATTTAAGTATTTTTCTGCTCCATCATTTTAGCAATGGCGACAACATAGCGGTAAGCCTGGAGCTACAGTCAGCTCCGATACGGCTACTGTCTGCATACATGGCCCATGATAGCATTGGCCCACCACCGGACGAGATAACAAGATCCCTCGTCCAGGAGTGCGAGAAGCACAGGATCGGCCTAGTTATAGGCTGCGACGCCAATGCTCACCACACTCAGTGGGGAAGCACGGACACAAATTCGAGGGATGAGTCACTCTTATCCTTCATCCTTAGTATGTAACACGGGAAATGATGCCACCTTTATTATTAAAAATAGGAGAGAGGTCATCGATTTGACCCTTATCTCACAATCTATGAGTGACCAGCTAACAAGTTGGAGAGTGTGTGATGACCACTCCTTCTCTGATCACAGGTACATCGAATTCGAGCTTCTTGTACCGACATGGCTCCAGTCTAAAAAACTTTCATACCCAAAGCTGGGAAGCCATCGCACACCAGCGCCAAAGATTTCAGACCCATCAGTCTGTCATCTTTCATGCTAAAGACTCTGGAACGACTCATAAGTCTCCATCTCACAGCATCCATTGACTCCAAGCTTATGTCGGAGTCTCAACATGCCCACAGGAAGGGCAGATCCACAGATATTGCCCTTCACTCTGTGGTATCTATTGTAGAGAAATCTCTATAGCGTTCCTTGACATTGTCCCCCCCGACTAAACAATGTGAATCTGCTCTTCAACAACAGTGCCAGCTTCTTAGGACTGACACTGGATAGAAAACTAGACTGGAACCTCAATATCCAAACACGGGTTAAAAAGGCAACAGTCGCCCTATAAACGTGTAGGAAATCCATTGGGCTGAAATGGGGTATGTCCCCAAATATTGTTCGGTGGTTATACACATCCATAGTCAGACCTATACTTCTGTATGGAGTCGCAGTATGGTGGCCCTGTCTTAAAAAGAAAACCACCCTTAATAAACTAAACAAAGTTCAGCGTATGGCTGAACTATGAATATCAGGGGCGCTTCATACCACACATAGTGAGGCACTTGACGCTATCCTGGACATTCCATGTCTGGAAAGACAAGGAATGGAAAATGCAACACTCACGGCCATAAGACTCAGAGAATCCCTCGCCTGGACTACTCAGAGTACAAGCCATGCTTCTATCCTAGAAGGGAAGCCAACCATCCCTTCAAAAACAGATTACTGCGTGCCAGTCACGCAACTGGGAACTCCCTTCAATACATACTTCCCCCAAAGGGAGGAATGGGTTCATGGTACCCCCGGTCCACCGGCAGCCATAACCTTCTTTACAGACGGCTCGAAGCTAGACAACCGCGTAGGCGGAGGGGTCTACTCCGAGCAGCTCAACATACAGCTCTCCTTCAGACTTCCAACACACTGCAGTGTCTTTCAAGTTGAAGCACTGGCCATAAAAGAAGCACTAGACTGCCTAGAGAGGCTCAAAGTTGACAGTCAGGCAGCAATTAAATCCATCAGCTCGATATCATCAAACTCGATATCAGTAACAAGCTGTCGCAAATCTCTACATGAGATGGCAAAACAGCATGTTATTAGCCTGACATGGGTTCCTGGACCCAAGGACATTGATGGCAACTGTAAAGCTGATGAGCTAGCTAGGAAAGGTACTATACTACCACTCCTCGCAGACAAGGAAGGTATAAGTATGCCTCTAGCTACCTGTAAGCTCAACATCAAGGAGGAAAACAGGCGCAGATCATGTAGAAAATGGCAAAATGCCACCTCTAACGGGGCACTGGCTGGTCGGCATTCATGCCAACAGACTCCATGTGCCATATAATGATTTCTGCAGAAGCTGCAACGAGGAGGAAGAGATGGAATCCCCGGAACACTTCTTTTGCCTCTGCCCATCACTTGCCAAGAAAAGGTTGGCAATCCTGGGAAACTACTCCCTAATTGGCTTATCGGAGCTTCGCCACATGAGACCGACCAGGATAGCGAAATTCATTAACACATCTGGCTGGGCAAATGTCTGACTTTCTAGAATACTTAAAGAGCACGATTGCGGGAGAAATCCCCAGATCCCATTCGGTACCACAACGGGCCAAATATGGCCTATGTGTGTCAGCCCAATGGGCCGATACAACCTAACCTAACCTAACTGCTCAACAAAAAGAAACCCATTTAGAATTGTTTGAATCAGAGTTCGTAAAACTTTTAGAATGAAAACCAAAAAAAATAAAAATAAAAATCCGTCTTATTCCATTTGTAATACATTGTTTTATTATATTTTATTAAATACGTTACGAGTAATTAGTAGAGTGTAATACATTTCTTAGAAGCAATGCCGATGTATATATTTATATATAACATAATAAAGCTTATGGAAAGAACTATGTCAGTATACAATTTATTGCTAACTAAATGGGCCACAATGTGTGTTTCTTGAACATTTTTAAATTATTTATCGCTGTCTTTAGAGCTAATCATGTGCCATATGTATGATGAGTACTTATTTAAATGTTATTTCTTATTATTATATTAATTATTATTATTATTTGTGTTATGCACAATAATTGCGCAGACTTTCCTACAAACTAAACTAACAGCACTCAAATATTATGTTTTATTTTTTTTGGTATTTTGTACAAAAGAGTCGGATCTCAAGAGCATTTATAATCGTAACCTGAGAGAAATAAACTAACACAACAGACAACTAATTATATGGAAATGGCAAAGTATGTCTTAATCTTAAACTAGTTGCGGTCTACTCCGCTTGGTATTTACACACGATATATTTACAATTAAAGTGACCAGCAATTACTGCGTGTTCTTTTGCGTTTGAACAGTATCTGATGTCTCTGGCTCCTTTTGCTCCTTGGACTCTTTGGGGGTCGGCATTAGTTCACCCAGGCCGAGCTTATTGGGTAGCGCATCTGGCGTATTCACGATTCCGTATGGCCTCAGATGATATATTAAATAGTCCAGCACATACATTTGATTGGGTGAGACATAATGAAATGAGATGGCATTGTCCGAACAGCAGTCCAAACCCTGTAATAATGATCGGAAAAATGTTGCATTAAAATTAAGAGAAAGAAATCTATCAAATTGGTCATTTTCAAGCAATAAAATTTAAATTGAATTCAAAAGATGTGCAGTTCATTTAATATGACTGACTTTTTAGCTTATTTTGTAAAATAAAAATTGTTTATGTATAGGTTGTTAGAGTTTGAAAGAACCCACCTCATCGGTTTTGTAATAGATGTACTGCCAGTACCAGAATTTCTTGTCCGTATGCGAGGGTATCAAGTGATGCTCCGGCACAAAAGGAAAGAAGCGACCACGTTTGTTGGCATCTCGGGAGTCGCCCGCCAGTACTTTAACATTCTCCATGCACTTGCCCATTTCCACATCTTCGGCGCCAGTGTTGTCCTCTTTGCACAGTTTCGGATTGGGAATTGCTTCGACCACAAAGCGACGCACAGCCTCGCGACTAAGCACATAACCAGCTCCACCGGACATATAGCCTTGCTTGACATACGGCTTGAACTTGCAGCCAAAATAGACGGGCGTGTTGGGATTATAGGGATATAGCATATAGCGCAAATTCTCCACAATCGTATAGGTGTCATCGTCTGCTTTGAGGAACCAGTCTGCATCGTTCATGTGATGCTCGTAGATATACTTATATGCCTCCTTTGTTTTTCCCCACAGATTGTTGCGTCCCTCGCCGATGGGCAGCGCCACGGCATCCAGCTCCTCATCCTTGGCTGAGCTCATGAAGATCAACTTATTGCAACGCTTGCCCCAGGTGCGCATCACGTGGCGCGCTTTCTTCTGATGGTTGGCGGGATTCGTCATTATCCAGCAGAGAATGCGCACCTCGCTGTACAGCTTCTCCGCAATGCTGGTGTTCTCGTGCAGATGATCGTGTGTGCCCACATCCTGCTCTGGACCGGCTAGCTCCAGCATGTCGTGACTGTGATGTGCATCGTTGACATCGCCATGTCGATGACCATCGTACGGCACGTACTCGGCACGTTCCGGCGTGGATGAGTAGACGAAAAGCTCGGCGAGGCAGAAGCCAACGATTAGGCCGACAATCAGTGAGACAAAAGAACGCTTGTTGGAACGTCCTGCAAGAAAGAGGAAACAATATCAATTTGATTTCTTTTGGGGAAACATTCAATGAAATGTTTTTTATTACCCTCAAATGAGGGTATATTTATATTTATATATACTTATTCATACATTTAGAAAATGTGTAAGCATTAGGCTAATCGGACCACGGTGTATGACTACTTTTTCTTTACTATTGTGAGACGGTGTCTGATATTTTACTGAACGTAACTCACCTTCGTTAAGTAAGGATCGTCCTAGCAGGCTATTGGCAGTCATTTGGCTTTTTGCTAAATAGGAGTTTGGGGATTTTGGTTTACGGTAATCTCAATACTAGGCTCCTACTCTCTGGGATTTATGGGCCTCAGGCCTCTTTGGTTGCGTTCCGTCGGGGGAGCTCCTATTTGCTGTTCGCATTACATCTTCTGCAAGAGAATCAAGAAAGAAGTATGCATGTACATAAATAACAATTTGAAATTGTTGTATTCTCATGTTCAACGCAGTCACGCACTCTATAATCAGTCTTCAAGTCTGCAATTCTACAATTCGCCGAGTCTTCTGCACTCGTCAGTCTCTCAACTACAAGTGTCATCTATGTAAATAATAATTCTACGATGGGGCGATGGTCGCTTCAACTGTGTTGTTAAATATGTGAAAACGTGACAATTGAAACATTTGGCAGACGTTCAATCAAATTAAGCTCGGATGCGACGCTTTTCTTATTTGCACAGTTTTTGCATTATTTTTTTCATTTTTTTTGTGGTTTATTCTTTTTGACTCATTTTCTTAGTTTAATGCATTCTATAATGTGCTGTTGTTGATATCAATTAATTATCAACGGCACGTGTGTTTCGTTTGTTTACATGTACCTCTACTGGGTCAACATTATTCTTTATATTTATGTATTTTTTTGACGATCACGTCACGACTCGTCTGTTCGATTAGTTAGTCAACTTTAAAGCGTTGGCTAAGTGTGTTTGAGACCACATAAAATATGATAATCGGTTGACAGAGAGTACGTTTGCATTTTAATTAAAATTATTTATCATATTGGTTAAGACTTTTATTGAGCATTTGATGCCCCGCAGCCATCGGCTTGCCCGATTCGCTAACGATCGGCAACAGAGCCCACTGTGCACATAAGCAATGCGCAAAGCAATTAAGGCAACACGCAACAAATGCTTTTGTTGCAGTTGTTGTAGCTGTGTTATTGCTGAATTCAAATGGAAATAAAGGTGGTATAACTTACAGCACGACTCGTTATCAGTGGGAAACAGAATACATTCGGTAAACATATGGTTTGCTTTATGCGTTTTTTTTCTTCAGCTTTCATACAATGCAAGTAATCAAAATGAACTAAGTTCGCAGCCGAAATGAATCATTTCAGCTTATCAATATATTTTTGGGCATATCAGTATATTGTATTGTTTTTTTTTTTACGTTTTTGCTGCCCGTTAAAGGAGTGGACATGAACTGTATGTGAGGAAAATAATGGGTCTGTGTGGTATTACTGATTAGAATTGAGAGTTTCATTTAGAAAAGTAAATTAAATATTATCTATTAACTATAAATGTACTAGGTTATATTGAATATTTTCTTGTTCTATATACATTTTTTTAACACTTGGTTACATCTATTATTATTATTATTCTGGATCCCGAGATCTTGAAATTGGTAAAAATGGACGAGTTCGCGTATTTCCCTATCTGACTGAACACCATAAAATACCCTAATAAAAAACGAATTGTTGGTATTACAAATATAAATACATATATGTTGATAAGATAGGATATGATATAACTATAATTAAGAATTGTATTATCTTGAATGTTGCTGAGACAATGGCATATCAATTCACTGTTTTCATCACCAAATTATTGTGCTAATGTTTGGGTGAGTTTTTGCCGCTGACAAAGGAGGAACCTGCCAACATCAATGAGGATTCCGTAGATGATAAGGACACTTTAACCAAATGGTCAAAAGCCGATACGGGTAATGTGGTGTAAAGCGAGACTGAATGAGTTGAAATCGTTTAGCTGTCAAATTCAAATATGTGGTTATTTCAATTGTGCACAGGTCACTGGAGGTGCTGGGCTCAACTGGGCGACTATATTTACATGTTCCGGCAATTTATATTGCAATTGCAAATGAATTAAATATACACATTGACAACAACTATTGTTGTTTGCCCAGTTTCCGTAGTTTCTACGGCCCGAATTGCGTGTCACGGCAATTATTTTGCTGAAAACCGTTTTGCATTTGAACAGCATTGCAATTAAGAGGAAATTACATAAATTGCTTATCACTGACTCACTTTGCTATGCCAAAGCAGGACGAACCCGTGAATGTTACAGTGCACTATTAGCAATAACAAATTTAAAAAAAAAAGAAAAAAAATCTCTATATTTAGCTGAACAATCTGTTCGAGCTGAAATTACATATAATATGTGCAGTTTCTAAAGAATAAATTGAAACTTTTTGTCTGGATACACACGAAAATGAAATCATTTTTCAGCGTGTTTCTAATTTATTAAATTTCGCTCTCAATAATTCTGGCCTAATTATTTTCTATAATTGAGCTATCAAGTCGCTATTTATTATAATAGATTTAAGGCTTCGAGCATAATTAGTGCACATTTATTTATAAAACAATTATATGAAAACTTTGTCATTTGGTGCACAAAAATTAAATTTTTCATTTAGGGCATTGAAATTATAGATTTTATATAAATTGGCTTTTCATTTGTGGGAAAATAGCTGAATTACAAATTAAACTTACTTTAAATTAATTTAGAGTTGAACATATTTTAGCTTTTAGTAAAGGGAGAAGTAAAGTGAACTGAAAAAGTCGAATATTTAAGTACTTAAAATGAATGTGAACCAGGCAGATGTTTGCAAAATTGAAGCACTTAATGGGAAATAAAATAAAGTAAAATATTATCTAATCGATTTGTATTGCAATAGACTTGCTAGTTAACAAAGCTTTGCACTGTATGGTTAATAGACTTAATGCGAAATAAAATAAACTAAAGTATATACTTTTTAAGTATCAATTTGTATTGCAATAAACTTGCAATTTAAAAGAGTAATTATGCGAGGCGTAATAGATATTTTTAACATGTTTCAACGTAATAAACTGATTATCGTATGGAAAACGGACGTATCAATGGGCCCCCTGGGTCACAATACCGTGACATTTCATTCACAGTAGACAGATGGATGCTTTAAGCACGGTGGCACTGACAGAAAACCAATTGTTCAACTGTTTTGTGTTTGACGCGCCGGTTAACCAATAAAATCGGCCACGCGTTACGATTCGGAGCAAAAAAGAATTTAATTAAATTCTGGTACGTGTGCATTTGTGTGTGTGTGCTTTACTTTCAATTGTTTCGCTACCAGATAAAAGTAACAAAAATGTATACATACATATAAATAAATAATATATATATATATATATATATATATATATATAATATAATAATGTGTTGAAAGTGAATTGCCAGTAGAAAACCTCTGTTTTTCTGTTATCACGTCCTAGAGGAAATGACCATGGAAACTGTTATCATATGATTTCGTTTTGTTTTTCTTTTTTCAGACATCCGCCTTGAAGCGATTCGGTTGTGTAGCACTTAGTCTAATGTCACTCTTATCGAGCTGTAAAACATTACCTTGTCATAAAGAATTTGCCTTCAGCTATCTTCCAAGTAATTATATATAATTTGCTTTGTGGTAAAAATTGTTGCTTCTTTTTCGTGCGCTGTCAATGTGGTTTATACTAAGAAGATGTTGGGGAACCTAATTATATCATGACTTTCACATATTCGTCCGATAAGAAGGGCCATAAGCCAAAAATATAAATTCGCATAAAAGTTTTCAACATTTAACACATCTAACTGGCCAATTTGTTGTCAGCACTACGTTACTTTCATGTTATCTATTCACGTTCGTCGTATTGGCAGCCAAGATAACATGTACATGAACTTATCACATGTTTTGGTTATCTTATGGGTAACTGGACAAGCATGTGTTCTAAGTTACAGCTGCACTTTTATTAAGTTCTGACATGGAGAAGACATGAAAGGAAAATTAAAATTGCATTTCATTTAGCATTTTGCCATTTGCCATTAGTTATTTTGCAACACTCAAGAAATTATTATTCACATCTAGTAACATTAGCATTTTTTCCATTGAATATTAGTCATAGAACTATCGATTGAAAGAGTCGATGTTTTTATTGATTGCTTTGCTTGACAATCACCTCTCGTGGAATATACAATAAACTGCTTAAGGAAAACAAACAGTATAGAAAATGATGGCTTTATCAATTCTATTATGTAAAACAATACGTTGAAATTCTTTAGAGTTAAAGAGGTGTGAGAGTTATGAACTATGACATACACTCAAGAACCTATTAATGTATTCCTTCAATGTAATTCGTAATTTTTTATATTTATAACTAGTAGCTATAATTAATATATCAACTTCATGCTGTTTAAGGTATAAACGTATATTGATATTTTAAGATTTCTATCTATGCCGCGAACATAACAATCTTGCATAAATTAATAGACTCAAAGTAACTACATTAATAATATTGACAGAATACCATACCGTAAATTGTATGTAATGATTGCCACATGTTTTTTGCTGCTGCAATCAACAAAGCTTTAAATACAAATATTTAAATCTTCTAATAATACTTATAATATACCATACTTCAATTGCTGTAAAGCTAATATCTAAATATTTAAGTGATAAACATGTTTTAAGGATTTGAATAAATATAAGGGTTCTGAAGTGGCCGCAAGACAGCGAGAGAGAGAGAGAGAGAGGGAGAGGGAGAGGGAGAGAACGAAAATGCTGTTGTTGAATCATGCTAATTATGTGCCTCAAGTGGCCAATTGGATAATAATAATCGATCAACCAAACTCAAGTTTCAGTTAATATTTGAATGCAACAATAATTGGGAGAATTTTATTTATCCCGTTGGCTCGAGAAAACTGTGTCTCCAAAGAGTTGCCTCTTAAGCGGATGCAAAACGATTAAAGCCGCTTATCAGTCAAGTCAAGCCAACTCAGCCCAGTAATATAATCTAAGTGTATATAATATATGCTTGTATATATATATATATGTATTATATGTATAGATATATTTCACAGTATATAAATATTTATATATGCATGTAACTAAGTGTGTAAAAATAAAACAACTACAACACTTAAGACGATTGGGGAGTAAAGTGTTCAACACAAGAAGTGCGGCGACAATTCACCCCTGCAGTGAAAACAAGAGAGTGAGACAGAGAGAGAGATAAATAGAGAGAGGAAGAGTGTGTATGCGACATATAGCAACGGAAATGGCAACAGCATAAAGAGAGAGAGAGGAGAGAGAGAGAGAGAGAGAGAGGGCGCGAGTGAGAGAGCGAACAGTAGGCAAAGGGCAGCTGCCGCTGCAGCAAATTATAAATAACAACAACTATTAAGCAAATACAACCACAACGAACTGTGAATGCACTTGAATCCACAAATAGTTCATATTTACAATTTTGGAGAAAAGTACATTTCTGTTGACACTGTTTTGATAAGTACACATTATTATTATTATTATTACATATGTAATAATAAGGATTATAAAACAGGCTAAGTAAGAAAGTCCACTTTAGGCAGCAATATGAAATTGCCTGTAGTTTCTCGCGATGCTTCGCCGGTTTCGTTTTGGGTTTTATTGTGCACCAATTGAACATTCTTATTTTTCGTAGTATGTACCACATTGTAATCTTATTTTAATATGCGATTTATATGTGTCGCTTATATTTTATTGCATTCGCCAGACTTCATTTTGCATGTGTGCTTTTGTACGCCACATTAATGCGCTTTATTTGGATCTTATGCATTTCTGTTTTGACATACTAAGCGAACTGGTAGCTGCGACCAGAGAATTTACGCTGACCAAAATATTTTTAATTGTTTCGGTTTTATTTTTAATTTATTTTGCTTTTCTTTTTTTTAATTTGTATTTTTTGCTGCATTCTGAGTTTATTACAGCATTTAGCACTGCACTACGCTACTTACAATTGATTTTTAGCACAATTAATTATTGTCATTTTGTTTTTGTTTTGTATTGTATTTTTTGTGGCGTTCTTTGTTTTTGTGGAGCAGGACGCTCCCTGGGGCAGAGAGGCTCTTTTGTGTGTGGATTTGCGGCGAATTAATTGACTTGGCATTAACGCGATATGTGTTGTATTTGTTGTATTAATAGTTGTGCATTTATATTATAACCATAACAAAAAGACCAGCAGCAACAACAACAATAAACACCAACACTGATATTATTTAATTGAAACAAATTATTTTTCCGAGCTCTCACAAGGGGTAACGCGAATGTGAATTAGCGTGCAAGCCGTGCGAGCGGACGAGCAGACGAGCTCACAATGTGACAACAAAACAGCTACCGCGAACAGCGCGCGAAATTTGCCACTGAGCGAGAGAGCAGAAATTTTAGAACTCATTCGTGTGTGCGCTGTCTGACCTCACTCACGAGAACTGCACGCGTCAGAAGAGAGAGGGCCGCATGCGTTGTCCCAATTTGACATATGCATGAGAAAGGGGCGGATGATGACAGAGAGTCCAGAGAGATAGGAAGAGAGAGAGAAGAGAGAGAGACAGAGAAAAAATGAGAGAAATAACTGAACGAAAGCCGGCGGGCGGCTGGCTGCTTAGCGCTTGCTGATAATGCAATATACAAATGCATTTCTGCATTTGATAAGAAAACGAACACCCCATAAAGAGAGAGAGAGAGAGATATAGAGAGAGGTGAGGGGGATGGGAGCGAGAGTGAGAGAGTAGCTTCTCTTCGGGATGCAGTCAGAACTTCCTTAAATATTTAATGTTGTCTTTGACAAGGCCAGGTGAAAATGACAGCTGTGCCATAAGCGGCACAGAGCGGGAAATATGAGTGAGAGAGTTGAGTGAAACAGCTGTTCATAAGACCATTTGAAGGGATGGTTTGTTTTGGGACTACAAATACTAGATGCTTTAAATATTTTATTGTGTTACAATAGAAAAATGCTTAATACTATTTAATATTTATATTAATATTAATATTTGGAATTTATAAATCACGAAACTATCTGGCAAGTTCATTTTTGGGGTTTCGCTATTCTGCCCACCAGTTTCAAAAATATTTCCAACCAACAGAATAATACCAATGTGGCGCAGCAAAAACGTTTTTTAACAAATGTCCATTAAGATTAAATGCGAGCAACGAGCTCTGATAAGAAATCAGTTGGATATTTCGCAATGAACCACGAACCAGCTAAATTATAATAGGTGTATGTAGCCAAGTTTACAACCGCAGTGCTGTAGCCAGCAGCTTTTGCACAGCAGCTGATCGTCTCTAGATTGCGTAAATTTGAATAGCAAATGTTTAAAAAATGTTGTTAATTAATTCTTCTTTATTTATTTCCTTTATCTTATACACATAAAGACATTTAAGTCGCTATATTTTATCAATTAATTACTAAATATTATAAGGCACTTTTTATTTACTATATTACTATTACACGTGTCTAAATTACACATTTAACAAAATTGTTGGAGTTATTTTTTATTTAATTTGCATATCATATCAAATATACAAATATGTTTACTAATACATTTGCACATGTTGTGGTATGTATTTGCAGAAGTCTCTTTGTATGGTTCGCAAGCTAAAAATCAAAAAAAGTCACGCTGCATACAAAATAAATTGCGTGTGAATTGAGTTCAAAAAAAGTAAAATAAACAAGTGAGCAAAATAGTTTTCCTTTGGCAAATAAGTGGTTGAGTCAAGTGATTTGAGCTTTTGAGGAGATATGGAAACTTATGAAATATTGTTTTAGGCATTAGCAGTAGTTTACAATGGAAACAATGTATCTTTTTGTGTGCTTTCTATTTACATCACGTTAAATAAAATAACTCAATGAGGCGGTTACTCCTTAAAGGGTATTTTGTAAAATATTCCACTAAAAATGTAATTTGTTTTAAATCTAAAATAATATTATTTTTATTTGTACAAAATGTTTTATACATATATATATATTATAAATAATTTGCTGATTGATTCGTAGACTAAATGATTTGCTTACAAAACAATATATTTCATCTCATTTATGATTTGTTTGGTTCAGACTGTAGTACATTTGATATATGATAATGATGAGGGTTAGGACATACAACCTTAGAACATAATTAAATAGTTGGGCCTGCCATTGGCATAAATATCATGCTCACGTCTATCACTCAGTTATCTCAATAGAAGAATATCACAAGATTCCTAGAGTCCAAAATGGTGATCAAATCCCTTAAAGGAATGAGCAGCACAATATGAGCACCAGCACCGTTATGGGGAATAGGGCATAGATCTCGCTACGCGGATGGCAGGTCGAGATTAGATTGGTGATATCATCATCCTCATGCTCGATGCCATCGCGTGTGGGCACCTCCACCACGACTATTTCATCCGACAGGAAGCCAATGTTGAAGCTGCAATCGGTGCTGTTCAGACAGCCGCGAGATTCACTCAGATTGGAGTACTGAAACGTCGGCTTATATATATCGAATATGGCATGGATGTCGTTGCGCACCAGATCGTTGTCACTGTAGAAGATATAGTAGTAGTAGCCATCCTCGGTGATATTGTGCTTCACCGTGTCATGTTTGCCCTTCTCCAGGAAATGTGCATTGTTGCACGCCGGCTTCGGTGGAAAGCCCTCCGCCAGCAAAATGGCACCATTGAAGCAATCGAAGAGGCCAGTCTCAAAGCTCGATATGGAATTCGATTCGTCCGTTTCCGTAAAGTTGACCGCATTGCCGCCGTGACTGATCTTCCGGTCATAGACATTCTCACGCTTCTTTCGCTCCTTGCGCTTGTACAGCTGCTCGTACAATTGCCGCCGCCTCTGCTCCGCCTGCAACGGCCCAATGTGTCGCCGGTGTCGATGCACTGCTGCAGCCGGTTTGCTCTCACTCTCATTCACTTCCGTTGGCTGGTGCGGAGTGCCCTTTTTCAGTTTCTTCCGCCAGCCTTTGAGTGGCGCCGGTGTTGTGCTCGAATTAATCGGCGCATTGTCCTCATTAAGATCCTCGCCGCCATGATTCTCGTGCTCCAGCAGGCCATCGGCCGGCACCTTCTCCTCGGTTATTTCCACAACATCCTCGAAGAAGACCTTGACCTGTTCATGACCCTGCGCATAGTTGGCGCCCTGCTTGTTCTTATTGTGATCCGTTAGGCCGCAGAGCTTCAGCTCCCGCTTGCCTTTGATAACCAGTATGCGAGAGCCATTGTAGCGGGAGCAGAACTTGAGAGACACTCGTGCACCGTTCAGCAGAAAGAAGCCCCAGTATTCGAGGGTATCGTCGGGCAGCGTCATCGACTTCTTGAGCCTTATGTGTTTGCGATTTGTGGATATTTCTGGCTTATTGCGCAACTGGAACGCATTGAAATTGCTGCTCATGCGCAGCGTGTGCTTTGAACAGAATATGGAGGAGATGCCGTCCCTTATCTCAATGATATCCGATTCAGCCACCGGATAGATGACATCTGCAAAGATCGTCTTGCGCATGTAGAGCGGCATTATGATCAGCATCGCTGGCAGTATCACAATCATAATGCAAAACACAAGCACACGTTTTACGCCGTGCATTTTGCGGTTCTCTGAAACGAGACAAATAGATAAAAGATAAGGTTTATGATAAGCAGGCAGTTTGCAGAACTAGTATTTGCTCAAGAAATTGTAGCCACACAAAATATCTTTTAGCTTAACACATTTTATTATTCATATGCTAAAATCTATTAAAAGATTCAAACTTGGATTAATGAAAAAACGTTTGAAATAATCATATTCTTAAATATCTCAATATTCTTTGCTCTCCTCATCCCACCTTCAAAATGATATTCCGTAGTTTTTTGCATTTTGATGCTGTCTTATTTTCGTATGAAATCCTTAAATAATTTTCAATTATTTTCCCTTTGGCACTGCGCGATGTGTGTTGCTGTTAATCGGGTTCTTCGAGCACTGACTTAATACTGCGATTATCAAATTAGACCGCTGCCTCCGACGACAGTTTTTCATTATTTACTATCGCACGACTTGAAGCGATGGCAGTGTATTAGTGAGAAGGGGCTCTGAGGGTTGTATAGATGTGTTCGCTGGGCTATCAAGCAGCCAGCGAGCACGGTAAATGCTGTTCAAATATATACCTAGGCTATTTACAAGATTCATTTGAAGCAACAAAACGAGCACTAAGTGCTAGACTCTATTTGATTATCATTTAATGTTGGCCGCTTTATTCAGACGTCTCACATTGATTGATTTCATTTAGAAAACTTTTAAACAAATGAATTACAATAATATTAAATTATATGTTAATGTTATTAAAATCATTTAATTTGTTATTGAAAGTATTTATTATTATTTATTTTCATCAGCAATATACAAAAATCATCGGATTATTGATTGATTTCAGTCAGAGAACTTTTCATTTGATGGTTCTTAATATATTCTGTAATAATTCTGTCATTATAATAATCATCTCTGCTATCATTAGCATTGATGGAGTGGAGTCAACAATAATAATAATAAGAATGATAATATAATCAGCAATTTATATATATTCTGTCTGCACGAAGTAGTTGATAAAAATGTTCTAAGCTCAATTTATACATTTAAGTTGACAGTATTTTCTTTTGCATACTTTGTGGCGACAATATATATACTTAAGCTATATAAAGATTATCTTAAAGCTCTTAAGATCAATGCTTTAAGCTTCATGATTTGTATTATATTAAAAATGCTAAATGCTTCTGTTAAAGTTCTTGATCTTATAACATTATTATCTTTGTTACACTAAATGAATAAATAATAATAATCAATGTGACGGCTACATATAATTGGTAATCAGTATGATTTAACTCAGAATTATTATTTATTTTTTGATGCTAATGCTGATAGGGCCTATTTTCCAATTTAGAACATGAAAATCTCATGTTGATATTAGTCTGCCGCTTATCAATTTACTGCTGCTTGCTTGTTATTAACACTTTCCGTTATCAACAAACACAACTGCTGAAAAGAATATAAAAAACAACAATAATAACGACAATTAACGTTAAATTATACATGTGAACATATATGTTTATGATCGCGTTCTCAACACGTTTCTATCCAGTGCTTTCCGTTATGCCTGACATTATGTGTAATCGCTTCCAATTCTTCTACTGGCCAAAATAAAACATTTAGTTGACGCAACAGGTGGGCTATCAAAATTTACTTAAGCTTATCAAACAGTAAAAAATTGTGTTTAAAAATAAAACAAAAGTCTAACCAAGAACTGAGTAAAGAATTTAAGAGACGATTTTATCTGCTTTAATTAATCGTTCAACTGAACTGTGGGAAATCTTTATCTTAAGCTAAAATCGACCAATCTCCTTAAAGATTACATTCTTTATAGTTAATTATTAATGATTTTTTGAATTATCTTCTATAATCAACTACACATATTTTTAGAGCCATACTAATTTGTTTTTATTTAAAATCATATAGAATGGATCACTTTAATAAATGACAATTGGACAGCTTGAAAGATAACACAAGGCGCTAGACTTGTTGTAGACTCGTTGGTATCGTCTACTTGAAGTATTTGATAACCGATAACGTTGCTTATTGAGTCATAATCACTGTGCTATATAAAAAGCTAAGAATAGTTGTCATAGTCATAGTGCTGTAAAGTTGATAAGCTCAAAGTGGAAAATTTTCGAAAATCTCTCCAAGTTATTCTTTGCGCAATAATTATGGGCTGCTCTGATTTGCCCTTGACTGGTGTTAGCTACGTCTTTAGGCCTCCTCTGCATAATATGGCCTCGTCTAATGTCAGAGGTCGCATATTTCCTTGACTACAAATAGAATATATTGGCTTTCGTTTTGGTCACGACAGTTTTTCAGTTACCAGCGCTTGTACATTTTAAATTTTCGCACCTGAATTACGGATTGAATAAATTCGACAAGTTGTCATTGAAACTATTGAGTGTAGGTTGTTGTGGCGAGTATACAAAAATATTATCGGCCCAAAACTGGTTTTGTAGAACGCAAAAGAGTTGAATTAACATATATATTGGATTGTGTTTATAGCAACATATATGGGCTCCATATTTCCGTATCTTAGATATGAAAAGTGTGAGCTAAAGTTATATCAAATGAGACTGGAATGAGAATATATTTCAATTAAAAATAAGAGGTCAACCAACAATAAATAAGTAAATAAACAAGATTCCCCAAGTTTTGAATTGGCTCTAAGTTCTATATCGCTAGAAAAGAAACTTCTGCTTTATGTTTATAGATTTGATGTTGACTTGGTTTACTTCAGATACCAATAGCCGTATTTTTCCTATGTCTATGCTGCTACCATAAACTTGAACTACCTTGAGCAACTGTCTTACATGTTGCGTCTTTAGAGCTTATTCATTGTCGACCTGCGCCTCTCATAAAATTTACATATTACGCCTACTTAAGTATGCACCTAAGTATGCGTACTAAAGTACATTGGCTCATTATATAAGTATTTGTATTTAAATATTTGTGTATGCTTCTTTATGTTCTTTATGTCTAATTCTCATGTTTCTGTTCGTGCTGCATTTGTCAACTTACATGTTTATTATTTAGCTTATAGCTTATAGCTTATTTACGGTTTGGCTTGGCGACAAAGTCGGCAGCAGCGTTGCCAGCGACGTAATGAGTTAAAATTTCTTTGTAAATTTTTGTATGCAGTTTGTTTTGTTTATTGTACGCTTGATTTTGGCATTGTCTGTGTGTTTTCTTTGTCATTTCTTTGAGAATGGGCGGCAAAATAAAACAGTTAATATTCTTATCTACACGTGCTGCGCTTTCGTCATTATCATTGGGCTGATTATCAGATGTGCATTATTTTTATTTCCTCTTCCTCTTCGTTGTTTTGCTTATAACATTTTGACACACATTTTTATCAACAACTGTTGTCTCCGTTCTTGTTTTTTTTATTTGGGATTACACTCTCTGTTGTGTTCTCTTTGTGCAGCTCTCACTCTCTGGATTTCAAATTTATTTTTGTTATTATTCTTGCCTTGCTCGCTTCTTATGAGCAATGGGTTTTTTTTCTGGCTATAAGCACTACGGATCTATATGTTTTTTGGTTAAATTTAATATAAAATACATTCATTTGATAAGAAAAAAACTAAGAATTATTTGCCAACCGTCGCGACGCACGCTTGCCTCCAACTAACAACTGACGACTGACTGACAACCAAACTCGCTTCTCATTTCTGTTGCAATGGAAATTTTTCCTTCATCGCAAAACATACCAAAAAAACTATGAGACTAACAAAGCGCCATTGTGAACAGACGCTCTCTCTCTCTCTCTCTCTCTGTCTCTCACCAGCTGTACTGTTGCTGTGCTGTGATGTCTCTCTTTAATGCGCTTGTGTTGGTTTCGCTCGGAAAAATCAAAACAACTCTCAGAGACAATTCATTTGTTTTGAAGTGAAGTTGGCTGCGCTGCTGCCATTGGTTTGAAACTTGACTACACTTTACCGTGTACACAATACAGTTCATGAAAAGGTATAAACAATTTTAAGAACAGATTTTCCCTATCAAAAGTATTCTTCCCCGAAAGAAAATCTGAAAATGTAAATGTTGAACTTTAACTTTACTTGACTTTCTGAGAAATCTTAGGAATTACATTACAATGAAAAGCTTTAGATTCATATTTATGCAAAAATTACGCCCTTGGTCATATAAATGCTACATTATATGCTTCATTATATTTATTATTTTTCCTAGTTAATAGACAATGGAAACCAGAATAAAATAACGTATATACTTATGCTGACTTATAAAAGGTATTGAAAATTAGAGTACAAAATATGATTAAGTATTTATATTCTTACACTGCAAATTAAGTACATTTTTACTCTGATGGAGAGTACAATTGAAAAAAAAATGCCGAAAGGGCTTAGGACCAGGCGAAGGCATATTAGATTATATTTTGAAAATATTTTAAGCTTAGCGAGATTCGACTAATTCTGCTCGATTTGAGAACACCAAAACGACATTTTGCCAGGCAGATAAATTGATGTTAATATCAGTTGAACGTAATTTTAACTGGACTTTTTAATAACGGTGCTAATATTGGGTATAACAAAATGAATTGATTTCATTATTAAGGACTTAGTACAGATCTGCAAAGTACTTCAAGTACTTTGTACTTAAGATAACGTGAGGTATGGTTTTTTTTAACACTTTTTAAAACTTACTATTCAAGGCAGGCATCGAGTAGTAAAAATCCGTGTGATAATAATGTAATTGACCAGCACTTATGTTAGTGCTACGTTTCATAAAAGATTTAGTAGCCATATTGTATGAGGACTCGATCTATGCAAAACTGTAAGAAATCCAGCAGCTTGACAAGCATCAACGAACCGACTCTCGTGAAATTTCGCTGCAAACTAACGCCAGAATCTCAAAGTGAGCAGAATGACATTTTACTCGTAATCTGTGTGATTTTCCAGTGTTGACGCTGTAGCCTAATCCAAATAGAATGAGGTATCGTCTGGAAGCCGAGAGCTATATGAGTTGTCTGTCTGTTTGCTCTATCTGTCTGCGATGGCTGACAGATTCGCATCAGGCAATCGGCAAGTGCGCTTCAAAATGCTGATAAATGGCCTGGAAATTGTCGTTTATTAATTTGGAAAATTTGTAGGCAAACATATACAATGTGCACTAAGAACACAACACTCGCATATACTTATTGATAATAAGTCAAAGCCAATTATCACCCCATCAGACCACATTACACTGGGATTGTAGCGTAGCTGCATCCATTGTGGTAATTGGAAATTTAATACCAATTTCCGACGAGCAATGAAAAGAACAAGCCAACACCTTTATTTGTATTGTGGATATGAGGCATTAGAGTAGTCCTAGACACAAAAGTCGCCCGTAAACATATTACACATGTTAAACACACAACCAAGCATATCCCACATATATATTTATGGATATGGCTGTAGCTATTGCAGAGGAAGAATACTTTATGGATATTTCGAAAAATTATTAATTACATTTTATTGATTTTCTTTCAATTATTTGTAATTTAAATAAATATTTGATGTGCCATACGACAATTTTAAAGAATTATCCATTTATTTGTAATTTTTTGATATTTGATCTATTCTCGCCTCACGATTTTTAAAGTTTTATTCAAAATATAAAAAAAATAAAAATAGCTTTTTAATTCATATATATTACATTTGACCAAAATATGAATAGGTATTTTCTAGCTCGCAACACATTTTCAACATAACATTCACATCAGTATGAGAATAGCGTCAGTTTACGGCCTACGTCCTA
Source organism: Drosophila planitibia (assembly GCA_035043785.1). Lineage (NCBI taxonomy): Eukaryota > Metazoa > Arthropoda > Insecta > Diptera > Drosophilidae > Drosophila > Drosophila planitibia. The sequence continues at coordinate 280,309 of JAWNMS010000110.1, read as the reverse complement.
TATTTGATTTGGTGACATGAATGCAAAATTTATACAGCCATATCTTGTCCTTATCTCGTAGTTTATAAATCTTGTGTACATTTAATTAATTTATAATGGGGCCGCTGCTTTTGGCGGAAGAGTTGATATTTAGATATTTTATAGTTGATGTCAACAGATTATAAACTTATTTTTATACTAAGATACCGATGGTATCATAGTTATACTCTGATATTAAAGGTATTGGTTTTGTGCAATGTCCGTCTTTTGTCTGTCCTCTTTCGACACCCTTTGAGATAGAGACTTGAAACTTGGAACAAATACTAGTCTGTTCCCGCGACAGGAGTGCTACGTCCACTAGGAGGCTAGGAAATCGATAAAATCGATAGTCCCGTTAATGTATGTCAGTGCATATATATATCAATTATAATTGCTTTTAAAATTGTGGCTTTCTAGGCGAGAACTTATATCTCAAATCCTTTCGTTCACACAGACTGACAGAAGGACTGACTGACAAACAGCGGGACATGGCTAGATCGACTCAGCTGTTGATCCTGATGAAGAACACTTATACTTTTTACCCATTTTGTATGGGTTCGGGGCATAAAAAGTGGAAATCTGCTGTTGCCTCGCTCAACAGCAGCTGCAGTGTTAACTAACAGCATTGACAAGCCCGAACATATACAATGGAGCCACTTACGGAGCTCGCTAATTGAACAAAACTAGTTCAATACTCATAACTTTAATTACCTTTTTACAAGCGGCCAACCATTCAGTAGAAGACAGATAACGGCGTTAAAAATCGATTTTTTAAAAGTAACCCTATTACATATGTGCATATTACGGTACATGACAAGAGGAAGATGAAGAGATGATAAGAAGAGATGCTATTCATGTACGACAAGCACAAACAATAAGATACAAAAATATGCTGTTCAAATTATCACAATTATATCATTTATATCAGATAATATCATTGAATGTTTTGAGTTTCCGATACAATATACCTGCGCAAATATAGAATATGAATCTTAGAGTAATACCACCAAATCTGAACAAAAATAATAGACGCTAAACCCCTTTCCCTCGCAAGACAAAGCTCCAATACTTGGCATATTGTGACATTTTGTTAACGTGTCTTTAAACAAAGGCTATGTCGAAGTGGGCTTCGTACTTTGGTTTGGCAATTGGTTGTCGTTAGTTGAGTTCGTTGAGTGATCGCGTCTAAAACACATTATGAGTGCTCGTCTTCCAATCGGGCACTTTTTAAATTTTGTTTGGTCTGTTTGATTCTTGTGGTTTTATTCAGACTGTATATGCCCGAGCGTGGAGAACTTGAAGATGCTGTGCAAATGTCAAAGGTTGAAATGTCAAAGTATTTTGTGCACACCTCACAGTGCAGGATACCCTACATAGATCCCTTCTCAGCGGAGGTCATGGAGATCTACTCGCCGCGCACCTTTATACCCTGCTCAACTGAAAGTGATCTTGTCTCGGCACTCTACGATGCTAGTCTGAAGCGTTATGTGCTCCACATCAATGAGCAAGTGGCTCAAGAGCTGCTCAACTCCAGTGACCAGGAATATAATTGTTTCTATCGGGAGATCCAGCATGGAAAAGAGGCGGAAACCTATGACATGTAATTTTGTGTGGATATGATCCTAAACTAACATTCAGGAAAGAATGGAAATTGATTGAAAAACATATAAACTTCTTCTTAAATCCAAATGGAATTAATATATTTGCGAAAATATTACTTATTATTATAAGTTAGTTTGACATCAACCGAACTGATCAAAGGAACAGAACCGTAAATGTATCAGTATCAGTCATTTCACAGCTATATTTGACCTTTCAGTCCCGAAATATGAAAAGTATCCCTATGATAACATTTTAAGGTCTATTCTTTATGACAATTCAGTTGATTTTCCAGCATATAAAGTGATAAATTCCTTGCAATCGTTTAGGCTCAATCCGAGTAAATATTTCTCACAAAACTATGTGGTGCCGCTGCATGTTGAGGGCCTGCTGCTGCAGTGCGAAACCGCTGAAATACCACCTGTGACGATGCAGAAAGATGCCTATATGTTCATTCAATATCAACCCAATGGAAACACAAGTAAACCGAATAGGCCAAACACACCTCAGCCGCGTAAGCCTAGTGTTATAATGTACGGCATCGATACACTGTCCAGAATAAATTTGCGTCGCACAATGCCATTGGTGTACAAGTATCTTACCGGACCCGGCTGGTATGAAATGCGGGGCTACAATAAGGTTGTATGCATAATTATCTCAACTGACATGGCGCTTAATTGTTTGACTCACAGGTGGGAGATAATTCGTTTCCCAATATATTCGCCATACTGAGTGGATATTCACCGGAGAAGGCCAAGGAGCATGTCTGCGATACGGATGATACGGGTTGCCTCGACGAGATACCCATGATATGGAAGTACTTTCGTAACGCCAGCTACTTGACTGCCTATGCGGAAGATGAGAGTGCCTCGAATACGTTCAGTTACCTGAAGCCGGGCTTCACAAAGAAACCCACCGATTATTATTTTCGTCCGTTTCTGCGGGCTCTTGAGTGCGAGGCGGATAATTATAATTGTCCTGATTGCCATATGACTTATTGCTATGGTCGCCGCTTGGCCAATAGTTATATCTACGATTATTGCAGGCAGTTTATGCAGCGCTATGTGAAGGAGCGACCCATTTGGGGAATGTTCTGGTCGAATCACTTCAGTCACGATGACAGTTTTATGGCCTCGGCTATGCAGAATAAGGTCCTCGGTGATTTGTGGGCCTACGAAAAGGATGGCTCCCTGGAGCACACCATTATGATATTTTTTGCCGATCATGGTGTACGCTTTGGTAGCTTATTAAGTTTATCTGAGGGCTATTTGGAGGAGCGACTGCCCATGATGTTTATTTATTTGCCACCCTGGTTTCGCAAACAGTATCCGCATTATGATGCTGCCCTGGCCCTGAATCAGCATCGCCTGTGCTCCAACTTTGATCTGCACAATACGCTGAAGCACATAATTGAGATTGGCGGCACACCCGATGGACCAGCCTTGCCCAAATCCTACGATTGCCCCACCTGTCAATCCCTGTTCCATCCAATCGCCGAGAGCCGCACCTGCCCCGAGGCGGGCATCGCTGATCACTGGTGCACCTGCAACCCGTACCGGCGTATTACAATGCTCGACTGGAGTAATCGAATTGCACCCCGTGTTATCGAGCGTATGAACGATTATTTTGTGCAGAAGAATCTAAGCCAATTGTGCAGCAATTTGAGTTTAAGCTACATACACAATACGGAAATTAGAGCTGGTGTGGATGTTAGCTGGGAGGAGGATCTGCCTCAACTGGATGTGGCAGTCTATCGCACCAAGTTTAAAGTGAACCAGAAAAGTGCCGATTTTGAGGCCACAGTCATCTTTAACAACATTACCGGGGCTGTGGAGGTGAATGTGGAGAGCATTAGTCGCACAAATTCCTATAAGGAGGATTCGAAGTGTATTAATGATAAAATTGCTAAATTATATTGCATATGTGTTAGTAGCCTCAAACCCTAGCTACGTTTCTAATTTAATAAAATTAAAATAACTTTACTGTGTATAAAATTAACTCAACTCAACTTTGGGGAAGCCAGAAAATACAGCAAGTAGCACACAAAATCATTGAATTACTTGCCAATAAGTCCCAGAGTTTTTTTTTATATAGGTTTAGTCCGTAGCGAACATTCCCGACTTTGTAACAATAAGGAGGAACTCTCAAAGCACATCGTAGTAGATTGTTTCGCCTTATCGAGAAGAAGATACCCTTGAAAAACTTGTCTTACGGTCGGTAGACATTGAAATCCTCAACCCGACAATTATTATTGATATTGTCTAAGAAACAGGACTAATGAATGATCTATATTTTCCTCCTAATAATATTAATAATAATGTAAATGTGGCAACAAAGATGTTTAGTCTTTTGGTTATTTTTCCAACCAGACCTCTTCTCAAATAATGACGCTCGCTGTAGTTAATTTATATTTAAATTAATTAGTGCGAAAAGGCGAAAGTGTTTTTATAACCAAGATATATGTGTATAAAAATATATTTATATTGAAGAGAATTTCAGCATATACATAAATTCTTGACAATTTGATGGGCTTTGAGACCGAGGCAATATTCATACTCAGTGCACATTATTCCAACTGAAAATCGTCTCGAATATTGTCGAAGAAAATTCTTTATAAAATTTGTTTCCCATTTTTAATAGTTTAAAATAGCAAATGAATTAATTTTATAGGCATGCTCGTGTATAATATTTATGCCTTATAATATAGATAGTCTCGCTTATAGGCAATGTGACTTATGTTTCTGGCTTACAAACGCAAAACTTCTTGTCTGGGAAGCTTTCAATACAGGTCGACTCATTTAAATGGGAATTAAGGCGTTCTACGAATTCCTTGTGTACTTTCACAACATTGGCTTCCTCGTTAGACAAAACAGTGGACCGAAACAGTCCCTTTGGATGGGTAGTGAACATCAGCAGATATGAGTAAACTCCGTCGGACGGCGACACCTCATAGCCATCGTCATCGAAATTCTGCATACGTTCGGCTCTCAACAATTTAGCGAACTCCAAGCGATAGCATTGCCGCTCATAAGAATTCCTATCCAGATATTTGTTAATGCGGTAGACAACTAACTTGGCCATGTTCTGCATTATATCGCTTTTTGGTACTTGGGTATATGGCTCACAGGTGCACAGGTGTTTCGGGATATTCGCTTCTAGGCAGCTGCGGTTGTCGGGCAGCGTTTGAAGCAACGATCGGCAGTGCCAGCACTTCGACTGAAAGGACATGCGAGGACGCACTTGCAGCAGAAAGTGCTTAATGGTCAAGTGCAAGTCTATGGTGGAGCTCAGGCGTCGACGATTCACTTCAAGCGCTTGCACGACTTCTGGATGCTGCTGTCGATACCACGGTGGCAAGTAAATGTGCAGCATGGGTAGTCGCTCCTCCATGAAACTTGATTTCAACTTCATTAGAGGTCCTTGGCATTGTCCCTCATCGCTGAACAGAATGACAACTGCTCTTTCGAATAAGCCAAGCTGCTTGTATTGCTCGAGGTAATTCACAAATTCCTTATCCACACTCGCCGCTCCCCTAAAGTCATCACGACTAAAACTATTTGTCCAGAACATCCCAAAAATTGGCTTTGGCGTCTCTTTAACAAAACGTTGCATCAGTTGGAGGCCATAGTCAAATACATAACGAAAAAGTGGCCTGCTGCCCGTACAGTAGTCGACAGCAGAGCTTATTATACTACCCTTGACCTGCTCTATAACATCCACAATAGGATGTAGATAATAATCCACTGGCTGTCGACTGAACCCAAGGGTGGAAGTGTCCTCGGCATAAGCAGTCAAATAGCCGGCATTGTGAAAGTGATTCCATAGATAAGTGATTGCATCTAGACAACCTGGTTTCTTGTGATCACAAGATTGCTGCCATGTTGAGCCCGTCAGAAGAATAAAGAGATTGGAGAAAGTGCTCTCGCTATTTTTGTTGTAGCCAAGCATCTCAAACCATCCCAGCTGGCGCATAAATTGCGCTGTGAGAGGCATTGTCCTCCGAAAGTTCATCTGAGACATAGAGTCAATGCCCAGCATTATAACACTAGGATGAGTTCGACTGCGTTCCTCATCGCTCCTCCCACTCCGACCTGCTGGATACTGGACAAAGGCAAATGCATCTCGTTGAATGACTCTCGATTTGTTGCATAGCTCATGGCATTCCACAACAATACCTTGAATGTGATGAGGCACGATCCAAGCCTGCTGAAAATGGATCGGTTTTCTATTCCTAAATTGGATGAGATATTTGGAAACTTACTACATTTTCTGTCAATCCTGATTAACTTACGTAAGTTCAATACACACCAGGTAAGAGAGTTATTCCGCAAACGAACTATCTCGTAACGGACACATTCATAGTCAGAAATGTTTTGTAATAGTTTTGTGGGCAGAGACTGGTTGAAGAATACAATATATTTCTTCTTCTGCTGATTATATTGAACTGTGAACAAGTCAGGCTGATCAGTACATTGCTTGTATTTGGGAGGCTTAAAAATTCTCATCACGTCTGCAGAAAATGGATCAACACGAGGTATTTTGCATTTCTGTGCAAATACACAGAAATCCTTGATCAGTGTGGAGGTTTTATTCGCCATGTTACTCCTCGTGTTTTCCACATCGAGTATACTTGAACAATTTTGAGAAGGTCTTGCATTTTCCTCAATCTGAACATTCGTTTTATGGTTTAAATATAGAAAAATGATTAACATCAAAAGGAGGATAAGAACTAGTTTTCATTTCTACAAATCAAGCAACGAAACATTTTTGTAGATTAAAAGCTTAAGCCACATTTTATTAGAAGCCTACTATTTATTATTTATCTCACCTTGATTTAATTCCGTCAAATAGTTCGCAATATCTTGGAGTAGGTCTTCGACATACCATTAAAACTAATAACAAAAACAGATCCAGAACAAAATTCCATTCACAAAAATGGAAAACTTGTATTCATCATTCTTTTACTCATTCTCATATTTATATATGTTGACCATAAGATAAATATTGTTTAGGAAAGCTCACAATCTATAGTAAATTTTAAAAAGACCCCGTGTTGATCCATTTTTTCGCATTTGTGATGAGCATATTTATACCGCCCACATACAAGAAATGGTCGGATCAACCTAACTTATTCACCATCTGGTATGATCAGAAACAGAAGGTATACATATATCGTACATGTCGATATCGAACTTATTTCAAATAGTTCAGACTATGGCTTCTCGTATCTGGTCAGTACTGAATGTCACTTGAATTTTATCATGATAACTTAACCATTTAATTTTTAGGACTGAGGGAACGACATATTTTGGTCAGGTTTGTATCGTGGCTCGTCACATTCAAGGTGGAATGTCATTATAGTAGAACGTCATTATAGTAGAATGTCATTATAGTGGAATGTCATCTCATGTCATACAACGCGATGCATTTTCCTTTGTCCAGTTTCCAGCAGGTCGGAGTGGGAAGAGCGATGGGGAACGCAGTCGAACTCATCCTAGTGTTAAAATGCTGGGCATTCTCTCAATGTCTCAGATGAACTTTCAGAGTTTTCAAAGTTTTCGGTAAGTCTTTGAGTCTGGCCTCCTGCACCAGTTGGACATTTTGTAAAAGAGACGCCAAAGCCAATTTTTGGGATGTTCTGGACAAATAGTTCTAGTCATGATGACTTTAGGGGAGCGGCTAGTAATATTTCAAACAATTGTCAAATAAATAAAAAAAAAAACCACAGATTTAGTAGTGCTCTTAAAAATTAACACAGCTGAGAACTAGGAACATGCCTCGACGTAGGACGATGATACTGATACGCAAATATATATTTGTATTCTTTGGGTTATTGTTGACATTCATTTGGTTAAGTCACAATGGTAATGAGCCAAAGAAAGACTTGGAGGAAGTTGCACCTGTATCAATAAAGCCGACTTTGGCATGGTTGAAGCCAAGTTTCCATTTAAGAAAGGCGCGGCTGCGGGATCTTGTGCGCAAAGACAGTCTCAAAATTGTGTCTCAAATAGTTGCCGACTTAATATCAAATATGGAGTATGAAACCACCGGACATAAATTCAGCTCTGGGGGTAAACCATCGCGGTATTTTGTGAATAGTAAGAAATGCAAGATGCCCTACGCCGATCCCTTCTCTCGTGAGGCATTGCAAATCTATCATCCATCAAAGCTGAAGGTCTGCACCAATGAGTCCGACACCTTTCATCTGAACTACGACCAGCACACAAAGCACTACAAGCTGTACGTTAATGAGAAGATCTTGTCCAAACTGAAGCCTCACGTGAGCCAATTTAAATGCAACTATCGTGCAGTAACCCGAGGCACCAATGAGGACCCTGATCGTCACAGCGAGTAAGTCGACTATTTGTCAGCAATCCTCTAAAGCTTTACACTTTCTTAAACCTTAGCATACATTCTCCAATATACTTTCGAGGCAAGTGCACGCTGCCGCAGAATTTGAGCGGAATTATTGTGGAATGCCATGATGCACACAATATTTCAGCGATTGTGCAACAGGACGCATTCTCCCTGGTGCAAGTATATAATAAAGAATCCCGAATAGAAGGCGATCCGCTCCACCGTCAACCCAGCGTTGTAATCCTCGGACTGGACAGCATGTCGCGCATGAATTTCCAGCGGACAATGCCCAGGACAATGAAATTTGTAAGGAAATCCGGCTGGTTTGAAATGGAGGGATATAATAAGGTAGCGGACAACACTGTACCCAATCTACTGCCCATCCTCACTGGCCACATGGCCAGTCAATTGGAAAATATTTGCGAAATTCATTCGTATGGCTGCTTGGATAAACTGCCTTGGATTTGGACTGATTACGCTCGAGCTGGCTATACCACAGCCTTGGGAGAGGATATATTGGGCGAGGGTATATTTGTAATGGATTTGCCCGGATTCAAGCATAAGCCAGTCAATTATTATCTTCGTCCCCTGCTGCTGGGAATAAGTCGCGTCCTACGCACCTTTAAAAGATTCGGTTATGATTATTGTATTGGACGCCGACTGAGCATGGCCTATGTTTATGACTTTTGTGCACAGTTTACAACTCGATTCGTGGAGGAGCTCGATCAGCCGACATTTGCCCTATTTTGGAGTTGCACATTCACACATGACTATTACTTTGGTGCGTCGAGCTTAGATGCAAAATTCGTGGAGTATTTGCGCCTGTTGGATAGACACAGATTGTTCGAGAGATCAATTGTAATACTTATGAGCGATCATGGAGCGCGCTTCGGTGATCTATCAGAACTGTCCGACAGTTTCTTAGAAGAGCGTTTGCCCATGCTGCATGTTTTCCTGCCGCCCTGGTTCCGCGACACGTATCCGAAGTATGCCGAGGCTTTGCAAATAAATCGCAATCGTCTTTGCTCCAATTATGATTTGCACAATACGCTGAGGCATATTCTGCGACTGAATGCCTCAACGTCAGAGGAACTGCCCCTTATGGCCACATGTCCCGGTAGCCAGTCGTTGCTCCATCCTCTGCCAGAGGAGCGCAGCTGCCAGGATGCATGCATTGGGGAGCATTGGTGCACGTGCAACGAGTTCATTAATCAAGCCCTGGATGGGGATATATATTTGCTGGGCAAGCAAATTGTTTATCACATCAATCGCTGGATGGTTCTAAATGGTTTCAATAAATTTTGTCAACGCATTTTACTTCAGGATATGGAAAATGCCGAGAAGAAAGTTCTCTTCGAGGAGAATGGCAAGGAGACAATTTATGGCAACATTGGCACCTATCGATTGCGTTTCCGCACCCATCCCGCCGGGGGCAAATTCCAGACCACATTGCGCTTCAATCGCGATTTGAAGACTATTGAGAATTTGTTTGTGCCGGACATAAGTCGCCTGAATACCTATAAAAATAGTTCACAGTGTGTGAACAACAAGATTGCGAAGAAATTCTGTTTCTGCTATCCCAAAGGGACATTAAGTGCATTCATGGTGGATTGGAAGAATATGAAAATAACTACACTGCATTCATTTTAAACTTTCAATAATATTATTGTCTATCAATAAAAATTGAATGTTATCTGGGTGAACACTTTCAATAATCCATTGCCCTAAAAACTATACTGCAATCAATTTTAAAGTTAATCAAAGAACAACTTAAAAAATGTTTAGATACATAATTGCTCGTTAATTAATATTAAATGTTTAAAAATGAATTTACTTGAATTTATTTAATTTTTTCTTTTCGATTTTTATTAAAGTGTATTTCCAAACTTAGTACTAAATTGGATTCTGCATTCTGCTTGTTGCTATTTCCTAATACTACCTTCAATTGTATTGAAGCCTTTACTTTAATGTTTCTTACTGATCTTATCTAGATTTGAATTCAAAGAAAATTGGCCCAAATTCGAATGAGCCATTTTTTGTTAAAATACTACTTTATCAAAATTCACCAGCTAAGTGGCCTTAAAGCTATCAAATTTAAATACCAACGAATCAACATTAACAATCGAACTTAAACTAAAACAAATCAGTTTGTTTCTGTATTTCTTCTTTTTTTTAATTTAAAATACGCTCTGCGCACAGACACCTTCGTTTTGAGCTCGTGTAGGTAATTCTACATGTACGAGTCCACCGGATCGCGTTCGGCCTCCTCGAGCATGTGCCGAAAATCGACATGCTGAGCGAGCGGAGCTACAGGACCTGTACCGGGTCGTCCTCCTACATGGCCATTCATTATCTGTGTGGGTCTTTTAGCAGTAACCTGAGCGCTGCCCCGACTCTTGAGGTGTCCATTCATCATGCTCACATGATGACTGATCGTGGGCACCGCACCCGGCACATTCGTCTCCAGGTCGTGGAGTATGGCATCGGTTTGCTCGTTGCGCACCAGCGCCTCACCGGCATCCTCACTCTCCACCTTATTCGTCAGCTGTTGAATGTGATTGCGTATCAAACGCTCGAACTCACGCTGCACGGATGGGCTGTCCGTATCGCCATCGACCTTGAATCAGAGTAAATTCCCAATTAGCTAACAATTGGCCATGCATGAGTCGCACACTTACAATCTGCAATCGATTGCTGCTATCCATGGTCTTGAGCATGGGCAGCGTCTGCTCACGGAATATCTCCAGACGACGTCGAAACGAGGAGACCGTATCGTCGATGCGTCCGCGACCAGCTGCAATTTGGAGCAGTCCAGTAGAATGGTGGGTGGACGTTGTTTGTACTACAGTGAGAAAATTGAGAAAAATGTAATTGGACCATATTTACCAAGAACTAAACTGGATTAAGCCATAAGCAATTTTAATCGATTTAAGGATAAGTCATAAATCCAAAATAAAATCCTCTTCTACATGAACTAACACAAAGAGCTGCTTTAATTCTACTGATGTAGAGTTACACAAGTAAGAGCAAGAATTGGCCCAAGTGGGTTTGGTGGCATGGGGAGTGCTTCTCATCCCTCCGAAAACAGCCCAAAAAAAACAGCAGCTGGGCAATCTTAGTTGCAAAAGCTGCTGGAGTAATAAGAAAAATCTCCACAACACTTCTTTTGCTACTGCCCGGCACTTGGCGGTTAGAGGTTAAGCGATGGGAAGCCACTTTCAAGCCGACCTATCTAATTTTGCAAATTGCCAAATTGTTTAATGCATCCGACTGAAGCCACTTCTGATCTTGTTGTTTCCAGCGGAATACGGTGGCAGAACGAGCCAATTCTGGCCTAAGTGAGTTGGCTTTATTAGCCAACAACTGTCTGACCTAACCCAATCTAAGTTAGGGGCAATGTCACTCGTTATCAGTTATATATGTTTATATATTCCTATTCAGTATTTCTGTTCATTTTCATACCTTGTTTTCAAAGTATTTGACCTGCTGTAAATTACGTGGATAGCCATCGATGATGATGCCAGTTTTGTCGCGCAGCTGACGAATATTGTTGTCCAGCAGTTGATTCAGCGACTTCTCTGGTGCCATCTCACCGGCAGCAAGAGCTTCCTTGACGGCATAGCTCTCGGTATTCGCACGTGGCGCCATGTCCGTAATATTGCGAAGCAGACGCCCAACGCTGCATAAATAAAAGTTTAGCAAAACAAGGATCAATCAGGTTCAGTTAATGCCTACCTGATGTGCGACCAGCCGTGATTGAGACCAACCGCCTTCAAGCAGAGGGTGGCCTTGTTACTGCCCGGTCCGCCAATCACCCAAATGATGGGCGGAATACTCTGATCCGGTTGGTCGTTGGCGTCCATGCTGTGGCTGGCATTGGTGAACTTTGGCTGCTGTGTGACAACAACACCGCTGTCATCATCCGCACTTGTGCCACCGGTTCTCAGTACTCCTGCAGCTGTGGCAGCTGCGTTGGCGGCCACATTAGATATCACAGCGCTTGTGAAATTGGGCACACTTGCCGCAGGTGCGGCGACTTGGTCTGTAATGTGAGGCGCTTGGGCTTGACTAGGTGCGGTGTCAACGCTAACTATACTGCCGGGTATATCAAGTATCCCTCTGCCCATACCTGTTACTCCATTCAGAATGGCCTCTTGATTCTCGAGCGTGCTCAATATGTCTAGCACAGCGGTGCGAAAGTCTTTATACACCTCTGTGGGAGCACGCTCACCATTTACCTGCAATTTGTATACAAAAATTAATAAAATAAAAAACATTTTTAATATTTTTATTTATATATGCGCATTTCACGAACATTTTCACATAATCTCTTGTATCATCATACTAAGAAAGATTATGCTTTACATAATCGGATATAATTCTTTCCGCATTTGCACAACTCTTTATAATTTTAAATAGATAAGATATAAATAGTTTTAAAACTTATACTGTTCTTTTTTAATCTTTTTCTTTGATTTCTTAAAATATATAAATAAAGTTTGAAGTTACTTACGGCCAACAGCATGTCGCTTTGATCAAAATAATCGGCGACCGGCATCACATTTTTGAAGAAATTTTCTAATTCCATTTTGGCTAAGGAGAGTACAACATGACCTAATTTAGCGCCATAATCAATTTGTTTCTGTAGCACCGATTGACGCCAGGATATTAAGATAACACCATTAACGACTTGTATCTGGAAAATATAAACAAGTTTAATAATTGCAATATTTGATTTAATATCAAAAGTATCAAGTTCTGTTGATATAGTCAAGTCAGTCTGTCCGTAATTCTTTCTGCTTATATGCAAACTATACACAGAAGAAATCGCCCTTAAATAAAGCCACCCTAAATACTAAAAAGGTTTCATTTTTTCTGTAAAAATAATCTTTAGATATAAAAAAAATAAACAATTTTTGTAATAATAAAGGCTTTTCTATTTTTCAGAAATATATTTCTTCATAATAAAAATGACTACTAAAATGTAGAAATATAATCCTTTCATTTTAGAAAACATCCTTTCTACATGTAAAATCGCAAAATAATAATGTTTATTAAGAGTTCTGTGTTATATAAAAACAAATTATAGCTTTTTTTCTAAGTTTTAAAAAACGGACCTTTGAATAAAGAAAAACAATTCCCTGATTTTTGAAGAGATAAAATAAATATTAAAATAAATTGTAAATATTAATGTGAGTTAACCTTGTCCCAATTTGTAAAGTTCATGTCGGTTTTTCTTCTAAGTGTGGTCCCCAAGTTTTGAAGTTATCTCAAATAATAAAAACATATTCGAAATTACGGCACAAGTATTATATAGCTGCTATTTAAAGGTAGCGTATATAAATTGTCGTGCAAAGTTATGAATCAAGAACCAATAGATGAAGCATAAAAGTTGACGTTTGTTTACTCAAGTACAATTACAGTGTATATGAGAGGTTTTAAATATTTAATAATAACGATAAATGCATCAGGCAATATTTGTATTCAAATATTAACGGACATTAAATATTTAGACAGTTGCTAGAACTGTAATAAACAAACAATGGAAATTTATTAGACAGCTGAATAAGGCCTTGTGTACATTGCGACTGTCGATGCATTTAATATCTATAATAAAATATGACTAAATATAATGCTGCCAACATTTGCGACTTTACCTTTTAACAATTTATTTAGGCTAGAGTACCAATTATAAAATACTGAAACTTGTAACTTTTGCGCTTTTTTTGTTGCGGCTGTAAATAAGTAAGAATCAGCCTGATCTAACCAGTATTTCATTTGGTTCACAAAAAAACAACAGTTGATATATGATTTCAGGTATGAGACATATTTTTTATTTACAAGATAGTTATTATGTCATCATAATAATATCAAGAAACTAATGACGTCGCCCACCGGGACTGATGAATGACTAACATCCTCCCTCATTTCCCTCATCTCCCTCATCTCCTTCATTTCCCTCATTTCCCTCAGTTGTCGATGGTTCCGATTTACCAATGATTTCCTTCAGGGATTCTTCGATTTGGAGAGCATCGCTGATCAACTTACTCAAAATGGCGTTAAACGAATCACTTGCAAATATACCATCGTTGAGCAGCTCTTTGCCCTTCTCAATCAAACTCTGTAGTTCATCTTGAGCATCGCGTAACTCTCCACCAATTCCTCAATACGATTTGTGCACTGATTGTTGTCTGAATTTTCGGAATTGTTCATGGCGTCAATTAGATCCTTGACATAACCGGTATATTCATCGATTTTATCGTTTAACGCCTGTTCAATCAGGCTCTTTTTGAACTCGAGCTCATCGATTGCATTTACTAAACTCTCGGAGAACTGTTTGATTAGGGCCTCAACTAAATCGCTCGCCTCCGCAAGGCCAACTCCATTCGTTTCTTTTTCCACACGTTTCAGTTGCTCCTCACTCCATTTCAGCAAATCTTCAAAAAATTCATTTAGTTGGCTGTTAACCTTTTCAGCCAGCTTCTGGTTTATATCGGCAAATACGCTTTGCAGTTCATTAGTCACTGAGACGAGTTTCACAAGTGCTGATAGCCCAGCTCTGAGGACCTTTCTCTTCATGATGTTCCGTTCTGCATCCACTTTAGCCTTAAGAGCTGAAATATTATCCGAAAAGATTTGCGCCAAGTCAGCAAGTCCAGTAACTACAGCCTCCGAAATGGCAATGGACATATCCTGCCCCAATTGGCTTAAATCCTCCAAAAAGTTGCCCTTGATGTCGTGGATATTTTTGAGTAAGTCGCTTCCTTTTGTGGCGCCGTCCTGTCCTGCAATCCTTAGGCCATCGAGGATTGTCTTGCCTTTATCTCCCATATCTTCCCATACCCTGTCAAATATTTTGGAGGTTGACTTGCTCCAAGTGCCACTTGCACACAAGCACAGTGTGAGCAAAAGTAAAACACCCTTGATCGACTGCATCGTTATAGGTGAGTTGTTCAGATGCCTTTGGCTCTGCAATTTCAGTGGCTTTTATATCGAGTAGCGGACGGCAGTGCATAACAAAATTGCAACATTATTTGTTTTAAATTTAATGTCAAATATTTAAGCAGCTGATGCACTTGACTTCACTTCGCGCTTATTTGCTAGCCATTGTCCGCTCCGGACTAAAACTGGCAGTTGTCTAACTATTTGTGCAACATGCGAGCAACTGCTCCGACAACAAAATGTTGCGCATCAATGCAAGAGTGCGAAGCTGAGTTAAACTATATCAACTATATCAAAAAATAATTTCTTGAATATACACATTTTTCGACTTTTAAAATATTTGTTAAAACTCAATAAATACAAGTTATGACATTATGAGAAGCAATTAGATATTCGTAAGAAGGTTGGTTCTTGAATGAATACCATTCATAACTAAGATGTGCAACCAACTGGCTAATTGTAAGTTTTATTATGATTTTAACTATCAGACTACTAATATCGTATAGCTTACATATTAAAAATCGGATTGGTATGTAATCTTCGTCGAGTCTAAGATAGCTAGTTCATTGATAAAATTAATATACTACATTTTGGAAAAAATCGATTTCGGCTAAACAAAAATAAACAACTATTGAAGTAACCTGCAAAAGGTACATTCAATTGTAAGCTATTAAGAAATTACTATATGTTAGTATGTTTTTTTTTACATTTCTAATAAAATTAAAATACAACAATTTTTAGAACAAATCGATTCAAGTTTAAAGTAATACCATATTAAGGCAGCCACCCAACGCTACATTTAATTGCTAGTTATTAAAACAATTAGTATACGGAAATGGAAGCAGATTAGCAACTAATACCTCTATACTTAAATATATATATATATATATATATATATATATATATATATATATATATATATATATATATATATATATATATATATATATATATATGGTAACAGCGTTCAGCTTTTTCAACTATATCTGTCCTTTTTGTACTGACACTAAGCAGTAGCTAAGCTCTCCTCCTGCATTATATAAGCCCCAATGTGCCCCTAGAGGCCACTTCAGTCAATTAGCACATAGACATACAAACACATGTGTGTGCATAAGTATAGATCATTCTTATGTACTCGACTGGACATTCATTGGAACTAGGCTTAAATAAATAAATGCTGACCCATTTGACAGCTAATTAGTGAGAATGGTTCAACAGCAATTTGCTGGACAAATAAGAAGGCAAATAAATAAGACCCACAAATTGTTTCATCATAAATAATATGAATGAATTTATGTTGTTGTTTCTAAAAGTAATTGTGTAAAATTATTAATTACCTTTTCCGAATACTCGACAACGTCGCGCATGGAGCGTGGATATCCTGATATAAGGTATGCTTTGGCAGCTGGAGCCATTTTCATTTCCAACATCAACACCTCGGTGACTGTTTTCGACGATAGTTGCGAGAAATCTTGCATATCTGAAATGTTGAAGCAAAAGTTCGATAATATTCAAAATAAACAAAATATGATTTGAGCAAATGCAGAAATTATCTGTACAACTGATTAAAGAGAGACCAGCGAAGTACTACACTCAGAAAAAAATCGTACTAAAATTAAAACTGTACTGAAAGAAAAGGGATTTTACCAAGCTAAAGAAAATTTCTTCAAATTATAACTTTTTTTTTAAGGAAGGCAATAAGGAAACCCTTCAAACCTTTAATAAAAGTTCTGTCTATATAAATAAAAAAATTGCCTGGAAGTTTTAGAACAACGTGGCCATGAATTAAGAGATGCAAAACCCAAATTTTAAGAAAGATACAATATTCTGTTTAAGAAATATACTTTCTGAATAATAAGGTGAGTTACACTTGGCGACAAAACTATGAGGATAATCTAAAGTTCAGGGCGATTTTCTTCTGAGTGTAGTTCTATGTTTGTTTTGTAACTTTTTTTACAGCAAAATACATAAATCAGTGCCAACTTATTATTAAGTGTGGTAGTGGGGAATATATATTTTTGGTAAGCTGATCGTACCAGATTCGTCAACTGAAAACTTACCATTCCCCATTGCATATTGCTGCAGCAGATCCATCATATTGATGTGCGTGACGCCTCGTCGCTCCTGCATGAAGGTATCGCAATGGGTGACCTTGCCACTACCTGGGCCGCCTAAAACAAATATCACTGGCACCTTGGGCGGATCGAATTTGATTTTTCCAGCGTTTTGCATATCGATAGCGCCGATATTGGCCGAGCCAAGTCTTCCATTCCCGTTCAGTGCCATAACGCTGCCAGCGGTTGCATTTGGGCCATTTTGATTCCGTGTATGATTCCAATCGTTGCCTGGTTCGCCGGTATCTTGTGCCGCGCTGGCATCTAAAAATAAATTTTAGAATTTACAGCAAACCATCTCAATTCCTAAAGTCAAAAGCGCTACAAAGCAACAGTTGAGAGCAGCGCCATAGCAGAACCGGAAACCGGATGTGCTGGCAAGTTGGAGACCCGCCCACTTACGTGTCAAATGGCATTAGCACATTACCAGTGCAGCGAGCGGAAGCAATTTGCTTGTGGTAGGAAATTAACTGAACAACAAGCCCCAAACACATCATTAAAATATGTTTTACAACTATTTAATTGGGGTGTTGCGCGCATTGCGTCACCAATACAAACAGAGTTATATGTTCATTCATGGAAAATCAGCTGCGCAAAAGCGTTTGCCTACTCTTCGGCAGCCATGCCGACAATTTCGCGTATTTCCAGTGGCTGCCACATGCGATTAGCGCTGGTTTTCAGACCCAACTCGCTCTGCTCTCCTCTCCGCTCTTCTGCGTACCTGTGACACTTTCATTGATTTTCCTGCAGTTTTATTTAATTGACATGTTGTTTTGTTATTGTTGCTGTCCCTTTTCAGCCCACACCCACATGGATTTAATTTTTTTTTTAGACATTTCCAGATTTTTTCATATGCGTTTGTTGCTTGTTTGGTGGTCAACGAACATGTCCAAGGGCCAATAAGCAAGGCCGCGGTTAGCTCAAGCGCCCCGGAAATTATAGTGCTTGTGCAAGGTCTTATCGAATTAGAAATATTTTGTCAAATCGTTTTGTACCTAAATGCTCTCCAAACGAGTGTGTAACAAGCCAGATTGCTGCTTGTGACTCATAATTTTGTTTGAATTGTATTTACAGCAATTTTGCATTTATTTCCTTTTCATTGGAAAGAGTTTTTATTTGTGGTTATTGCATACTTTTAGGAAAATATCAAATTCAATTAAATAAAGAAATAAATTATATTAGATTGCTACTTGACCTAGAGCCAGCGAAATACATTTCTAATTTCGAATATGTCAAAATAATGAAATACATATCTAAATTCGAATATGTCAAAATAATTAATGAACGTTGATTTTCTATGATTTGTTAACTCCTGCAATGCAATTTCGTGTATTACAACCTAAGAATAGAATTTGAAATTCGATTTTAAATATCGAATTAGATATTCAACAAAGTATGAAATGCTTGTTGAGCAAAAGTAAGCGGACCGTTCTGAAAATCACACATAATTATTAATTTATAAGTAAAGTAAAAACCTATAAAACTTTAAGAGAACTTCGCAGGAGAATTGAATTTGACAAATGAAATCGGAGCACGTGTAGTTAAGTTGTATGTAAACAATGTTTTTAATACTAACTTAAAGCATGTTTTGCACATTATTGATAAAATATTACAACAGAAATTGTTTAAAAAGCAGTTTGAGTCGATATGCAAGCTACTCGCAATCCTATTATTTTCTTATTCTATTCTGGGTACACTTTAAAATATTTTTTAAATTTATACATAAATAACAGAAAAAACACGTTTATTTAAGTTATTTTTTTTATTTTTTTTAATATATACTTTAACTCTACTTTACATACTGATACCGTGCGTCAGTCAAAATGGCTTATATAAATAATTTCTTTATATTGGGCACTCATTAAAGTATGACAACTGAAATTGTTCAGATAGCAGTTGGAATCGATATGCAAGCTACTTGCAGACATAATACTTGTATTACTATAGAACCATAATGTAGTCGAGCTAGAAGCTGGTTGCTTTGACCGTTGCTTTGAGCCGGTTGTGTTATTGTGGCCTGCTGGTCAAAAGCTGAGTTGCTTACCTGTGTCTAAGCAAATACCCATTATCCATTCGGTGGCCAGTATAGCAGAATTTTCGCAAAACTGTTTGGCTGCTTTACCTCCCTCTTCCACACACTTAACGCATAGAGTAAGGGAGTTCAGTTAGTTGGTAACACAATTCAAATGGAACTTTCCACTTGCGTTTCGGATACATTCACTCGTTAAAATTTCTCATAAGCCGAATACTTGTTTTCAGATTTTATTTGCTATTGTATGTGCTTCCGCTAATTTTTATTTATTTTTTCTTTTTTTTTTGGTATCTCTGGGAGACACGTAAATATTTATCGTCGACAACACGCACAGGGAAATTATTTACTACATAGCGCCGGTTTTTTCAAGCAGGTCCGTTACCATAGCCCTAAACGCGTCGTGTAACCCTGATTTATGACAGCGATTGGTACTATTGTGCAAAATGAAACAGGTTCTGCTGCCCGAACGTCCGAAACGAGACTGAATTTCAAGTATGACAAATGCTTCGGTTTTTACCTACAAGCCTCGCCTGTTGGTCAGCCAAACAGGCAAACAGCCAGGCAAGCGCGCTTTTCCAATTAATGAATACTTTATGAATTCCAGTCCAGTTCACATGATTTACAATGCATTCGTATGGGTGTCCTAAACCCGGCAACTTTTCTACCAGCACTGGAAAACTGTGCACTACACCCACATATCAGTTAGTTATTGCTTTACCAAACTTCGTGTGTGCCTGTGCCGAAGTTTGTTTATGCAATCCAAACAATGTCCTGGCCAGCCTGGTGCGTTCTCACTACTCCTTCAAATGTTTCTGCTTCTCTTCTTGTTGTCACTGTCATTTCATATTGTTGTGTTACTGCCATCCTGTTGTCTCAGATGATTGTTGTTGTTTGTTGTTTTTGGGTATAAATAAATCCTCTAAGGTGCAGCTGTTCGGACTACAGCTTGATCCATATAAATAGATGAGTGATTGAAAAATGTTTTTTACATATATTTTTTTTTTAATGAATGCACGCTTAATTCAGATTGTAGACCAAACAAATTAAATTTTGATTATTAAGCTGAAGCTGTTCAGACTGCATATAAATAAAAATAGGATCGTATAACGATCTAATTTAATTTTTAATATTTTACTATTTGATTGCATTCTCGATGCCATTATGCATTTACTTGCTCAGTCTCATTAGCAGATTATTTGCTTTGCTAACCTAACCAGTCTCTGGCTTTTGAAGCTATCGTGTTGATATATGAGTTATTGTATGAACAACTTTTTTATTCACCAAGATATGCTCCTTATTATAATAATATTATCTGCATCGCACATATATTTTCGATAATCAAGTATTTACTAATACTTGTAATGTATTTTTAAAATTCAGTTTCATATATTTATTTTACTATGTAAAGCTTAGATTATTGCTCTGGTCTTAATTATTCTCTATGCAAACTAGTCCTCGATTTTTATAGTTATCTGTTTGAGATATACAATAACTCGTATGAACAACTTTTTTGTTTACCAAAATATGCATATTTTTAATATACTTTGTCGATTAGCTGGAATATCATTACTATAATCAAGTATTTACAAATTTGTAATAAGCATTTTCACAAAATCTTTTTATTTTACCATTGTAGAACTTTGTTTACTGCTCTGCTGCTGAACGTATTTCAATTATCGTATGTGAAATGGTTCACTTTAATGGTCTTAAGCAATTATGCATATAGCGCTTAATTCAGAATTACTTGGATGCGTTGTCTATTGATAGAAAATTGCACAATAATGACAGAGCCATAAATCTAAATTGGTTAATTCGAAATGTTGGCTTACGCGTTGATGTCTGGTAGCCTCACAATGGAATTGAAAAGCTGTGATGGTTTAGTGGTAGGAACCAGAGTTATTCAATTAATATTTCACACTATTGATTTAATTATAGTGCTAGTTTGCGGTGCAGTGTAATGTAATCATTGACTTGACATTGACAGCTGTCGAAATTTCCGAAAGTATTCAATGAACGTTCTATTGGTTTCGGCCTGTTGTCCTAACGATGATGAGGGTCAGCCGGGGCGCACAGGGAGCAGGTCAATAGGCGCGCCAAGGACATGAAAGAATTTGAAAGCTCAAGGAAAACACATATCGATCAAAAATGCTCACATATCGATCCGGGCCCCAAACAGATGCGACGTTAATTTGCGGTGGATATTGTGACATGCCCTGTCACTCAAGGACAGTAACGACAAACAAGATTGCCACACACACAAACACCTGGCAGGCCAATTGTGGCTGTCTGCTCTGATTTTGATTGGGAGGTCCTCAAATTTATAACATATGCATAATTAGAATGCCACCCTCAGCACAGTGTCAATCGTCATCAGGGTGGAAGGGGTGTGTTCGAACAGCACGTGTCTTTCTCGTCCTTAAGTTCTTGCAACAACTGTTCGGGGTTTGGTTATTAAATGCTTTTGGAAACTTAATTAAGGTTATAGCCGGTAAGAAATATAACAACAACAACAGCGCCAGTTTAATGAATTCGTCTAGCTGTGTCAATTGATTCCCCAGCTACATATCTCCGTGTGGTGGGGGTTGGGAGGCGACTCGACAATCAGGCAGCTGTGATTAAGGACACTGCGTGTGTGCTAATGTGCTGAAAAGGTCACATTAAAGGTATTCCCAAATTTAAATGACTCAAACAAAAATCAACTATTTATTGTGGTTTTGACTTTGCCCAAGCAATGTATTTGCAATAATTTCTTGTCTATCAATATCGATGTGAATTAATATTTAAATAATGTGATATATTTAAATAAGAGACAGTGGAACGCATATGCCTTTTTAAAATGTTTTAAAATATGAATTAAGTTTCAGTTGCCTTGCTTAACATTAAGATTTGTTTGCATTATAATCAGCAGAGTAATGAAAATTAAAAAATTACCATATATTTTATCTTAAAGTTGTTGGCCAAGATTTCATCAACTATATTATGTATTATAGCTGAGTAGGTAATTCGATTATTAAGCAAACTGTGCTTTGAATAGCTACACTTCAAATATAACAGACCTTGTGATTGATTACTCTATTACAATGGGCTAATACAACCATTTCTATGTGATTAGAATATTGTGTAAAATATTTACTTATGACACATTGGTTCTCACCCATTTCTCAAGGCCGAAGCAGTTTGTTGAGCAACTTTCCTTAGTTTTGTTGGCAACACCGAAGTCCTTCAATCAATTAATCAATTGTTACAATATTCGTATACCCTAAAAGATTATAAAGCCTTATAATATTGTCAAAAAATGTGTACCGTATTGAAAAAGAGACTTAGAACCCATCTCGACTGTATCTGTCGAA
Organism: Drosophila planitibia; assembly: GCA_035043785.1. NCBI lineage: Eukaryota > Metazoa > Arthropoda > Insecta > Diptera > Drosophilidae > Drosophila > Drosophila planitibia. The sequence continues at coordinate 257,897 of JAWNMS010000110.1, read as the reverse complement.
AGTCTAAATCCTTTATCGTGATTCTTGTATGAAAAGAAATTAAATTTGGATGCGATTAGGTGGACTACAAGAGTATCTAAAAATCGGCGATATCAGTTAATTCTTTTCTTGCTGTCATCACTTGTTTATATGCCCTTTTCAAGTACATGCAAACGCCTCCCGCCTATTATTCATCCATAGAACAAAATGTACCTGGGTATTAATTTTTGATATAGCAACTGTAAAGTTCCCAAGCCTGGAACAACAACGGCCTCCCCTGCACCGCCTAGCCAGAGTTCAACGCGCTCTGAATATTTAATGGAATTTTTAATTCATATTTGGGTTTTTCACTTGAACGTAAATGTTGATTCAAAAATGAGGACAAAAACCACGCTATCAAGGAAACATTTTTAAATATAAATGAGAGCTTCAGAGTGAGTAGATTATACAAAATGTACATATACCATTAGTACAAAGCCAAAGCTATCAAGGAGAAATGATTGAACTTAAGTCGACGCTTATGTAAATAGATATTGAAGGCCATTATTTCTAATGGAGAAGCACTAAGAAATTTCAGTTTAAAATACTACTAATATTTTGATCATTTTCGCAGTTTAAATGTCGCACTTAACATCAAAAATAATTTAGGAAATTTTACAAACAATGTACGATATGAAAAATACTACGAGTTCTCTAGGCGAAACAGCTATAATGGGATGTGTCAGGGTTTACCTATCATATACGGTACACGTAGATATAAGCATGTGATTATCCAAGTGTTGCATCTAAATAATTTTAAAAAATAATTAAAAATTCATATATACAATTTTGATATACACACACAACATTTATTTGCTTAGAATAAACTACAATATAATACAATATCACTGGGCTAAAATTCCCCTATACAATTTGACTAAAGTTGCAAAAAAAGCTAAGACAACATTCAGGTAAAGGATAATTGCACACTAGTCAGCTAGCTGAGGTAAAATTACATCATAATCCAACATACATCTATCCATCCAGCTATCAGTCAGGTGTGAGCTGAGCCTAGCTCTTTGGCTTCTGTTCTCCGGTGCTGGGAATGTAAGCCTGATTCTCGTAGCCAGCGTGGTTGCCCAGCACCATAGAGATGCGGGAGGGTGAATGCTGAATGCCATTGGACGTTGCCAGCTTGTCATTCGCTGCCTTGCCAGACTGTTTACTAGCGCTGCCGACTGTGGTAGGCAGTACAAAGCTGCCCTGGCGACAGCTACGCGAGAGAAAGAGACGCAGCTTGAAGAACGCAAAGAGCAGTGCATAGATGCAGCAAGAGACCACCAAGACGCCCAAGACGGTTATCAAAGCATTTTGTGGCTGATTCCAGTCTATAACATGATATATGTACGGTTTGCCTTTCCTGGAGATAAACAGGGAAATAATACAATTATTATGCGTAATAAAGTAGACCTGGCTTACTTACTTGTTAATGCCGCCACACAGATAATATATGTAGGAGAATATGGCATAGGTAATACCGAATAATACTGGCAGAAATACGTGCAGCAATCGCAACGGATGCGCCACAATCCACAGGTCAATGAACATGCAAATGGAGTTGAATGCATGGGTGAGCACATTTGTTGCATCCAAAGTACTCTCATTTGCTGCAAAAGTAACAGACACAACTCAGGTAAACCAAAATTTTGGGGGAATTATTCAACCACAAACAAAACTTACCATTGTAGAGTATGCTCCAGTAGATAATAGTGATGACTATCGATAATACCAGCGTTATAATATGCATGCTCCAGTATATGCGAAAGGGACTCGTCCACGCCCGCATATTAAGCAGCCTATCTGTGGATGATTTTGTTAGGATCAGTTAAGCTTTTCTTTATTTTATCACATGCATTGAATCTCGGTTGAAGAAAAGGCGGCAAAATCTTAACCCAAGGTATCGTTAGTAAGTTAAACCTTAAGTAACTAAGTTACGCTATAATATAATGCCGCTTTTACATAAAGAAATTATCTGAGTATTAGAGGAAGATATTTTTATTTAACTAAAATGACTAAATTGTTGCAAATTAAGAATGTTATCTGTGGAAGACAAAGTTGTGAATAGTTAAATAGTTGCCTTATCGTATCAAATCTCATTTGCAGGAGAGAAGAAAAAATCGAAAAAGTATCAGCTTAAGCCTTATCCAAATATGGTTAGACTATAAGATAATGCAAGAATTACAAGAAGAAATTATCAGAGCTTAAGATGAATACATTATTATTTAACTAAAATTACTACAAATGTCTGCCTGCATCAAACGCAGCTTATCTGAGAAAGATAAAGTTAAGATCAGTTAAAATTTGCTTTATCCTATTCAACGGCTTTTAAATCTCAGTTGAAAGAGTGGAGAATTAATCTGAAAATTGAAGTGTATGGGAAAATTAAGTTAGACTATAAAAGGGAACTCCTTATCCATTCAATAGGCTTTTAAATCTTAGTTGAAGGAGTGGAAAAAACTAAAAAATTATATATCGCTTTCAACTCTAAGCAAATATGTTTAGACAACAAATACGATGTGAAAGAAATTATCAGCGTTTATGAGGAAGACGCTCTTAACTAAATTACCTATAATTGTTTGATAATGATCGCGTGCTTTAATCTAATCTCGTACAATCAGAATAAGACAGTTATCGCCATGAGATGTTAATATAATAACTTACCCGCATATTCCGGATGATAATGCCATATTGTGACCAGTATAGCGCCGAGTAAATTAGTTAGCATGCACATCCATATGCCCCAATTGGTCATATAGATAAAGTAGATCCAGTAGCTGTACTCATGATCCGCCGACGGCCACATGGACTCAATGACAACGCCAATGAAGAAGAGAGCCATCAGCCAGCGATAGAACAAATATGCCATGCTCTTGGTACATGTTTGCCACTGCAATTTCGAATAGCTGAGTATGAATATTAAGTCGTACGACTCTGACTACATATGTCTAAATTAGTATGCACATCCATGTGTATGTGTGTGTGTGTGTGTGTGTGTGTGGACTGGTATAATAGACCCACAATAGTGCCAAGAATCGAGTCTAGGGACTGTGAGTAATTTTATTGTACCTGGCACCGCACCACAAGCGGTGCATGGCTGTGTACAGTTCGTATCTCTTTGTCGCGTATTAATATTTTAAAAGTTTAATTTACAATGCTAGAACAGTCGAGTTGATAGCTAAACCACATAACCAACCGAACCACCCAAGTTGCCCACTCGTTCTATTGATACTGTGCATGAAATAGATTCATCAAATATGCTCAAGGTGAAACAATGAAATGGTTAAAACCCAGCAACTGGACAACGCCCATTTCTTACAGTTTTGGTCATTTGATTATATAAAGGCAGCGACCTGGGTACTGGTGACTAAGACGATCAATAGTAGAGCTTTCCAGCATGGGATGAGGTGCTTTAGGGTCTTTTCTATAATCGAATTAATCTAAGCTTACTTCTCAGACTCACATCTAATCTATAATGTCCTTGGTAGACTGTAAATCATAAGGCTCTGTTAACAATCTGACCTCGAGCTGCATTATTTGGGTAACCAGTTAAATATAAACCTGTGACGCATATTGACATTTAAATAATACACATAATACGCAGCTGGTACATGTCAAATGATGGAGACTTATCAGTACCACATTAATTGTGATTTATTTTGGTTGGTTTATGACTTACCTGTGATTTGACAAAATCATCGGGAGTATCGTGATCAAAGCCGCAACGCTTACGCCTAAATTCTTTTCTCACTGGATGCACAATCACTTCAAGCTTTGCCATCTTGTTGGCATACAACTCGCAGTTCCTTTTCTGTTCTTGTTAAATATGGTTTTGTTTTTATTTATAAGAGCAGGATAGTGTAACTTGTTCAGACACGCTTGTTATTATGCAGCATAAGCAAATCGTAGAAATTCCATTTTTAGCCGTTTCTAATATAATTATTTCCAAGTCGAAGAACAGCGCTATGGGTTAAACAATTTAGGTTGTGAATTGTTATTTGAACATTTAATATTCAGTTTTAATATTATTCAAGTTTAATATTATTCCGACAAATACAGTTTTTTTGTTTTAAATTTCTTAAACTTAGTAGCCCATCTGGTAGTGTTATTGTCGTCATTTTATGTTCTCAGTCCAAACGACTGTACTTTATAATAAACAACGAAAAAAAGATTTAAAAAATTTAATTCCATTCAAAATTATTTCGATATGGATAAAGTACGAACGTTAATGTTGCCATTTTGGCGTCCAATAATGCGTAGTAAGTAATCTGTCTTCGAGAATAACAACTTCTATTTTATCAACTGCTTTGGAAGCTACCCGTAATTATTGCTCCGATAAAAAATTGAAGAATCTTGTGACCTTCCCAGAGATAACAATTGGTCAGGGCAAGCTTAAATATATTATCGCCAAGGTTTTCGTTAATGACGAATCGGAACAATCCAAAATAGTTATACGTGGTGTACCCCGTGTCAAATATCATTGTAAGTTGAGTCTGGATTGTAGATGAATGCTTTGTATCTCGATGTGTTACCTGTCCACAGTTGATGTTTATGATCAATTGCAGAAGGAAGCCAATGCGCAGGATCTCTGCACAGAGTGTTTAGGTGGTGGACAAATGGTTCACGATAATGATAAGAAATATATCAAGATCTATGGCCGATTACAAAGGTTGGGCAAAGCTGATCATCTGGAGACCAGAGAAATTTTACGTGCAAATAGTCAATATGCTGCTTATAATATTGATGCCGAATCTGTCGGAATGGATATATAAAGTGATATTTGTTAAACGCAGTAATCGAGCATGTCTAACACAAATTTTAGCACTACATTCTAAATTAATTATTCGTCCTCGATTTTGTAATTCAATTGACAATTACAAAATAAAAATAGTAACAGGATTGTCAATACCCTATCAAGTTGAATACAGCATTATTTTTTGTAGACCTTGACGGCCTTTTGGGGCTTTAAAAGCTCATTCCTTCCTCATTCCTTAAACAGCTTTGTAGAGAATTCATTTTATAGCCTATCGAGGCATTCGGCTGATCGAGTTTCAACAAGTATAGAAGATATGTGGATTATTAGTTTATCTAGTAACTGCAATATGCATATAAAGTGCTACGGACTGCTGAGGTCGTCCCTTATTGCGCAAATTGTTCGATCACACTCAATTTGATTCAATTATTAAATTATATTCTTTTTGCCATGTCAAGTTATAGTATTTAATAGTTAGATAAGCGACTGTTCAGCGAATCAGTAGGACTTTGTGCAACTTTAATTATATTATTGTTTAATAATATGTTGTTTAAAAGATAAATGCATTATAAGGTCGTCGCCAGGTGAACTAAAAGCAGCCCAAATAAAACCTACAAGGTGAACAAATATAAAATGTTCAACGACTATTAAAGCAACATTTATGAACCGTAGGTCAGTCAGAGCAGTATTTTATAAACTTTGTTTTTTATGTTCTAGACTGCCACTATTTATAGATACACCTAACATGTTTAAATTTTTTACACTGACAAATTAAAAAAAGGTGAACTATGACTTGATCTCTTCATTTTGTGCATATGGCTCTAATCATCTTTAACACATGTACAAACAGTAGTCGAGACGATTTTTGTATGATTTTAAGAAAACGGAAGAGGTCAAAAACAAGTCAGCTCGGTCGTTGTTGATGATGAGGGATATATACATACACACTTCATGGGGTCGGAACTGTTTTCTTCTGCACTTTTCATGCAACAAAATACCAAATTTAATCATAGTTTTTATGGGGACGGTATAAAATTCAGGGTTTCAAACCGGAATTTGAATCGGAACCGCATGTCCGGCATGAACCGATTGAAATTCAGAATCGGAAGCGGAACCAGAGCCTAAGTTCAATATTTGGTTAAAATCCAAACACCGGAACAGATATTCTTTGTCTGAAATGACCGTATCGAAACCAAATCATCGTAGTGGAACAACATCGTAATAATCGATCCCATTACTTAGGTCTATGGATGTGTAGGAGAACATATTTTCCAAATTTACAGCTCTTATAGTCTCTGTGATCCGATGCAGAAAAAATAGACAGACGGACATGGCTAGATCGACTCAGCTGTTGATCCTGACCAAGAATATATACATATACCTTACGAGGACGGAGAGTCAGTTACGCCAGACTGGAACAAGCTCACTCAACGAATACCGTGAGGAAGTTTGGAGAATTCGTTCGAAAAGTAATTGGTCACAACGGATACGGGTAATTTTTCAGATATACAAAGGACTTTTCAGTTGGCTTTTTATTCCTTTTTAGCACTTAAACGTACAACTTTAAGAAGCCTATTAAACTTAATTGAATTTTGTAACATTTTTCTAATATATATTGCAGCTGTTGCTCATTTTCCATTTAATTTCAAATTTCTGTACAGACATACGTGATAAGCCAAAGAAAACACAAAAAGGCTTGCCCAGATTCATCAGCTGTTACTTAGTCACCATGGTTGTTCGTATTTAATTTCAAGTCTGTTTTCAGCAAAAAAACATTTAATGGGGTGCGACACTCGCGTCCCTGAACTTGCACGAACATCAAAAAAGCAAATTGGAAGACAAGTCTGAAAGAGACTTCGAGCAGCAGTCGAACCAAGTATTTAACAGCCGAACTAGCCACGATAACCGTGAGCAGATATGTATGTACCTCAACACAATACAACATACTCATATCTGTTATTTTGCGTGTTTTTCGTTTAATTTACGCTTACACCTTTTGAGCTGCATATTCGTCAACAAAGAGCAGCCGATAAGTGTGTACAATACTTTTATAGGTACCATATACGAGCATATATGTATATATATATATATATATATATATATATGTGTGCGTTTGTGCGATATGTAGGTTTATGGCTTTTGGATTTGTACTACATTGAACCTCGGCTTTTGCCTTCGCTTGAAGTTGAAGTCTTGAAAATAGGCGGCATAATAAGCACAAAAATATGCTTATGAAAACATGTTGACCTTTACATCTGAGCCAACTGTGTAAATAATTACACTTTGTGAATGGCAGCCAAATGGCAAAGTAACGTTGCATATTACCAAAAGTAGCCCAGGGCGACGTTTAACGTTATGATAATGACGAATAAGATATTTTAGATCTTCAGACCCATTGTCATCATCATTATCATCTTCTCTCGCCTGCCATCTAGCTGAGTTAATAAGTCACTTTTATGCATGTCCATTTCGTTACGATTCAAATTCATCGCGTAGAAAGTGAATTCGAAAGAGTTCAACGCCATTTCATATGCAAATATCAACAATCAAATATTTTCTGCACACCTTCATTATTTGTATTTATTTTGTTCAGATTTGCGAAAATAGTCGTAAAAATTTTGAGTTTTATTAGAGACTCCAATTGGCATTATGAGAAAAACCTTGACTGTGGCCGTTATTAGCGGTGTGAATTGGCTAATTAGAAGTTTCTATATGCATTTGAAGTATTTCTGTTTAGGAATATAAACATGTATCAATTTGTTCCTAGTTTTCACGTTTTTGATTATTTTGGATTGCCACTCCTTAAAAGTAGAGGAAATTTAATTTGTTTATATTTTTTATTATTATTATTTACTCAGCTCTCTATAAATTGGATATGGCCTGGCCAAAATCAAAAATAATGTCACTCATTTACGATAAGTACGAAACGTGCCACTAAATGAGGCAATTAAAATTCAATACCGATATCCGATATCTGCTGGGTCTAGTTCACTTGGACATGGATATGATCTTCAAATTTTCGTTTCGTTTTCTGTGCCGTATAAGGAAAATATTTGAATTTGTCAACAGGCAATTTGCATATGGGGGGGAAATTGCATAACCCTGGCATAGCTTCAGGCAATGCAATTCTATTTGTCTTTTGCTCAATGATCAGTACTGTTTGTACGAGCTGAAAGCTGGCCAAATTAAGCAACGCTAAAAAACCCAAATGCAAAAAAAAAAGAAAATAGACAATAAAAATTCCACACACGATTCCAAAAAGAATAATGCCATCGTTATTTTAAATGGGCTAAGCTCTTTGTAAGAGTCTTGCGAATTTCTTGCTATTTTGCCAGTATGTTATTATTACTATTATTATTATTGTTTTAACTTTTTGTTTTCTATTTTATTGTTGTTAACTAGTTTGTAGCGCGATTTGCGTGTTTTATACGCGTGGCTTGGCAACCTAATAGTTGCCCTGGTCTTTATGTCTGTAGTAATTATTTTTTGGGTCAAACATTTTGCATAACGGCGCACGACTCTGGACGTTATTGTATCTGGTTTATATCACATTATTTACATTAACACTGTTAACATTCACATTCACACGCCAATGCCACACAACCAGCACAGAGAACCATAGCACGCAACCCTCAGATCTCTATCCTAGAAGGAATCCCCAGTGACAATCAGCGAAACTCACACAGGGACTCGCGACTCGTCAGATCAACCGAACAAATCACGACTTATTGACGCGACGCGCGTTCCAAAACTGATCGTAACTTGTCTAGGCCAACGTCGACGCTGGCAAACTCTGCATTGAGACGCACAGTGGTCATGAATGATCGCTTTTTGAATACAGATTCACGTAAATATTAACGCAACCTTCGATGCACAATTTAATAGAGTTTTGTTGTAAAACATAAGCAAATTAAATATAAATGTATATATATATTAATATAACATCGACAACCTTCTGAAATGTATAACATTTTCTTAAATAAATATGGTACCATATTAAATAAATAATATAACAAAAAATACATTCTTCTATATATATTTTTTTCGTTTGTATAACTTTTGCTTGCTATTGTAAACTGGTTTTATATAAAATATATTAATTAATATATATTATTTAATATATATTAATTAATTAATATATTAAATTAATTAATATATATTTAATTAATTAATATATATTATTTAATATATATTATAATTAATAAATAATTTCTTAAAGATTATGTATTTATTTGTGTGTTTTGTGATTGTACGATCCATGGGCTGCACTTCGAAATGGGTTTTCGCACCATCATTCGGACGACCTGCAATAAGCAGATGGTATATTAGTCGTCAATAAGATAACAATTGATTTTTTAAGTCAGCTTGTACATAGATAATTAGCCCTAAATACATATAATTTGGCCCTAAGTATTTTATAATTTACAAAATACAACATTTTTACAAACTATTCAATACATTTTTAATTTAATATGCCTCAAGCCACTGTCATATAGTTAATCATATTTTGTATGATCTTTTAGAAGGTTTGATCTTTTAAAAACTTACAGCCCTTCTGATAAATTTAAAATTTAATTTGCCTCAACCCACTGTCACAAAAAAGTGAATATCGTAAATCGTGTATCGCAATATCGTAAAAAGGTTGTGTTGTGGTTGGCGCCGACTGAGCACAGGTGAGCGAGCTTTATCGTTCTGTTGAGTCTCCGATACACGACAACTAAATCATACAGCTGAAATAAAATAAAATATTTTATTTACTTAAGTATGGAATGTAAATAACATCGTATGTCAAATGGTTAAAGTATACTCCAGAATCTTTTTTATACAAACTTAAAGTTCAGAAATACGCAGGAGAAAAAGTACTTTCTAAAAACGTTCTTGATTGAGGAATTCATCATTGCAGATTTGCAAAGCTTAAGTGAAGAGTCTCAAACTCATATCTATAACGTGTTCCTTAAAATGAGATAAAAAATAAAAAGTAAGAAAACGCTCAATCTTGATTCAACGTTGTTTGTTTTAGTGTAAATGGACTTTGGATACGTTGTTCACTTGAACCAAAATATATTCAGAATTATCATCGCTTATTTTTCTGTGTACGTCGCAACCGAGATTAAAGCGCTGACTGGCCCGATAAATTACTCATTTAATTGATAGAAACCCAATTAGTTAAAGTAATTGGATAATGGTATTTCTCAGTTCGAATAAATGCCCATTCTTTTTGCTGAGTGTACTCATTTTATTTCTCGCGCCAGCTTTTGCAAGGCAATTAAAGATGATGACGGTCTTCAACCCTTTCCCTCACCGTTGTTCGCTCCAGCTCTTTGAGTTTCCTCATGGGACAGACAGACAGACAGACAGGCCTAATTAGGCTTTTATCTTTGCTTTGCGTTTTGGCAATCGACGTAAACAGAATAAAAGCAGAAGACTAAGAGTCTCTCTAACTAACTTTGTACAGTTGTTGTTTTTTAGTTTCTTCTTTCATTCTCTCTTATATTGTGTATTTTATCATGCACTGCTTTTAGAGAACTCGTTTGTGTTTTTTTTTTTGTGACTCCGCATACAGCTACAGCATGCCGGCTTTATGTTCTGAGCAAAATTATTTGGCAATGATTTGAAGTACTCCGTCCATTTTTTGTGATGACGCATTTATGGGCTATTACAATGAGCTGACTAAGACTTATATACAGCAAAAGTATTTCTCCGTGTTTTGTCGAAATTTGTGCCGAAAATAATGCAAACACAAAGCACATTTATTTCTGGATGTTGACTTCAATTCCATAGAAAAACACTTGACAGTAGCTCAACAAGATTTAGCAACACAATTAAAAAGAACTCGTAGCGGCCCTTGAGAGTGTGTTGAGAGTAGCGTGTAATGAAAGTTGAAAAATATGTAGCTGCATATATACTTATGTATGTATGTACGTATATGTTTGCTTACGTGCTTTATCTATGTATGTATTTACGTACCTGTATGTATGCCATTGAACTCATTACCCTTACTCTTGTATAGAGCATATTCAGTGCATTAAGAAGTTTCTTTTAATCGTGCAACTTTTTTGAAAAACTCACTTGAGTATCAGATTCAGTTCATCTTCTTATGAGGAGAGCTATTTAACTGATTTTATTAATTATGTTGTCTTTATATTTCTATCAAATTTTATTAGAGTTTGATAGCTTTCGAATAATTTTGTAAAATTGCAATACATGGCTTATTTATCCAGTTTTAACAACTATTTCTACATAAAGTTAAGCCGTTGATTTCGATTTCCCAATTAAAAATGTTGAAAACATTCTTTCATTTTCTTCATAATTTCATTTTACTATGGATTCCATAGTAACAAGCTTTATTCAATTGTTTATAAACTTTAAAATGAATAGCCAAAGCAATCGGATTTTGCTTCGGCATTAAGGAACCAGAAAAAACTTACAATGCTTAAGCTAGCCGCATAGCAAAAAGCACTTCCTAAAAAGCAATCTTAGTGCGTACAGCTACAGTGTGATATAAATAGTAAATGCAAGTAAAGATGAATATAGAGATGTAACTAAATGAAAATTACAATATAATGCGGGATGGACTACTTATCGCTAATTGAGTGCAGTTTTGTGATGTTAGATTTTGTGGGTCTAGTGTTATATAAGACCCACAGATTGGGGTGTCCAGACGATGCTGAAGCCCCGATTGAAGACCTGCTTCAGCTTATGGGCGCCAAAGAGCAGTGTCCAATAGCAGATGATCATCAGGAAAATGCCGACGAATGTCACCACACAGCGAATGGGATTATGCCAGTCCAGTATGGGATAAACATAGGGATTCCCAAATCTGTATATAAAAGAAGAACGAGGAGAAGACAATCAATGGCATCAATCCAAGTGCGGGCTAATTTACTCACTCATCGGTGCCGCCGCTCAAGTGATAGATGAGGGTGAAGAGGAAGAAGGCAATGGCCATACACATCGTCTGCACCATGTGCAGCAGGCGCAGCGGAAATGCAACGATCAGAAAATCGATCAGTATACATACGCTATTCAGAGCATGTGTTATAATGCTAATCACCGGAAATCGTGTCGGTTTGTCTACGCACATGGAATTGAAAGCATAGAATTAGTTAGTTGGCCAGCTAGCTGCAAATTGATATTGTACTCACCCATACGACCGTTGAGAAATACCCAGTACACAGTGGATATGATCAATGCCATCAGCAGTGACATATTGTACAGCCACCAATAGATCTTCAGGCCGCACGTGGTGCTCCCCTTCTGTCCCGACTCTTGTACCAGACTCCGAACGTTCCGTATATCGTAGTGCCAGCATGTGACGTGCACCGCCCCGATAAGCATGGTGACGGTGATGAGGCCAAATCCCCAGTTGGTCATATAGATGAAGAATATGCCGTCACAGAATTGCAATATAATGCAGGTAATGTATACACCCAGACACAAGATCGCCCATATCCAGCGATACAGCAAGTAAGCTGTGCTGACTTCATTCTTTTGCCACTGCAAGAAGAGAGGCATGAAAGTTGTATAAATTAGTAAGGTGGTAGGTTATAGTGACAGTCAAACAGTCTAGCTTAGATTGAAATTGGTCTAACAACACAGTTATTAAGGGCACAATATAAATTAAAGCTGAACATTGACAATAAATCGTGTGCTAAATGGGCAGCTTGATAATATCATTATTATTGTTTTAAAAACCATTCATAATATGTTGGCTGTAAGTAAATTCTTATCTGTTATGTTTCAAAGGACTATAAACAATGACTTGCACAATTTGACAAAAAAAAAGAGCACGGATAAGCACCTTATAAACAAACTCGATATATATATAGTGTATATATAAAGATAAGAAATATAGTGAGAATTATGATTCACCAATCGCGGAACTAATATTTCAGCGCAATATTATTATTATGTGTTTGTGTTAATTGAACTGAGATAATCATCGTGTTAAGTAAGCACTACCTTATCTGACCTTTGTTTACATGGTTGGGCTATTGAATTAACCCGCAAATTACGGTTCGTTATTTTAGAAAATATTCCGCTGGAAGCAATCACAAAACACCTTGAACAGAACAAAACTATTCGCATGATGACAGCGGTTATCTCTCTGTTATCTAAGTACACACATATGCATATACATCTATATAGAAATATATATATATAGTGTGTGTCGAGTGATGCTGCCAAGTCGGGACGTAGTAGCTCGGCTCGTGCACTTCTTGTTAGTGAGTGTGTTTTTATTTCTTTTGCATGGGCAAATTTCAGATATTACGTAACGAGAATTGATTTGTGAATTTGGATAGCGGATAGCGGAAGAGGTTAAGGTGACTCTCATACATATATACATACAAACATACATGTATCCAAATTCGATCGAAAATCGAATTCAAATGTGTTAAACATTTCTCAACGAAATCATGCGTGTGACACATTACTGCGCGATATAATCTTAATTTTAGGCAAATATGCGGGCATGTGTTGTTATAAAATGTATTCTAATCTATTCGGCGAACTCTAAGGGATGTATACATTAACACGTCATTAGTTATACTAATATATATATTTTAATTTGTAACTTAGTCTTATTTATTTTATTTAAAACCTTTTTTAACCTTTAATATGCAGCTTTGATTTTCTTTATTTTTAAATTTTATCTTGTTAAGCCTTTATTAAATAATATGGTCTGTTTTTAGTACGCATTAATGAACAAATATATATATAAAAAAAGTCAATAAAATGTAATTTACAAAATTTATTTAATTCAAATTTTGAATAATTACTTTCTATAAAAGTTATTTCAATCGATTTTCTTTTGCGAAAATGTGCTTTTGACACACTGTTTTCTACCAGTATTGCACAGTGCAAGTTCTAACTAATATTTTTATGACAGGCGTGCACACTGAAACTCCATCGGGTGTATCAAATGATCTCACAAATGAATGATAATAAAGGGCCAAACTGCAAAGGGCTTTCAAATCATATATTGTGCTATTTCACACGTCCGCTTATGTCATTTATCGCAGCAACATTTACATTTTGGGGTTCACTCACCAGGGATTTGTAGAATAGGTGAACGTGACTGTACTCGAAGCCGAAATGTTGCTTTTGGCATTCATTTTTAAGTACTTTCCGAAACCTTTGAAGAAATTGCATTTTAAGCGGTAGTCGGGAATCGAGCGAATTCGGAATTGTTCGGAATGACTCGATAGATTTGTAAACGTGGTAACGTGGTGCTTCTATGTAGGTATGTGAACGTCAGCTTGGCAAATACGAAAACTGCAAAAAAACTTTCAGCTAAATCAGCGCCGTGATTAATGTTTACGCGGCAACCACATCAACGTTCAGACACACATACAGGCAAGAAAGTAAGGGAAAACTTGCAGTGTACTTGGTGATCTTGAAAAACAACTGAAACGCTGAGCTAACACGCTTGGACGCAGTCGGATTTTGAGTGATGTGCTCGTTTTGGACAGGGGCTTCACTTGGAACGTTAACGCGCACTCGTGCACAACACAACGACGAGACAGAGCCAACTGAACGCAGTGGAGTGCTTTTACCCTTTCGAAGACCTACTGACTGCTCGAACTGCGAACAGATTAGAAACGCTCACTGCAAATACGAAGCGTACACTTTATATACGAAGCCGCATACAATCGATCGGCACGATAGCCGAAAATTAATATCACAAACAGCCACTGTGACAATAACCGCCAAAAAATAAAAGGGGTGCTGGCTGCCAACATACCCTTTCAACCCCAACTCATTGATTTGCCGCAGATAATACGCGTTTGCAGCATGCACAATTGTAGTGTCTATTCATGACTTAAAGCGGTTAAATTCTTATTATTATTTTTATTTTATTTATTTATTATTTGGTGATTAATTTTCATAATTGAAATAGGTGTTTTGTTGTTTGTTTGTTTTATATATTCCAATATAATTCTAGTTCCGACGGTATTAGATCCAGCATAAAACATTTATAGTATTAAATTTTCAACTACAATAATTGTAAAATACTTTTTATTAATTGAAAAACACTTTTATGATTGAAATCATACTGCAAAAAAAGGTAACAAAAATAAGTTTATAAATAAAAATAATATATAATTTATGGAAATTAATTAATGTATAATTTATATAAAACCTACATCTTATATTGCTGTGCTATATTGCTGCTCAGGAATATAGTAATCTAAGTGACTGAAACTCTTACTTAATAAAAATATAGAAATTCTCATAGCTCAAACATAGCCATTTTACGCACCGTTTACAGCGTACACCAATAAACTAAACTAAGTAATTTAATTAAAGGCACATCGTGAGTGCGAAATATTCGAATTCGAACATATATGCAGAGAGTGTCAACTAGCAGAGTAGCTGGCATTCCGTTAACTACTGCAGCCTCCAAAGCTCGATGCTGTGGGAATCGTTTTGGGTGATATGATATCAATGATATATTGACAACAGTATCATTCGTCATCGTTTGGCGCTCTCCGCTGACATTGTTGAACTTGAAGCCATGGGGGTCGATCAATTAAAACTGTGGACAATTGGACTTGTACCAAGGCGCCGTGAGAGTGGGAGTCGCAATTCCAAGCGGAATCCACTGCAATGGAAACGTAATAGGTTTATAGGTCTGACCTACATTTACCTTATCTAACGGGCGATAAGTTCTTTGCAACAGTATGTCAAAGAGAAAGCAAATTTTTCGTTAATTACTGATTAAAGAATTTGAAGAATATGTTTGTATTTATTTTGTTGAAACATGGCGTATGCCTCACCCACTCATGATTAGCGATACTTTTCAAATTACCATGGCAACTTGATCGCTTGAGGGTCACTTTAATAAACATAGCATCGATTACACATTTTTGTTATGTAATTGAAATTCCTGCTAAATTAGTAATACATATATCAACTATGTACATATTCTTAGCATATATCAGACAAATTGCAGGCACACACCAACGTACACCTCAATTTCCCAATTGGTGCTTCGTTCTCTTGTAGCGACCTTGCCATTGACTCGAATTAATCGAAAGTGTCGGCAATCGCTGTAAATACAAAAGCTATCTGATTTTTATTCTCACTTTATAGCATGAAATTCAATTTACAAGTCTAATTGAGTGTCAATTTACACGATCTTTGAGAACAGGCCCCCAGACAATCAACCGTTGCTAACTGATGCCACAAACACTTACCACAATACCAACTGCCAATTGCAAATCGTGTGTGGATACAATTTGCATGTCTGTTAAGTAAGTGTATATGCATAATAATGATATTGCATGTCAGCAGCAATAGATTTGAGATCAATATTTAATTTCAATTTCAGTTTAGCGTATCAAATTGAAAGCTTTCTGCGGCGTGGGAAAGTCTACCGATTATGCTTATCACTTGAGCACCCTTCTCTTAATTCTTGAAGATTAGAGACTGTGCAAAACAAATCGATTTGTATCGATAATTGCTAGACTGGGGGAGTTTTCGATCAAATTGCATAGACTGATTACACATTTGAAGTATATAGCTCTTCAGTCCCTGAGATCAGTGCGTTTATAAATACAGAAAGACGGAAATAGTTCGACTCGGCTGTTGATCCAGATCAAGGATATAAATATTTTGTTATTTTTCATATAATTATCTGTTTATGCAAAAAATAATGAAATTGTTTGCCAAGGTCATTGATGAAAGATAGGGATTCTAAACGAATCCGATCCCTTTGCAAGAGTTTATACACTTTATAGATAAGCTTTATTCCACCTGTTACATACTTATGCACAACTTTTAGACATTTTTAATGGGTTTAGGGCATAGCTCTATAGTATTTAACCTTATCTTCATAATATTTTGTTTAAGATTGCCTACTCATTTTACAGTGAGTGACCAGCAAATTATTATCGTATTATCATTATGACTAACTGAGTATCCATAGAAAATAGTGTATCTTCAACTTGGGGTCGCACTGAAATGCTTTATTATCATTTTCAGCTACCGCAGTATGTTTACCTCAGCTGATGTTTGCGCGTTCCGTAACCAATTCATTTAACACCTACGCTGAAGCGCCCACGCAAAAGTCCCCTTCATAACATTCTTCATTACTCAATTACTATTTTGATTAAATTGTTTATTATTAATGACAAATTGCGAATGGTTCAATGGTTTCAATGAAATGGGGGGGGGGGGGGGGGGGGATTTTTTTTATTTTTTTTGTTGCTACCAAAATTCTTATCACCGATACCATATCAGTTAGCCTAATGTCAGCAAATATTTATTGCCAATAGTTTCAATCTGGCCGTGAATCATGTGCAAAAGTTTACAATAAAACAAAATGTGTTTACAAATTTAAAGCACCCTTCGCGCGTGGCGGCAAAAGCTTTTGACAATGTGGGAAATTGAACAGAGGTGGACAACTGCTGCTAGCCACGTTGTGTTGGTCAAGTCAGTTCGCCTTACAGTGGCTAATCGGTAAGTCAGATGTGTTTGCGCTTATCGAGAAGAAAATAACAAAAACATATTGGAAGTATTATCAAATAATACACATATCTGGCGATAAGGATCGCCGCCTGATAAGTCCAACAGTTTTATAGCCACTCAGGCTCAGCTATTTGCGGAAATAATGGCAAACTCTGGGCATGGCTGCGGCAGTTCGCATTCTACCGACGTTCCAGCCAGTTGCTCTGGGCAGCCCTAGCAGCGTTCCTCAAGCGTCGTCAAAATCGAATCCATCCCGCCGGCATGCGCGACACCAGCTCCGAATGCTGCTGCCAGCCACTGCTGGATGAGTTCCAGTGCTCCAAGTTCTCACTAGAACACGCTCAGCCCGCTGACTTCTGTCGCTCGCAGTGGCAGCGTAGCGATCGCTCCTTCATCTGGCTGATCTATCGTTGGCTTTTGGTTGCCTTCTTTGCTGGTGGTGTCATTGGCAGCCTTGTGGATTCATTTAACGGGGGCAAGTGGTTCATCTACCTCACCGACTGGGGTTTCGCCTTGTGTTTCTATGCCTGCGCCTACAGCGCTGTGGTAGCCACCATATACTTTATAAGGCCCAGCTATTTTGGTAAGCAAAAGTCATCCATGATTCACGTTCTTTAACTAAAATTAATAATTTTCATTACTATGATTTTTAACATTTTATACATATCCATTAATATATTTCAGCATCCAGCAGTTGGGTTCTTAAAATATATTGGGGCTCCCATTTTACGACCACGGTGTTGGCCATGATGATAACACTTGTGTTTTGGGTAGCACTCTATCCCAGTAAGTTTAGATCAATGACCAGCTTGCTTAAACCTAAACTGATTGCCATCTTTAGCCATGTCTGATGGACCCGTTGGCCTATACAACTTGTGGGCGCATGCATTCAATTCGGTATGCATGATGTTCGATTGCTTCATGGTGGCCTTTCCCACGCAGCTGATGCACTTCATCTATCCACTGCTTGCGGGCCTGCTCTACGGTTTATTCTCGCTCATCTACTTTTGGGCAGGCGGCACAGATTTGTGAGTAATTTAGATTTGTTATTCCTCTTACCAATTTTCTTTTCAACTGGCAGCTTTGGCAATCGTGCTATTTACTTCATTCTGGACTGGGAGCGACCGGGTTTGGCCATTGGCAGCGTTTGTGGTTGCATTGTGTTGGCCCTGCTCTTCTGCGTAGTGATCTTCTGGATCTATAGATTAAGGGTATGGATGTACGAGCGCTGCGTGAAGCCGGAAGCTACGGAAATTATGCAAACCAGAGCGGCAACCTCTAAGGACACCGTTGAAAGCGTTTAGTGATAATAAACCTTGGGCCAACTTTCAAATTTGAAAATAAATTATAAGTTCCTCATACTTCTTAAATATGTTTCTTCGAATTCCTGCAATATATTTTGGACTTGTCAAAGGGTATTTTCCAAAATTGGCACATTAAACCGCCCCTCTGATTGCTTGTGTTATGTGCTAAATATTTAACATTTTTATCACAAAGGTCATAAAAAAGAACATAACACGAAAGAACATACGATAATTGCTAATAAACAGAAACGCTATCAAAACATAAATAGCACAAGCATTGAGAAATTATTACGAGAAAGATAGTTTGCATTATTTAATATTTTGAATACAACCTTGAATAAATACCGAATTTTGTGTATAGAAAGCTGCTGGGGCTTTTCGGTTCAACGTGCCATAATAAATGCTTTAGATCTTATCTGAACATCAAGCCCTTTGCACTTATAGATTATGTTGAAAGTTGCTGTCGGTTAATAGCCTGTGTTAACTTATCTTGCAGTGCTTGGAAATTAGCTGAAACCCTTAAAAAAAAGTCAGTGATTTGAAGTATTTTACCAATTACATTTTTGCTTTAATTGTTGGCGCATATTTAGGCCATTTTCTGAACGACGGCAAACTGAAGCGATTGGATTTGGTTGGACCATTTCTCGAGGGCATTGTAGCGCGCAGCACTACTATTTATCTTGTCCAGCTGAAGCACTTGATTCACCTGATCAATGCGGCCTTTGATGGTGCTGCAAAGTAGAAAAAGTAATGGTTAAGCTAAGTCTAAGTCAATTATTTGTGAGCTGCTCACTCATCCAATATGCAGGAAACTAGCAGACTCTCCACCTCAATGGGCCAAATGTTCAGGGCATTGGCAATGAACGGTATGGCTATGTTCTTATACGGTTTGATCAGCTTGATGAGGACCTGTGTGCGTATGTTGCGCAGCAAATCCTCAATGTGCTCGCGTATGAACGGATCGGCCATAATGTTGCTGCGATGCTGACGCAGTATAGTCTCAAACTCGTTGATGTCATTGTTTTGATAGGAATTAACTAAATTTGTCATGGCCAAAATCTCTGGATCGTTCTTATACGGCTTGGCCTCCTGCGAGTCGAATGGATTAATGCCAGACTTCATCAGCCTGCCAAATGATAAGCACCATATTAATTATGCATTCTCAATATTAATCATTTAAATGTCACCTACATATTGGCCAGCACCAAGTACTTGAGGCAGGTGGTGCGTCTGGGCGAACCGCTTTCATCGTAGTTCTTGAACGCCTCAAAGAAGTCCGTATGCGCCTTCTCGAATTCACCTTCGCGCAGATGCATTTTGCCACCACATTCGCGAATGACGCCCATAATCAACGGATGCGGAATTGCGGACTTAATGTGCAGCGACTGTTCGTACAGAGCCTTCAGTTTCTTGTTGTTCTTCTGCACGGTGTACATTTGAATCTCGAGCGCATAAATCTCCAACAATTGTGTGCCCTTCTTCAGATCATCCTCGCCATCGTCTGTCTGGCAGCTCGAATGCAGCTGTTTGAGTATCTTTTGCAGTTTGGTAAAGTCACTACGATCAAAGTACAACTTGCCCAGCTTCGTGTTCGTCTTGAACCACAAGCGATCGTTTTTCGCATCGCGCAGAGCATCCAATGTGGTCTCATAGAAATTTTGCAACAATGCCATCTGAAATGAGAGATATTTTTAGCTCATTATGATCAATAATATATATACACTGTGTTGCAATTGTATTAAGACTAGGCGCACGAAAATAAGATCCAAATTCAGTAGATTCCCATTTGTGATCGACTCTGACTTACATTCTTTGATGTTGAAATGTAATCCAATATGGAATTGATGCTCTTCTCCGAGTGATTGCGTGTGACAGCACTTTTTATGTAGGTTAGCAGCTGCTTGTAGCGCACCATCATTTCCTCGTAATTACACTAGAAATATGCATTATTTTCTTTGTTTTGTTCTTGCTGTTTTTTGTTGCTCCACTCACCAATCTAAAGTTGATTTTTATCATTTGCTTGAGTGCCTTGAAGCCCCATTCGCCCTTTTCCCCATTCTCCAAATCGAGCACCTTCTGAAAACTGGCGAGCGCTGCCTTTGGCTCCTCCTCCTTGAGTGCTTTGCTGTTGTAGTATTGATTCTCGAGATCTACGTCTGGCTCCGAGTTGCTATCCTCAGAATATTCCTACAATTGAAACCGCAAACCAAGCGGACGCCGGGCATCAGAAAAGAGCACAAGGTGCACTGTCTCAAGTATATTGCTTACCAGACCGTAATCTTCATCGTCGTCGCACATGAAATCATCATCGTTATCAGACATTGTGCAGCTTATTTAAGTGCAACAAATGTTTAAGCAAAACAATGTTCGCAAAATTGCAAAATTTGTGTATTACACTGCGGATTGTGATGGAGAGATATCGATAGAGGTCTAATACATATCGCACGAGTCTGACTTATCGATACGAACTGGAATGACAGTTTATTGAGTATGATTTTATTAATAAAGTATTTCAAATTTATGTTGCACACATTATTTAAATTCATATCTTTAACTCTAAAATAAAAATGTTGGCCTAAAAAAAATCAAAATATATAAGCTAGCACTTGCATACTCAGCCCTAGTCGATAAGTTACCGGTTAGAGCTGCATCAATCGAGTATCGGTCCCATTATTATTTGTCACACTAACCACTAACGACATACAACATGTATGATAAGTTACCAAACTCAAACAGTTCATTCATTGGAATATCGAACTGGTAGTTCGCGCGTGAACCTGAATCCAGTGTTAGACAATTTGGCCGACCTGAAAGAAATGAACGTTCAGTTCATTAAACCGTTTGCTGGAACTAGTTCCAAAGTACTCAATACAACTTGTAAAGCGCTGCATAAATGTGAAAAATACAAATATAGTTTAAAAATAAGTATTATAATAGTGTGTTAATCACACAAAGCCATGTCAAAGTCAAGTGCAGGTGTGTATAAGAGTGCAAGCACTCAGGCAAATATTAAAACACAAGAAAATGCAGCTCGCTGGGTTAAGTTCTTCAATGCCGGAGGAATTCCATCCCCGGCTGCAGCCAGCTATGCGCACATCTTTGTCGAGAATCGTATCCAAGACGACATGCTGTTGGACTTGAACAAGGAGTATCTGCGCGAGATGGGCATCACTCCGATGGGCGACATAATAGCCATACTGCGTCACTCCAAGCAAGTGAGCGAACAAAATGCCCTCGACAAGGTCCTCGTTCCGGAGACGCCGCTGCCCAAACCGAAGGCAAAAACTGTCGTTTCTGTGGCACCACCTGCGATGGCAGCATCACCCGTTGCCAAAGTCTCGCCACCCACAAAGCCAGCACGTCGCGTGCTCCCCGAGCATGAGGGAAAATACAAAGTGACTCTCCCCTCGGGCACCACAGAGCGGAGCAAGCAAATTCTTGCCAAGCGAGAGCAATGTATGTTGAAAGTCTTTTTTAATTAGGGTATTTGGTATTTATTATTGTTTATTTTTACTCCTGCTGTTGCCGCAGTGTACTCAGATCGTGTGAGCAGCACCAAGAAGACGGACGTCTTCAAGCGACTGCACAAGAACAAGTGCGATGATGATGCCCAGGAGGGCATCGTTTCCAGCAGCGGCGAGACCAACGTGCGGGTGCAAATCACTGGCGTCCATAAGACGCCCAGCGTCATGGTAGCGGCCAGCTCCAGCAGTAATTCTGTCTTTGCCCGTCTGGGCGGCAAGCACCCGATGGATGCAACCGATCACTCAACTGGTCTGGCAATTAAATCTATTTTGAAAAACACTCAAAGCAATAGAGGCGGCCGCATTGTAGGTGGTGTCAAACACAACACGCCGATAGTCAAGGCCAAACACACAGCAACAGCAGCGGCAGCTGCAGGCGGGTCGCGTCTGCCCCAACAGAAGGTGCTGCTGGTGCACAAGGTGCCATTGAAGCGTGGCGACGACAGCGACGACGAGAGCATGGACGATGATGACTATAATGAGGCGGACAGTGACATGGACAGCGAGGCCAGCGATGGTGAGCATCTGGATGTGGATATGGCTGGGCCTGCTGAGAAAATTGTCAAGTTCGCCTCGACGGCAGAGGTGCGAGAAATAACTCCACATACGCCGTACAAGGCGCGTGCCAATAGTAACTTTGCGCGCAACATCAAGTCTCGTCTGGGCCTGGGTAAGCTTGATATAAGGATAGCTATCGTTGGAGAATATATTACTTTAATCCATCTCAATTAACAGTTTCCAAGCTGCACACCACACGCAAAACATACAATCTCAAAGCCTCTCCCCCAAAGAAGCCAGCCGCGCGTCTGAGTCCCGTCAAGGGCAAAGCAATTCGCATGCGCAGCGATGAGCTGCTCACACGCCAGGATACGCTGCCGGTGCACAAGCGTCTGGGCGTCACAGCCACAGCAACAGCTGCCTCAGCAGCCAGTGCAAAGCCGCCGCCTAAGCGCACCCAGAAACACGATCAGAATCCGCCGCATTTTGGTCCACGTCGGCACTCGAGCATGAATGCTGGGAATCGGTCACGGGTTCAGCCGAACTCCGTTTTCGATCGTCTGGGATTCAACAATTCAATGTAGATTTTAATAAGCTAACCCTAGCAATTGTTTAAGAGTTCGATTTAGTTCAGTTTACAAGTAAATGTTTGCAATCATTCAAAATAATGAGCACTAAATGTTGTAGTCATTGTCCGAAAAAAAAAACAAATTTAAAATTATGTTCATAAAAAAAAACATATTGAAAACTATATTGATGAATTGTCAAATCAATCAGATTTATCTTAAGCTTTTTAATTATCAACTTCTTACGTAGTTTCTGTTATTTTTTATGAGCACAGAATTAAATTTTAGGCTCTTGTCATTTAACACCTAGAATCAACAGATTTCGGAAAATTGGTTTTCCAATACAGCATAGCTGCTTTAATTAACTACTCAAATGCACGAAATTTAGAAAATGCAAGGGTTTATTAATATTAGGGTTCAATTTGGTATAATCTTAAGCTATATTCATGACCTTCGCAATGATAGAGAATAAAGCCTTATATAGATATTGGAAGAACTGACAAAGCATCTAATATATTCAAGAGTTGAAGCTATCAAATGAGAAAACCAGTTTTAACTTTAAACTAGCCCTTTGTGTAATAACAAAGATTATAGATATATATCTATCCATATGTATATATAAAGACTACAGATATAATTATCTATATGAAGACTATCTGCATCTACCCCTATAGTCTTTGGTAATACCTAAGGAAATTTAACTGGTCAACTACTTATGCAACATGAACCATAGAAAAGTGTTAACTTCAGAGTATCTAACCGGTTTTGGAATCGCATACGATTGAAATTCAGAGTCATAATCAGAATCTAAATTAATTGGCCTGATATGATGATATTAATTTGTCCGCTTTTATAATTTGTTTAACTCAAGTGCAATATGGTTATTATCTTGTCTATAGATAATTACGCGGTCAGTTTAGCCGGACAGAAACATTTCGGATATTTTCCAGACTTTTGTACCGAACCAAATACCGTAAAGCAGTTCTTTATCTGGAACTAAATCCCTTTCTGTTAAATGGTAAAGGGATAAAGAATTTCGTATCGTTCTTCAGCCAATTCCCCAACCCAAAATATTAGTCTTGCTCTATTACATTATATACAATATACAATTATTTTATTTGATTTTTGCTTAGATGCGAAATCGTTAAATATTTTATGTACAATTATTAATTCTAGGTAAATCATTTATCGATTCAACATTTTGATATCATATACAATCTGTTACTTAAGTTTCTATATCACTGGTTGCTAGGCAAATCACCAAGTCGGCTGAGGATCGCTTTTCCACTCATTGCTGCAGCATGGAGTAGAGTGCATTGCGCAATTCCGCTGGCCAGGTGTTGGCATCCGGATTGATGCTGAGCAACTGGCGCATTTGGAGCACGGTGCGTTGCTTCTGTAACACATAGGCGAATGCCTGATGATTGATTATTGGCGTGGGCGTGGCAGTCGGCGTATATAATTGATAAGGCTGTGGCGGCTGCTGCTGATAGTGATGCTGCTGTTGTTGTTGGGGAGGCGTTGTGGGTGGCGTGGGCGGCAGTTGGTGTTGCTGCTGCAGCTGTCGCTGCTCGGACTCCTGTCGTCGCTTCCGTGGCGTATTCTCGCTGAGAGCATATGGCCGGAACAGGGCTGTGGGCGTCTCATCCTTGGCGCTGCTGCTGCGCTTGCCAAATTTCTTGTGCTTGTAAAAGCCCGTGTTGAATTTCTTATGCGTATAAGTCTCGTTCTCGTTGTGCGGATAATCCATTTGTGAGAGTGCCATCGTTTTGGTTTCGTATTGTGAATGCTGAGTTGCTGTTATGTTGCCGGTTGTCGAGTGACTGTGCTCCTTGTGCTGCGCAACGGCTGCTTATATAGGGATCATGGTCAGTTTGCTACCTGCAAGGAAATTATCATTAGGGTATGCCTTGTTTATGGGAAAAACTTCGTTGACAAAAGGTCTGCATTGTCATAAAGAGAAAAGGATTTGTTCCACAATTCAATTTTTTGTATACCTGCCCGTGTCCTTTTTGTAATTAATTTTTCATTTACCCATCGGTGCTAGGCTCGCACCTTCTCCTGGTCTCCTGCCTGCTCTCATCTCAGTTTTCCTGGTATTTGACGATAACATTTCTCCAGAATTCACGAATATTCGAGCAGCGCCTGCGCCCGGAATATTCTTTGATGAGTTTCATTCCCGATTTCGATACCATTGCCTTTGACATTTTTTTTGGTTTTTGGTCGAACATTTTGAGATTCCTATCGCGCTTACCGCTAATCTGTCTCATTAAGTTCAACAAGATTCCAGGGAGCAGCAGTTCGCCGGCTTTGTGACAATGGCCAATTGAATGGAAATTTATTGGGATTTTCCCGAAATATGTTGCGTGTTCCTTGCTGTCCTTAAACATGTCATTTAAATTAGCTGCTAACATTGAAATTTAGAAATGTGCTTGGACATTTACATAGATGACAGATTTGCTTAGATGTGGGGGTTTCCAGTGATTGGTTGATGACGATATTGATATCAGGATTGTTCATTGAGAATTTTGCATTTTGAGTATTTATTTCTATCCCTAAAATTGCAGAAATAATAATGCTATAAATCGGTACTTGCCAATTCACCCGAGGGAAGCCGTTAAATTTTGGACACGTGCCAATTAGAACAACATTTTTGCTTATATGATAAAACCATATTGCCTGCATATATAACGTATACTATACGAATCTATTAATAATTTGTAGTTGCTTTCTATAGCTAAAAGATGAATGCATATTGGATTTGACTGAATTCTATTTTCTTTTTCATATCTTTGAAATCTGAGCACCATTTCATACAATTTTATTAAATAACAAAACGTTTTCGAAAGTTTTTGGAAAACTAATTTAAGTTGAATCACATTTTGAATATGTTTTCGCTGGCTGCAGTTCGAAGTGTTTTTTTATTTTTAATTTTTATATACGCCGATATATTTTGAAACCCTTCGGGATTCGTCTTCGTGGAGAGAAATATAGTCAGCTGTGGAGTTTGAAAGTCGACCTTATAAAATCCACTGAGCTTAGGAAGAAGGTCACCAAACAACAAACGACTAACCCATATTTTAGCCAACTGACACTTAGAACTATAAATACAGGTATAAAATGCAGATTAATGAAAAACCGTTGACTATAGAACAGATTGTTGTTATTAAGCAATTTACTGTGCACAGCTTGCTTACCTCAATTACTATGGTATTTAAATTCGACAGGTATTATTACTTGATATTTTTTTACATCGGCTTTGGTCAAAGAGTCAACGCACACTTTCAATGCTACCTTTAATTTATTATATAGAAAACAGGTTCATAAGAAAAATGCATAAAATCAAAGCTCTTTATTGATAAAGTAGTGATCGTCGAAGCAAGTTACTATGTTGTAAACTATATAATATGTGGCAAAGATCGGCGAGTTGATCAATCATTTAAAACGCATTTCATTCACGACATTCCTCAGATACCGCTTTCTATTTAATTATTCTTTGCCAAGAACTTGTCTTTTATTCGCTTACAGTAGTGCAGACAGAGAACCCGTTTCCTGGTAGGCCTCTAATAGTCTGACTCATTATATAAGAAATGGGGCAGTTGCATAATCGTAAAAAATGCACTAGTTGACCTTTATCGATTCTTTCCGGTTTACAGAAAATAAGAATTGTAATCAAACAATATGACAATCTTTCACTTTGATACTTGGGTGCAGCAATAACAATTGAAATCCTGCTTCTTGACTCAGCATTTGGTGAGGGCAGGACTCAAGCCCACCTCAAATAAATCCGCTTAGCTGTCGAACAGCATTGACTACATAAATCAATGGACTCACACTCGGACAAAGAGGCATTGAATGAAAAATCCGACATAATTCTAAACGCACTTAGGATATGGGAAGGTGAGCAGAGCAGCAGAGGACTATTTGTGTATACGTAGAAGATATATATTGGGATTCTGTAATTATGTCCAACACCTTGGGTTGAGTAGCATTTACAGCTGAAGAACAGATCTCACAAGCTGAAGTCATAAATGCTTTGCGGATCGGCGAGAACAATAAAACTTTTCAGGTGCCACAAAGGAAGCCGAACAATGCGGCTGTAGACTGCGTGGCCATATGAGCGCCAGGATTACAAAATACCAGACCAGAACAGAACAGACCAGGCCAGGCTCTGCGCGCACAACAGGTATTTCCAGTGAAAATCGCTGGAGATGCGCACAGCAAACAAGAAGAGGAAAAAGGGCAACTGGTTTATGACGCCCTACCAATGCCAGCAGCCGGCGGATTAGCCATGCCAATCGACGACATACCTGCTCCCCTGATGGCCAGAAACAAAACAACAACAAGTTGTCTCAGGTAGCGGGACCCGAGGATGCGAGGTGCGGGGTGCTGGATCATTAGTTCGAAGTTCAGGCACACGTTTGAATGAATGAAGTTGATTGGGAAATACCTGCAAGGGATTGGTGGGAAAACGTCTGGGATTGTCAAGCGCTCTGATACCCATTACCTAATGTTGCATAAAAGATAACGCCCAGGACAATAGGAGCACAGTCGACAACGAGACAGCGCACAAGAACAACATCCATAGCAGACCGAATTTCTCATTTTATGGATTTATCAAAAGCAATGGACAATGAACTCAGCTCTGGAACTGCCCCCGGCTATGCACACAAGAAGTTTTCCGCACTGAAGCGCAAACGCAGTCAAGATGAGGAGTCCGAAGATGTGGTCTTCGTCATGGAGCTGCCCGCCAAACGTCGATTCTTCCGGCCCTGGCTGGATGAGCTCAAATCGACAACAAATTCATCAGCAGCCACAACTGTTACAGCTGTAACTTCAGTAAATCAACAACCGCCTCGGAAGCCCAGCCCAATCACTGTTGCCACCACGTACCACGCCAACATGGTGCGCTCCCATGCCCCACGACTGCGCAGTCCGAAGGCGCAACAACGCCGAGATCGCAACACTTTGGCGTGTCTCCTGAGCCGCCGTGCCAGACAGGTGAAGCAAGTGGCCATGGAGGAACAATGCGAGCAATATCGCTTGCAACACGAGGCCAATTTGCAGCAGCAGATCCGTCTCAGCCTCTACTATGTGCGATTCCTGCAACAGACAATGGCCACGACACGAACTCCACTGCCTGACACACAACCCACGCTGCAGCAGATCCAGAAGTGTTGGCCCCAACAGGCAACTGCCATGAAGCGTTAAGCATCCCACAATGGACAATTCTTCCAACAACGGAAGGAATTTTATTAACTACTTTATATGTGATTTTAGTTTTGTATTTTATTGACCTTGTGATGACTTTTTAAGTTTTATTATTATTTATTATCGTTGACTATCAATAAATACAATTGTTAAAATAATACATTCGTAGTGCTATTTGAAGCGGATTCCTCAAAACAAAAAAAAATAAAAAAATATCCAAATGCAGATTTTAGTTGCCTGAATTCTTGAGCTCGTTGTACTTACTTAGTTACTTGCAATTTTTATATTTACACAGTAATTTGCAATTATGATAAAAATGCAAGAGTAAACACATTGCAGTATTGTCGAAGAGATTGAAGAACATTTTTGGGGGTATTTATTGGGCAACTGCAGAAAAACTCAATCAATCCAAATATTATAGTTAGTATAAATTAGTTGCGATGCCCAAACCATAAGTGCATTTTCTGAATTGATAACTTGCTGTTGTAATTATTACAGGTAATTCAAATAGATTAGCTGTCAACCTGTAAGCTTTCGTCGAAAGGTATACAAAATACATTGTTGTTAATAGTATTGAGGGAAATCGCGTAAGCTTGCCGTTCACACAGCATTGTCTGTACAAAAAACCGGCTCGACCAGCTATACTAATCAGATAAAAAATATTCCGTTCATCATTCATATCAATCAATCCTCAAGTGGAACGTTTTTCTTTTGTAGATTGGCCAGATGACAGCTGTAATTGCATGTTTTAGTGCCTCTGCCTATATCTAGTAATGTAAAATGTAGTTTTTATAAGTGTCAATTTAAAGTCACTTAATTGCATTGTTTTTTTTTGTAGACTGATATGGTAATAGAATGCCAAGTCAAAATTGTCATTGATATCTTTATTCACAAAGGTTCTGATTGTTACGGAATAAATTGTTGTGGGAATTAGCATATTTGAGAAACGTGACAAAAATAAATAAAGTCCGAGTAGCATATAAAGTAATATTAATTTACTTTCATTATTAGCTTAAAATTCGTTAAAATTATATTTTGTTTCCTATTACGCATATGTATTCATTAAAAATACTTTATTAGACTAGAAACATAAATAATTATTCGATACAGATATGTATAACATAGTTCTGCCATCAATAGAAGTCAACTTTTAAAACACTTTTAACCACAAAACATATTTACACATCCTTACCAACGCAAATAAATAAAAACAAATTCAAGGAAAAGATCCTTTTGTTTTTCCAACCTCCAAGAATTGTTGGCCTAGACCCGCAAGAATTTCCAAGGAATCGTGACAAAAAACTAGGCACTGCCACCGAAGGACCACACGCAATGCTTGGCGTCAAGTCGGTCAATAAAATAGCTGTGTACTTGAGTACTGCAGCGAGTGTTTTCCAGTTCCGGTAACCGCGACAAGATTTGATTTTTTGATACCCTGAGCCAGGTAGAAGAGTTAGTTGCAAGCAAATGGTCGGTAATTAGCCGAAGCAGGTCATAAAAATATTCAAAACGGTTAGCCAAACAACTAATAATAAAGTTACGCTAATCCGTCTGTTTACTAACCCAATGCGATTCCCGACAAAAAGGGCAGCTACCTGCGAAGGGAGGCCTGGACACGAACTCGCCGTCATCCCACGCATATAAACAGGACATCAATCGGAGAGCAGCAGCATTCAGCCATCAAACGCGAAGGTAGCAACAACGACAATACAACCATGGATCCCAGCTCGATAAACAACTCGAACCGTTACGAACACAAGAAGTTTGCGTCACAAAAGCGAAAACGTGATGTGGACCAGATTCTGGAGCAGAATAAGGAGAACATGTCCACGCAAGAGGCACCGCCGAGCAAGCGTCGCCAGTCGAAGGGCTTCTTTCGCCCCTGGCTGGACAGTGAGCAGAATATTGAAACGTTCATCTCCAGCAACGAGAGTCAGAAGCGCAGCTCAACGCCAATCCCACCGGGCGGCATCTATCATGCCAATATGGTGCGCCAATGCCAGTCACCTCGACAGCAGCGCAGTCCTAAGGAGCAGCAGCGCCGGGATCGCAACACCTTGTCCTGTCTGCTCAACCGGAGGGCCAAGCAGCTGCATGATGCTCACTTGGCTCGGCAATATGAGCAATATCGTGCCCAGCAGGCAGCCATCCTGGAGCAACAGGTTCGCTTCAGTCTGTACTATCGCCAGCTGCTGCAGCAGGCGGTCTTCCAGCGGGGAGTCCCAGCTCCCGCCACTCTGCTGCCCCAGCAGCAACAACAGTTTCTACAGCAAATGGCACTTTCGCAGCAATTACTGATCTTTGGATCCCAACAGTGATTAAACCTATTCTATTTAGATTATTATTTTATGATTTAGTGATTTAACAGCCATTGAATGTGATTAGTTGAATAGCTTTTAGCTGTTGTTATTGTTGACTTTGAAATAAAAACAAACTTATTTTATAAAAATCAAATATTTACGAATATTATTTTTCTAAATTAGCTCTTTTATTTTGGGATCTGACAAATTGAATTAGTATGTCAAATATAAATGGGAGGAAATCTATCTAAATAATTAAATTGATTTAGCAGCGAGTTACAAAGCGGAAAATATATTAGTTGCTTCCTAATATTTTCATATTGAAGTTAATCGGAGAGGGTTCTACTAGTTTGTCATCATAAAGATTATAGATTCTTGATTAGCATCACTAGCCGAGTAGTTTGTCTGTCTATCAGTGTCTGTACGAACTAGTCCCTCAGCTATCTGATGATACTTGGAATAATTCTCCTTATTTTTGCTTCATATGTATGTTGTAACTGGGTGGTTTGGTTTACTTTATCTTATAGTTGCTATTGGAAATATTTGTCAATGATGAATTCAGCTGTGCAAAACGTATTTGTTTACTAAAATCTCCTATTTTTTAATAATGAGAAAGAATCCTGAAAGCACATAATAGCAGATTGTGTCGCCTTAGTCAGCAAAAGATAAAGTATCCTAGGGAGTACTTGAGTTTGCGAGTACATATAAACCTTCAACCCGACAAAGATTCTCACATTTGTGGCAATTAGGGTGGATGGCACATAAGATCTAGCAGATATTAGTGTATAAATCTGCCAACAATAATAAAATAATAAAAGTAATTATTATTAGCATGTAATTATGCTCTTCACATTTGGAAAGTATAGAATTAATGGGGTTAATGGGGTTACTAAAACTTAAAGCTATGTTTATAAGATTTATAACAAAATGTCAGCAGTTAAACTCCAGTCTACAGTCTAAGATTGCAGAATTATAGTGAATTTAACTAACACCAGTTAATGGCCTAATAGGTTTTTTGGTTACCAGAACTCAATTTGTAATTTATAATATGTTTATTACTCAAGTTGTTAGAGTAGCTTATGCAATAAAGTTTTTTTTTTTGTTTTCTCAGCAACGTTTTAATGTGGTCAGTCACAGCACAGTTTGTGTTCTCATTATGTTTTTCTTCTTCTTCACTTCTTAAGGTCGATCCAACACAAGTGCAGCAAGGCTACGTCAAATAGAAATCAAGCTGCAGTCAACTTGCGAAACACCGTCAAATAATAATATTGGCCGAGACGAGCAGAGCCGAAGGTGCGACTGCAGTTGGCTCTGAGTGCGAAGAGCTCAAGTTCAGTAGCTTGTGTGGCAAAGTGTTGCAACCACAAAGTTTGGTAACTAAACGTTGCAGCTCGCTGTTGCTGGTATAAAAACAAATGATGTTTTCAATGTTAAGTCAGCCACGAGAGAGTCACAATAAGAGCAACCATGACGGCAACAATGAAAATAGTTGGCATTTGCGAAGTGGTGGCAAAATGGTATCAGTGTGGTCGTTAAGTGGTTAGCCGTTGTCGGCGATAATTTCTGCATTGGACTTTCCAGCTTTTGCCACAGCACAGTGCAGCATAGGAAGTCGCTTTGGCGCTCTATCAAATGGCCTATAATGAAAATTAAAAGTAATTAGCTGCTCGGCTATTGCGCAATGCCAAAAAAATAATAGCTAAATAGTAAATTGTCAGATGGCGTGGCGTTCCGACTACTCTAAATAAATACTCAAGTTAAATTAACTAATTTATCTGCATTGTCGTTGTTATTATTGTGCACAGTTGACTGCACTTTGGCTTGAGTCAGTTTTTCTAGTGGCTTAAAGTTGAAGTTAGTTTTTCAACAGGAACTTCCTTATAAACCAACATTGCCTTGACTGCATACGTAGTTTGATGCGCCTATTGCCTATGAACCATTGATTATCTGCTTGGCTTAGCATTGTGAAAGTTAGCTGATGTATCACAATATGAGAGGAGCTGTGGCTAATTTCACATATTGAACAGTTCAATTGTTTAGTTTAGTAAACAAAGCTAATTGCCCACAATGTAGTACATAATGTAATACATCTATATATTAAACTATTAAGTTGAAATTACTTTGAAAAGACGAGAGGAAAAGAAAAAATTACTAATATTTACGTACAAATCATTTTTCACAGTGTTAAAGACAATATTTCTGGCATTTCTCTCTTTTTTCAAATCTTTGATAATTAGTTTAGTCATCAGTAATATTGACAGAACCAAAATCTATTTAAAAGAGATAATTAAATAGGGGTAAATATTAAAAAGATATATATATATACACACTGATAAGGTCATTATCTCCCGCACTTTTCTTTTTTTCTTGTAATTCTTTATCCACTTTGACTCTAGTTGTATGTTCAGTAATATTGAAAACTACTAAGCATCTTTTAAAAACTAAATCAATAGTGATAGTGATAAGGGCGCTATTTCTGGCATTTTTATCACAAGCACTTTAACTGTTTGACCAGTTTGACTCTAGTTTAACTTCAGACTTCAATCGAGTTAAATTAATAGAGACAAATATGACAAAGATATAGGAAGTTGTAGTTATATTTATTTAAGCTATTTTTCTTAAAGAAATCCTTAAGTACAAAATAACATAAGAGTTAATAAGTAATTACTAATTTATAGCTAATAAAGCAAACTTAATTTAAGAGTATTGATAATCACACGGTGATTAAAGGAACTGTTACTAACATTGCTTCCTCTTGATGCCATTGATCAAATAGTCAATACTAAAGTTTTTCGAGGGCAATGGAATTGGCACTGGAGCTGGGCTCTTAACTTGTTCGTGCTTGACCAGCTGATTGAGATGGGTAAAATAGGCAGTTGCCCGCATGCTCTCCTCGACAATCTTGAGATGCTGGTTGGTGAACTCCTTGTACTGCTCCTCAATGGCCAGATGCTCGAGTTTCTTGACACGTCGGCTCATACGGCAGGCCATTGTGTTCTTATTGCGTCGATCCTGATCCTTGGG
The DNA here is from genome assembly GCA_035043785.1 of Drosophila planitibia. NCBI lineage: Eukaryota > Metazoa > Arthropoda > Insecta > Diptera > Drosophilidae > Drosophila > Drosophila planitibia. Next base: position 224,228 of record JAWNMS010000110.1, on the reverse strand, counting down.
TGTGCGTTCTTTTTCGGAAATTTTCGCACCATATTACCGTGGTACTTGCATATATCTCTCAGGGCTTCGGGGCTTATGGATGGCGCCAATGACTGCGAAGATGAGGCGGATTCCGATTCATTCGACCCGTCGCATATGGTGCTATTGAGGCGACGTCGCTTGGGCAGTGACAGCATGAATTCGCTGGAAGATTGACTGCTGGTGTCCTCCTCATTGTAGCTGCTGCTGGCCGGGGTGCCGATGCGTGAGATCAACTCCTCCTTGATGCGCAGCTCCTGTTCGTCGGTGCGTGGTCGCCGCATATCAAATTTCTTGTGGCGATAGCTGATTGAATTGTTGGATTCCAATTTCAGAGCCATGTTTTAGCTGTCAAGTGCGTTCGCTTGGACTGTCGTCTGTGGGTTGACTGATGTCCTGTGCCGTTGCTAGTCAAGTTTATATAGCGATTGCTGTTATCATGTGGTTTAGTTTAATCCGCTATCGTTTATGACATTGTTTACACAAAATCGAAGAGCATCTCTTTTTTTTTGCAAAACAAAAAACAAGATCATAAAATTAACTGATGGCCTGCGCACGACCCTTCCTACACCGGAGTTTCGCGCATGCGCAGACGCTGCCACAAATCGTTACCTAAGTCCGTTGCAGCCACCCGCTGATAAGTCTTTTGTGCGTGCGTGCTTGTGCTTGCGTGCATGAGTGTGACCAGGCCTAGTTAATGAGCTCCGCTTGGTAATCCTCTTGGGATTTGTTTATGCATACGTACATGTGTGTCTGGTATATTTGGCCAGCTCCCTAGGTGGCAAAATGCGCGCCTTTTGTTTGATTTTCATTCAATTTGCGTTTGTTCCGCTTGCAGATAATTTTCATTTTTCTTGTGCTGTTCTTCACATTGTCGCAGCTTTTGTCAATAGTTCAGGCCTTGCCATGTGTTTTCTTTTCTATTCTATTTGAATTGTTCAATTTTTTTGTATTTGCGGCTCATTTGTCCGACTGGAAACTCTGTCTCAGTCTGGGTAAAATGCTTTTTGTGTGCCTCTCAATTGATAAGATATTGCCGAACTGGTTTGTTTTTCTCCCTACTTGTCTTTCCCTTGTTATTGTTGAGCGTTTCTTCTTGGAATTGGCATTGGCCTGGTGCATCATGCTGTTGATTTTGATAAGATGAGAAGTGCAGTTTGTTCTGTGATGTCGTCTCAGGCAGACAGACACTGGCATTACGCCAGCTGATAAGATGTTTGGGTTTTGTACAGAGCCGAGATTAATATAACTTAGCCGTCGATAAGTGAATGGTGCAGACATCTGAATAGAGCTGCGGGGTAAAAAACTAGATTTAATTTTCGAACCAAGATAAGATACGAATGACGAGAAATGTTATTAGGTATTTTTGAAAAAATTCAAATTAAGAATGATTTCTAAATAGAAAAGAGTGATATTTGCACACAAAATCACAAGAGGTAATCATGGGTGAAGTAAATATATTTTTGTTAGAGTTACTTATATTTTGAAAGTCAACCCAGCAGCGGGGAACAAAGGTTAATAATGTATAGGTGAATAAATGATCACTGTTAGCTTTATTTGATCGCCAATTATCTCATCAACCTTTGCTTTATTTGCAGGCAGAATACTAATATGTAAGATAATCAGATAAATTTATTTTTTCACTGTATAATACATATTCTAATTAGTTATGGACCGCAAGTTGGATATGGGCAGTCCCACAAGGTACACACTTAAATAAAGTCGTTTAATAAATGGCTATAACAAAACGGCAAGAGATGCGATCTGTGAATGAGTATGTATGTAAAATTTAATATTATTTACAGAGTACTCTTTAGACACACTCAAAAAAAATATTAACTGCCATGAAACTTATCATGTCCAGTCTTAATGGCGAAACGTTGTCACTTTGTTGAAGTAGTGCTTTAAATAAATTTAACTAAATTGCAGAGTCATTTAATTAGATTCTCTACACACGTGTTGCTATAGCTACTTATTACTCGACAACACCATGATTTGCAAGATTTGTGGGGGATCTGTCCCAAAAATACATATTTTAAAACTAGAATTTTGTCATATACAACTGGTTCTTTATTGATTGTATATTGTATCTATTTATATACAAAGTAATGTGAATGATCATATTAATGAGCTTTGTCGAAAGTAAAATGATTTTCAATTTTAATTCTAAATTAAGAAAACAAAGTGTCATATCATCTAGACTTTAATGTTTCACAGAGAATGTAAAAGTAAAAGTTCAATCGGATACGAATTGGGATATTACACTTTAAGTAAGCCCACTCATTTTCTATGCAATATCATCTGTGATGTTACAACATATGAATAAGTATTAGTATTAGTCTTGTTAGCTTCGATGAAGCAGAAGCTATTTCACGCCTGGGTAGTGTTGCTCAAGTAGCAGCCTGGCCACTAGATTCGCATTAGCAAAGCCAATAATCAGCGAGACGAGGAAGCATTAAATGGCGTGGAGCACATCGAAGGCGGACAGCTGCCGGTAGTTGTGAGAGATTTGGTTGGGCACGAACAGACGGGGGAATGATCAAACTTCACGACTCTTGTCTAGGGTATTTAATAATGTCGTTTGTATTTCACTACTGATTTTGTTTTGGTCTTGCCTTTTGCTCAGCGTCATCGTCGCTATTATTAATTTCAAGCTCTTTTCGTTTCTCTGACGATCCCCTCGTCCAAGAGCCCAGTTCCCGGCTGTCTGAGTGCCCATTATTTGCTACTGTCGGCTCGCTCAGGGCACAGCACTGAGTTGACTCTCTATTTTCGCCATAAATACAACGGACGAATAGTCGTCGAATCAGATGTCGCTTCGCATTTGCATGAGCCGGGGGCGTCGTTGTCTAATTTCATATTTACTTGACCATATCCCCAACGAAAGTGAGATTTGCCTTGCAAAAGAAAGTTCAATTGTTCTTAAAAATTTGAAGAAAATGGCAAGTGTTTTGAGTGCGTTTATTGTTGTTGTCACGTTGCTGGGCGTGAGTTTGGCTGCTGAAGAAGGGTTTACGCTGCCACCAGTTGAATATAAGTCCATCACCAAATTGGGTGAGTATTGGAAATTGAATCATACGTGATTTGTTGTGAACCGAAATTCAAGTTTTTAATTGTAGTATATTTTTTTTTAATTGTGTTGACTTTAGTACGTATATTCGAATATGAGGGATGAAAAGAGTGATCTTAAAGTGTTTAATAATTATTCGTATGTAAATATTTGCATAGAACTTACATGTTTAAATTTGATTATATGCTATATACACAAAAGGTACGTTTGGCTTTACGCGTTTTGTTTATATTCATTTGTATGATCTGAGTTGGATTTGTATTCTACTATCACCTAAGATATCATATACGTTTTTAGGCATAAATAACAATAAAACTGTTAAATTGGCAGATGAATATAAATAATTATACCAAAATGCAAATCGAGTAGCAATAATCATGGGAAACACGCAAAACCTGTGCAAATTGTATATCAAAGCCATTACGTGTGCTAAAGCTCAATTTCTATTCGAATTTAGCAACTGCTGACTGAGCGATAGAATTTTACGTATTATAAAAATAAAACGGTTATTATAAAGTTGCATGGTAATAAATTTGTTGATCAAATTAGCAAAAAAAATTTTAATTTTATTTTTACCTATTATTTATTAAGTGTATAATAGTTGCTTAAATGGTAATTTTGGCAATTGAGAATACGTGACAGTATGTTAATGAATGATATAGCTTAATAAAGTGTAGTGGAGTTGATAAATAAATAATTAATATTCCTGGGGGAACCAGCCCATCTCATGAATATATAAAAGTACTAATATTGATAGCCAAGTTTTCCTAGTATGGATAACAATTTGAGAGGACTCAAAACAGTAAAAACAGTGACAAAAAAGAAATAGAATTGTTTGAAAATAAATTTGTAGAATTTACATAATATTTTCGGTGCTCCTTTTTTATAGCAAACACTCAGTAATAAAATAAAATAAAAAGCATTAGCAGCAGTTTTTACCCAGTTTCGGCATTCAACTAGAATACTCAGAAGCCTTGACTGATATTTGCCCAATAAAGGCCAGAAGCTTTCCGGCTCTGAGTCGAATGGAGCAGGTCGCAGTCAATTGCCACTTCCGCTAAATGGCCTTCCCCTGCCGCAGCGACCGTTGCAAAAAGCCTTCAGTACAAAAGATTCAAGCGACAAACTTGATACGGCTGTGCGATATGCGACACAATGAAACGCTTAGTCAATGCTCTGTCACAAAATTAGCAATTAAATGTTGTTGACAAAAATGTCAAACAAAATGTTCCAAGTAATTAAGTTAAAATCCGAACAGTAGCAAATAAATAGCGAACGGTGTTGGAGAAGGGGGCGGTTTGTGGGAGAGATAGAACGCAGGGAGAAGCGGAATTCTCGTTTAAAATATCACGTTCTGGGGATAAAGCGCATAGATCATTGATGATATGAGATGACTATGAGTTGTATGTCAGGGCAATGTTCATGAATGTTGTATTTATGTGTAATTGTATTTATGTGCTCATTGATTGATTGCATTTGTTTTCGATTCGCCACAGCCGCCGATATACCGACCTGCAGCCAAAAAGATGCAAATATAAATGAGTGCATTAAGCAGGGATTCCAGCAGCTGACGCCTCGTCTGAAAAATGGCATCAGTGAACTGAATATACCACCAATGGATCCCTTCCTTCTGGGCAAGAGCTCCTACAACTACAACTCGGGCGTGCTGCAGGGCCGCATTGCCATGAGGAATGTGGTGGTGCATGGTCTCAGCGAGGGCATTGTCGACAAGGTCGACTATCGCATGAAGAACAATCGCGTACGCCTGGAGATGCTCAGCCATATACCGCAGATGCTGGCTGAGGGTGCCTACAAGGCGGACATCAAACTGAACGACATGAAGATAACTCCAAAAGGCACCTTCAACATTACGCTGAGTAAGCAAAATAATAATACTAGCTTCCAACTACTGGCTGGGCATGTAATTACTGTCTCAGCTAATCAAATTTGACATTTTAGCCAACGTCAGCATGAAATCGCGCGCCTCTGGCGAACTATACGAGCGAGACGGTCACACTTATTTGCGTCTGGCCAAGCTCGAGGCGGAGCCGAAAGTGGGTGACATGCGCATCTATGCCAATGGCCTGGTGCCCGATCCAGCGTTGAGTGAGTGCACATACAGCATTATCGAATCGATTGAGTGATATATACATATATATACAAATCTCAATTGAATTCATAGATGATGTCATTCTGGACTTTATCAATCAGTACTGGCGCCAGCTATATCAGGCTATGCTACCCGAAACTATGGCCATTTGGGAGCCACTAATGGTCAAAGCGGGCAATGATTTCCTGGCTGCCCTGCCATTCGATTTGATTGTCACAAAGGATTAAGTTCGTTGCAATCTCTGGTGTGCTTATGCAATCATATTATTGGTAGAAGCGTTATTCAAGATGTTAACTTAGTTAGTAAAAAAATAAAACTATCAATTATATTAAGGGAAAATTGTTGTACGTTGTTAAACCTAAAATATACTAGCCAAATGGAGAGGGGCATATTACAGATACTATATAGTATTAAGTTAATAAGTTTAACAGTGGGGAAATAAATCAGTTATCAATTTACAATTATGGTAATATTCTTAATTGATTCTGACGACGTTTTTATATTTCTGTTGATCTTCGGAAATAAAGCAATTCAAACCTGGAGATATATTGTTTTTACTATTCATCAAGCTTTTTCAATTGAGTGCTTAAATTATCTACATATATTATAGCGTGCACAGTATCTCCTAACTGAGCATTCTTCAAACATTTATTTTGAAAAGCATCTTTTCGAAGTTTCTATTTCGTATATATTTTGATTGCAATTTATAAATTTATATAATTTTATTTATGTAGGAAATTACAAAAGTTAGTTTATTGAATTGAAAATACTAAACAAAAACTAAAAATTAAATAAAATAAAACATTCTCAATGTTATATTGTAAATCTAGCTTGATAAATTTAAATAATTTAAATATGTTTAAGTGGATTATTTTAAAATGGCTTGGCAATCAAAAGTCAATTAAAAAAAAAATTGTAGCAAAGAGTGTTCGACTTAAAGTTACCCTGTACCTATCCACTTTTTATACAGGCCAGACTGTTTCGCAATTTTAAGCATATTAATATCATAAGTAATAATACAATTTTACTAATGTATATTCTCCTTTGACTGTCTTTTGATCAGTTTGGTAGTAATTGATTATCTCAAATAAAATGGTATCATTCTATAATATGCAAGTTGGAGACTGTAAGGCTGTATTACCAATATTCGATGTGTTTAGGATATAATTAGTTAACCGCGAACGCACAGCCCATGCTTATAGTAAACAGGTTATGATTGAAATTATTATTGTAAATAGTTGTAATACTAAATTCAGAAAGTATTTTGCGGGGTTCGGGGCTAATTTTGTTTGAAATGTTTTCCATTTAATGATTTGAAATTAAATCAGTGGATAAGCTGGTTTTCAATCTGTCGAAGTCAGTTTGCCTATAACATTATTGATTTATAAGTACTATTTTTCTTGGCTATGTGGACGTGACTAACTTAAAATATATCTGAGAATAAAATAGCTCCACCCAGTGCCTTGTCAGCTCAGTTGGATGGTGCTCATACAAGTGACAGGTTGATGTTGACTCAACGGCAGAATCAAGAGGACTACTCAATCGAAAAGGATACTTAAATCAGTTTAACCATAATGTTCTACATTGTGGTGGCAATGCTGTGCCTTCTGGCAAGTGGATCTCAGGCGGCGCCTGCGAAGCAGCGAATATAACAAACAATTATGATTGTGTGTATGAAGCTAGGGCACATTGCGCATACGTAGTGTATACCATATTTAATTCTATGATTTTTAGCCCTCAATTTGCCAAAGTGCCCTGGGGGTGCTGACAAGGCTGCGGAATGTATCAAGAGCACATTCAATACGCTTTTGCAACGTTTTAGATGTGGAGTACCCGAATTAAATATAGAGCCGTATGATCCTTTGCTCATAAATCGTTCGAGTTTTCATTACTCAAGTGGAGTGGTTAAGGGTCGAATCTCGGTGCGTAATGTGAAACTCTTCGGCTTAGCTGAACACAAAATCGAGAAACTGGATATGAAAGTCAATGGCGACAAGGTAAAATTCCAAATGCTTTTAACCATACCCAAAGTGAACATGAATGGCATTTACAAGGCGGAAATGCAGGTGAACTCGCTGCATTTGAAACCCAAAGGCAATTTTAATATAACGATGTGTGAGTAGTGAAACATATAAGAATTTTAATGTTTACACACTTATTTATACATGCGTCGTTATATCTTTGTTGTTGCAGTTGATGTGGAGAACCATGTGGTTACGGATGGAGGCATTTTTAGCAAGGATGGACACAGATATTTTCGTTTCACCGATATCGAAGCGGACCCAAAGATTCGCGATTTGACTATTAAGGCCAATGGCATATTCCCGGATCCTGAATTAGGTAAGTGTGTGTGTTAGCTGAATCGCAATTTCCTCAGCGCTTAATTTATATCCTTGGCAGATGAGATTGCACTCAATGTGGCTAACAACTACTGGCGTGATATCTATGGCATTATTTTGCCGGAAACGAGAAAGTCGTGGCTGCCTGTCCTGCTGCGCGTTATTAACCAGGCTCTGATAAATGTGCCAATCGATGATTTTATCCTGTCAAGCGAATAAGATAGCGGTTGTGATTGCCTTTAGTTATTATTTGCGTTTGTGTGGAAATTTCTTAATGAAACCGGGTTACCTCTAATAAAATTCGAGCCAGCGATTAAATTGCCATTATTAAATTCAGGCGCACTCAGCCTATGCACAATTAATGGGCAGATTGAAACAGGTTTTAATTGATTTGGTCATGCCCCAGTTTCATTTAGCATCAAATTATGTGCCTACAAAAACTAACTAGCTTTATGTAAATGCCCACTGGCTGCACCCAGTTAATGGGGTTAAGTGCACAGCACGTTGACCTTGAAAACTCGTATATATCTACATATGTACATATCTATCAATCTATTTATATTCGAATGTGGTCAAGTGCATGCATTTAGTGTGAAATTGAGCAATGAGTCGATGACGATTTGAAACAACTTCAGTGACCAACTTTTTGAGAACAACTGTCACCTAAATAAGCACTTTAAAGTTGTATTTCTATTCATATCAAAAATCAATTGATTGATGTACCCATTATAAATGAACGTATTCTTACTGATTTAACATTTTTGCATAAGCACAAGAAGAGAAATTTAATTTTCATTTATTTAATGTGGGCTCAAGACATTCTAAAATTTGTAGAAAAATGTTTGCTTTTAAATATAAATAAAAAATGCAAGTTACAAATTAAATTATAAAAAAAATAAAATGTGTGACGTTTAATTAAATATTTTAAATAAAAAAAAAACATAAATAAAAAAATATAATAAAATCTGAAACTGTCCATGATTTAATGTAAGGATTGGGGAAATTGAGAAAAGAAACCCGATCAGATCAAATATGTTTAAGCTTTAGTCGCTTAGTCACAAGGAAAGTAAAAAGGAAGGAAGTCAGAGAGCGATGTAAGGAGTGAGACAGAAAATAAAGAAAATACATGTTTATCACAGTTAAGCGTGCTCGAAGGTTTCCGGGTATTATTTCAGTATTGAATATTTAATTCCTGACAATAAAAATGGAAATTTCGGTGTATTATCAATTAGTAAATTCACTTTTTGATCAAACTATTTAAAATATATTTATACAATTCGGCAAATACGAAATATGAAAATCCGAACTGAGTAAATAGCATTGCCTACTTCAGGGTGCTGGGCTCAATTCCCAAGTAGTAGATGCATGCTCCGATGGTTGGCCTGAAATACAAATTATGGACAGGAGTACTCTTGAGAGTCTTAAATGTCAGGCAAACTTATTTAGTATGCAACAGTTCAACATTGAATTAGTAAAATATATGTTTGTAGTTTCAGAATTACCAAGTGGTGTACTGTTTCAGCTGTCTGGTTACGTCAACCAGATCAACGTCTGTTGGCCGTCTTACTTTGTTTATGGGGCATAAACAAGCTCTAAAGGTTGACATAAACAAAGCAGTTCGTAATTTGGCTTCGCATAGAAAGTGAGGTAATATTCCATAGGGCAACGTTAGCGCCCAGGTCGCGACGTTAACTCTGCGATAAATCAGCAGCTCATTATTATGAGAGTGTGTGCTGCACACTTTTATGCATATATGTCTTATAAACGTCGATAAAAAGAGATGTGCCTCGCATATTTGAACACTTGTTGTGGATATGTTCGCAACATATATGCATACGTAGAATATTTTAATTGCTAAATGGATATGCCAGGCACACGATCGAGTGTCGTCTGCTACAAGACTGGCCGAGCATAATAAGCATTGGAACATTAGATTTGCCAAAACATATTATGACGCACCTTTTTATAGGAACTGCCAAAGTAACTTGTTTGGCTAATCGGAAGTTCAAAAGTGAAGCACCTAGAGTGCAACAATCTGGATGTCAGGCATGCATTGCAACATGACAAACAAGTCACGTCGATCACCTTGGAAATAAACGCCCCAAAACTTCATAAATATAGTGCGCAACTTTGTGGCAAGACATTAACAACTGGCCTACATTTTACTTAGTAGTACAGAGCCGAGGCGAAACCAATGCTTCGACTAGGCCCGGTGCTTGTTAAACTACTGCAATGCGACTCAAACTGTAACTGGGATTGTAATTGGGATTGGGATTGTGGGTGTGTAGTTCATGGGAGCAGCTGACAGTTTCCTCATTGTTCTAATATTGATTGATTTGTGGGTGCGATTTATTGATTGACATTGACTCAACTGAGATGTGATTACAATTACATATCTTTGATGAACCTAAAAATATTATACAGTTTTTAATACCCTGTACAAATTAATATTTGTATTTTAAGAACTGTTAGTGCCAAAGTTTGAATGTGTCATATTAAGTAAATAATAGTTTACTACTTCGCTTCATAGTTATTATATCCCCAATTATCTGAAAGTCTTAGTAATTATAAAAATGATTTAAAACCTTAAATGTCAAACTTGACTGTGCATAATTATAAATCTATTTGCTTTTCTTCGTCTTCAAGCTTCTAAATATCAGCAGATTTAACCCTTGAATGCGCAGTGTTGCCTTAAACTTAATAATCTTAATATAGAGTAATTTAGTTTTTTGTGCTGAAGAACATTTACTACTGCCGAGGAGATTCCAAGCACAAATTGCTTTGCAAACTTTTTCAAGCTCAATAAGAGAAAAAAGATGTTACTGTGAGAAAGCAAAATTAGTTCTTTATTCTCTTTCTTATTTGTATTATAATTTTTTCTTTTGAATATTTTTAGGTATATTCTACCAACAGAAATAACTAAAAATATTGTTGTATTAAGTGGTTAAAGTTGTATAAATGTTTTTGTAATTATATTTAATTATTACCACAATTATGTAGTACATAGCTACAATTAAGTAGTAGCATTAAGCAGTAGTTTTAAATTTATGAAAGGAGAAATACAAAAATGTTTACCCATTATAAATACTACATTTTGTCATACAAAATTTATTTTTTCATAGCCAAAAGTTATGGAAAATTTAAAATTATTTAAATAATATTTATTTAGAACTTCAATATGACATAATTGTGTTAAAAATCGATCTATCTTCTTTCAAGTTAAAATAAATGCTTTATTTATTTATTCTGAGAATAACATTTTATTTAGTAAGCCAACATGCGAGTCTTGTAATTAAATAAGTATTATTTAATTTAAATTATACCAACGTCTGAGACGTGATTTAAATTTACTGCACTTAATATTCAAGTGTGACTATCAGTTATGCCAACTCATGCTGAGCATTTCAAGTACAGCGCTGCTCAAACTGTGGTGCACAAGTTCTCAAATCAACTCAGCAACTCAACAAGTCAAAAGCTTCGAAAGCTCAATCGGCCCGCTCTAAAAGCCTTCAAATTGGTTATTTGTTGTTGCTGTTGATTTTTTTTTGGCATCGTGCGCATGGAAAAACTTAAAAAACTCGAGCTGAAAACTATAAATAAACGTGAGTTTTATGCAGCGCTCATTTAAAGATTTGCAAGCGGCGGGCCGCCAACGAAATCGTTCGCTGATTTTTAAAGTTTGCAGAAGTATTTTTTTGTATCTTTGGCAATTGGCTAACTAGCTAGAGTGTAGTGTAGGAGTGTGTGTGTGCTTTTCTGTCAGTGTTCGCGATTGCAGCAACAATTGCAGTTAAAAAACAAAAAAAAAAAACAACAGCAACAACAAACTGTAAAAATTTGTGTAGAAATAAGAGTGAAGCCGGTTTTAAAATTACGCAAAAAAAGGCAAGCGAAAATTGCACACATTGTCTGTTTGTATGTGTATGTGAGTGTGTGTGTTTGTATTGAATCAAGATACAAAATCGTCAAAGCACCACAACAATTCAATTAAAACAAGTTTACATTGCCAATTGTGAAAAGAGCGTTGTCCAAATTGACAAAAACAGCAACTGCATAAATAAAAAAAATCGATATGCAAGCGTTTTATATTTTGCTAACCATCGTGGCTGTGGCACTCGGAAGTGTCGCGTCCGCCACACTGCCAACATCCGCCCCAGACGAACTTAGCACCGACCCCCAGCAGACCGCCTTCTCATCAGACTCCCAATTTGATTCAGGTAGATATATGTTTGGGTCACTCTTATGCAACAGGACTGCAAGAACTTGATATTTAAATGACAAGCGAAATAAAAAAACGGAGCTGTTAAACAAGTTTGTTGCCAGAGTCATTCATTTACCAAAGTGACAATTGGAAATGGTAATTGAAATAAATAATATTGTAGTTGACTTGTATGACAAATATATGAAAATCAAAATCTGAAGTATCCGAAGACTACAGCGAATTGCGCAATTGTGTTTTGACGGAAATTGTAAGCAGGAAATGTTATGATTGGAGTGTAATAAATTAAAGTTCAGTCGATCATGATTAGGTTAAGTTAGTTTCACTTAGGAAACAAAGCTCTCTAAGATATATTATCGCAATGCACATATCGAGTTATATCAGCAACAATTATATCAAACTAGAGAAGTACGGTCTGTATAAATCTCTATATAGGTCATTTATAACATTGTCGAGTGTAATTCGGTGACTAACCCATTGTATTGTTATTGAAAAAATTACAACCTTCGTAGACCAATAAAAGCAGCTAAGAACAACCGAAGCAATTTTAATCTTAAAGTGTGGTTTTAATGAGATTTCTTTAAAAGTAATGCCATTGCTATAGAAATTAGCAAGTCAGCCAGCTCAAAAATATGAAAAAATACTTTTTATTTGCTTGACTTTTAACACCTGAGACAACACTAAAAAATGTTGAGCAGCTTGAACTTGACATATATTTTCGTTTTCATTTTTTTTGGTTCGTGTGAATAGTAAAAGTTATAAAACCGCAAGAGAGCATTAACAAAAAAACGCTCTGAATGTGAATGCTGAAATACAGTGACCATCAAACATTACCGCACATGAGGCGTTGAAAGTAAACACAAAATATAAGGTTATTGATTGATTATGCAAAATAAATGGCAGAATAAACATACCGAATACGTAAAGTCGAAAGCAAGTCGAACATGCCAGACTGAAATATTTATCTCCAATTGAATTAATTTAATCAACCGCAGAGAAATAAATGATTTGTATGTATGTATGTATTTGGTGTGGGGCGCTTGCGAAAAAGTATTCGCGTCAAAAGCACCAGCGTCAACAAAGAGGCTTACATTATATCAACATGAAAACAACAACAACAAATAAAAAACCGGCTGCTTATGCGCACATTTCTTAAACGCATAAAGCTAAAAACTGACCTACATCAATGCGAAAAACGACGTCAGCGTCGCTGGGCCGTAGACTTTGAGTTTGAGCTGTGAGTTGCAGTTGTAACTTGTAACTAATTGCGTAAAATGTCGAGCAGCAATAGCAGTCAAATACTAACTATAGCAAGCCCAATACATTTATTGACATTTGCACTGGGAGCGTAAGCAAACGAAAGACTTAGGCAACGAACTTCACGACGTTTGTTTCGTTTCACGAACGCGCCCTGAAAAAGAAAAACAGCTCACAAACATTTCTGACGCCTGTCAAAGGTGTAATTAATGTCAACGTGTTGACTGGGCATATTTTGCATATTTTCGTCTTTTTTTTATTTTGGCTGGCTCACCTTTGACATTGAACTTGTCAGCCAACAACGAAACGACAAAGTCACCGAACACGCAAGCGCTCAAAATTTGGCAAACCAAATTACAGACTACAAAATTGCTGAGCAAATCTTAAGCCTAATCCGTATTAAAAGTAGCTGACAATATATGAAGGGTAAAACTAAGTATTGTCTGCTTGTTCGTGCCAAATTAACTATTTTAAGTACTTGGGTAATTTTCTGACATAATTGCAGGGGATGCTGAATTTAATTGCAATCTTTCTTATCCATTTCCGCTTTAAAGACTTAAACACTTTGCTTTTCATGTGAAGATTTAACCAAGGGAAATAAAATCTTATTTGCACTTGTTTTTACAGCTAGCGCTAAAATGACGCAATAACGTATTGCAAATGTTTTGACTGTTTGTTTGTCTATCCGACTTATTCTGTACTTGAGGTCATCTCCAAAATGATGTTGATAATCTGCTAATCACATAGCCAAGCAGCAACTGGGACGAATGTTTTAAATAATATTGAAAAATGTTACAATCAGTATTGAATATTTTAAATAATTTATAAATAATTTATAAGCAATTTGCTTAAATACAATATATTGTTGTGTTCATATATCACCTTTCAAAGAACAAAATATTAGAATTCATGTTAAGTATATTTTTTGCTTCGTTAAAATATACAATTTTTTTTAATATCTCAGTTTGATAAAAAAATATTAATTGTTGTTTTAAATATATCCAATATGTTGTATATATATATTTGTCCCATATTAGATTTAAAAAACATGCGAAAACTTTTGCGAATTACTGATAATTTGAGCAATTTTTTGAACTAGAGATATTGTTAGGTATAAGTTTACTCCAAAATTCGTACAAGACAATCCACTGACTCCATTTACAATTACCTCCACTTGTCTGGGGCCTAGATCGGAGACCTTGACTGCGACGCGTCATTGTCACCTGTCACCCTGACACAAAGCACGCAACAACAACTATTTGAATGTCAAAATTGGAGAAAAACCTGCGCGGGGCATGTCAAACTGTGAACTGTGTCACGCTTGGGTGGATGACTCGAAAGGCGCTATGCGCAATGATGCATGCCTGACTGAGCTTAATACGCACACTCTTAGCCCAACCATAACTTAACCGACTATCTTTTGTCTTTTGACCAACACCAACTGCTATGTACTAATCTCTGTCACTTTTGCCACAGTTACTGCACCACAAACGTCTGGTGATGTCCTCGGCAGTTGCAGCCTCAGCTCGTCGGATCTGGATGAATGCATACGTGGACTATTCCAATCGATTGTGCCGAGACTGAAGAATCAGGGCTTTCCAGAGTTGAACATGGGCTCCGTTGATCCGTACTTCTACAAGCGAGGCATATTTCGTTACACCAACGATGGCATACAGGGTGGCCTGCTCATCAAGAACATGGAAATTGATGGCATCAGCGATTTGAAAGTCAACAGCGTGTCATCCAATTTCACGGACAGCGAGTTTGTCATCAAATTGGGCGTGGAGCTGGCACAGCTGAAGGCTGGCGGCTACTTTAAGGCGGATGTCAAGTTCGGCGGTCTGCGTCTCGTGCCCAAGGGGCCATTCAACATCACGATTGGTGAGTGGCTCTGCAGGCAATCGATAGCTGATATACTTAACATTTCAATTTCAATTTCAATTAGACAACGTTAAGGCCACCGTTCTGACTGATGGTCACATTGAGAAGCATTCCAGCGGCAAGCATACTTTGAGCTTACATCGACTGAATGCAAATGTCAACATTGGCAACGCTCGGGTCTTGGCCAATGGCATCTTCTCGGATCGCAATCTGAGTGAGTAGCTGGCGCTGGCATGATCTGTTTTTTATTAAACTATATTTGTTATTTGCAGATGCTATGATCTTGAATCTGGTCAATGAGAACTTGCCGGAGATTACGCGTGTCGGAATTCCAGCCACCCGTGAGCAGTGGGCCCCCATTTTAGTGGCACATATCAATGAGTTCTTCGCTCCGGTTCCTATAGAGAAATTGTTGGTTCAGTAAAGTGCTCGATGCTCAAAATGTTCTTATTTTATAGCTAGTTAGTTCTTAGTTATTATTTACAAAATATCAATAATTTTTAATGCTGCCTCCAAATAATTACACAGCTTTTTGAATTGTCAGCGATTTAACGACAAGAATTGTTTCTTGAACAGCACAAAATGTATATTTATTATGTCATTTAAGCAAAAAAAAATCTTACAATCCATACAAAAATGTTTCTACATTTCCAAATTATTAAATTCGAATGTTTAAATCATAAATTAATTGATTCATTTCAATCAACTTATACTTTTAATGAGTACAAGGAGGGACAAGTTTTGCAGCCATTGTATTCATTTCGTCGCGCCTAAAATAAGGCAACAAAATAAAGTTCAAATAAAAGACTAGTTTAAAAACATATAGCATAATTTTCAGCATTTAAGATAAGAGGGGAAAAGTTTTGCCGAAATTTCATAGTCATATATAAATTATATAAATGTTCAGGATCAATGGCAAACGTTTAAATATGTATGAAGATTGAAGACTAAATAAATGGCTAAGCTAAGAATTCATTTGACCCTTATTATAATTTTAGCTTTCACTTGAGTAAATTGATTTTGGAATTACACTTTGAACACGGTCTAGTTGAAAGTCCGCATTTCTTATTTGAATATTTGAAATTTAAAGAATCTTTCATAAAATCGTCGTAGAGCAGACTTGGCTATTCGCCTTTCTACGGCTGCCTCTTGATCTTGATGCCTGTTCGCTACAGCGAATTTGCTTTCAAAAATACAACACTTCAAATCGAATCGAGAACACTTTGCGATCAATCAAAAGGCAAATGCCCCTTTGGCATCCAATTATAGACAATTAGTCGGCAAAATATTGATCGACTTTGTCATGTCGCCAAAAGGTTGAGGCCACCACGCCGGTGACACTTGAGAACATCACACATTCATTAAAGGTGGGCGAGCATTTATCCATTCTGCGGGGAGATCAAGTGAGCTAACAATGAGCTGGCCAATTCTCGCATAAAGCGTGACAGTGCGATTTGACTTGATCGCGATTTATTTGTATTTTAATTGAATCTTGCATCGTATTTCTCCAACAATTCAAACAAATACGCTCGGAATTATCGTAAAACTGCGCATATTATTTGGAACAGTCAGCCTTTTGCTCACATCAGGAGCCAATGAAAACCAATTAAACCGACTCGGAGGTATACTTTGACTAAGAGAGGAAATGAAAGCGATAATTTATTGGTATGAACGAATTTGATATATCCGTTAGCTATTTCATTTGAAGCTGGAAAAATTCCTTGTCTTGCTTTTAGTTTCAAGAGACTCGTTTGACCCGTTTTCTTATGAAACATATATAAAATACCTGTTGGAGCAAAATATACCCTTGCCATACTTTAGATGCGCGGTGTAAGAATAGATGAGTTATGAAAGTCTTAACCAATTTTAAACGGAAAGTTGATACAGGAAATAAAGTTGATACAGAGAAAAACTTAAGTGAACTGTCTTAACTCAGAATTGTCAATAAAATAAATATGGGTACAATTTAACTTAAGGAAATTAAGTATAAAAAGTGGTGAATAATTAAATAAAGTACTATTTATCAACTGACACTTTTATTAGTTCAGTGCATAATAAACAAACGGCCAGAAAAACATATCTGCGTTCTTGGTCTTTTAACAGTACGCAGCGACTTTCAAGTCCCGGTCTAAGTCCCAGTTTGTCTGCAACTGGAGCGACGTGCCTGTTTGTGATATATCTGGCCAGTGAGCCAAGGAAGCGATGGAGCAGGAGCAAGTGAATGCCACTAAGCAATAATATAACTAGTTTACATATGCAAAACGGTATAAGCATATGAAGTAAGCAAGAATCTGGCTAAAAGGTAGCTAAAAGGCGGCCAATACTACGCCTACCAGGCATTGAACAACAAGCAAATCGATGCGCGAGAGTAATTGACGTTTCGATTGCGTCTGCCTCTGCGTCTGCGCCAAAGCCGCAGTCAGCGTCGCTGTCACTGTCGCTGGCGTCGACTGGCGGCGGCATAGCTGTTAACCAAACTACGTTGCCGGCACTTGGCTCAGAAGCTCGCGGATCTCGCTTGCCCACGGTCCTGTTTCTAATAAGCGCGCGAAGTCGACTGCGAGCCAAGAGTCCGACGAGAAGTTCTTAAGAGTCGTCTGACCGTCCAGGTGAATGCCATCGGGCAACGTGCGTCGCATTCTAAAAACCACGAGACGCGTTTCGGTTTGCGGTTTGATACTATATTGTACCATTTATATATGGGTCTGCAATTCCCGCTGAGTTGAAACGAAAACAAAATAGTAACGAAAATAACAACAAAAAAGTATTTTGCTGTCAAAATGTTTGCATTTTTACAGATTTTATTACTTTGTGTGCATTTGTTGCATTTTAAAGCGACATTAGCCGAGAATGTGCCATCGATAAAAACATCAGCAACAACCTTATCGGATCAAATTCCGCAAACCAGTGCGGTTGACTCCCAGGCCGCTATCAATGCCACGGTTGTTCAAGATTTCGCTGCCCCTGTGGACGGTGAGTAATGCGGAAGCTTGAGAAAGCCGCAATGAAAAGTGAAATTGCTAGAGAAGAACAAAAGACTCAGGCAACGAACTTGCTACTTAACAGGCGAATATGAATTGGTATTTTTTGTTGAACTACAAATGCTGATAAAAAGCTAATATTGCTTAAAATATATTCTACTTTTATGAATAATGTTGTTATTAAACTACAAACTTTGAAAGATATCAAAGATTTTATACAATTTTGTTTAATTTGTAAGAATATTTAATAATGCAAGCGATTATTCGAAATTCTCATTTGAATCTCTTGTGCTTACCGGTAAAATAATGTTTGCTATTTTGCTCACTTTTAAAATAAACAAATTATTAATATTCACTTTAGAACCATCCCTTGCTAACATTTTGCACATAAATATTTTACATCACGCATAAGTTCAATGACTTTGTGCTACGTTATAGTATCTAATAAATTTATGCTAGGCACGCAGCACCATTGGTTTATGTGACCTTCAGAATCCCATAAGATTCATAGTGACAATATAGAGAATGAGAATTATTGGGGAATTACTCTTTCTCGTATAGGTCTCGAAGTTGGGTCCCTTTGTTCCACATTGTAATTGCGTTGTTTACTTTCTACTCTATGTATGTGCTCACCTCCAAAATAGACAACAAATGTCGCAGTGGAGGCGTATCTTATAGAGCTTTCAAATTGACTTACTTCCACACAATTAACGGGCCTGAAACTGAAAATGTGTGGT
This sequence comes from Drosophila planitibia, assembly GCA_035043785.1. Lineage (NCBI taxonomy): Eukaryota > Metazoa > Arthropoda > Insecta > Diptera > Drosophilidae > Drosophila > Drosophila planitibia. The sequence continues at coordinate 205,616 of JAWNMS010000110.1, read as the reverse complement.
TGTCATCTGTCAATGGCCGCAACATGAGTGCTCGCTTCAAATTTATTTATTGCCAACAATTGAACAATTTAAGTTAGGCGTGATCTTCACGAATGTTTGGTTGTGAAAACGTGGCCATAATATAAGCCTATTAATCGATTTTGGCAGCGAAAATAATCTGCTTACTTGAGCAGATTAATTGTGTAATTGGTTTTAAGTTTTGAAGGAACATCAAATTGTTAAACGACTGCAGGAGGCCATAAATAAAAGTTACATGGATACGCTTGCCTATCCAGATTAAGGCCTCGCCCCATAAAAGTAGCCCGACTCAGCTTACAAGTCCTGCGGGTTATTTCGCGTTTTGTTTCAGTCCAGTTTAATTTGTGCATCGAATTGAAATGACTAGACTGAAAGGGGTCATGTCTAGACCTTCAACTTGTTGTTTGCCCTATTCTCGTTTTATCGTTTTATATCTTCAGAGCCTTATGACACCAAACTTAATAAGTTTGCAACTCTATGGTGCGTATTTTGTCTGAAATCTGAAAGAAATCTCCTATGTAATATGTTGTAAAATATAATTAGAATACATGAAAGAGTAACTTAAACACTTACAGCAAGTTGGTGCAGAGCTAGAGTTCATTAGCCTTTGCAAAGATAAAAGTCACATACTAAAAACTATTTCAGCCAGCCGCAATTTTTAAGCCAATCTGTCGTGTGTTGACAAAGTAGAAAAGTTAAAAAAAAACCACAAAAGAAGACCAACCAATATTTACTTAACATTCGTTCACGCTACGAGTTCCAATTCGAAGCTGGGGTCCACGTTTCTAGTGATTACTCAATATTTTGACATTTCTATATGAAAAAAATATGACAAAAACAAAGGCCAGAATATTGACAATAAACTTAAGCGCTTTTTAAGCTGAATGACAATTGCTGTGCCATTTTTTTTCATGTCTGTTTTATTTGTTATCTTTTTTGTTTTGTGTTTAATGTGCGCCTTTCAACGCACAATTGACAACATTTCTTTGTAAGCTGCCGAGTCGCTCCCCCTAAGCAACTTTCTACTGTCACTTGTCATACTTACGCAAGTGTATGTCTCGTACATGCATGTATACATACATGTATGTATGCTCGTGTGCCTCAAGCCTAATGACAGCTTCTTGAAAAAGATCTGGGCTGCTTTTGTGCGTTAGCTTTGTCCGCGCTGGTCTTGTTGTTCTTTCAAGTTAACATAAATCTGCCATTTGTTTAATTTATTTAGCATTTCGAGTGTGGCCCATATTATTAAGGCTGGACTTGATTTATGCGTCTACCAAAAAACAATCGGGTAAATGAGTCGTTTAGTGTTCTTTTGTGTGTTAAGTGCTTTATGAGTATACATTGAATATTATAATCTGTTAAAGATAAAGCTGGATGGATGGACATGCCCTTTTCTTCTGTTTAAGAGTATGCATTTTAATTTGTCCATAAAAAATTCAACATATCCCTTTATTACTCAAGATTTATTTTTGGCTTTATGAACCGGGTTGATTATAATCGATTAACAACAAAATTTGTATTTATTTTTCTTAAGCTGAGTTGCTAAACAAGTTCTTTTGTCCGGGTGCTGTCAAAGATTTACGCCAGCAAGATGTAACATTAGTTATCACTTAAAAGTGCATATGGTTCGCACGGATAGAAAATAAATATTCGCACGTGTTTTGCCCTGGCCGTGGACAAGGCCTAATGGAGGCAGTGTTTCAGACTTGTTACGCATATTGAATAAGCATTTTGTGAATGAGATTTGCATATTACAAAAGGGAACTTTTGCACGCACGGTAAACAGCCAAGACAAAATGTTAGTAGGGAAGCTAAGATTCATATACATATATTATTGGTTTCTTGGCATATTGTGAGTCATTGGACTTGAATGCGAGTGCAAAACAAATCCCTGTAGAAAGCCAAAACACTTATTACTCATATGGCCCAAATCATGCAAACATTTTTATATTTCTTGTTATTGATACACAAATCGAATTTGATGGATTTTAAATTGTTGTGACAGCTGTCGAGCACCATGACAATAACAAGTGGTACTCAAATCAAATCTTGTCAGATCTTTAATTTTGTAAATAAACTCCAAACCATTTGAATCACTTATTGTTTATTAATTTACTTTTTCCAATTGGAAGGTAATGCCCGGCAGCAGCGACAATTCTTCTTTGATCCCAGTCTGTTTCTACTGCAGAGTGGTCTGACTGGCGGTGGCGCCTGGGAGGGCTCCAGATGCCTCACCTCGAGTGGTCAGCTAGGCGTTTGTGTCCGCATCCAAAGTTGCCAGCAGTATTATCGCTCAGTGCGGCAATTGTCCTTCATAGCAGTGCGTCAATGGCAGCCAACAGGATCTCTGGGCTTGGGTGCTAATATATGCAACTTTTATGATCAGCTGGGACGCGTCAATAATGGCATCTGCTGCACAAACATGAATGGCAACACATTTGGAGTTTTTCCAATACCGACGACAACGACAACTACCACAACAACAGACAAGCCCTCGGCAGCTGCCGATGACGTTGACAGGGTGGATGAAGAAGGAGAAGAGGAAGACCCCACAAATGTGTTGCCAATAAACCATGCAGAGCCGACAGAGCATGATACTGATCCCGTAGATAATGCCAATAGCGTGGAGGACACCACCGACTTTCAGGACATGAACACAATTGAGGCACATGGTCCCGAGGTGCAGCCGGCACCTCCACAGTCACCATCGCCTACGCCACCCACGACAGCTGTTTATCCCTATCAGTGGCCTTTTGGGACCTTTGCTGGTGGCTTGCCACAGTGGCCGCCACCGCTGCCCACACACCCACCCACCGTTGGCGGTTGGCCACCACCAATTCCGACCCATCCGCCGAGTCATCAGTATCCCACGCATCCGACCACTCGACCCATCCACAGTACATCCAGCTCGGTGCTGACCACTCGACGCACCACACCACGTCCATTGGGAAGGCCTCCTAGCAGCATACCCACCACCACCAGGCGACCCAGCTATCCGGTGACATCGAAACCAACCACAACTCGTCGTCCGGCGAGCGGCTCCAGTCCGGAGGGCTTGCCACTGCAGTGCGGCAACAAGAATCCCGTGTCACCCGATCAGGAGCGCATTGTGGGCGGCATTAATGCCAGTCCGCACGAGTTCCCCTGGATTGCGGTGCTCTTCAAGTCAGGCAAGCAGTTCTGCGGTGGCAGTCTGATTACCAGCAATCACATCCTTACTGCGGCTCATTGCGTGGCACGGTAAGTTGGGCAACAAAATTATATGATAATAATATCTTAAAATATGTGAATTGAGTTAATATCAAGAGGAATTCAAAACTGGATCGAATAGATTTCAGTACAAATTAATTGTTATTTTCAAAACAAATATCATTAATTACTTGTGATATTAACTGTAAACAGATTTTTAAGCAAATTCAAATTCATTAGAGGATAGTAAAGAAATATTAATCGTCTTCTTTATATCCTAGTATGACATCGTGGGATGTGGCTGCCTTAACTGCTCATTTGGGAGATTACAATATACGCACGGACTTTGAGGTGCAACACGTTTCGCGTCGCATCAAGCGCTTGGTGCGGCACAAGGGCTTCGAATTTAGCACACTAGTGGGTTAAACATACATATTTGCAGAGTGTACCTCTTAAAACCTATTTGATTTTTTATATAGCACAATGATATTGCCATTTTGACGCTGAGTGAGCCGGTGCCGTTTACCACGGAGATTCAACCGATTTGCTTGCCAACATCGGTGACACAGCAGTCACGCTCATACAGCGGCCATGTGGCAACTGTTGCCGGCTGGGGTAGTCTGCGCGAGAACGGACCACAGCCATCTATTCTGCAGAAGGTGGACATACCGATCTGGGCAAATCCGGAGTGCGCTCAGAAATACGGACGTGCTGCGCCTGGTGGCATCATCGCGTCCATGATCTGTGCTGGCCAGGCTGCCAAGGATTCGTGCAGCGTAAGAGCCCAGCTCATTTCCATATATCTTACATATATACTAACTTATACCAAATTATTACATTTTTTGACAGGGCGACTCGGGTGGTCCGATGATCGTCAAGGAGGGCAGCCGCTACACGCAGGTGGGCATCGTCTCTTGGGGCATTGGCTGTGGCAAGGGGCAGTATCCGGGCGTCTACACGCGTGTCACTGCGCTGCTGCCATGGATCTATAAGAACATTAAATGAACTTCGAATTGTATATAGTTTAAGTCGTGATATTGAGACAAGTGTAATAAACATTATAAAGTGCATGTGCAGTGATTGTCTCCTTAGTTATGCACTAAATAATTTACTATGTGCATAAAGAATAGCAATATCAATAAAAAAAACACCGAAAATTACATACCCATTTAGACAAGAATTAATCTGATGACATCTTTTGCACATTTAAAAAAAATGTATTTGTATGTTTTCTCTTTCATGACTGACATTGAATTGAATATTTCACATTGTGAAGATATATGCCAGGTTTCAACAACGTAAGCTTGAAAATAAGGGAAGTTTGGCTCATATAAGACTAAAATATAATATTTTGATGTAAAAAATGGTATCTACACAAAAAAGAACACAATATAATTGGAGTTGATTCTTTTGTAAGCAACTTCAACAAAAATCTTTGGTATTGCAATGGTTAAAATGGTTCTGATTTCTGCTTAGAGTGTTTCAATGTCAGCCCAAAAGTATGCACCATTTTTGGATTGTGGAATGAAATCGCATCAAGTGTAGATAGAGGCAGGTCGAATATTGCATACCCTTGCAGACCGGAATCCATCTGCTATACTTAAAGCACAACCGATTGTTTCTACTTTTTATCAAGATAACATATTTTGGGAGATTACTCTGTGACGGTCAGTCGGTCTTACGGAATGACATTCTGCTTAACAATTTGGAATTTGAATGTATTGTGAATCGTAGCAGTCCATTAAATAATTTAAATATATTTATAGTAACTTATTGTCGTAATCAAAATTAATTTGCTTTTTAGTATATAATAGCGCAGCTTGTAGCATGACATCACTACGCGCTCTTCAACTTGATGATCTGTTCAAATTCAATGCATTGGTCCTTGATCCATTAACGGAGGTGTATCACCTCGGCTTCTTTTTGCGCCATCTCGCACAGTGGCCTGAACTGGCAGTGGCTGCCACAGCACCTGCTGGTCAGCTGGTGGGCTTCATTTTTGGCAAATGCCTCAACAGATTCACAGACAATACCCAGTTGCACGGGCACGTTTGCTCCTTAACAGTATCCGCAGATTATCGTCGCTTGAGCATTGCCTCGCTTCTCATGAAATACTTTGCGCATATTTTGGACCTGAAGTATGCCTGGTATGTGGATCTCTTTTTGCGCTGCAGCAATCAGTCCGCCTTTAAGCTCTATTGTGCACTGGGCTACACCCTGCGTCGCGTGCTTCTCGAATACTATCCCGGTGATCCGGAAGAGGATGCCTACGATATGATGATGCCCTTGTCGATTGATGTGAAAGGAATATCCTTGTCCCAGGCTAGCAGGGAGTCGGTGCGCTTATCCTCGGATGATAGCGATGATGAATATTAGGGTGTGTCGAGGACGGCATATGATTTGTTCTTGTTGGTTTTCTTTCTTCTTGGCATTCATTTCATTTCGCTCAACTAATTAAGTAAAAAAATCAATTGCGCTAAATTTAAACGCCAGCCAAATATCCGCTGACGCACAAAGCTAAACAGCAAGTCGTAAGATAAATGTGTGTATGTAGAAACAAATAAGGCTAGCAACACTACAGAGATACGGCTTACGCCTTAACGCAGTTTTTATGCCAAACAAATTTAATTTCAAATACAAAAAAAATATATATATACACTAAACATTGAAATACTTACGATGCCACCGTTTATTTCTATGGTCAAGGCTCATGCTGCGGTTTTTTTATTGGCGACATTTTTCAGCACAAATTTAAAGTATTTTTTTTGCGATACACAATTGTGTCTGACTGGGGGAGGCGATGTTAGCCAATTTGCATGTCCAAAACACGCGCAGTGATGTTTATAATTCACGCAACTTGAAACGCATAAAACCATCCCTCAATGAGTGATGGCAAATTTCGTTCAGTGTTTTTGTGTCTGTTTCGTTATGCCCATGCTCATGACATGTATTTTGTAGTTTTTCTTTGAGCGGTTTGCTTAAACATTTCGTTGAATATCTAAGCGGCGGGTGCGTTGAACTTTTAATGGGATTTTTCCTGACTTCTAATTCTTAATGTGTTTCTGGACTATATATGCATATTCATAAAACACATGTTATGCTTTCTTATGGTTTCCTATTTATGCACTCTGCAGCCTTATATAGCTAAAATAAACAACTGAAGAACTTTTACAGGTTTGCATTTTTATTTTTCTTCTGCGTTTCAAGGATTAAGAAACACTTGCAGATCAAACAGTAAATAAATCATTGTCAGATCCACTTCGTGACTAAATTGTTGATCGTTCCGATGAGTCACACTTTAACTCATTGTTCAGTTAAAGCTTTCCGCATTCGATATATTATGTTTATCCTATAAATAGGATTAAAAGTAAAAGTAGAAACTCAGCGATACAATTGAATGGATTATTATGATCAGACTTAAGTAGCTGTCATTTCAAGTCACTCAACGACATTTCAATGGTTTGTTGTTCAATATTTGGTCGGCCGCACCTATATTATAGACAATTTATCGTCCACTTGAAAGCTTTATACATATACTCAAATATACCATATCGAAATTTATACAAAATGTTTTACGCTCTTCTCTAATGAGGTTAATGTTCGAGGAACGTTGAGTCAGACACAGCCGATTTGCGCTTTTCGCCAATCTATTTATAAGATTTAATGGCGCATTTATGCACAAAAATAAAGTAAGTACAAACCAATTTGTACATATATGCAGCATATATATTATTAATTATATCTACAATTAATGAACGCATTAGCCTAATTAATGACCATAGCTAAGAAAAGTGCGCAAAATAAAAATCCAATTAGAATTTTAGGCAGGTGGTCCAAACTCGTAGCTGCGCATGTGAATAATCAAATCAAATTCGAACCAATTATTTATATATATTATATACATATACCTAACTATATATACATGTGTGTTTTCTTGTATTAAGATGAATGAATCTCTAATGCCGCAGACATTGCATATTCTATAAGCAATATATTGTACTGTTTTGTCTGGCCAAGCTTGTGTTTTGTTTTTCATATAGTATAGACCCGATGCCTAAAAATCTTCTAGTTTTCGTTTTATTGCTTTTCCTGTCAAGCATACTGTAGAATGTGATTAATTATGATTTATCCCAGCATGTGGCCTCGATGCAGGGCCTTCCGACTGACCAAAGCATTTGGCATCATTCACTTCACTATGATACTTGATTGTCAGCATTGTGTGCATGATATTTATCGTTTGTTGGTCCGACATTTTCATAGATATACTATATACATATATATTTATAATATAAAATATATATATATACGTATTCTCGCTGATTCGACGCCGTTGCTATATACAAGTTCTCAAACAGGCACGAGCTGCATGCGCCTATTTGTTTATATTTTTTCTTTTTGGCGTTTCGCTTTTTTGGCACCGGATCAATTTGACAAAAAGCTAAAACATATTGCCAGTGCTATGTACACTTTAAGTACTAGTAGATACAATCACCGCCACGTAAATAGATACGGTTTGAGGAACGAGTCTCGTAAATTCTTCTACATCTACTACTGAGATATTGCTCCTAAGGATGCATTTTTTTTCTAGTGTCGTTCGCATTTTTTTCAGCTTGTAGTTTATATATTTTTTCTCATGAGGTTTTCGAAACTGAGAGAACTATCGAAAATGATTCCTCGGTGCTTTTCAAAGCCCAGAGCATCATTAATTTATTGTATATTTTAAAAGATCATATACCTAAATATGCCATAATGCCCCTGGCAAACATTTGCAGCTCTTCTGGCGGCTGCTGAATGCTTATAAGTACAAATAAATAAATAAAAAGTACAAACAGCCGACAGTGATCGCCCACTGGTTGCCGCTTGCCCAATTCTTCTTTTAAATAAACTCAAAATTCATAGAATTTTCCAAGCAGACGCACTTTACACACACACACACACACACAACACACACACACGTACACACGCACAGAATCCCCAAATATATAGAGGAAACTCATTTCGAAATGTGAATTTTTCGGCTTTTCGGCCAAGAAAATTTCGTGTGCGAATTCAGTGCGACTTGGGCTGCTAACTTGAACGCGTTGCAAACGAGAAAACCATCCGAAATAGAAATCTTCAACTATAAACTAACATATATCTACCCATCTATCTATTTAGCTGTCTATATAGCCGAGTGCGGTATATATAGATCTATTCGCTGAGTCTGCAGCACTGGCAAAAGTGAGCAATGCGTCGTGTCGCGTTTTAAAAATAGAAAATTACAAAATTCTTGCGCGAAAATTGTGAAAAAGGTTTTTATACTGACTCTTGTAAAGCCAAAGGAATAACCGTGTTTGATTGACCTAACTAAATATGCTATAAAACTATATGTTATTTGCGTGTGAGTGTGTGTGTGTGTGTATGTGAGTGTGTGTGAGTGTGTCTGATTGCGCGCTCTCGTTGCTGAATTTGATGTTATATAAGAAGGCGTGATCTTTGTGCGAAAATACGAAACTTAAACTGAAATAAAAGACCCTTGATTTATAACAACTGTTTCAATTTTCTATAAATTTTCAGTGTTTCTATGTGCATAGATTGGCAATATTTTCGTAGAAATTGAGTGCAAATAACAACCAAAAATACGACTACGAGTTATTGCTTTCTGTGCGAAGTGAGAACAAAATTTAAGTCCAAACAAACAGGAAATAAATCTAAAAGGCAATGAATTCTGGGTAAGTTCTACAGTAATTGCAAGAATATTTAAGCTTTGTATTAAAAAATAGAGAATAGAGACACAGTTAATTCAACACTAATTCATAATTAAATGGTATTTAGAACATGACATTAAATATGCCTTTTGATTTTGCTGCAAATCATTTTAAACACTTAATGCAATAATTTCTGAATGCAAATAAATCACGTTTCTGAAAATGGAAAATTGTTATTAGAAATATAATTTTTTAAGTTAAATTTTATTTTTTATGTATGACAGTTATGGTTATTTCATAATTTGGGATACAAATTTAAATTTAATATTTCTTTTAATTTACATTTTTTTTTGATTTCGCAACTTCGTGTTAGTGTCAGACCAATCCAGTGAGAAAACTTATACAATTCGAAGCAGCTGCTATTCTTGCTAAAGCTATGAAATAATGAAAACCTCACGACCGGCAAATTTGAACAAAAAATCTTGTGTTTTCGCTGAAATAAATAAAACATATGTGAACGAATTTCTATATGTATGCCCATAAATATATACATATACACACATTCGAAATACACATGTACAAGAGCCACACAATTAAGGTTCATATAAAATTTGAAGGCCAGCAAACGCCCACACTCACGCCCATGCCCAGAGCGCGGGGGCGGAGGAGACAACACTGGCACTGTATTTGTATCCCCTGCCCTCGTCGCTTCTTTGGCAGCCCTCGAGACTGCACGCGCTTTTTGGCAGGCGACACTTGCCCACTTTTCTTTTACTTTCTCCCACTCACACGAATTAATTTAGTAATTTTCTCAATTTTGAGCATCGCTTGTCTTTGTGTGCGGCGTATTCATGAAACCCCCTGCCGTTAAATGTTCACCCTGCCTTTAAAATTCGAATACTATGCGCTTTATAAAAATGTAGCACACGTGTTGCAAATTTAGCTGACGACAGCACCGGAAGTTTTGTGCCACGAACTTTAGATATCGGACGCACATTAAGACATTAAAACATTTTGAATAGTCAAGAATTTGACATAGAAATGCATTTCATTTTTTGAGGTTTTTGTGAAAGAGCCGATTTATTTTTTTTTGCATTTCTTTGTTGACGTTGATGTGTCTCGCATAAATTCTCAACGGCCGTCAACAAAATATTTTGCGAAATTCGAAAATATATTGTGAAAATTGGGTCAAATTCATGTACTAGAAAAACAGTTTCGCAGAAAGACAAAGAGAAAAGAAAAATACAAATTTAAAAGAAGTGCGGTTGAAAACCTCTAATAAGTCCACGTGTAGATAATAATATGCTATCATTTATAGTTTATATTTATTTTCTTAGCTATTTATTTTTATTATAATACTGACCATTAACAAGATGTAATTTAGACATCAAGATCTATTTTCACAGAAATTTGTCTCTAAAAATTTAGAAATTCTGCTTTTAAATATATGCTTCACAACAATACGTCATATCATAATTATAACACTCAGCGTCTATCATCAATCATACGCTGCGTCTTTGGTAGCAAAATACAATTTCGCTTCTTTCATGTCAGCCATGACGTTCATAAATTTTAGCTTGTGAAAATTGTCAAAACAAAATATCAAATGCACAAAAATCCATTAAAATCGTGCGATTTGTGCGAACTTGTTTTGATGCACTAAATTTGTGTGTCTCTTATGTTCGACGGTGTATTTGACGATGATGTTTTTGATGCATTACGTTGATTTGTATCCCCGACAGTTATTTTGACACTTCTTTGCTGGTTTTTTTTTTGTGAGTTACGTAAATCAGGTGTGAATTTATTTACTTTACTTTACGCATTTTCGCATTCAACATTTTAAGTGGGCTTTTTACAGCAGTGGTTGTTGTTGTCACTGTGGTTTTTATGTATTTGCGCTTGGGTTCAAGTGCATGCGAAATGACCGTGAAATGCACATACCTTTAAATTCACAAAAGGAATAAATCACCACAAGGCAAATAAAGCGAAACGAACAAAATTTTAAGTAACAATAAAAATTTAAGGACTTAGTGTACTTTGTGAATAATTCAAAATATGCACAGCTGCTCTATGAAGAAAAAAAACCTAGTAATCATTTCTTTTCCTTTGTTGAGCGAAAGTGTAATTGCACATTATTCAAATTTCCACAAAAACAAGTTGCTGGCGTAATTTTTCATTTGCTCAAATCAATATTGCTGCAATTTTTCACAGCACACACAAAGAGCACACAAAACAATTTGTTTGCTACTCAAATTCGAAAACAAAATGTAAAAACTGCTGGCGGGGCCAACCAACTGGCTGACAGTCAAGCCACATGTGGCCATGGTCGGAAAATTGATAGAAAAAAAGTAAACAAATAAATAAAATGTACTCGTATCTCAGTTGAAGAAGAAATATAGCCGCACTATATTGTGCAACAGGCGCTGGCTGCCACTTCGTCTTCGACGTGGAATCGGTCTCGCAACTTTAGTTTGGATTTTGGGCGCAGACTTTACTTTCACTTAAGTCGCGACGGTGGTGACCCGCCAGATTAATATAAATAATTATGATTCCAGTCAACCAGACAACCAGCCAAAAGGCAGCCAGGCTGTCTGATGTGCTCATGTCATGCAATCAATGCGGTCCAGACCAGGTCCAATGACAAATGAAAAACGGGTTGCTATTGCAAACCACAAACCGGAGACCAGAGACTCAATCGTAGAAAGCGCAAATCAATTACGAACGAGCTCTGCTTAGCGGATCCAATTGTTGACTGTTCATTTCTTGTTGCGCGATTTATTTTTGTTTTGTTGTGTTTTGCATTAATTTCCCTTAACTTTTAATTTCAAGGTCGCACATGATTCACATACAAAATAAATTACCATAATAATTAAAAGCCCACTAAGAATACGGGCTAAAATCGTATTTTAATAAATGCTCGTGGTGTTTTAGTGCTTTGTTTTTTTTTTTATTGATGTGCGTGGGTGTGATTTGGAATAGTTTTTTATTTCGCAGAAACTAACTCAGTATTTTCCTCATTTTCCATTTGGCGTAGCCGTTTCATAAAGTTCGTTTTTCTTGTGAATTTTGACAATTTTATTGTGCATTTTCAGATACGATTTTTTGCGAATTGATTGGTTTTTCTGTTGTTTATTTTTGTTTATAATGTATACATTATATACAACATTTTATTTGAAACGTCGTTTGTGTGTTTAATTTATGATTGCCTTAAACAGACTGACTGGCGTTAAATACAGTGGAAACTTACAAAACCAGCAAATTAGTGTTTTTTATTTTTAAATTTAGAAATCCATATTTCCAAAATGAGTTGTCTCTGAAAAGTAAAAAAAAACGTATTTATGTATGTAAGCTATCGCGTATTGCACCACAACTCATCATAAATTGAACAGGCAAATCATTCAAGAACGTTCCAAGCAGACAAATTAGGCCAACATAGTGTTAAAAAAAGAAGGAAATATTTAAAAGATGGTGTTGAAACAGAAAAATAACATTTTACACATAATTAGAAGATTTTCGCAGTCATTTATCGATTTACCACAATGCAGTCAATAACTATGAAAAGGCCCCTCTGGCCATCTAATTAGGCAGCCCTTGTTGATTGATTATTGACCATGTGTATTAATGTGGTAAGTGTGTGTGGCATCTATTTGGTTGGTATCTAGCTGTGCGTCTGACCCACTTTTGGGAACGCCAAGAAATTATTGAATGAATAATAAGTCGAAACAATTTTCTGACAGTTGAGCAGCGTTTCATTCAATAACAACACCAACAACAACAAAGTATTATTGACAGGCACTCAGATCACAAGTGTGCGTCAATGGACTCGAATAGTTTTTTTTTTTTCTGGTTGCGGCCCAGCTGTTAGTTTTCAGCCACCACACATGACTCACTGAGTGGCTGTTGTTGTTAGACTGGCTGCTCCTGTTGGTCATCCGGCACCTCGAACAAGTTTGGCTCGCCGAGCAGCACCACACTAAGTTGAATTGTGCACATAGCGCCGGCGGAGGAGTGCTTCCAAACGTCCGTTGCCTTGTACATCAGATAGTCCATGTTGCAGTGCAGCAGCTCCTCGCTATCGTTTAGAGGTGCATCCAAATAGTTGCGCAGGCAACGCAATCCACGCAACTCACTGCCATCCCGCTCACTCAGCAGACTGACATGGGCCCTCACTCTGCGGGAGGCGACAGGGCCGACTAGATAGAGTATATACTGCTGCTCCACATTTTCTAAAGGCGGTCTGACATACAACATAACTAGAATGGGCAGATGATGCACCAGCTGCAGCTCCTGTCCAATGGGACGGCTGCGGATCGCCTTGCCTGAGCCGGCATAGGCTATCACGTCCACGACATGATTACAACCAGTGTTTAGCTCGAACAAGTCCAGTTCGCAAATGTTTTGCCACTCGTCGGCCAACTCCTGCATCGAGTCCTCGGGGCGATGAAGCATTAGCAGATGTGCAAGCATCTGCTGCGGTGGCAGTTGGGCCGGGCAACCAATCACAGGACATTTGGCGGGAATGCCCTCAATGTAATCAAGTTGGTAATTGGCGTTCTGTGTAAGATCTCCCAGTAATCGATTGTGTATGATGGCAATATGACTTACCATAGTTTTACAATGCTTTTACGTTTAATAACAATTTTCTCTAAATTTGCTATCGTCGAAATTTTAGTTTGTTGGCAGAAAAAATTGCAACCAAAAAACTATGCAACTATCATTTGATTCATTTGACAGTTAAGTCAAAGAGAACTTTACTTTATTAATTTTCAATAGTTCTAAAAGGGAAATTCAGCTGATTATAAATCTAAATAAAGTTCTAAAGAACCTGCAAATTGATCCTGTGCCTGTTCGCTCAACAAAATTTTGTTGTCTAGTGTAGCTTTATTGTGACTACAAATCTAATCTAATTTTCACTTGCAATAATTGCATCTTTTAAAGGTTGCTTTAATCTTTCCATGGGGCTTGTTAAGTAGTAACTGTGTTTATGGGTGAAGAGCAAACTGATAAAATTATGGCACTATCAGTTGACAAATTCATTTGTATCTCAAGACGGCTATGTCATATTTCCGCACCTGAAAAACATTTTTGGCGAAAAAAAACGCGTAAATTCAACGAGCTGTGAGCCAAAAGTGGAGATAACGAAATGTGAAAAACAAAAGTCGGGAGCGGCGATAAATGTCGCTTTAATTTTGAAAAGATACAAAAGTAATAAGCAGACGACATGACTACCAAACGAAAACAATTACGGCGCAGATACGAGATGCAAGATACGAGATACAAAGCAAACTACAAGATAGTCGCAGAGCCAAAAGTCGAAAGCGTTTGGCGTTAAGCTTTAAATTTGTCGCCGCGTTTGAAATGCCAGTCGCGGCGGCCGTCCAACAACTTGCCATCGAATTGACAGACATATAAATTGCTTCACAGTGTGGCAGGCAGGCAGGCAGGCAGGCAGCCGTGTATCTTGTATCTTGCAGCTACAACTGCCGCAACCGATGCAGTCGTCGCCATTGCCGCGTGCTGGCCGAACGTTTGTCATACACTCGGTTTTCCTTTTGCGGCAGTTGTAACAACAGCGACTGCCACAAATGTATCTGCAACAAGTTGCTAACGTCGATGTAGACGCCAACGTTGACGCTGACGCCGACGTTGACGCTGATATTGGCGTCGAAGTCGCGAGTCAAACGAACTTGGCTTCAAAGCACTTCGAGACTTTGCCGTATGCAGTCGCATCGTGCGCTTCAGATACAGATACTATTACTATCGTAACTTCGAGATACATTCGCGACGCGCCTCTGTTCAAACGACTGAACGGTGTTGTTGTGTGTTCTAAGCATTTGAGTGTTAATTAAGAACGGCTGCTGTAAGCTCTAACTAAACTAACTGTGGTTTCTCACAGATGTCCAATCAATGCCAAGCAAGCGTAGCAAATGTCGCAATTTTCTTGTATTTTGTTTATTTCATCAAACTTTAGCTCATGTCTAAAAATACAACATACAAAATACGCGTGAGCGAAAATTAAAACGTATCTTTTAGATACAGAACAGCTGCCACACATTCAGCACAGCCGACCCGGCATAGTTTACGCTATTTCACGATAAAGATGCCCAAATTGATGCTGTGTTGATATGATTATGACTCACCAGACTGCCAAGGGTCTTGGTATTGCTTAGATCGTTGCCACCAGTCAATTGATCAGGCGATCGACTGAGTCAGTAGCTTGGGTCTTTCAAGTCTGATTTTCTTATTTTTGCTTGACTCCCGTGCCCTTTGTTCGGCAAAGTCAATAATTGCACGGGTATCGGACATGGAAATGGGTTGCACAATCAAACAATGTATTATTTTAGCTCTGCGTTTTTCACATTAAGCTTATCAGTAGGCAAATGAGCTGGAGCTGTCAACTCCCAGTGGATAACACATACATAACCTTTTGTATATATCCATTGTTTTTATTACGCTTCAGCAACAATTTGTTTAAGATATTAAACACATATCAGTATAATATCAAAATTAAATTTAGTTAAATGTGTTAAGCGCTTAACTTTATTAAACATTTGTGCGTATAGCAGCTAATTATCACATTAATTGTTTGCTTGTGCAACTTATTCACGCCTCGAACTTGATGGATTGTTATCAGTAGAATTCCGGCAACGCATTGATTGACATTTATGTGTGATTCATTCTGACAGAGCCAGTGAGCTATGCAAAGTGTCTGAGACTGACTAATAATAAAAATAATACTTATAAATAAAACAAGATAATGGCCACCTCCACAATGAGTGCCACAGCATCGCCGAGTCCAGCTGCGATCAAGAATCCGCAGCTGAAACGCGTCGTATACTCCAAGTATCGTGAATTGTTGGGCTCTTACAACGACAAGGCCAATGCCATCATTGAGACACTGCCCGCCTATATGGTGCGAGAGGATCGTGGATTTCAGCTGGAGATGCCGCTGAATGGCATGGAGAATGGTCATGTGAAAAGCTCTGTAGATACGTAAGTGGGCGTTGGGTGTATCTAGTGTATCTAACCCGAGTGCAAGTATCTTGAATTTATGACAGAAATGCGCGATAAGGATTGGGTGCGCAAAAAACTGAAACAATTTCTATGTAAATATTTTTGTTACTGACGCAAGATTAGGCATTGTGGAATGTGCACCTCATATGGAGCACCCTGTAGCGCTCTATAGCTATTTATAGACTCGCACACAGACTCTCACAGAGGCATAGAGGCCGTGGCCAGAACAGGCGGACAATGACTATCATTATGTCATGTTGCATGTGGCAGCTTTGAGGTAGTGTGTGTGTGTGTGTTTGTGCTGGCTGCCCTTGATCTTGAAATATGCGCAAACTGGCAACTTCTCGAGAAGCTGATCCACTAGATCCAGTTTTTTTCCCCGAGTCCCGAGTATCGTGTGGTTGTTGTGCATTTCACATTTTTGCATGTTCATTTGCATGCAGGCGAAAAGTGAAAATGTAAATTGTACAGATGTTTTTCAACAATTTCTTCATCGTTTATTTATGTTTTTGCATATGTTTTTTCTTTTCTGCTGTTTTCTCCTCACGCATGCCAGCTGCCAATGGCCTGGGGAGCCAAACACAATTTCAATATTATTTTTGGTATATTTCTCATCTGTTCATGTCGCATACTACATTGATATATATATATATAGCTATTATGCATATGGTCATATATAAATTACAGCTGTTATTTTTAGCTAGTATGCAAATTGCAAATGTCACAATGAATCATATGCAAATAATAAGTGAACTATGTCAAATGTGCTGGCTAATTGAATGCCAGCTATTCCTAAATGGCTTTTGACTAAGTTTGCACTCTACTGACACTTCCTCCTGCTGCCAAGTTGACACTTTAATTGCCGACACTGTCAAGATCAGATGATGCTCTACTTACTTCCCCAAACCAGAGCAGTCTTCAATTGCGGGACCTAATGCCAATTTTTTGCCAGATTGACGTCACCAGACCAGGCAGTGACGTCTGATCTTTGTGCTCAATTTTTCAGTTTTACTAATCAGATATAACGTGTGTGTCTAAAAAGTTTTCATATTTATATTTATTTTTTTCAAAAAACTGATTTTAGTGTTTTATTTGTTTTAGGCACGTGTGAGTAAAAGAAAATAAAATAAATAATGGTCTATGACAACTGTTGGATGGAAGGACGAACAAAACTATTAAGCCATTAAAACTGTTTTTCTTCAAATCATATTACAAAATGATTTATAGTTTCGTCTTATTTTCTTTTGAAGAAATATAATGGGTATATATTCAATTTTTCAAATTGTAAATTGATAATTGCAAAATGAAATACAAGTTGAAATGCTTGAAATAAACCAGAATTCAACACTATGTTATCAAGTGTTATACAAAATATTTAAGAAAGACTCAACATAATTTAACTTCTTCACTTCTTAATCAGAAATCGGAAATTTCTGTGTGCATGTTTGCCGTGTGCTTTTCTCTTCGTAATTTACTTTACTTAGTTGCATTAAGCGTGGACATTTTGCTAATTAAAACTGAGTGCTGAAGATGTTGTTGTCGAGGCCTGTTAAAACATAGGC
Source organism: Drosophila planitibia (assembly GCA_035043785.1). Lineage (NCBI taxonomy): Eukaryota > Metazoa > Arthropoda > Insecta > Diptera > Drosophilidae > Drosophila > Drosophila planitibia. Next base: position 188,146 of record JAWNMS010000110.1, on the reverse strand, counting down.
CCGTTTGAGCATCATTATATGGCCAGTCAGTTATGCCAAAAGAAAGTGATGGGCATGTGTCTCTCTTGGCCATGAATTGCCCCTCTCTTTCTCCGGCTCGTATTGGGGGTTCTGAAAAGTTGTCTGACCTGTTGGCCAGTTGATGGCCTGATGGTCTGTTTATGTGGTGGTCTGTTAGCTTGTCGCCTGTCAGCTTCATTAGTTTTTATGTGCACATACATAGAACACACATACGCATGAACGGCGCGTGACTGATTCGCTTTTAATAACTTGGCTAAGTGGGTCAGGCGAACAGGAACAGGTGATGCGATGGCCCAGTGTTTACCGATGCCAAGTGATTGTCATAGCAAAAGTGTTGCCATCACTTGTGGCTCGATGTGGATAACCGCAAATGCGAAGGCTAACCGCAGACAGTATTGCAAAAGCACCCACAACTCATGAGTGCGGCAATCCCACAATCCGCTTTACATGCAAATTGGAGCGAGTGCATCAATGTCAAATACAAATCCAAACCCAAGTTGAGGCGTGACGTAACTGCCTGCGGTCGATGACAAAGGCGGCACTAACTAAGCATACAGATATATATATATATATATATATATATGTGTATATTTATATACATATGCCTCTATTTGTTGTATTTTGTTTACTGCAGAAATGTCAACTTTGAAATGCTACTTGACCATATTAAATCATCTCAAATTATGGCCAGCTATGCGCAGCCAGTTAAAGACTTGAACTTGTCATTGATTAGTCGCATTTAGTTATTAGCTAAAGTTTAACGCTCCATCGTTTTCCATATTTAACCAAAATTATATGGTCGTTCAGTTAGTTTTTGTTCAATCTTTCCTCTTCCTATCCTGCTCTATCTCTCACAGCTCACTCACGTCAATTGACACCGGCCAGGCATCTGTGTATGGCGCCTTAAAGTTGCACCTTACATTTATGGCATGTTGGGTTATTCGTTTTGCGCAACTGTTAACTGTTTTTTGCACATTTCATTTGTTTGTTAATACTCGCTGCCCATTTAAGGTAGCGCAGTTATGAGATTTATTCAAGCCTGACAAGCCTAGAAAACTGCCAGATTCTAATTGTTGGAAATGCAATGCGCATTTCCTACATGCTCAATATTTGTCGAGTATATATAAATATGGGGTACTAATCTACATTTATATACATACATGTGCAAAATCCACTGAAATAGCTTCATTTAATATATGAACCAGCTAGCAATTGTGATAAGTAGCATTTGATATATATTTCTTGGAAGTTACAAAGCTTTGCATAGCTTAAACGGAAATTCAAATTATAGTTAATCTAGTCAATACATAAATGATTTAATATGGAATGGGAATACAGAATACCTAACCAATTTTAAATATATATAACAATACATTTTTATACATTTAGACATCTTATGATTTTGTTCCCATTTAGCCAGCTCACAAGCTTTCTCTTCAAGTCGCTTTAGAATAATATAATCATACAAATAAGTTAAACTTTTATATAAAACGTTTTTCCTTCTGTGTTACATTTTTTAATTGCTGTTTTTCGCTGAGATCCATTCATCTGTCCAACTCTCACTTTCAACTGCCATCCGTTAGGGCCATCAGCATTGCACATTGGACTAATAAGAGGGTATAAATGCCTATGGCACCATCTTCAGTTCACTTTCCCTCAAACAAAGAAAAAAATATTTAAAAAATAAACACATAAGTTTGCCAATACAAAAAATTGGCTCATTGAACTGTCGATGAGCGAGTCATTAGTCAAGCAGTGTGGAAGAAAGGTCTTGAAGTGTGGTCAGACAAATGAGGGCTCTTGACATGGAGCGTCAAAATTAAACAGTTAATAACAATAGACTTGGCCAAAAACAGCTCGATAAATAAGCGGCAAAACGAGGAGGCGTACAAAAAGCAAAATGAAACGAAAATAGAAATAGGAATCACACAAAATTTGCATGAAAACCGTAAAACCGTTTGACGATTAAAAACAACAATATTAAATTCGGATATGCTAATTATAAATCATTATCCCTATCTCTCTCTTTTGCTCATTGTCTTGTATAGGTATGGGCAACGAGGCGGAGGCGCCGCTGGAGGCGGTGGCTACGAGGCACCCGCTTGTGTGCAGAACGCCATGATGACAAAAGACAAGAAACCCTTCACCTACACGCCCGGCGGCATAGATCTCTCCCAAATCCGCTCGGAGCGCATGGCCAAGCGACTGGCGCGCAATGCGCAAGCCGAGGGCGCTACTGGCGCCTCCCAACAGAACAGACCATCGCCGCAGTCGCCAGGCTCGAGCACTGGTGGCAGCGCTGCCAGTGCCATGGGTGCCGCTGCGATGGGGATGCCTTTTCAGGTGCTGCCGCCACCGCCGCCGCCGCAGCCGCAGTCACAGACACAGGGTAAGAATGGTAACCATGCTGCAGCGCCCCCACCACCACCCCCACAACAAAGCACATTAGCACCACCAGCGGGCCGAGGCAGTGCACCCGGTTCGCCGGCTGCAGCACGCAAATCGCCGACACCGCAACGTTTTGAGCCGCCGCCACTCGGCTTTCGGCCGGAGATCAAAATACCGGTCAATCCAATGGCGGCGCTACGCAAGGTGCCGCCGCCCGTCGAGAAGAACACCTTCTGGAAGGACGAGTATGTTAAGGATCGCTCCAAGAGTCCCCTGCCGGAGCCAGCCCAAAATGCTAATGGTGACTACGGCAACAGCAACAGCAACAACAGCAACAACAACAATATCAGCCAAGATGCCGTTGATGGTGAGCTCTCCAGAGCATTGACTTTGGATATCGCATCATATTCGCTGGCTTTTTGGTTTGGTTTTGGGTTCACTCCCTAATCCCACCGTCACATAAGTGGGCCGAAGTTCTTTTGGTACAGTTCTTGGCCCTCCGCTCGCCTCATGTTGATCGCCGGCTAATGTACTAAGCGGTTTCTGGTGCTTTAAAACGACATTTGACTAACACCAGACATCAAGCGTCATTATCTATTGGCATTCCCCCCACTAACGCCACTAAAATCAGAATCACAATTTACAGGTTTTTCGTTTAAGGAGTCTAATCGTATCTTTGATTCTTTGTTCCTGCAGCCTACAGGCCATCTGACAACGCCAGCAGCTATAACAATGGCGGCTATAGCAACTACAGCAATGGCAACGGCAACAACAGCTACAGCCCCTACACACCACCAACACAGCAGTTGCAGCAGCAGCAGCCACAATCGCCCTCACCCAAAACACCACCACTGCAGCATCAGCAGCAGCAACTACAGCAGCCAACACCACCGGCAACACCACCGCAGCAGCAGCCACAACAACAGTTTCGCAGCGTGCCCATGCCCCAATCGCCGGCTGTTAATGTTTATACGCGTCAAACGGAGAGTCCACGTTCGCCCTTCGAGGTGCAACAGCAGCAGCAGCGTGCCACTGAGAGTCCCTTCCGTTTTGCACAACAGCAACAGCAGCAGCAGCCACGTCCGCCCACAGCAATTTCGCCGTTGGCTCAGCAACAAGAGCCGCGTCCGCCCACAGCAATTTCGCCGCTGGCTCAGCAACAACAACAGCCACAGCAGCAGCAACAGCAGCAACAGGCAGCACAAACTGTGCCCTGGCGAACGCAACGCGCTCAGCCCGCTGCACAGCAACAGCAGCAGCCAACGCATCCGCAGCCCATTTTCAATAATGTGCAACAGCAGCAGCAGCAACTGCAACAGCAGCAACTGCAACAGCAACAACGATCTCGCGATGTCTTCAGCCCAGCCCGAACAGAGCCAGCAGCTAAGCCAGTGAGTATTGCTTCAGTAATACCCATAAAAGGTTCCCACACTTTAAAATGTTGATCAATTCAATGAGTGGCACACGCATGGCGTATATATGTAATATTTGAACAGCATCATCAATCATTTTCAATGAACGATGGAAGATAGAAAGAAATTTAATTTTCGTTTTGCGGCCAAGAGAAACATTTCTGTGCATCTCACATCTGCATTTCATTGTGTGCTGCTGCATTGGCGGAAGCATTCCATTTTATTTTTAAACCAACTCGGTTGGCTGCAACAAAAGAATCGCACAGCAAATTGAACATTGAACGCATTTTGGCGTGTGCAGCAGCTAAAATTAGAGACTGCCAAAGGCCAAACACGAATTTTGAACTTGAAGCGAGTGCTAGTCGGTTATGTTAGTATTATAATTAATTTTAAATTGTAATCAAAGAATAAGCACAAGCGGCATATGCCATATATATATATACATATTACTATTCCATGCAGACCAACGTTGGCTCACTTTACATAGCTCCACTGGCACAACCCACGGAGCCTCAGGCTCAGCGTCTTCTGCTCCAGCAGCAGCAACAGGCTGGTGGCCGTGACTCACCCATGAGACAAATGCCGCAGCAACAACAGCAGCCGCATCAGCAGCAGGCTGGTGGTCAGCCACTGCGCTGGCTCAGCTCGCAGCCGGCGAGCAAGGAGCAGGCGCCCTGGGCACGTCCCGAGGAGAATGGCAATGTTGTGCCATCCACTTTGCGACAGGCAACGCCATCGGCGCCGGCGCCAGTGCCAGTGCAGAACACTACGACAGCGTTTTATCAGCCACAGATGATGGGACAGGGTAATGGTTATGCAACGGCTTCGTCTCCAGCTCCAGCTGCTGCACCACAGCAAAACTTTGGCTCAAATGCTCAGCAGAACGGACTACGGCTGCAGATCAACACCAATGCAAACAGCAGCAATGCAAGCCAAAGTGGACCCAGGGTAAAATAAGAAAAATCGACTACTTAGTCGTCGTACAATTGCTAATTGGAATCTTTGTAGGAGCGCATTATACCCATTACACTGGAGCAAACGCCAACCTATGCTGCTGCACAGCCCAATTTTGGTGGTAAGTTTGTGTTGCAGCGCTCCAGCTTGTTCTATGTGTTTTGTTTATGTTTCCTAAATACTCTATCTGGCGCTTTCCTAAACCCTAAATGTTTGTCACTAAAACGAGCCCCCATATGTAGTTGTTCCCCTCTTTGTATACCCCGAATGCGAACCCATGCACTCTCCACAATCCTACGAGTCTCCCCCCGAATGTATTACCGTCCATTGTGTAACTTTCCATCTCGATATCAATATGTGTCTATGTATACTCTCTCTTTCCTACGAAAGCGCCTGCTGGCCACATAATACGCTCAGCTAATCAATTTGTCGATCAAGGTTATAACAACTATCCAGCAGCAGCAGCAACAGCCACGTCGCCCAACCAACAGCAGCACCAGCAACAATTTTACCCCAACAACAACAATAATAATATGAGCAACAACAATTCAACGCGCATTATACCAATTGCGATCGAAGGAGGACGAGGCGGACACATCTCCCAATCGCCAGTTGTGCTGCAAAAGTAAGTTCAGTTTGTGTATTTGAAGCCAAGGCTATCAATTACAACACTCTTTGTGCTTTACCAACACTAAACAACTAATCGTTTTGAACAACAACTACCCAGCACTAATGCGTATTAATTTTTGTGCTTTCTTACAAAAAAAAATAATAAAACAAAACCCTAACTTGTTAGAGGCAATTACAATTTGTATGTGCATCAATGTCCGCTCGAGGCTGAGATACGCTACAGAAAGAATCGACTCAGGTAGTAAAGTCAAAGTCGCCGTCGCCAAACACTAGTGCTTGAATCAATCGCAATAACAATTTAAAAACCTGTCAATCTGCTCCAAGATTCTGTGATACTGTTTTTCAATGTTGTGTGTATTGTGTATTTATTATTTCATTGGTAATTTGCAAAGGCATTTGAACATCAGCTCATTTTTCAACAACAGAACGCACATTACAATTAACTCTCGCATATGAAAAATGACTTTCGGTGTCAAAGAACTCATAAAAAAATCAAAACAGTTAACCCCACCCCATCCAGCAGCAGCAGAAAAATTTGTAATTTGGTTTTCAGCCATTATTTCGAGTGCATGCTAACCAACAACATAACCTAACATACGCCTATATCTACTTGCAGCGATCCACGCTCACCGCCCATACAATCGAAATCGTTTAGAATATTGCAAAAGATAACCGACACAGTGGACGATGGCAGCTCCGATGCCCGGCTACAGTCGCCACAACAGCAGCAGCCTCATTTGGAATTGGAGACGCCGCAGTTGCAGCGTCCACAGTTCGCTCGCCAGATGAGCGCTCAGCAGGCGCGCAATAGTCCGACCATTGAGCAAATGAGGCGGCTGCAAATCGCTCAGGATCAGTCGCAGTCGCAGTCGGGTACGCCTCCAGCTTGGTCCCCGCAAGGTGAGCTCTGAACGGTGCCCTTTCCCCCATCTCAATAGCAAAAGTGGACTGGTAAGGTTTTGTGTTTGGAGAGTGTCTCACGGTTTCAATTCGGTTCCCCTTCTTCTTGATTGTCGTCTTGGTCTGGTTTTTGGGTTTTTGGTCTCTAGTCTTTAGTCTAATTCTAAAATGGGTACTTTACCCTCTACTAATACTACAACGCTTTAAGCTGCCACAACAAAACATTTTGGAACATTTTAGAACTAATACGCTTCTTGTGTGTGTGTCCACCATAAAAACGGTACCGCAATAGAATTTAAATCAAAATTGCCAGCAATACTAAGCAGAATAAACTCGTTTGGAAATTGGAAAAAAATAGAATCAGTTAATAGAACGCTGTGAAATCGCTTGTTCTTGCAGGTAACGGCGTATCGGCACAGAACCGCTTTACACCACAGCGTTCACCATACGGTAAGCCAAAGACTTTGTTTAAGTTGACTTTGTTTGAGCGTCTGCTTCTCTCCACAGATACACCCCAGCAACAATATATACCGGCTAGTGAACAACAGGCATTGGAACCCAAAAAATATACCGGTAGCGCAATACCAAGTCGATCATTTAAGATTTTACAGGCAATGACAACACCAGAGAATGCCGGTAAGTGAATTAAGGTTACCATATACAGAAACACTGCGAGAAATTGGGTCTTATTTATTTTATGTTCAAAATATGCAATCTACCAACGTTAGCTCCGAGGCTAACATCACTTGTATATATGCCATAAGCCATCACTAACTTTCACACACACACAACACTCCAACGCATCCACACAAACACGAATATACACATTTATACGAACACCTGCATTATGTTCTTGGTTGTATTTTCTACAGAGAGATTTCACCTTATTAAAAAAAAACACTTTTTAATATTTTGTTGCATTAAGACTGTACCTTATTGTTAAAGTTGGAAACCCCATAAGAGTTAAGCAACCCTTCTATTTGAATATATATTGAGTGTGATATATGTTGAAATCCACAACCGATCAGCTCAACATACCTATACACGTATTTATCTATAGCTTATCGTTATAAAGCATTTACCCTCAGGGCTTCACTATTATCACCTCACCTCACATATAATCACACTCGATTGTAAATAGTAACTTTGCTTGATCGTTTAATCTACTATAAAAAATAAAAAATACAAACATTCACTTTCCAAATCGTTGGTGTGTTGAACATAATATGCACTCTCACCGTGTTTATATCTCTTCTTCTTTCTTTTTTATTTTTGATAACCGTGCACCAAACCGACCTCAGAACATAAAATTCACCCCGAGCTGGACTCGGATTTGGAAAATATTGAATTAAACGAAACCAATAATTATAATAATAACAATCACTTTAATAATAATTACAATAATAATAATAATAAAAATAATAATAATAATGGTAATGAGAATAATGAAAATAACAGCAATAGTAACCATAACCGAGAAATTAACAATAAAATCAATAAACGTCATAGTTACACATCAACCACACCCACACCACCACCAACCAGTACAGACACCGACTCAAACACACACACAAGCTCATCTCACGCGACATACTCATCCAATTCATCACTTAGTTCAGAAAGTTGTTGTCCACCACGGACGCAACCCGAGCGCTCGCAATCCGTGCCACCGCACCATCCCTATGCTTATGGCTATCCCTATCCCTGGTATATGCCACCCCCGCAGGCAAATGGGGAGCCACCCCAAATGGTGAACTGGCCCTATCCCTATCCTTATCCACCACCAATGCCTTCAACGGTGGATGGCAAGCAGTCCGATGCTTATCCACCCTATCCGTATTACTACCCCTATTACCTACCCCCACCACCAGCCTATGCTCAGCCAAATAATCCCAACGATCCCCAGCAGACAATGCACAACTATCCACAGTTTGTGCCGCCCTACGGGCCCTATGCTGGGTATCCGGTAGCACCCAGCTTCAGTCAAACCTCGACCGAGAGTCGCGCTAGCAGTGTACTACCTGATATTATTATAACGCCCAGCACCGATGATGTGCCCTCTCAGGTCATTATGAAACACCATGTCAAGGTAGAGCCCCGAGAGCCTCCGAAGCGGGCGCATTCCGTTGAGATAGAGGAGCTCGTTAGTCGCCCGAAATCGCGTAATATTTGCAACAACAAGGAGCAGGTCATCGATATGCTCAGCCAGCGACTGGCGAACATCAATAAAATTGCTGGTGGCAATACCCAAGAGAATCTATCAAAGCAACTGCAGAAAAGCTATGCAGGAGAACAGCTTAAGGAGCTAGGAGCACGTTCACCCAGCGAGAATGCTTCGCCAGTGCAGATCAGTGCTGTGCTGGACGATAACGATAGCGACACGGACGATAGCAGCGATGAGGATGAGGAGGACTCAGATACACCCAAACACGCCAGTCGCCCAACTCCCTTGCAGGCCATTAAGTCGGTTACTAATGTGCAGGTCTACAAAGGTTTTGGTAAACTTCCAGCTGAGCAGCTGGACTCCGAAAGTGAGGATGACGATGGCACAACAGCTGATGAAATGCTAGACGAGGAAGAAGAACAGGTGGAAGAGGAACTAATTGAAGAACTCGATGATGACTATATTGTTGAAGAGGATCTGAGCACCATATACGAGGAGGAAAGCGACCTGGAACGCAGCAGCAATTATGCCAGGACAGTTATTAACTGCAATGGCTCCGGTGCTACACTCGGAGATCGCCAAGTCGAAGAAGACGATGGATTAGATCTGCAAATTGAGGACAATGATCAAGATGAGGGCAACGTGGATGATGATGACGACGAGTCCAACTCGGTGACGGTGCGTTTGCCATTGCGCTTCTCCTTTAGTCGAAGCTCAAATGATGAGAATATCGCCACCGTTGAGGTGGGCAGCACCACACAGGTTGAGGAGAGACGTCCAAGCTTGGAATACAAGCGCAACTCCTTCAGCATAGCCAAGGTGGAGAGCGATGATGAAGAAGATAATGACTGTGAGGTTAGCGTCACAATAAGCTTGTCCAATTCCTCGCGATCCAATTCAGTGGAAATATCCTCGATGCCCCAAAACTTCTGTGATGCTGAAAAGGTTCTCACAAGCGGCCGAAGAACTAGCTATGAGGATGTTTCCACTTCTCTCTCGTTGGGAATGCGCAACAAGTTCTCGGCTGATGTCTTCGACGGCGGACTTACCAACAATATTGCAAAATTAGAGGCAACCAAAGAAGTTGAGGATACTGCTGCAGCACCCAAAGAGGAATTCGATTTCTTTGCCACACTCTTGGCCACCAAAATGCAAGCACAAAAAATGATGGAACAGTCGAAGAACTTTTGGAAAACGACCGAGTCGAAACCAGTTGAAGAACAGCCAAAGGAATGTGCTCCAGCAGAGACTATCCAGCTGCGAGTTAAGGAAAACGACGCACAACCGACACCAGCTAGACCAAAATCGTGTGATCTGACCAAGACCCAGGCTTCATTGGAGGCGGCCAAGAACAGCTTTTGGTCCACATTTGCAACTGCTGGCAAAGAGACTGAGCCACAACAGGAAGAAGATACTGACTTCGGGGCAAGTGAAGAAATAAACACACAGGAAAGTCAATGGACGAAAATAAAGAAAACTGTTACATATACTCCACTGAAAAAGGAAACTGTATGCCAAGTGGAAAATTGGACAGAAACCCTAAAATCTAAAATCGAATACTTGCCGCAATCTCAGTGTGCAGAAGTCCATTTTGTGGTAGAAGAAAAAACACAGGCTGAAGAAACGCCAGAGGACGAGGAGGACTTTTGTGCGACAGTAGTGAAAACGAATTCCGAGAAGACTATAAAGCAAGAAACCGAACCAAATGAGCCTATCGATCAAGTGGAGCTGGACTTTTGGGCAGACCAGCCAGCAGACCCCCATCCAATTGAGAAAATGACCGAGGAAGAAGAGACCGATTTCTGGGCTGACAACAAATCCAATGAATATATCGCAGACAACAAACCGACCGCCTTTCAATTTGATCCCACAAAATACCCAGCGGAGCCTCGCGAGGTAGATACCGATGAAGAAATCGATTTCTGGGCAGAGCTCGAAGCGAATCGCAATCCTGATGATGATGACGTAACCTTCCAAAAATCGGCGACCTTCTGGGCAAGCAAAGAGCGACAACACTCCATTGAAGAGACGCCCTTTAAACCCGTGGAGACCAAAGCATTCCTGGCCAAGCTGCCCGATGAGCCAGCAGTGGATATCGATGTGTGGTCCACATTGGAGGCAGCACGTGGAGAGGAGCCAGAGATAGTCGATCCTGTTGTCGAAGAGGAGCAAATGCTGGCTGTACAATATGAAGGGTTAGAGCATGAAAACGTTGAGGAGCCTCCAACAGAGGAGCCTCCCACAGAGGAGCCATGCCCAAGTGAGGCACCAGAAAGCAATCTCAATCAGGTGGATACAATGTCGCTGGCCTCCATGCATGAGCCAGCCACAGTACGTACCTGGACGTTATACAACCAGACCAACGGGGAGCTGGAGAACAGCGATGAGCCCGACTTCTGGGCCGACATCGAAGAGAAACGCGCCGAGAAAGATCAGATCGAGGAAGCAGAACAGAAACGTCAAAATTATCGCCAGGCCATGGCATTCTTTAATACCTCCGTCGATGAGCAGAAATTGCAGCAAAAGACGCAATCCAATCGAAACAGCGTCATCATGGAATCCGAGGAGACCAACGAAATCGAGCTTGGCTCCCCAGGCGAATATGAGATTGTTGGCGAGGATGGCGTCGTAATGGAGCAACAAACTACACAGATTATAAATACCGAGGAAGAGGAGAGAGCTGGTGGTGCAACGCCAACCAATGCTGCGGCACAACTGCCTGAGGTATACGTCGAACCAGAGCCGGAGGAGCAAAGAAAACTTCTATCGAACGGTCTACCCGATCTCGGTGTGGATAAGTTTGATGAAACATCTAAAATATCAGTGCGTGATCGCATTAATGTATTCGAGTCTAGTCCACCGACCACAGATGTAACCACACCCAACAAGGCTTTGACCCTTCAATCCTTATCCGTAGACAGTGGCCGTGGCAAGGGACAACTTTCCCGCAACAGCAGCACACAGCGCTCCGAGTCAGAGATCGAGGAGGATGACTCCGGAGTGACAGATATGAACAGACAGCTGTCTGAGACCGATACCGAATCCGAGAGCTTCCCAGAGCTGCGCAAAATGACGAGCTATCAGCGTGCTGCCACACATTCCAGACTCTTCAAGCTGCTGCAGGACGAGAACGATGTGCCCGAGGGTGGCGAGACTGGCCAGGCGGACGAGTTCCAGCTTAAGCCCAGCAGACGCAAGATTGTGCACAATGTGTCCATCACACGTCGCCAGAATCCCAATGCATTGGCCGAAGCCGAATCGATGACACAGCGACGGGAGCGCCTCTCGCTGCCGCTGCGCAAGAACACCAGCATCGATGCGGATAATCCATCCACGCCCAATAGCCCCGCCTCACCGATTGTGGGCCCATCGCTCAGTAAACAGCGTGTGGTCAGCGACAAGCTGGTGAACGAGTTGGTGCAGAGTCTGCTTCTTAAGAGCGACAGTACTCATCTGCGCAATTTGCCCATGGAGCGACTTCAGGCGGCTGCAAAACGTGCCCTGGTTGAGGAAATGGACTCGGTGGAGAATAGTTCGCTGGACAGCACACCGGCCATAACTCCCAAGCAGGACAAGGAATACGCTGATTATTATAGCAGCTGGACCGATGCCAGTGGCGGCGACGAGATTGTCCCATCGAAAGCCTTTCGAGCGCTGCAGGATCCGCGACGCAGTCCCTGGACGGTGCGGTGTCCACGCGTCCTCAGCTCCAAGACAATCAATCGGGATCTGGCGCGGGTCACAGAGTCACCCGAAATACTGAGCAGTCGTGGCAGCAAAAGTCCCGAGTGCTTCAGACAGCAGTCTAGGGAACGCTCCGTTAGCAGCTGGCGTAAGGTCTAGGAGTCTATTAAGGGATTAGTTCATTGTGTATAACTAGGGGCGGGGAGGGGTCATAAAAAGAGAAAAATAGGTTTTTAGTAGTGTAGGAACTTAGGCAACTTGCATTTTACGTCTTGGCCTTGTGGACAAGGCCGACTAGCAAACAGTCACTGCCCTGGCCAAGTGTTGGGTCATTTAATGCATTTCTCATCACATCACATTGTACAATATGACAACACTCAGACTATTAATTAACTAAATACTATCTAATGAATAATGTATAATGTATATAAACCAACCGAAACCAAAGAAAAATCGTTCATTCGTTCGTTCGCTCGTTCGTTTGTTATCTCAGTAAAAGCGTAAAATCTTCGCCAGTCATTTCTAAATTCAACTACATATACATTCGTATGTACTTTCAAATCGAATCAATTAATACTTACCGAAAAAAAAGAAGAAAAAAAACTAATAAAAGACCAAAACAAAAATCCACAACAAAACGAAAGAAAAAAGAAAACATATCAAAAAGCAAAAAACCACAAAAATCTATCAAATCGCCACAATAAAAAACAATTTCATCAACTCAATGATTTTGTAAAACTCGTTCAAAATCCTAAGGTACCTAAATTAAATTAAAATTTATATCAAACCCAAATTTGAACTAATTTTTTTTTAATGTTTTCATTATATTTCAAATTTGCTCTCTATCTATTCTATGTATTTTATTTTTGCCGCTATTTGATTTATAATTATATGTGCCGTATTTCTTAATTATTAATTTGTTGCGACAAATATTTGCGATAGTCACATTTTTAGGCCGAACATTTTCTTAATTACTTTGAAATATGAAATTCAAATTACCCAGGTTTGTATCTAAATAATGTTACACAATTAACACCTAATTTTCCTGTAGCTGCCCAAGATATTAACCCAACTTAGATGTCATGTAGTACAGAGCCTTACTACATAGTTCAAATATGGCTTAATTAAAAACAATATTTAGATAAACAAACTGAAATAACTGAAACAGATAGTCAAAAATGTCTCATCGCAAATATTTTACTCAATTATTATACCTTTCAACAATGCTTTATTTATACAAAAAATTTGGAAAACTCATAAGCGAATTTTGGAGAGCAAACTCCACCTTGAACAGAATGCTGAACAACGAATGAAGATTTTTGCATTAGTGAAACAAATAAAACATCAAAAGAGCATAAACCAAAGAAAATTGTACAATATAAAATGAAAAGTCGTTCGTAACATTAACCATTCATGAGTTACAATACATAATTGAATGTTTATTTTCTTACATTTGATTAACTTTTTCTTTTTTTTACACACAATTAAAAATATATATTCTTAACAAAATTAATCGTTAATTTGAATGATTCTGATAATGAATATGAATGGCTTTTTCCCTACAAATTAAAGAATATTGACACAATTTGCATTAAAAAAAAAATAAAAAAAATGTAAACAATAAAGGTGAAGTTTCCTCTCGAAGTTCTGTTGGCTGCTTTGCACTGCTGCAATTTTCAATTATTATTTGCCGCTTCATTTGTATCCGTTTCGTTTTATGTGTATATAGTTACCTTTGTACGTATGTCTGGTCTTCGGATTTGAATATCTTTAAAGTTTAGGTGAACTAAGCAAAAAAAAAAAAAAACGAAGACAAACAACTTTCCACAACTTCTTATTGTTAGCTTTATTTGTGTACACAGTTATGCTTGCGAATTTGTTTTTAATTCTGATTTTGTTTACTTTATTTCAGGACCTGGACAATCGGATCTATAATTATTTCTCAAAGCCATAGAAATCAATTATAGCTGACAACAGACTATACAGCAAATACAGCGATGCAATTAAATGCACATGTCTTTTTAGTTTAAGTACCAGCACACTTAGGATCACCACAGTCAAATTGCTTGGGAACGGGCCATGAAGTAACAGTTTTTTTTAGTAAATTTCTTAAAACTAACACTATTAGCATTGCAGTTGACATGGAAATGTACTTTATTTTTTCAATTGTTTAATGCGATTTGGTAGCAGCACTAAAACGTCTAACACAACTTACGAAAGCGACTAGCGAAGCGAATCATTACTAACCTTAACTCTTAAGCTGTAAAAAGTTTACACGAGTGAATTAACATTTAGACGCATTGAGGAGGTAACAACGAAACGAAAACAACGCAATGACAACAGAATCGACCCATTCATAAAATATATCCGGATAATACGAAAGCGCATATTGAAACGATTAATAACATAAATAAAATAAAATTGGTTTAAGAAATCTCTTTGTGTTGTTTTCATCAAACAGCAAACAGATTTTCAAAAAAAAAAACTTTTATAATTTTTAACATGATTCTTTTTGTTTATGTCATAGTTATTTATACAAAACATATACATATACATATGGTATTCGTATGCATACGAATGTGTTATCAAATTTATTTGACTACTATTATTATTTTATAATCATATATTTTGTGTTGTGTAATTTTTTATGCAGTGACATTTTTAGTAAATAAAGAAATATATCAAAACAAATCAGATCAAGTTTTTATACTTTGGAAAACATACGATAAATAACACCTGCTGGCAAGCCTGCAATAAAATTAATGAAGAGAAAACACCATAAAACATTCGAAACTCATATATTTCTTTTTATATATATATATATAAATATATAGTCAGAGGTACAGAGAAGCCGAGAGTAGCAAAAACCAAGCTGTTGCACATATGTGTACCTACTTATATACATACATCAATATGAAGTTATTCTAAAGTGCTTTGAGTAGATTTCATATTGCACTTCAGTGAAGCCAGATACAATTTAAATTCAATAATCGGGATATTATATATTTATATTCACATATATAAGCATGTATACTTGTGTATATTCATGTACCGGTTAACTGTAACATTTGGTCATGATGATATATTTCGAGTATACTATATCTTAAAATGGACTTGTTGAACAAAGCAACGGCCAAAATACCTGTTCAAAACTCAGCTACGCGCTCTACAGTTAGCAACATTTAAAGCTAATTTCATAAATGTATATTGTATATTTATATATATTTAAGTAAATGGTATGCAGATCAACTTTTACTATAGATAGTATATTAAATGCATAAATATGTCTTTGATTATAAATACAATACTTCAACACTAAACGCTGATAGTTAACTTTGAGATACTTCAGATTTGTACAATTTTAGCTTTCAGTTAACTTTTGTTGTAGACCTGTCTAAATTATATAGTACACATATTTATATATATATATATACATAGCTTAACTTGGCACACATTTTTAGGTCTATGCCCGGTTAAATCAGCTTTCATAAATGTATACAAGAAAATAGTATATATATTTATTGTATAACATATTGCTTTAGTGTATTTTCCTAAGACTTAATTCCCTAGGAAGTTGTGTGTGCCGTCTGCAGATCCACCAGCTCCTGCACAATGCGATACTCGTGGCAATCGGCGCATAAGAGACGACCATTGGAGCGATTGGCACGCTGCACCTTTTCATGGCATACAATGTGAACCAACTTGAGGTTCTTCAGCGAGAATATCTCTAAAAAGTATTCCAGCACAGAGATGTCCACAACGCGTTTCTTGTGCAACGCACACTTGCGCTGCGGCTGTGTTATCAGCTCCTGGACATTGTCCACCAAGGCCGGCAAAATGGAGCGACAGAGCTCGATTTGATGGTCAAGATTCCACACTTGAAACAATATGAGATTCTCACGCGAGGCATACGGATTTATGGTGTGCTGCATCGAGCAGAAATTGCCATTGTCCGAGTAGGCGCCCTGGCAATAGAAGTCGCCTAGATCCGTGCACAACGAAACGGACCATTCGTCCAATATTGCATTTCGCGCAGTGTAATCCTTAATCACTTGCCGCAACCGCTTGTTGGGCACACTAACCGCATCTGGCTGCTCCTCGCCAATTTGCTGCAGTAATACTTCGTGCTTTTGCTGGCACTTGCGATTGAACATCATGGAGAAATAATCGCAGCCAATGAGTAGATAGCGAAATTGCTCCAGCACCGAATTGATCACCTGACGCGCCTTCGAATTCTGCCTGTACAGCGGAGTGCGCGTCAGCTCTTCCTTTGTCTTGTAGTAGTAGCCGCGCACACGTGTCTGCGCCCGCATGGCCATGGCCTCCTCCTTGGATTGGAAGCGCTCCTCGCTGCCCTCGAACCATTCCACATGTTCGGCCTTCAGGCTCAAGTGTGCCTTGGTGTTGTCCAACGCACGTTGCTGCTTCTGCTGCTCATATTCCGTAATCATGCGTCGAAACTTGTCCGGATGCTGCTCAATGAAGTCGTAAAAAATGTCGGCCACCTTCAGCAGCGGCGACTGTTGACGCATTTTCTCAAACTCAAAGTCCGCATCTGTTAAATATATATTTATCATTAGCCTATTTATTTTCCTATAAGCCAGTTTACCTGTGGTGATGACAGCGTCGGGGCCAGCAACGATTAACAGCGTCTGGGCTGGCAAACTATTAAAATAGTCATCATCGGACACTTCGAAGCCGTCCAGGGCCAGATATATGTGCAGCTCCGGTAGCTGTAAGGAAGAGACATGAGTAAATTGCCCTTGACTTGTACTAAAATGGACCCTGACCTAAGCAAATCAAGAACAAGAGGATATCAACAGGTGCTCTGGTTTTGTTATTTTTTTTGTGATTATTTTGCTCTTTTGGAGCATGCGCATTGGTTGCAGTGGAAGGGAGTATTGCTGACATTGAATCGTGCAGAGCGACAAACAATGCGGAAGCCAGCTTGAGAACATTGGCCTTGAATCGCCAGGGACATGGACAGGGACAGGCACAATTGTGGGCTGAGGCAGTTTTTTTTGTTGATTTTTTTTTCTGTGTAGAAACGCAATTTGCAAGATATTTGAAACACTTACCGGGAACTTGAGCTGTGCCTTCTGCACAAGCATTGCCAATGAGTTGGCACCTATGCCGTATTTTCGCGAGCGTTCATTGTCAGTTATTTTGTAGCCCTTCATCTTGGCAGGAGATGGTTGTTCCGGACTCTTATCCTTATCTCGATCCTTGTCCAATTCCTTGGAATTTGAGTTTTGGTTGCATTTGCTGCGTGTGGACGGCGCCATTATTGTTTCCTTAATGTAGTTGAGCATCTACAATTAAATGCATAGTTAATTCGATTTGTAAATGCGTATTTAATGTTATTTTTTGTTCAGCAAACCTCGCAACAAGCTGCCTTTTAAGCGCACCAATGTAAACTACTTGGCCAGCGTTGCCAGTTTGGTTAACGCTTATCAGCAAACGGCAGTGATGCTCAATTTCGAAAACAAAAAATAGCTAGACTGTACAAATGGCTTGTAGCTACTATTTGCTCTTTTAATTGCCCGTTAAATAATTTGTACGCTGGAGAAATAATTTCTCGCACATTCGCCTGGCCTTAAGAGCATTTAAATTTTTATTTTGGATTGATGGAAATCTGACACAGATTTATTCGCAGCACTAATGTGCAATAGATTGGCGTTGCCAGTTAGCTAGAAATTGCTTGAGTACGGTCACACAGCGCTTGCCGTTGTTCAGTCAAAAGAACAGCTGTTGTAGCCAAAGTGGTGTTGTTTAAAGTAAATTTTTGCCGTAAAGTAAATTTCAAGTGTAGATGTGCACCATGTGCACAGCCAGCTAAGCCGGGTAACGCCCAACAAATCCGTAATGCATTTGCGACCGCGCTGCAGCGAATGGCTGCCGCTAGCAACGCAGCAATTGCGCCTTCGCAACCTGGCACGCATCCAAGGACTTAACATCGAGTGCAGTTTGATCGCCAGCGCCGGCAGCGAGGATCTCGAATCGGGGCAGGAGGAGGAGGAGGAGCAAGAGCTGCTTCTCTATTACACGTTGCATGCTGATAAGGCCAGTGAGGCATTTTACACAAGCGAACCGCTGCCGCAGCGCCATCAGCACCAAAAGTGGGCGGAGATTTCTGCGGGCGACGACGTCTGGCGCAAATCGAATGCGCAATGCGTCTGTGTCAAAGTCTGGGCCCATTATCAGCCAACAGCCGCCCAGCAAAGAGAAAAATCAAAAACAACAAGTGGCCCAAACGAGACTGAGCCAACAGCGGAGCCAGCGCAAAGGTGGGTTTCAGTGGGTCCCTCACAGGGAATGAGTCAAAAGGATTTTAAAATGTGCCTTTAGTTTGATTCCAAACATGCCAAAAATTACACATTTTTCCAATATATAAAGAACTTTTTTGCTTTTGGGCAGCATTACAAATCGTATCAATATGCCCTTATCTATATGATATATCTGTAAATTGGATATATTAGTCAATTAGTTTGCAATATGAGTCGTGAAATAAATCTAATTAGTAATGCTTTGTTTGTTGCAGTGCGCAGCTGACGCAACGTCTGGCCAATGTGCAGTTAACACCCCACAAGCTGCCGCGACCACCGGAGCTAGTGTTCAGCTGGGGCGTTTACTTCTCCGGCCTTATACCGCTGGCGGCGCTGTCGCTGGCCAATTGTCGGGCCAACTGTTTGATTTTCCATCTGAATGGTGAGCACTTCACCTCGCCGGCGCTGATCAGTGAGCAGGGTCTACACGCCCAGCTGCATTTGCAGTACCAGCGCTATTCCGAGTATGACAATAAGGAACAGCATGTGGAGAGCGACGATGGTGGCATCAATTCGCCGCCAGTCAGTCGCAGCAGCAGCCCCATGCTGCGGATGAGCACCACGCGTTACACTCAGCTTGGCTGTGAGCTGACCAAGATGCGACACAGTTACAATTTGGAGAGTCTGTTGTTGCTGCAGCGTCGCCAGCGGGATCAGCTCAAGCATCGGCGCGACGTGGTGGCGGTGAGCGGGGAGATTGCTCGTCTAAGCGTTCGCTGCATTACACGCAACGAGCTGAGACTAAAACCGCGCTCCACATCGAGCTCGGGCTCGCCGTATGGCAGTCAGACATCGCAGCATTATCGTCATTCCATGGGTCGCATGCTCACCGAGCTGCTGGCCGAACAGCAAGAGATTGCGCCCCTCACCCTCTACAGTGCCCAGCAGCTAACGCTGCAAATCGAGGCGCTGCGCTGCAAGCAGCGTTTACTGCAAACCGAACGCGCCACCTTTGCGGAACGCAATGCGCGCCAGAAGGAGCGTTTACATAAGCTGCGCGAGCAGCGCGAGGACCTGCAATTTAAGCTGCACAACCAGCGGCTGCAGCTGGAGCAACAGCATCTGGAGTGGCGCACACAGTCGCCGCAGCGGCAAACGCAGCGCAAACAGAAGAAGTGTGAAATTAATCTGCAGGTAAGCAGCAAAATAAATCGCATCTCGATGAGATCATCATATCGCTCAATATTGCAGGTGAAGCGACGCAGATTCACGCTGGCGCTGGAGCTGCAGGAGATCTACAACATCAAGAGTCTGGGCTCGCAACAGTTTAGCATTTGTGACATTGCTTTTCCCCACATGGAGCATTATACGTGCGAGTCGCGGCAGGCGGCCAATGCACAGATGCTGGGCAATGTGTCGCCGCTGGCGGTGAGCGCGGCGCTGGGCTATGTGGCACATCTGGTACAGATGTTGGCCTTCATCATGGATCTGCCGCTGCGCAATCCCATCTCCTACGAACCGTCGCGTGCTCGCATCACCGACAATGTCAAAGAGTTGACCTACAACACAAGAGAGTGAGCAAGAAATCAAACGAAATCAATATTATCCGCATTATATTTTCATATTTTACTCTCTGCTTTCGCTTTTGTAGTTTCCCTTTATATACGCGCTCCATTCTGCCATCTCAACAAACGAAGTATGCCATTTATTTGCTGCGGCAGAATGTGTCGCAGCTGTGCTATGTCATCACAAAGCGCTGTGATATTCGGAACACATTTGGCAATCTGCTGGTGCTATTCGATTGGCTGCGCAACCAGAGCGACGAGGTCGATTCAGGCGATAAGTGGGCGGCAAGTGTGAGACATGCGAACGGCTTGACCGCAACTCTGGCTGGCAATCCTCAGCTATCGGAGTCACACTCTTCGGTGGACATGAATCACGTGCCACTGCCCACAACGGCAAATGTGGCCAAAGATGCGCTGCTGCAACATCTGATGCCAGCGGGCGTGAGTCAGGCACTGGCCATCGAGGGCTATGCGTCAACGCAGCGGTATGAGTAATTATTTATTGAGCAATAATTTTAATTTTGCATAGTTGATTTCAAAAAGAGCACTATTTTAATCAGTTTTAATCGGATACAGTTCCCTTTTCCAACTGAAACTAATTTGGCAAATCTCTTGCAGAATCTGTCGCTCGGTGGGTTCCTATTCGGATGGCGAGGATGACTTTCGAGCCAGATTGGAGCAGAGCTATTCCAATTCGGACTCAAATATTAATCTGCAAGTGGAGCGCAGATAGGACGAGCGCTGCATGCTGCATTGCAATATATCCACATATTTACCTATGTATACATTATACAAGTATCTATATTTATATATATAAAAAAAATATCGCAAAAGTCCCAAAAAATCAAAACGAAAAAAAAACAGTAAGCAACGAATTTAGTTGCTGCGTTACGTTTTAGCCAGAATTAACTTTGATTAGAGCGCTTTAAACGTAAATTGTACTTGAAACACTTGTGTATTGTGTATTTTAATTATAGACTGCTTCAATGAGCAAAATACTAAATTTATTGAATAATTTGTGCATATTTACTTGTTTCTTTGGTTAAGATCTCGTTGTAAATTCCCGTTCTTCGTTTATATGCTAAATTATTAAGATATACACATAATTATAATACAAAAATATACATTTTCATAAAATATGACCAAAGCTTTTAAATCGTGCCAATTTTTAAGTAAGCGTGTGTAAAGTTCGTTTCACAATTTCGAGTTTTTACCAATTAAAATTCAAATTTGCGTTCCACGCTTCCCAACATGCAAACATTGCCGGCGTTGACCAACACTGCACGCACAGCTGTTCAACAGTTTGGCCAAATTGAGACAATTGGCCAGCGGCCAATAGCAACATATTTAACAAAAATAGGCAGAAACGTTCTCAAACATGTGCTAAAAATTCAATTGAAATATTAGTTAGTTTTAGATACGAATATTTTTATTATATAAATACCAAACGCGAGCTTTTCAACAACATGAGAATATAACGAAGTAGCTGAAAATATTGTATTGCATGTGAGTTGGTGTGTGTGTGTGTGTGTGTGTGTGTGTGTTTGTGATTGGCTACTGCTAATAAAAAAAAAAGTTGTTCAACAGTGTCGATTGTAATATTGAACAGTTTCAATTGGCAATCAATTGCTATCCATTGCTACACATACATAATTACTACTCGTAGTAAGCACAGTATGATTTATGGCATTTTGAGGCCGGTAACAGTTATTTACCTGGCTTATCTGATTTACGATTTGCCAAGTGTTTTATAAATGTTTACGCGCTCAAATAAAAACGTCACGTTTTGGTTGCAGGGTGTACAAAGTGCAGTGCATTCGAACTCGAATTAGTCACTGAAAACGTGGCAAGCTCACACTTAAAGCTGGCCTCAACCGCCAGCGACGCATTGGGCTGCATTTCAGTTAGCAAATAAACGGAAGCAAACAACAACAACAATAACAGCGGCACTAAAAAAAATTAATTAAAGTTTCGATAGAAATAGCCATAGAAAAAATAAATAAATAAGAAAGATTTGAGGCAATCGAGAAAATAAGAGACACCTGCTCAGAATCTGCTCGCATTTTTTGGGCTCTCTTCAAACGCATTTTGCATTTAGAGAGCGCTCTCTTACGCCATGACTGATAACGTGCTGCCGCTACGTGACTTTGACGAAGAGAGCGAAGAGACTGATTCGGAAACAGAATTGCTCATACGCCACACACACAGTGACGCTGCCATTGCCAATAGCAACAACAATAGCAAAAGCAAGAACAACCACAACAACAGCCATGGGCAAAGACGACGCAAAAGCTCAACTGGTTACGGCGGCATTGGGGCCGTTGGTAGCCCAACTAGCGGCAGCGCCAGCTTTTTAGGCAATCTATTCAGTCTTGGCTCAGCCGCCGGCCAGATACGTTATAGAAATGAGCGGAGTCGCGAGCGCGCAAAATACTCGAATAGCAACAGCAGCAGCGGCACTGCAGCGCGACACATTACGTCGGAGACAACGTCCGTTCAAACGAAACTGGCGCAACTAACACAGACGGACGCCAGCAGCGGCGGCGTCGATGGCTCTGCGCCGCATCCCACTGAAATTGGTGCACCCAACGGCATTGGCCCCCACACCGAAATCGATCCCGAGAACGGCTCCTCAACAGTCTTCTATCAGAACAATCGCAGGCGCAGCAAAGGACGCAGCATCGGCAATGTCTGCAAAATGTGTATGTGCAGGTACGTGTAACCCCAAAGTCCGTTTTTATATACAAACACAATATTCAACTACCCAAAAAAAAAAAAACAGCTGGCCACAATTAGTTGCCCCCTCTCACTTCTCGAACAGTTGTTCTTTCGCAATTGCATTTAATTGTGTGTGTTGCGTTGAGTGATCGAAATTAACATTGAAACACTTTTAATTCAAATTGAGTTGTGCTTGCAATTAAATTTTGTTTTGCTTTTAATATATATTTTCATTAAAACTATTTACGCTGGCCCCATTCTTATATTTGTGTATTATTTTGTAGACACACTTTAAATGAAAACAATTTTATTTCTTTGTTTTGGTAGTCATGGCTAGCTGCTGACAGTGCATAAAGATGTTGATTTAATGACATGAACACTAATTTTGTTTAACTATTAATAGAACAAACACAAGTGGAATACCAAAAAGTGATAGCTCCGCAATTAATTTCCCGCCGTTGGCTTAATAATAGTGGAAAAACAAATATAGTGCCCTGTAGATTAACAAAACTGCTCTAAATTTAAGGAAAAATGTTGCAAAGTTACGATGTTCGAGTGATCACTGTATATTAACAATAGTGACTAGCTAAAGAATAATATTAATAATATCTTTACAATTTATTAGATTCGGTTTGATCTTAAAAATAACTTGGTCTTCCTTTGATGCAACTTCCTGCTTGCCACATGGGGAGTTACGGGTTTTTTTTTTTAACTTGAGGTATAAACTCAAACCTCAATAAACTGCAATAATCGCATCTCGAAACCTTTCTGGGTAGCAAGTTCTGCTCCAGTGGCTTTGTTTATTATCGTTTTGATGTTACGCCTGCTGTTTAATGAGGCTGCCACAGCCACTGGCAGCAACAGCGACGGCAACAGCAACAAAAATTCGTTGAAATTCAAACTAGCAAATAAAAACATTTCGAAATCCTCAAGAAATAAAAACAAAACAAAGATAGGCAAATTGCAAAGGCAGATAAATTGTTTCGTTTGAAACGTTTCCAAGAAAAAATCATGTTTTCAAAACGAGAGTAAAATTGTATTTGTGGCACACATTATTTCCGCAGACATAAGTATATATAGTTTAGCTATATAAATATATATTTTTAATTTGCCTAATTAGATGAAAAACAAGAACAAGCAAAGGGAGGAAGAGTGCAAAAGACAGCATATGCCGCTGGTAAAATAAATAAAGAACAACAACATTTTGCCATTTGCGACCAAATTGAAATCGATAAACGTGATCCACAAATAACCGAAACGTCGCGTCTATATACAAACGAATACGAATATATGTACATATATACCCATGTATTCCGGCTAAAAGGGAAAATGGAAATATCAAACAAACTGAACCACCTACTTAAAAATGTTGCGATATCTGTCAAGTGAGAACGCACTACAAGCGGCACATTTCTCACGCTAAGCCATTTTCGTAGACCTCTAATTGTTATGCTCCCCATCACGAAAGTTGGCGGGACGTTGGGGGTGTGGGGTTGGGCGGGGGCTTTGTTAAATTTGCATATGTAATCGAATTTTGGCGTGCAACTCCTTCGACGAAACTAACGCGACTCGTTTTCGATGTCGTCTTGCTGTTCAACTTGGAGGAAGCAAACACTGAACTACAGAAACCAGTTTGCTTAGATACTTAGTATACCCTGAACCCATTTAAAATGATTAAATTGGGTATATTGTTGATGGGCAAGATTATGTTACATGCAGAAGAAAGTATCAGCAAGCCCATAACGTATATATGTATTCATGATCAGCATCAACAGTCGAGTAGTTTTAGTCATACTCGTCTCAGAGTCTATAAGAGCTAGCGACTTACAATTTAAAATATAAGTTATCTTTTATCGATAACTATCGCCGTTGCGAGAATATAGATACATATCGATTTTTGATAACTTTCTAATTTATGTATAATAAACATACTATTGATCAACTGTACAAATGTTATTAAGATCGCATAGTAAATAAAGAGAAATTTTGCAATTAAAGTGGAGTAATTTATATTTACGTGCTGGATGTAGGGTATCTCCCAGTCGAGCTCACTCGAGAAGAGCATTTTACTTATTTGTTGTTTTATTTTTTTCAAGGTTTCTAAAAACACAATCAAGTTCCGCAGCAAAAGTCACATCCAGCATGTTTCTTTTTTTCCACTGGTTGTATTTTGTGTGCCTTTTCATGCGTCGTTCTTTTTGTGTCGAAAATTGAAAGTTATGTGCCCTCGTGGCTTATCAGAAAGAGGTCAAAGCTCAGTGACCAGTCTTCGCAATGATTGAAAAGAAAATAAAAACCGCAAAGCTTTGCATAGATGCTAACAGATTTCTACTACATATATAATATATATATATTAAACTTAGTATAACTTATAACTTAGTCTCAAAATGTGTGCCTGAGAATTAAGACCCATTGTTTGGGCATGTGGTACATCAATTATATTATATACGAGTACTTGTTTATTTTGTAATCAGCACATAATATGTAAACTCTGTCGTTTCTGTGTAAATTTGTCATTTATCATTATCAAATGAAAAATATGACTCTGAATTGCATTAGTATAATTGAATTCTTATCAGAAATTAAGTCAATAGCATCTGTCAAGCTTCCAACTTATTGAATTCTTATCCTGCAATTAGGTTATCAAGTTAATTGTATAAGTGCTTTTACAGTTGTATTCAATGAGGTAATATTTATTACCAAATCACTTGGTTCTTCTTTTAAGCTTGTACTAAGTTTGAGCCGTAGCTTTAGCTGGCGACAACTTAAAACGATGGCGGATCTAGCGAAATCGATTTTATTTATGAAACAAGTTCTTCACATGCTTGTTTACAAAACATTTGATTATTTTTACATTCCTCATATATTAAAAAGTATCTTATTTTATATTATTACTCACCCGCATTTAAATCTTTTTTAATTTGCAATTTATCGAGCGACAATCGAGTTTTTTTATGAAGTATTTATTTTTGTTATGCTTATAAATATTATTCATATGTAAAATATGCACAGATTTACACACACTTAAACCCGTTTTGAATTTCAAAGCCAACCAAAAATATTTAAACACTTATCTTGAACTTTTTGCCTTCGTCGTTAAAGATTGAATCAAACAAAAGTCTTGAAAAAGTAACGCTGCGTTTGACTCATTGGTGAAGTGTCCACAGTTGAAATTTATTTTTTTCTGATTGACTCTCTTGGCATTTGGGTATTATTTGGAAGGTCTTATTTCTTACTGGGCCTTTTTCACTTATGCACATTTGCCTTGCTCAAGCTCTAGTTTGGCCCAAATGCGGCGGCAGTTAGTGGTAAAAATAAAAATGTGTCGTTTAACTGCCCTCACCTTTCCCACCTTCCATACCCACTTAACCTATTGTTGTTGATGGCCTAATTGCGAACCTTAACCAAAACAATTTAAATTAACTTGGTAAATAACGATGGGCTCCATTTTAGCGATAACGCCCAGAAATACGAAATGACCTTGACTTACTTGTAATTTTCAGCTTGTGTGATAATAAACCGAAAAAGAACGCATTAAAAGCAGAAACTGATATCTTAAGTATATAATATATATATCTTAAGTGCTTACGTAGTTTTCTTTAAGTAAAAATATATAAATACGGCTGTGATCTTAACTTATTTCTTAATTTATATTCCCTACTTTTCTTTATTTATGATTTCATCAAAATAAACATTGGGAAGTGTGTTTCTCTCGTTATTCAAATTCTAAAATAGTCTGTCATTTTCTCTGTTACTCAAATAAGCCGTTTATCTTTGCCTTGAGCTAGAAATAGTGGCACAAACAATGTGCAACAGCTAAGAGAGAACAGAATTGTTGTCTGGAAACCGAGAACCGCAAAGTGTGCAGAATTTTCACTCGCCTCAAAGGAATTAATTTCAGAGCAGACAATGAGCTGTTGGCTGACAACTAGACTGACGGACTGATGGACTGACGGACTGATGGACTGGCGAACTGCTTGACTGACTGTTGAGCATAATTTATGCGGCACTTAGCACCTGTCGGTAACCGCTAACGGAGGGGCAGCAGCAGCTGAAACAGCAACAACAATCTACTCATACCGGCTAATTTTCAATTTGTGTGTCAACAAGCTGGCTGCCCCACTGCAATGCCCCCAATACCCCTCGGCCATGACTTGGCAGACGCGCCCCGAATCGAATCGCCGCTCGGCTGATTTCTGTGTAAATAGGTTCTGCGACAATGATAAGTGGCTCCACGGAGCATACATTATAAATAGCCAGGGCTTGGTCACAGTCAGGGAAGTGGGGGCAGCCGGGTTGACTTGCGTTTATTTTGCTTATTAACTCGCATTGCCAGCCAGCTGTGGGTGAAACAATCTACCGTTTGCTTTTTCCAACTCTTCACAAGCTAGCAAAAAAAAAAACGGAGAAAAAACAACAGAAACCACAATTGAAATAATAACATTAGGCGTTGCCGTTGACGAGCCCTACAAATATATTTGGAACTTTGGGGCATGATGCGGGTTGATTTCCATGCTGCACGACTACAATAGTCGTGTCCAAAGCGCCAGTTAAATGGAAACAGAAATGCGCAGTGAAAAGCCTGAGAAAAAGTATGTTGCGAGTTTAACCGTGTGCAATTGCCATATTGAATACAGTTTGGTGCGAGTAGCTGTATTCATTATATACATATGCGTACATAATACGTAATAAAAGAAAATCGTCATGATAAATATTTACTTTTTATGGTTTTTAGAAATAATTTATATTAATTACACACATTATTATTACCTTGGCGATTTTCAAAATGGCAAATTAGTGCAGCTAATGAATGAGTTATAATTTCGTAAATATAGCGTCATAAAAATGTAATTCTCGATTTGGCAGACATTTTTAGCTCCAACGATTTGCGCGCTGTTTCTTAATCAAGCTTTTTCTGTTGAGATCCATATTCAAATCTTACGACATACTCTCAAATAAAACGCAGAAGAGATCCGGTTTATAAGACAACGTGTATGTTGTCAATTTGTTATTATGTAGCAGCTTTCTATATACCGGATAAGAATTTACAAAAGAGACTGTCTTTTCATACCCCGTAATGAATAATGCATGGGGAATTTAAGTTACAACGGATACAAAAGAATATCTCATTCAAAACTAATCTATAAAGTCACTAAATTCTTATCTTGTTATTAAGCCTAAAAATCATTTCATAAAATAATCTTTTAACACCCCTGCAGTGGGTTATAATTTTGTCGAGAAGTTTGTAAAGCATTGAAGGAGACGTCTCCGACTCCATAGGAATATATATAATGTATATGTTCTTAATAGAACTGCTGCCTGAATCGAAGTCGTACGGATCGTATCACTATATCATCTGGCTCCTATGGGAGCAATCAGTCGATAGACAAGTTCTTGTGTGGAAAACATTTTATTTCAACAAGAAACGGGGTCAAACTTAGCCCATATGAGTGTTTTAATGCTCCTCACATTGCGACAAAAATCATCAATATCAGTTTAATACATTTTATAGCTTTCATATGAACAATCGGTAGATTTTTTGCTAGGGTATTTGATCATCCACATTCCTAAGCTCGCGAAAAAAGACTTTAGCAAATAGTGATTAAAGTGTAAAAATCAAATGAAATGATCTCAAACAGTCGCTATTCGTAATAAGTGTAATAAGAATAAGTACAGCTGTTCAACTATTTATCGTGTTTGTCATCCAATAACAACAATGATTTCTACTGTTAGTTCTTGAAATGTTTCATAATTCCGATTCGTATTTCCGAGACGTGCTGTAATAAAATTATAGCGAAATGCAGCGAATGCATTTCGTATGTTGTAATTAGTGGCGGAGCAACGAAATTGCCAATGAAACGAGTTAGCACTGTTTACATTTTCAGCTTGGCTAAGCAATTATGAGGAACAGCTACGAAAAATATAAAACGACAAAAAAATGCATGCAGCACGCGCTATGAAAATGGAACGGTGACAAACACATTGCGGCACAGCCTTTTGAAGTGCAATTTGCCTTGAGTCTGCCTTGTCTGAGTCAGAGCCTAGTAAAATTCGCACTCGAATTCAGATTCAAATCGAGTTCCAGATCCATGGAAAGCATAGTATTGGCTCTGCCTGTCTTACAGCTTACAAAACTGCGAGCCGACGACAAACGACCCTTTGTATCGGTGTCGAGTCGAGATCATTGTCTTTGGCCATTCCTCAATTTTCGAGCTTTTTATAAGAAATTAAGCACGCTGATGTCATTGAACCCTTTTTTTTTCGTTTTGCCATTCCTTATGCCAGTTGTTATTGTTGGCATTCTTGAGGTGGTTGCTCTTCACTTTTATGGTGGTTGCTTCTTTTCGGTTGGCAACTTTTTCTTATGAGATCATAGCACGAAAACGCAGCGAGCATGCTTTCAAAACAATATTGACAAAACTTTATAAAGGCGCACTCCATTTGAATGAATTATATACAAACACAAATACGCTAACGCCCGCAATAACATCAGCAACAGACAAAAGCCCATAAAAGCAAAAAACAAGTTTACCCAGAGAGCCAAAGCAAATAAAGCCAAATACAATTATGGCAGGCGGGTGCTGCTCATAGTTATGATCTAAGAAGCGACTGTCGGCAACAGCGAAAGCCTGACTGACGCCGCTTATTTAATTAACACGAGTCTGCGAACACAGCAAAGTGCGCAATCAGCTACAGCATTTGCAATTTTAAACGGGTAACATTCATTTTTAAAAACGCTCGCCATTTTGCATTTCAAATGATGTGTCAGAGCGCGCGCAATCTCGCCGTCATAGTGCTGCCAGACTGTTGGCAGCCGTGAATGTTACACCAGCTGCACTCTGCCAACACTCACCACAAACACGTTCTTACTCACTCACACGCACAGGCTTTTTTATTATTGATTTCACTTTGCAAACATACAGGGTTGCTTCACAAATGCCAGACAAAGTAGTTTTGACACGGAATTTTCATCTGCGTTAATTTTGTGCATAAGAATTTAATAATTACAAGTGTACAATTCAGTTAATCAAATTTGGCATGCTAATGCGTCAAATAATGCGTATACAATGCACCTTGTGCATTACTGTGTAAAAACATTGCAACAACAACAACAAACAACGCCACAGCTGCTGCTGCTGCTAGAACAAAGCGAAATAAATAAGTAGCAAAATTAATCTGTAAATTTGTGAAATTAGAGCAAAACGGTAAAAATGAATGACGGCACTTCGCAAGCCTCCGCAGCAGCCCCAATGACCAGAGAGAATATTCCGCTGCTGAATCGCCAACGCAATCGTTGGTACTCATTCAGGTGAATCATCCATCTCAACATTTCTGATCCCCATCCCCAGCCCGTCTAACGGAAATTCTGGTTTATCAGCATTTTCGCACAGGCGACAGTCCAGATAAGAGAGTGAGAGCGGGAGAGAGAGCGAGAGCGAGAGCTCGGTTGCAGTTAATGTGAATTATCTCTTCTTTCGCCTCGCTGCCTTTTCAACAACCTTTCAACTTACTCCCCACGCATAGGTACTTGTGTGTGTGTGTTTGTGTTCGTGTGTTTTTGTGTACCTCAATGAGGGTGCATCACACATATTTTATTGCTGTGTGTATCGATGTTTTTATTATTGATTCATTTTCGCCAAGGTCACTTTGGCAATTCCTCTCACTCTTAAATACGACTAATTTATTTACTTCGGAGAAAATATGAAAGACGATTTGTTTGAAAATTGTTTGGTGGTGCTTAAAGCATTTATTTATTTATTCAATGTCAACTCAAATCAGTCGACACAAAAAATACAAAAAGGAAACAGATTAAATTAAAAGTAAAATGAAATTAAAAAATAATTATAAATATTTTGAAGATTTATTGCGGTACTTAAATGCAATATGGTTCAACAGAAAAAACACAATCAGACAAAAAAATAGTTAGTATGAATTAGTTAAACCGCACAACCAATGCATGCTTTTTAATGGTAAAAACAGAGGACTCCGAATTGATTATATGATAAAGTCTATTGTAATCATTACAGAGTACTCGAAACTCGTACAAGGGATAATTAGCAAATAATAACTAGTGTTATTAAGCAATTTCTCATTAGCTAGATAAGAATGCATTTATGCTCTGAATTTTAAATAGAATAATTAAAATAAATAATAATACGAATTTAAATTTGAAGGAAATATTATGTAGAAATTAAAGCTGACCTAAAATTAATCAGAAATTTTGCAGCTCGATCTATAACTTGTTTTCAGCTACTTAATACTAATAGTTTTCTTATCTTGCAGTTGCTGGAAGAAATGGTTTAGGCCACGCGAGCTGCGAGCTCGCTCCGTCAACTTGGGCAGATCGAATACGGAGAAGTTTCCGCCAAACGAGATACGAAACCAGAAGTATAATTTCATCACGTTCCTGCCGCTGGTTCTCTTCGAGCAGTTTCGCTTCTTTCTCAATCTGTACTTTCTGCTGATGGCACTCTCGCAGTTCATACCAGATATACGCATTGGTTATCCCTACACGTATTGGGGTCCACTCGGATTTGTGCTGATGGTGACCATTTGCCGCGAGGCAGTCGACGATTTGCGACGCCATCAACGGGATCATGAGGTCAACTCGCAGAAGTACAAACGCCTCTCGGCGACACATGGCAGCGGCTACGAGATGGTGCCCAGCTCCAAGTTGAAAGTGGGCGACGTCATCATTGTGGAGAAGAACGAGCGAGTACCCGCAGATCTTATACTGCTGCGCACCAGCGATCGCAGCGGCTCAGTTTTTGTGCGCACCGATCAACTGGATGGCGAAACAGACTGGAAGCCACGACTGGCGGTGCCCTACACCCAGAAACTCAATCGGGATGCCGATTTGCACAACATGGATGCGAGTTTTTATGTGGAGAAGCCACAAAATGATATACACAGCTTTATCGCCACATTCAGCATTAGCGATGGCAGCGAGGACACCGGTCTCAGCGTGGAGAACACCCTGTGGGCCAACACTGTGGTTGCTGCCGGTACTGCCACCGGAATTGTCATTTACACGGGCTGCGAGACGCGCAGCGTAATGAATAACTCACAGCCCCGTTCCAAGGTGGGTCTGCTGGACACCGAAATCAACGGACTGACTAAGGTGTGTAAGAGCTGCTAATGGAAATATATATTCCAGATATGGGCAAGTTAATGATTTGAGAATGAATTTAACTCATATTCTTTTCCGTCCAAAAGGTGCTATTTTGTGCCGTGCTGGGACTATCGTTGGTGATGATGATGCTGAAGGGTTTCGGTGGTCCATGGTATCGTTATATGTTCCGCTTTGTGCTCCTCTTCTCGTATATCATACCGATTAGTCTGCGCGTGAATCTCGACATGGGCAAGGCCTTCTACTCGTGGCAAATGCAAAACGATGACAATATCAAAGGCACCGTGGTGCGCTCCACAACAATACCCGAGGAGCTGGGGCGCATCTCTTATGTGCTGACTGACAAAACGGGCACACTCACCCAAAACGAGATGGTCTTCAAGAAGATCCATCTGGGCATTGTGTCCCACGATTTGGACACATTTCATCACATTGGCCAGATCATACAGAAGCTTTCGGGCAATTTGATGCAACAGCAGGGCAGCCTCTCAAGTTCCAGCAGCGCTGGCGAATCGATTAAGCCCATGTTTGCTGGCAATCGCATGCGCCGTCCCGAGGGCTGGCGTGAGTGGGAGGCGGTCCGTGCTCTGGCCCTGTGCCACAATGTGACGCCGGTAAGCGATGATGAGGACAATCGTTCGGTGTCCACCGCCTCGACGGTGACTGGTGGCAATACTTCACCCACCAAATCTGTGATAAACATCGAGGCACCTGGCAGCACCGATACGGAGCACCAGTATCAGGCCGCCTCGCCCGACGAAATAGCCCTGGTCAAGTGGACCGAACAGGTGGGCCTAACACTCATAGCCCGAGACCTGAACACAATGACGCTGCAAGTGAAGACGGCCACCGAGGAAAGTAAGTATCCTGCATCTACTTTAAGAGACATCGAATCGATCTGCTTACTAATCCCACTAATTTTTGCACAGATGACGTACTGATGCACTATCAGATCCTGCAGCTGTTCCCCTTTACGAGCGAGACCAAACGCATGGGCATCATTGTGCGGGAGAGCAAGACGGGTCAGATAACGTTTTATTTAAAGGGCGCCGATGTGGTCATGTCCAGCATTGTGCAGTACAACGATTGGCTGAGCGAGGAGTCGGACAACATGGCGCGCGAGGGTCTGCGCACTCTCGTCGTTGCCAAGAAGATGCTCACCGAGGAGCAGTACAACGATTTCGAGATGCGCTACAATGCGGCCCGTCTCAGCATTACGGATCGTGTGGCCAAAGTGGCTGCCGTCGTCGAATCACTGGAACGGGAAATGGAACTGCTGTGTCTCACTGGTGTCGAGGATCGGCTGCAGGAGAATGTGCGTCCCACGCTGGAGCTGTTGCGCAATGCCGGCGTGCGTGTTTGGATGCTGACGGGTGACAAACTGGAGACCGCTTGCTGCATTGCCAAATCCTCGCAGCTCATTGGACGTAATCAGGGCCTGCATGTGCTGCGCTCGGTAAAGACGCGCATGGAGGCGCATCAAGAGCTTAACCAATTTCGACGCAAGCAGGGCCACGCCCTGGTCATATCCGGCGAGTCCCTGGAGGTGTGTCTGCAGTATTATCGATTGGAGTTTCTGGAGCTGGCCACTGCCTCACCGGCGGTCGTCTGCTGTCGCTGCTCGCCCACACAAAAGGCACAGGTGGTCGCGCTCATCCAGAAGCATACGCACAAGCGCACCTGTGCCGTCGGCGATGGCGGCAACGATGTGAGCATGATTCAGCAGGCGGATGCGGGCGTCGGCATCGAGGGACGTGAGGGCCGGCAGGCATCGCTGGCCGGTGACTTTAGCATTCCGCAGTTCTCGCACATTGCCAAGCTGCTGCTGATTCATGGCCGACGCAGTTACAAACGCTCGGCGGCTCTCTCCCAGTTTGTCATCCATCGCGGACTGATAATTACCACCCTGCAGGCAGTATTCTCGGCGGTGTTTTATCTGAGTTCGGTGGCTCTGTATCAGGGCTTCTTGATGGTCGGTTATTCCACGTTGTACACGATGTTTCCGGTGTTCTCTCTGGTGCTGGATCAGGATATTACCTCAGAGACGGCTGTCACATATCCGGAACTGTACAAGGATCTCTCCAAGGGACGCAGTCTCAGCTATAAGACCTTCTTCATCTGGGTACTGATCAGCATATACCAGGGTGGCGTCATTATGTACGGTGCACTCATATTATTTGTGGATGAGTTTATACACATTGTGGCCATCAGTTTCTCGGCGCTTATTATGACGGAACTCATTATGGTGGCATTGACGGTGCGCACCTGGCACAGGTAACTCAAATTATTTATAGTCTTCCAGTGTAAATATAATATAATTGTTTTATTTATTTAACAGGCTAATGGTCTTGGCGGAGCTATTCAGCTTGGCACTTTATCTCATCTCGTTGGCTGTGCTGCACGAGTATTTCGGTGCGTATTATCTTCAAAGATCCCCAACTGCGATATGAATCTAATTTGGTTTATTTTTTAGACTGGGAGTTCATCTGGTCGTACGACTTTCTGTGGAAGGTATCACTCATCACGCTCGTGTCCTGCTTGCCCCTGTACATAATAAAGTTCTTGCGCAAAAAATGCTCGCCTCCGTCGTATTTGAAACTGTCTTAGACGTGGTGGAACCGAGGCAAACCGAGCAGGCGACAATTTTTGAATATAATTAAATATCTCTATTTTTGTTAAATTATATTGCACTTTTTTTTGTACGGTTGATTTTGTTTTTGCATACGATTCTGTTGTTGTTTTTTGTCCAAGTTCTGCCAACCACACAAACCGCATACGTGATATAAAGTGTAATTACTTAACTTTCGCAGTCTCCCTTTATTGTTTTGTTTGTATAATTTGATAAATTACTCGCAACGTGAAGTGAAGTGGAAAGGAAAGGAAATGAAAGGAAGGGAAAGTGATTATGTATACATTTAAAGGATGTTTAATGTTTAAGTCGCAGTAAACCAAATTATGTTACTAATTATTTAATAAAAATGTAATAATAAAAGTAAAACTAAATGTATCTATGACTAAACTGAAAATCAATTATAAATGTGTGAAACTAGAAGAAAACGACAAATAGATTTTATATTAAGTATTAGAAATCACAACATATATTAATAAATGTATGAAAACTATAAGTTGGGTATTTTTGTGTTAAAGACAACACCATTTCAATATCTTACAGTTTATATCGATGAAGTGGACTACCGGTAACCAGGCCGATACCTATCTAAACTGTATAGTAATTTTAGTAGCGAACTATGCCGGTTTTGTGAAAACGGGGAAGAGTCCTCAAAACACATCCTAGCAGATTGTGTCGTCTTAGCTGGGAAAAGATATAGTATCCTGTGGATGCATGTTCTGAGCTCAGAAGACATAGGCAGGAGCTGGAGTTGATAGAAGAACTATAGGCTCAGACAGGGGCACGATAGATCTGGTAGGTCGCAGTGCATGAATCCAATTAATAATAATAATAATAACAAGGCCGATGCTCACTTAAGAAGGGATTACTTGGAGTTAATCCACCAATGCAAACCCCAATCTCCCAACATTTAAATATTTTATTGATTTCGTTTACAATCTTTATTTACCACCTTTTTTTTTTTTGTTGTTTGGTTGCTTTAATACTAATTCACAATGCTTTGCTTTCAAATACATAATAATAGTTAATTATACTTCATATTAAAGTATATATGCGTAATTATGGGTTTATTTTTTAGTTTTGTATTTTTTTGTTTGTTTGTTTTTTGTTGGTAATAATACATGTAGTTTTCCAATTGCTATGCTTATCTTAAAATGTTTGTCTTCCATCTACATTTTTTACTTTTAAAAGTTCTTCTTCTTCTTCTTCTTGTATAGTTGTTGTTAAGAAAAACCTTTGTTTTAAATATGCTTTATAAATGTTCTGTTCACTTTTGTTGATTTAGTTGCAGGTTATAAACACAAATTCGGCTCTTTGCTTTAAATAATTTTTGAACAGTTTTTATTTTGTTATCATTTTGCTTAAATGCGCAGAAATACTTTAAAGGTAAACAATTGGTTTAAGGTCTAATTTATTTCGTTTCTGTGTAGCTTTTATTAAATTTCACAATTAAGTATATTGAAATGTATATCTCTGTATAAGCGAATGCCTTTTATTTTCAACGCACGTATTTAAATTTGCGGGCTTTAAAATTGTTATTCTTTTTTTTTTTTAATTTTCATTTGTTGATGTGCAATTCGTTAATAAGTTTTTGATTTTATTTATTTTCTTTTTTTTGTTGTCGTTTATCTATAGTATAGTTTTGTCACTAACTGCTAGTGCCTGTTGAGCAATTCTTGGGATCCGACATTACGTAAATATTTATGTACTCTATGTATAATCTGTATAATGAGCCAACATCTTGCTAAGAACTGAAACAATTGTTACTGATTTAAGCTGCAGTAAAAAGTTTCCGTCCAACAGTTCTAGTATCTTAAAGCTTTGCCATTTCTCGTTTGTTGCTTGAACATTTGAATACAAATACGGATTCTCGTCTCGAGTACATATATCTAACCATTCATTTAAATACGTAGGTGTGTGTATGTGTCTGTTTGTATGTTTGTTTTGATGATTATAGTTAGTATATAGTAGATATATATGTATGTATCTTGACATTTCAATTAATTTACTAAAAATCTACAAAATATAATATTTAATTTTCTTCTCTTTTGCTTAATATATTTGAATGTATACATTTTATGATTGTTTAACATTTATGCATGTATATTAATTATGTTTTTTTTTCGATTTTTTGTTTTTGGTTTTTGGTTTTTGATGAGGTCAACTTTGATTTGGTTTTTAGAATATGCAACTTTATGTTTTGTTTTCAAGAATATTTCTGCTTATTTTTGTTTTTATTTATTTATTAAATTTTGGTTTTAGTTCTTTAATTATTGATATGTGCTTACTGTTTTATTTTGTGGTTAATACGAAGTTTTCATTTATTTGTTACACAATTCAAAACTGTTTTAATAATTTGTGTATATGAATAACTTGATTTACTTGTTTTTTTTTCTTTAGATCTTTATTTAATAATATTCAGTCTATATAAACATACATTTATACATTTATGCTAAAGGCTTGAACAGAAAAGCAAAAATATGAAGCATAATTTCAGTTCTGCTAAAACCCCAACCAAAACTGGTTAAATACAAATAATTTCGAAAATACCAAAACATACACACATTATATTATGTATATTAAAAAAACACGATTATTAATACAATATAAAAAAAAAAAGTACAATAATCTTCGGCACGCCGATGATTCAATACCCATGCAGACTGACTCCAAAAAATGCTTATTTTTCAACAATTTTTACGTGTTGTGCAAATTTGAAGATTATAAAGTTGAATTTCGATCAATCGACCTGTGAATGTAAAAAAAGATCTGTGACAAGTCTGATTATCTTCTGGCAGAACGGATAGGCGAATTGACAGACACCAGAGAGCATTTGTGATTAAGAATTTGGAGACCAGTTTAGGCCTGAGAAACCTGCATCCTTGTTTTGAATCGACCTCTGCTAAGGCATATAAAACGGAAATACTAAATGGATAATGCTTGTTTAAAACTGTTAATATGTACATACATACATACTATATGTTTTAAAGATGTTATATCTATATATATATCTTTCTTTTGTTATATTCTTTGGGTTTAAATGTCTGTGCCTGTTTATTATTAATATTGTGTTTATGTAAATCTATCGAAAATTAAGTGTAATTTACACATATTTCTTATACATACATAATGTATGTATAGTGTATGTGTGTGTGCGTGTGTGTGTGTGTGTGTGTTTGTGTATGTATGTGTGCTTGTATATTGATGGATATGATGCTGGATTCTTGCATTTCATTTACTGTAGATGAGTGTAGTATGTATGCAGTTAAATATCTTTTTGTATCTATTTGTTTGTTAACACATTCCTCTTGACGAGTTTTATTCATTGCATTTTGGTTTTGTTTTTGTTTTTTTTTTAGCTTTTTATTTTTGTTCAATTTTTCTATTACAACATTTCACATAGTATTTCTTGTAGTAAGATCTTTAATTTATTTTTGCAACATTTTCGTATGTATTTGAACATATGTAATATGTATATACATTTGCGTGTATATATACATATAGAACGTATATGAAAACCAACTATTTACATACACATAAGTATTTAAAATACATATACTTAGGTATTTGCATTAACTCTAATCATTTGCTACATTTCATGTTCATTTTTTAATGTTTTGTTAGGTATATTATGTTGTCCAGGTGTTCAGGTCATTGAATTGTGGTACAAGGTATGCGATTCACAAATCTTTGAGCCCTCGATTCAACATCAACTACATCGTATAACTATTTTGTGTGTTCTGAGCAAAAAGCATTGTTCATAACATAGTTTAATACTGTTTTCAATAGGTTTAACATCATACATACAGGTATGTTAATTTTGAGTGTTTAAATATTTGATTTAGGTATTTGTTTGTATATTTGATTCATTGATTTTTTGTTTTATTTTTTCTTATTTTTTTTTTGCAGCATTTGTGCTTGCTTCAAAATACTCAATTACTTGTTAGCTAATTTAAATTGTGATTTTTTTGTATTTTGCTTCATTGATCTTGTGTTTTGTGTAAACTCTAAGCAATGCCAAGCATGTCTTAAACTTAATATTTATTTATATATTTGTTTAAAAATTATTTTATGGTGAGTTTCGCCTCACAAAATATTGCCAATTATGTAATTATGGTTTAAAGCGTGCGCACAGTGTCCTGAGTGCAAGCAAATGCCAACAGAAAATTCAAATTCATTACTTGCTGCATTCAGAACGCATTTTGCACGCATTTTTGTTGTACACCTGCACCGATAAAAATGTATATCTAAAATTGTGGATAAATCAAGCATTAAATCAACCATTGCAATTAAGGGTAAGCGTGAATTGTAATGTGCTGAAAGTGCCACAACTTGCGGCAGTATGTGTTCCTCTTTAATAGTTTGGTAAAACAAATTATTCATTAATGGACGCTGTGTGTTTATATTGTTGTCTACATATACATATATATTTTTGAACACAATTGCTGTTAATTAAATTAGAGGGAGGGGGCGTGGGTGTGTGTGTGGGTGTGGGCGTGTGTGTGTGTAGTTGTAACATAAGAATGTTCAACTTAGTCCATTGAAAATGTTTGAAATTGCTCAAAATCGATGAGTCTGTCTATACTCTATAAAGGATACGACAACTACATACATCAATAGTTTAAAGATAAATATTGCGCTTATGCGAACGCTCGTGCTGGGCGCGCTGTTACACAAAACGAATTACTACTGTAGCTGGCAATGCGGCTACACTTACAAAAACCTTAAAAAAATACACTGGCAAAGCTTTACAAAATTACGAAACTACTTTACAGCTACGAATACCAAATACACAGGCTACAATACCAAATGCCCAAATGCCAAATACTAAATACCAATTACCGAATACTAGGCGCTCTTACTAGGCTAGCATACATACTATCTATCGTAAGTGGCTGGCAGATGGATTGGAAATCAAACAGCGAAGCAAATCTTAAACTAACCACTGTGCGCGTGCGATTCTGCCGCCGCCAGATGGCGCTGCTCTTCGCTGACTGCGAGACGCGCCGCCTCACATTGCGCACAGTGCTTCTCCAGAAACTTCATGGACAAGCGGAACGTATACCGGTGCCGGGTACAACGCCTTTACATCTTATACTCGACGATCTTGTTGGGATTGAGGAACTGCTCCCGCTGTGCAGCATCCAAATGGGCCACAGTACGTGTCAGTGCCGAACCGCTGCCAGAGCCGGAACCAGAACCGGTGACCTTGTGCTTGCCAATGCCATCAACACCGCTGCCGCTACCGACTCCAGCACCGCCTCCGCTGGTGCGTCCCGTATCTGTGCCAATCGGCTGATAAACACCATCCGCACTGACCACGCCCACATTGACGCCGGCGACCACCGGCTGCTGCAGATAGCCCGAATACTGTGGAGGCAGCTGGTAGCTGGAAGGCGGCTGCTGTGAAATTGGGCGCGGTTGCTCCGTATGCGCAATGGGATACTGCTGCTGATGAGCATAGTCCTGGCTGCTGCCGCCGCCGCCAACTATAGTAGCTGCGCCACCAATACCAATGCTGCCTCCACCACCACCACCACCGACACCGACACCACCTCCAACACTGATACCACCAACACCACCGCCAGCACCCATACGCGATCCAGAATCATCGTTGAGTCCCTCGCCCATCTCACCATCACGATTGTGGCGTCCGCGTATGCAGAGCTTGGTGAATAGCCAGACGCGTCCACGATAGAGTAGATAACAGCAGAAGTGCACAAAGAACGTGAAGATGATGGCACACGCTGTCACAATGATGGCCTTGCCTGGCTTGGTCCAGTCCATCATCGGATAGATGGCAGTTTGATTTTTTCTAATTTCCACAAGCAACACAAAAACTCATTATTCGAATTTGGTTTTGAATATTAAGTTTAATGCTTACCTGTCTGTGCCGCCGGCCAAGAAATAAATACCCGTAAAAATTGCATACGCCAGTCCAATGCCTGTAGTAAAGTAGGCGTGGCTCATCTTAATCGGATGCCCCACAATGGCCAAGTCGATGAGCATTATAATCGTATTCAGCACGTGCACCATTATGTTCAGTGTGTCAATCTTGTGGATGTCTATGGCGGAGAGAGGCAAACAAAAATGTCAGAAATGCAGCCAGATATATTCAGAGAAAGAGAGAGAGAGAGATAGATAGAGAGATAGAGAGAGAAAGGGAATTTTGACTTGCTGGATAACTTTAGTTTTTGCTTAAAGCTTTTCAATTGAAAATTGAATTTGTTCGTTTCCCATTATTTTTTGATTAATGCGTTATTGTTTGGAAATCTACATTGAGAACACTTGAGAAACGGCCATTAAACCAACATCCTCGTTAAACAAAATGTAAAATGTAAGCTTTAACTGGCCATTCAAGCA
Source organism: Drosophila planitibia (assembly GCA_035043785.1). Taxonomy (NCBI): domain Eukaryota; kingdom Metazoa; phylum Arthropoda; class Insecta; order Diptera; family Drosophilidae; genus Drosophila; species Drosophila planitibia. The sequence goes on along the minus strand of JAWNMS010000110.1, from coordinate 147,322 downwards.
AGAAGCCATGTTGTTTATTTAACCATATATTATTCTAAGCTAATTGGCACTTTGGTTTTAAACTTTACACATTGCACAAAGTTGAAAGATTGTTATATGAGAATATCTGAGGTCTTCATTTGGCCTTAACAAATATGCAAATTTTAAGAGTAGGACATAAAAGTAAGAACCGCTGCAGGTTGTCAAAAGGCATTACTCAAATTCTAACGTTTCTAACGTGATTTCAATAGTCAAATTCTGAACTGAACAGTATGCAACAATTTCGAACCCTGAATTTTCTCACTTCCCTCACACTTCACTTTGAGAAAAATTGACTAAGTACTTTTACCTTTTACTATTAAAATTTTAATATAAAATAAGGCTCATAAAAGAAAATATGTATATATATGCATATGGAATTCTATTCGATTTAGAGAACTAGAGCTTCTCTTCCAGCATATTGGCTATTCCAGCGTAAATGATTCTCCTGTTATCAGGAGAGACCAGTTGAACTGCCATTATAATGTCATCGGCTGCCTCAACGAATGCATAGCAGGCCATAAAGTCGATCAGCAGGAGCAACGAGCAGAGTGGAATGTCCAAAACTGGCAGCACATTCTGCAGATGCCCATTGATCACTTGGGACTGGAAGAGGAGCATTGGACACATGCAGACCCACATTACGCCATGAACCATATGAACGGCGACAGCATTGTCATCCTCGGATATATGTGATATTATGGACAATATTATGCACACAAGCACCAGGACAATTAGCGACGTCAAGCCGATATAGATTAAGGGCGGACAATGGGCCGGCAGCCAGTAGCCGAGCAGCAGGAAGAGGCACATCAGCGAAAGGACCTCCAGAGTCAGTAATAGATTTTCGGAGTCTTGCTTGGCGAGCAGAAAGGAATTGCCCAAGGCAAGCAGCAGGGCAATCGAACAGCAAATAATCCAGTTCACTGGAAACATGCGTCGCAGCTGAATTACATTGACATAGATGCACAATGTAGTTAAACCGAGCACAAACAGTACCATGGCGGCAATGCAGCTATCCTCGCCTTTGACGACATCATGCAGCTGGCCAACGAGATGTAGCAACAGCACGGAGATTAGTATGGAAACAAGTGCGGCTCCAAATAACTGTAGATGGTAACTGCGCACGCTTTGCGGCAATCCCCGGAACGGTTCGCTCATCAATTTGAATTTTTTGTATATGTTTGCTTGTGTGCCGCTCACTGTGTATGTGTTTTTGTCAGTTTGATATTCGAACGGAAAAGCAAACGAAATTGAACTGAACTGAACTGAATTGAACGATGTATTTGACAAGCAGTTTTTTTTACAAATCTGCCTCAGCGCCAGAACTCTATGCACGGTCAGTCGAAACCCAAACGCATAAAAAGCACACAACCACTGCGTCCAATGAGTTCCATACACCATTGGGCCATACGATTGTAGATTCACCCGAAACTACACAGCCGGAGGAGGAGGCACCGCAAGAGCAACCAAGTCGGAGTACTCTCAGCCCAACCTATTCGCGATTGGCCTTCCTGGCCAACGTCTATGTGCTGCTGGGCTTGCAGGTGCTTCTATCCACGCTCCAATGGCTGGGCGCCACATATCGCTGGCGGCCATCGGTCAATCCCAACGAGCGCAATTTCTTTGTACTGCTGCTGTTGCTAACCTGGCTGAATCTGTCGTTGGGTTTTATCGGTTTTCGGCGATTGCAGAACATCTACCCGTTGAACTGGATCGTCTTTGCCTGCATGTTCGAGAGCCTCACGCTGCTCATAATGTGCCTGAGCATGCGTGAACTGGATCTCACCTGGTACTTTATACTCATTGGTATGGCTGTGCTGGTTATCTATACGCCTTTTGGGCTCTGGATGCCGCCCCTGTTGCCGGCAAATCTATGGATATTGATATTCTCAAGTCTCACCGTTCTGCTCATTTCGGCTCTGGCACTGATTACCGGCCTCGCTATGCACTGCTATGTGCCGCTATGTGTTAACCTAATGTTCTTTGGGCCCTGGACCATGTACAATACGTATAAGCTGCACACGATTTCCCGCGAATACATCACGAAGTACAGCTACCTGCATCTGGCGGCCAAAATGTATATCGCATATGGTTGCACTGTGGGTGCTTTGGTCATCGTATATCGAATTACCAACACAGCTATTGAATCGGAAGACTGTCAGGGTGCTATGTTTTGTCAAAAGCGGTCAATGATTCATACATTTGAACCAATCAATTGAACTTAAAGAGCAGCAATCCATGTTATCCATCCATCAATGTTTTATAATAACTAATTTTATTTTGTGTTATTTTATTTACTTACCCGGATTGTGGACCAGCAGCCAGTAGCACATGGTGACAATAAAGGCGTAGACTGTAGCACAGGTGTAGAGCACCCAGTACAGGTGGTGCAGGCGACTCTTCTTCGCCTGCCGCACAATCTCAAAGTCCTCACGCTCCACCATCATGCCCTGGGTGACTATCCAGGCGGCCAGCCATGCCTGCACCGTGCAGAAGAGCAGTCCCCAGTGGGTCAGATAGATCCACCACTTGGCATAGTGGTGCTCAAAGTGCTCCTCTGTGCGTCCAATGTCCAGCAGCGAGCAGACCAATGCCGCCAAGCAGGTTATCGCTGTTATCCAGCGATAGAACAAATACACAATACGCACCTGCGTATTCCGCTGCCACTGTGCATGATATTTAAAAGTATATGATTAATTAGTGGCAGACACACAACAAATCATTTGCAATTACCCGATGAAAAAATACAATACAAATATAATGGGAGTTTGTTATTCGCTCAATATAAATAAGTGAGACATATTATTTGTCAATGTATATTAAATATCTTATTGGAAGGCTCTGTCTTTGCAACTGTGGATTTTATTTCCATCGGGAATCTGTATTTATCAATATTCACTAAGCCTGGAAAGTTGTAAATGGAACTTAAATACGAGCAACTAACTTATATTTGAAATTTTAAGTCTAAGATTCGCTTATTAATGCGGACAGTCAGAAGGACAAAAAGACAGAATTGACTCGACTGTGGTTGCTGATTATAGGAGATGCTTCTTCTGCCTGTTCTCTTACTCCAATTTGTAATGGGTTCAGGGTGTAATTAATGATTCTAATATACTTTGGATTATTATATCCTTGCTTGCTTTTAATATTTAAGTCTAATGTAATATATGGTTCTTATTTAATCCTTATCTGTAGTAATGTTTATCAGTGGAGCATCGCTTGGTCGTGGTTTGTTGTTGAAAGTAAATTGTCTTACCTGGCACAGATAGAAGTTGTGCCGATGAACATGGTCCGGCGTGAACTCCGGAAAGCAACTGTTCCACAATTTGCTAACCATCATTCTCTGGTTGCCCAGACAGCTGCTGGCGTCGTTGGCGAATTGATTGAAGCCCTCGCAGCTGTCGTGCGAAGGGTATTGATAGGACTGATAGGCCTGTTGCTGTTGCGATTGCTGCCCTGGCAGAAGTTGCTGCTGCTGGTGGTGCTGATGGTGGTGCTGGTGGTGTTGGTGTTGCTGATGTTGTTGTTGTTGCTGCTGCTGCTGCTGTTGCTGGTAGTGGTGATAGCGATGTTGTTCCGTTTCACGGTGTGACTGATTGCCGGGATCGCCACTGGTGCTGCCTGCTCCGCCTGCTCCTCCGCCTCCTCCTCCTGCTCCTGCTCCGGCTGAGGCGCCGTGCTCCGTTTGATAATCGTTTTGCGGCGGCGTTTTGTGGCTGTGTCTGCTTCCGCCGCCGCCGCTGCTGCTGCTGTAAGGGCGTAGAAAATCGGGCAGATCAATATCGAGTATGTGCGCCAGCTGCGCCTCCTCGTCGTCGTCGTAGTCGTTGAACTCCGGATGGTGGTTGCTATTGTATTGGAGGAAGCGTACGTCCTCGAGACTCTCACAGTCCGTGGATAGCAATGCCGCTGGCAGGCACTCTTCAAGCAGATCGTCCTCGTCCTCGGTGGTGCTGGCAAGGCCCGGCAGATAGCCGTAGTTGTCGTACGCGTCGTAGCGCCTGCGTGGCGTTGTCTTGAAGCGATAGGCGCCAGCTTGTAGCTCCTCTTCCGCTGCCGCTGCGGCAACAGTTGCTGCTGCAGCTGCTGCTGCTGCTTCGGCTGCTTCTGCTGCTGATGCTGCTGCTGCCGCTGCGTACTCCTGAAACGGGGGATCAGCAGCAACTATTGCGGGCGCACGATTGTTGCTGTTGCTGTTGCGGCTGGAGCTAAAATAGTAGTCGGTGGCTACGCTGGGCGCCGGTGGCGGCGGTGGCAGCTCCGGTGCCGGCAGTGGTGGCAGATAACCCGGCGAACTGCTGGCCGATCCCAACAGTGGTGTGGGTGAGGCGTCGAAGTTAATCAGCGCTGCTGCAGGATAGCCCCCGCCACTGTATCCTAACCGATACGGATATTGGGCGCCGCCACTGCTGCTGCTGCCAATGTATATGTGCGCCGACGTGGAGGGCAGATGGTACCAGCTGGCTAAATTGCTGCTGCCCAGACCGAAACCCAAGCCCAAACCCAGACCTAAACCCAGCCCGCTGCCGCTGCTGCTGCTGCCTCGACTGAAGTAATAGCTGTATTGTTGTTGCTGCTGCTGCAGTTGTTGTTGCTGCTGCTGCTGCTGCTGATGCGTCTGATGCAGTGGCCTGTAATCGTAGTGATTGCTGCTGGTGAGCCAACGATGACGCCCTGGGGTGCTCAGGCGCTCGTAGTATTGTCGCTGATGGTACAGGAATTGCTGCTGCTGTTGTGCAAGCTGCTGTTGGTGCTGTTGCTGCTGCAACTCACGCTCGAGCCGTTGCAGCAGCAGTTGTTGTTGCAGCTGTTGTATCTGCAGCTGCTGCTGCTGTTGAGCGAGCAATTGCTGCTGCACTTGCTGCTGATGCTGTCGCTGCAGCTGCAGCTGTTGTTGCGTCGGCGGCGCCTGTAGTTGTCGCGCCACTTGCTGTTGTTGTCGTTGTTGTTGTTGCTGTTGGCCACTAATTGGCTCCGGTCTAAAGTAAAACTGCGCGTAATCCAATGTGAAGGCGTTGCTGTTTACTGTTTGCCTCGCGTCTACCACTTAACAAGTGTTGTTGCGGTTTCTGCTGCTTTGGCCGTTGCTTGTATTGCGGTTGCTGCTGCTGCGGATGTTGTTGTTGTTGTTGTTGTTGATGCTGCTGCTGCTGAAAGTAGAACAAATGAAAAGGATGTTTTGAGTCGAGTAATTCTCGCATGTGTAATGCCAGCCTATTAGGATACTAATTAGACGGGAATTAAGTATACGCCTTGTGGCTTTCAATTACAGCTTGAGGGTGCGAAAAGCAACCGCGAACATCTTTCGCTTAGACAACCAGACCGTGATGCAGCCCTCTACTTTTGAGAGCCTTTCACACGTTCAGACTGCATCAAAGCACCACAGAAATCATTCAGAGCCAGCAAGTTGTATTGAAATACAAAGATGCGCTTCGACAGTGAAGGCAGGCATTCAATTAAAATTATAAAGCTTAACTTCAATTGAGGTTTCATATTTCTGGCGAACTTATACCTTTAACTGAACTACAAATAAATATATATCTTATTGCCACAAATATATACAAATACATATTTCTGATCAACTACAGAAACCACATTAAAATAGACTTAACTAGTTATTTAAATTGAATGCATAAGTGAAAAACTTAATTACAGCTGCAACTTGAAGTTTAGCAAATAATGCAGAAACTAATTAATCAAGTTATCATGCTGTTGGTATACTTGTGCATTTCTAATTATAATATATTTATTTGAAAATTCAAAGTAATGAGTAAGATTTACTATTTAAGACAAAAGTGCTAAGGCCAAGTTTGTTGTAAGATCCATGCACATAATATCATTGGCAAGGTGTTTTAATTAAATTTCTGTAATTTCTTGCATTTAAATTTCTGCACATAAAACATATATGCTTTTCGATAACAGCAACCAGCAGAAGATGAATGTGACTTGGGCAAAGCCATTGCTGATGAGATTGACTAATGGAGCGCCTAATGATTTGTGAGAATCGTTTTCCTATGACAAACAAACACACTTAAATGCTGTACTAAATGCTGAAACAACGACTACAGCAAATAAAACCAGATACAACCATCAACGACACCAACACCGACAATACCACTGCGGCAATAGCAACAGCAGCAACAGCAACAGCAGCAGCAGCAGCAATAAAATCAGATCAAATTGAAGCGCGCGTGCAGCGACAGAAAGGCAAATGGCGGCCAGCTACTTCCGTTGCGGCCATTTTGGTTGGTCGGTCTCTTGAATTGAGTTCGCTATAATTTGGTTGAGTTGAGCTGAGTTGAGTTGTGTTGTCTGCATGAACATTCGAGCCAGAGCCAAAAAGTACGTAAGGGAGGTAGTTCTCGTGATTTATATAGAGAGACGTGAGCTAAATGCATTTTGTGTGAGTGTTTTTGGTTGTGTGTGTAATTTGTGTGCTGAGACTGTGTGTGTTTGTGTGAATTTCTGAATGCGTGTGTGCGTGTCTCTTGACGTCAGCAACATCGGCATTGTTGTTGTTATTGCCACTGTTTACACTGCTGCGACAAGGGTCGTATTTGTTGTTATTGCTTGTTGCCGCCGCTGCTGCTGCTGCTGCTGCTAGTTGTTGCAATATTTACATTGGCAATTTGCTTGAATACCACTCACTCCGCTTTCAGCTTGAAATTTCAAGCAACAGTCACATGCACACACAACTGTGTTTACCATACCACACCACACACAAACACACACACACACACACACACACACACACATAACCAGAAGCACGTTTTTCCTTATACACTTCCGGCCGCAAAGTCTGTGCTTGGTTCTCACGCAGCACTTTCGTTTTTGGTGTCATTATTACGAACTCCTTGCAACAGCTGACACATAAAAAAACAATGTCATAAAGTTTTTTTCTCCTTTCTTGAAATGATAGTTAAATATATTTATGGCCAAACCTGTTCAATCTTTACATTTTCTAAAGAATTTGCCCAAAAAAATAAGCATTTTAAAGATAAGTTATCTGATGTATAAATATATATACGATTCAAAATAGTTTTCAGTTCTCTATTTTTAGCACTTAAATTAAATTACTTCTTCACCATTTCAAAATAATTCTGAAAAATTATTATTTGAAAATTTCACCAAACTAACCATTCACGGAAAGAGTATTTGAAATTCAGATTGTGGATATGCAAGCTGCTTACAAAAGTTTTTTTATACTTTTTTTTCGCATTGCATTTTCTTAGTTTTTGCTTCCGCTGAGCTTAAAAACTTCCTTTAACTTTGGGCTTCAACTTTATGCTTCAATCATTTTTACTCTTTTCTGTTTAAGCATAAAAAACGAACAAATTAAAATTTTGCAGGACTTTTGAGCAAAAGCTGGTTGGCTGCTTTGGCTGTGCCGGGTGTATATTTATAGGCACTTCGCAGAAATGCACGAACTCGTATAATTTTGTGTGCAGCAGCAATTAGAAGCACGCTGACTTTGCAGCTCATAAAATTCAAAAATAATTATCCTGCATAGTTGTTGCAATTCAAATTGCAATGGAAGCTTAAAAGCAAAGTGAAGCGCAGTAATGGAGAGTCCAAGTAAGGCAACTGTGAGCAGAAAGTGTGTCAGAAATTCACTTAAGTACGTTTCAAGCATATACACACACACACACAGACACAGTTACACATACGCTGGCCAACACACATGTCGTATGAGCGATGTTTAATGAAGTCGCACACGGAGAAAAGACGTTGATGACGACAGTGGTAACAAGAGCGCTGGCAGTCCATGGAGCCCAGCGACAACATTAATGCTAATTTAATTACAAAAGCATGTCGCAAGATGTCCACTTGGGACTTAAGCCCCGCCCAGCAACTGTACCTTTTGTTTGAACAGACATATATAATCATATCACATTGTATTGCATTGCATTGCATTGCGTGCTGCTTGGATGCCCATTGCTTTTAGGCCTAAGCTATTTTGTAATAATGGTGCATTTCAAAATTTACGTAAAGCTCATTCTTCGCAGTAATCTGCTTTTAATCTTTATATTAGCTACTTGAATTGGCTTTATGTGATTATGTGTTGCAGAACTTAAACAACAAAAGAAATCCCACAAAAACACTGCCAACTGCTCAACTCCAGCTTGTTTACACACACACACACACACACACACTCACACATCCATTGGTCGCTGTTGCTGTCACACGCAGGCCGTGTTGCTGCGCAACGTATTAATTATCCTTTGAAACGGAATCCCGCATTGATTTATCAGTAACGGGCGCGTGAATTAATTGCCAAAGACTTTTGTATCGAGTGCCAAATAAATTATGGCAGCTGCAGACTCAGACGCTGACACAGACATTGACTTCAGCTGTGTGCTAAAGGTGGGCGCGTGACACGAAGTTTACGTGCAATATGAAGAACATCATTTTCGTGCTCAAAATTAAAAATGTTACTCTTATGCATAGTATGAATAGAAATGAAATTGTGTAATTCAGGCTCGTGTTCGCGCTCATCTTCAACGCAAGGCATTGTTACATAAACAATACAATTCAGCATTTTCATGCAGAACGCTGCGTTTGATTAACAGAAATTTCAAGGTAGTGGATTGTTTGGCTCTGGGGCAACTGTCGAGCTCAGCAGACTGGCAGAGAATGCAATTTAATTAAAATGGAAAATATTTTTGTGGCATTAATGTTGCCAAGAGTTGCTCACAAACTATGTGGCGTGGCACAGGCAAAATGCGCAAAACCTCTTAAGTATTTACAACAACTGTAAATGCTTTATAAGTTTTCAATCTTAGCTCAGCTAATAACACTAAGTTTGTAGTAAAAATGTTTGCTGTTCAGCTTATAAACTTTTGCCAGCAAATATTATACTGATTTCAAAGAAACCGAACTAATTCTAGCTGTCTTGCGTAAAGATTTTCCAGGAAAATGTTACAATTTTCATATTTTATAGAGATTTTTCCCATTCAATATATTTTACGAAAATTCAATCAATAACGCTCAAACGTTTCTGATATAAGCGAAAAGTTTTATATTCAATATAAAATAATTGCATATCGAAAAAGTTGAAAAAACAATGAATCATTAAAAATTTCAATGTGAAAACATTCCCAAATGTATTTAGTTGCCGGCGGACAAAGTTAACTTTTTCAATGCATCCTTTAGCATGCCACAAAAACAGCAATAACAACGATACCAAAAACAGCCAAATTGTCCTCCATGTGATGTTGTAATATTGAAAACAAAATCCTTGTTGAGCTAATGCAAAATTTTTGTGCATGTTGGGTTAGCGAAGCCCACGCAGAGTGAAGCGATGCGAAACAGCGAAAGACAGAGAGAGAGAGAGAGAGAGAGAGAGAGAGTAAGTGCGAGAAAGGGAGAGAGGACAAGGAGGTAAGCTGCACGTCAGACACATTGACGTGTTTGTTTATGTAAACAGGAAGTGTTGCGCTGCAGGCAGAGTGCAAAAACTAACACACACACACTCGCACACTCACCCACACACACACACACACACAGGCAGACAAAGAGCGGGAGGCGGAAGTAGACATCCATGTTTGCTATGCCATCTACGTTATGCCCGCTATATATAGTAGGTATGCCATATATATATTTATATATATATATACACATATATATATATATGTTTAACATGCCTCCATGCTGCTCTCTGACTCACTGTTTGCCTTATGACATTTTTTGTCTACTTGTCTGCTCGCTGCTCGTTTGTTTTATAGCAAAATGTTTGCCCACATGAAATTATAGAAAAGCTAACATTTAATAAATGGCCTTAGCGAGTGTATGTATGCTTAGGTGTATGTGTATATGTGTGTGTGGGTGTATAAAACTTTTAATGAGCTATTTACATGTGAGAGTTGTATGCATGCTGTAAGCGCTGAATCACACGCGTCGTATGTAAGTAATATGGCTGAGCATTGCTTATGAACATTTCGACCAAGTACATTAAAAGCTTAGAGACAAAGTCGACTGCTGTTTGTTATCCTAGCAATTGCATAAATTGACTTGAAAAGTGCACTTATTCGTGTGGAAGCTTAACACAACGCAAATTCAATGACTACCGCAAGCTGTTTTGTTGTTTGTTACGTATGCATTATGCAAATTTAGCAAATTCTGGCATTGTCAGTTGCATTGTCTCATATGCCATTCAGTTAGCTGGTTAGGACGAGGTCGTGTCAGTTAGTGTCGAATGTTGCCCCACTATCCCACAGCCCACAGTAAACTGTCAAAGTCTGTTTAATTGAGCTCGAATTTAATATTATTCATAGCACATGGCAGGCAATACATTTACATATCCTAAGTGCATGTGTCTATCAGAAAATATATACCACAAATATAATATACAATATCCTTGCATTACATACCAATTAAATAAATGAAAAGGAGAAAACTACCAAATCGAATATGGACATATTTTAAATGTTTCTACTGTTCTTACACATTTTTGCATTGTTTATAGAATATTTGCATGAAAGTTAGAAAGTAAAACTGAGTATTTATGGAATTCATTGCTTAAGTAGCTGTAAGCTAACGAAAAAGTTACTCAAGGTTCAGAAAATGATCAAGAAATTCATTGTTAGATCAGCTTTAAACTAAGCTAAATGAGTACAAATTGATAGTTAAGACTTAAAGTAATACATTTGTGTAGGAAAGTCTGGAGTATCTGTTAGGTTTATTGTCAGGTGTACATTGTGATGTGTAATGCTATATTTATACCAGGACACTTCCTTCGACATTATATTATAATATAATATATATATATACTAATGACCAATAGCTCAAACACGGTTTCTATTATGCATTTTCTTTGACAAGTTTAATTGCATTTTGAATTAAATTAAATGCTCAATATCGTAGCTATTACTTTTACAGGGTCTTGAATAAACAGCATATTATTCACAAAATGTCAAAGTTCATGTCAAAGTTATGAGCACCAAAAATATATTTTAGTATGAATAAATTAAGACAAAGTTTTATTGATTTGTTGGCTAAGCTTTTGTAATAATAATCAAATAAAGCGAACGAAAAAGTATTGCTGATTTAACGCGAGAGTAAATTAAGTTTCATTCAATCCTCAATTATTGCTAAAGGCTTTAAGTTATCCATTAGTTGAACAATTTACCCGTTTATATCCCATATATATAATGGTTAAAGCCACGACCTGCAGTTTCAGATTGGATGAGGGCTTGAAGGCTCATCGAAAATTATGAGCATTGATAAATGGTCATCTTAAATTACAATTTATATGCAGAATTGCTGGCAGCAGTTGCGCCTGACTCGTAGGCTTTACTCGCCAGATTAATTTCGTTAAAAAGTTGTCACAAAGTCCTTGAAAAGGATAGTCGACCGAAAAAAAGTAACGCGAGACGAGTGTGCAGAAATGGGCTGGCTGCATATTTAATGGCTGCTCAAAAAATGCTATGAAATAAATGTAAAATGCACGCCAACAATTTTTCACGCCTGGAACATCATGCCAACAACAGCAGCAACAACAACTACAACGACAATGAAGGCAAAATTTATTATCTGTGTTTGCGCAGTTAAACAATAAATAAGGAAAGCCTCGCGCCGAGGACTCTGCGACCAGTGGTTGAGATTATAAATTCCCCGCCCGATAAGCACATAAAAATTAATTTACGCCTCGCCTCGGCTCAAAGATGCTGCCTGGCCAGTTGGTTGGGCTGCCGAGCTGCCACGAGTAGCCACAGACTTTAAGACCAGTCAAGGTGCGCTTGAAAGATGGCCTCCATTTAAGGTCGAAAGCAACTATCTCACTCTCTGCAACTCTCTCCCTCCCACTCTCCATGTATTTGTGTGTATGTTTCTGTCCTGCAGCTTCAGTGTCCGGTGTATGTGTGTGTATGTGTGCGCGCTGTCTGTCAGTCTGTCTATCTGTCAGTTTAGACCAGCAGGCAATCGTTTGTGCTTCTGTTGCTGCTTCTGTTATCTGTCATTTCGCTTCGTATCGCTTCGTTTCGAATGTTTTGACAACTTCCGCGACACTTTCTGCATTTGGCGGAAATATATTTTCTGCCCCGCCAGCGTCAAGTGCTTTTCATATACAATTTCGTCATAGGATCTTGAGCGGCCTCCCCTTCAGCATCTACCCAATTTCCCGTTAACAGCAGCTTATGGAGAGTTGTTCTTTATGCTATGGTGGACATATTTTGTGCCGGATCTCGTGCACATTTGATTTACGATACTGCTTTTCACATTTGTCAAACTATTTGGCCTCTCAGCTCCTGTGGCATATGCTTAACGGCTATGCCAGAAACCCAAATACGTACAGCTTAGCGAAAAGGCTGACATTTAATTGCCACTAATAAATCTCGTATGCTTTGTTCGTTTCTGTTGAGAACAGAAATTAAATTCTGATAAGCTTTTGATATCGTTATGAGATTTAAATACGTAGCAAGAACGCAGCAATCTAGTTAATATTGTCACAATAGTAGTTGAATAGATAGCTTTGACAATAAAAAGAATGCCACAGTTGTCCCTGCAGCAACCAGACAATTTACAACTATGGGTTTGACAATTTAATGTACAATATAAATGAATGCTTTTCCCAGGCCAAAATCAACAATACAGCTGCATTACCAATTCATATGAAACATGCAGACGGCAATCCATCAAATAAAGTCAATTCAAATAAGCTCCACACACGGCAGCCACGCAGTGAATAGAATTAACTGTGCACATGCAACGGAAAATAAAAATGAAAATCTCAATCAAACTGTTGCTCAACTATAATATACTCTAACCTAGACTGAGCAATGATGAGTGAATAAATATATATCTATTTTTTTATTGCTCTACTTTACTTATAATATTAGCAAAAACTTTGATATTCGCTTTCAGTTAGTTGGTAAAATGAAGGCAAATTCAAATGACTTCTACACAAGTGTTTTGCTGGCATACCCCATCATATTGATGGTACGTGGTATAAATACTCTTGGTAAATACAACAAGGACTAAAAAGAGAGAGACAGGGATAGCGAAAGCGATAGCGAGAGCGGAAGCGAAATGAGAGGCACGGTATTCAATAAGCTTTCGTTGGCAGCATGAAACCATAAGGTATATCTTTGCCATGTTCTGGTGCCTCTGCATGAGCGAGCAGCACAGACGAGGAGCCGAACAAAAGGAAGACTAGGCAGAAGGACGACGATGATGGCGCTGACTATGTCACCGCTAGCATGGCCTTATGGGAGGATATGAGGGGGCGCTCGGCTCGGCGACAGCGCGTGTTGATCTTCCTGAACTGCATCGACGTTGATTGCGTATCGCCTCGAATGGGGCGAGGTTAGTTGAGTTGAGGTAGGGCGACATATGTCCGGGCTGTGTCGTGTCGTGTCGTGTGAGTTGGCTTAATTAAATGTGTTGCCTTTGCTATTTCATTACAGTTTTCATTCATTCAGCACTCATTTACGGCTGACAATTGCTCTTTGCTTCACTTGACATTTTGCACGGAATCAATCAGACCTGAAATACATCACCCAGTTAGCTGACTAAGTAATCGATGCGTTTTTAATTACCATTTGAATCCTGTAGCACAACAAATGTTTCCAATTATGCTTTGATTAAGGCAAATGAAATTAATGAGTATTTGATGCAAGGTAGGTTTTCGCTTAAGGTTTTTTATTCAAATTTAGAAAGCACCATTTTTAACAAACGTAGTCAAAATTAAAGCAATCTGTGAAATTACACAATATGATATTTCACAAGATAAGAACATATTTTATATATTTCAGTCATTCATTATACAAAAATTAATATCTTCTTTCCCAAGAAGTTCTGTGCAGTTTTCAATGAATGCCTCATTATGGTTTCGATTTTTTATTTACGTTGATGTTAATTTTGCAACCATGATGTCAAAGGTTTCAATTCGAAGAAGTTTAAAATTGTCTGGTGTAGTAGTTCGGTTGTAATTAGTGTTCTAATTCAAAGAGATTCAGTACTGCCCTTCTGTGTAATCATGAGTACACTGTCCTCCAGCCGAGTTTTCCTAGAAAATTCATCTCGTATTTATACTTTTCACTGGATTCACATTCACTTTTAATGAGAAGCATAAAAAACGTCAGACTCTTTGCCATCTCAATTCTTGCTGTATATCCAACTCATTTTTATTTCAAGTAAATATTTAATTCTTCATTATATTCGACGATTTCAGGGACTTCATCATGCACTAGTTGTCAGCTGTTGACAATCTTGAAATATCATACACATGCATGAGAAATATGTACACACGTATATATATTTATCTGAAATACGTCTGAACGTCAAAAAAAGAAGTCGCTTTCCGTGTGTGCTGAGTTTGTGTACGTGTGTCTGACCCTCATAAATCACTTAAGTGTTTCGGCAGTAGCTGCAACAGAAGCAGCAGCAGCAGCAGCAACGGCATCCCCATCATCATCGTTATCAGCGCCGTCATTACCATCAGCAGCAGTTGCTTTGAGTTCAATTAAGCGGTTAGCCCATTACCCAGCCAGCCACGGAGCATATGCTACTTTATGGGTAATATGCATCTGTATATGTATAAATGTATGTGTGTGTGTGTGTGTATGGCCTATGCGGTTTGAGATTGAATACATAATTGCAATTTCATACAGCGTAGTCCTAATGAGCTGCAAATGCAATAAATCGCGCATACGCATAGATGGCCATCTCATATTTCACCAATTCAGAATTATGGTCGATTATGAGATATTGTGATAATGGCCGCCTCAAAAATAGATACCAAACCTGCAACAACGGCATGTTAAATATTCCAAATAGTGGAAAAATCGATACGCCAATACACAACTGGTTCGCCTACAGTTATTAAAAACTAAAGCACATCAATGCATAAAAAACTCGGTCTTAATTGAAAGTCAAAACGTGCCTTTGCCGCCACATTGCTGTGTACAGTGGTGCACGAGCTGCAAAATCAATAGCTATGAAAGGGGTCAGTCACAAAATTAAACACACTATGAAATTCCCTGAGACACAATTTCAATATTATTGTGAATTCATTTACAAATTATCAATTTATAATTCATGAAATTATAACACTGATTAAATCGCATCAGATTCATAAATGTATAATTCACATTAAACCGCAAATAATCATTAATTTATCGTGCCGTTTACTTTAACTAAATTTCAAATTGGAAGCTTTTCCGTGTCAGTCACGAAAATTAAACATACGGTGAAATTCGTCTCGTATCCTGATACGCGATTTCAATTTTATTGTGAATTAAATTACAAATAATGAATTTATAGTACGTATTGAATTCCAAAAGATAATTAATTAAACATGCTGTTTACTTAAAAATCAAATGTGAAATCATTTAACATTGGGTGGTGCGAAAAAAATATTTGCTTTTTGTCACAATGCATTGGAAATTCAGATCAATGCTGCATAAGCCACAAATGGAAAAAAGGCCACAAGAACAAAAGCTGGCAAAAACATAAGGACAACGGATGGACATATATTTGGACACAGGCCGACAAATGGGAAAAATGCGTTGATGTTACAGTCGCTGCCGGCGTTGACGTTGACGTCGCAGTGACAGCGAATCAATACGCTGCTAGTTGTAAATGCAAACAAACTGATGCGCAAAACTGAAGCAGAAAAAAGGACGTAATAAAAAGAAGAAGAAGAAGAACAACACACAGAACAACCACAAAAAAAAAATGAGACCACAAAACAAAACAAGATGCAACAAAATGAAAAAATATAAAGAGAATACCAGAGCACAACTACCTGCATGGAATTTACGGGCAAATATCTGGCAAGCGAGTTGCAAGCGCCTAAGAGTATGCAACGGAATTTGCATGTTGTGCTTTAAAATTTTCCTTGTTTGCAATTTGGACGGAGACAAAGACATAACCACGCTGACCGCAATTAAAGCGTACTTTGCAAGCAACTGGCAGAGGGGGGAAATTCGGAAGTGAAGGATTGGTATGAGAATGCTTACTGCTGCCTTGGTGAGCAGCCACAAAGACAACACTCGACTTTAACGGACGCTTCAGAGCTACTTCTCTGCTGCCTCACCACACTTTCCATCTCCGTTCGACTCTCTCCTCTCTCTCTCTCTCTCTCTCTCTCTCCCCTCTCTCTCTCTGACAGTTCAGCGAAAATTTAGCACAGGAAATTTACTGTCAACAAAAAACGTAGCAACATTTTTCGCCTAACAGCAACCAACAAACAATTCAAAGCAAGCCCAAGGGAAAGGAGACAGTGGGCAGAGTGGGAGAGAGAAAAAAGGACGATGGCATTGTAATTTTTTTAGGTTTTCGTAGTATGACATTTGTCTAACTCTCTTAAAGCTCTATACAACAAAAGAGAAAAAGAAGAATGTCATGCATAAAAACAAATCACGATTACATTTACACAAGCATTTTCATACACAAACTGCTTAAGACAAAGCGTAACCATGAGTTACAGAGCAATCTCAAATATTTGCATTTGCTTGCAGCTATGGTATTAAGTCTACTTAAATGAACACTCTGAATATAAAAATATACAATAAGACAAGAAAATTATCTTCTAAGAATATTTTCTATACTAACATATCTCCTGAAAAGCTACAAATGTGCTAACTCCACATGTTCAGAGATTCCTTATCTTATGTCTCTCTTTTTCTCCACCTTCTTAACGCTTTTACTTTACTCATTACTAAATTACCGAAGCATAACAACTTCTGGTCTGATTAGCTTATTTACTGGGGCTCCCCAATCCTTGCAATAAATGTTTTACTATTAGATATTTTAACACCTGCAGCTTTATTAATTCGTTCGCCTAATTTTCTTTTTAATTTAATTTTAAATGTGTAATTTAATTTCTCTCTTTTAATTTAAAACATATTATTTAATTTATAACTTATATCTTATTTTGAATTTATAATTATTTTTTAAGCCTTATTTAAAAAATGTGGACGAAATAAAATAAATAATCACAGTAAAGCATACAACGTCTAATGGATGATATATGCAAAGGAAAAGTACGTCGAAGAGAATAATAAGTTCGTAATACAATGATACATATTACGATGCAAAGATGAACATAATACAAATGTAAATAAATATGTGTACATATGTGCACAAACATATTGGATATCATTGTGCTGCAACTAATATTAGATTTATGCGGAAAAATATTCGGTAATATGTAGTCTGAGCCCAGTCAGTTGCTGGCCTGTTTGGCATTTTCTTGCTGTTGCAATTAAAATTGCGAATTGTGCCGGAAAATGGCATTAGCTGTCGACTAAGTCAAGCATTAATAATTCAGCTGTCAACATTAAGTCTTACATCAATGAAACGCGTCTATCGAACGGGGTTATTGACATGTCTGTGTTGTAACTTTTGATGCATTGAATCGTCTTAAAGGTTTGCTGAGGGACTTAAGGCAGCTGTGCTTCAGCTTTTGCCGAACGCTCAAGTACTGCTCAAGCGCTGCTCAAGTGCTTGCTCTGCGTTTAATGGCCAACATCAATTTTGGTGTGGCTATTAAAGCTTAACTTGCCATATCCACATCCAAGCGGACAGGACAAATCGACGGCCAGACAGACGACAGCTCGTCCTTGGCCAATGAGTGGAAGCTCAAAATCATGGATGAATAGTTGCAAAAAAATAAAAATAAATAAAAATAAAAGAAATGCTGACAACCAGCAGACACACTAGAGACCGAAGCGAACCGCTGAACGTTATTTCTGTACCAACTCCGTGCAGCTCACCTCACTCCATAATTCTTTCATTCTTTCTCTGCTGCCATCAATTTAAGTTTTTGAGCGCTGGAAATTGTTGACAGCAAAAAAAAAAAAACCAACAAGTTGGAAACCTATACATGAGCCCTTTGTCATGTGCTGAGTGTCCTGCAAATAGGACGAGTACATAAAAACGAAGCTCAAGCAAGATTCGCAAGTTCGTTGTGCACTAAAAGCACAGAGCTGCTGACATATACCCAACTGACATATTCGCTAACTGTGCGAACATATGGCGCACTTTAAGTTTTATGCATTTTTCGGGGCCGTTCGGAATTGAAGAGGCGCCTAAACAGCATGCAAATGAGCCCCAGCTTAGTGAAAAGATGCTTCTTTTTCTTCGCTTGTCATGTCAAATGTCAGGGACAGGATACAGAATCGGATGACAACTGTTAACGGCTTGTTGCCACCTCTGATTCACCAGCCCCAAAATGTATGCAACGTTGAGCCGCCCGCATATTTGCATGATGGTTCCGTAATTTGTGCCTTTCCCTCTGAGGAGCACCAGCACTTGGGACGAACGAGTGAACCAGCGAACGGGTTTACTGCGAGTGAGTGACCTTGCATTCAAAACTTTTGCCAGCTAGTGCCATTAAAAACCCAACTGCACACAATTGCCAAATATTTATACTCTAATTGTAGCTGCAATTTAGACTGCATCCCTCGTACATAGCAATATATTTTGTGAATGCCGTTGAATACTATTATTTTTTCTTCTTTTTTTTTTGAAAGCAATACAAAGAAACCTTCAATTATGGCATACACAAACAGGCGGGGAGGTATTGGAAATCGGAGGCTGTATCAGCGTCACCAAGATACGAACCGGGGTCGTATCCATATATTTATATATGTATGTAGAAACTGACAAGCAACAGCAATCCCATATCATGGCGTGTCTTTTGTGCTGATGACACTTGTTATGTAGAGATATGTGTGTACATGTGTACGGCTTTTGAGTGTGTGGCCCAGTGAGGCACAGTGAGGCAGAATGAGGTTCTAAATAACTTTGCCAGTCTCAAATCTCTTTGAAACTTTTCATTCATGAACATCTTCACATTTTAACATAGCAAAAGCAATAATCAACTGTTGAAAGCAGCAATCCAAAGATGAGGAATTGAGTCTCTTTATTTGAAAACCATTCAACTTGCTAAAAGAAACTTCAACAGTTAACATGAAAATCGTACATATATATATATATATATATATATATCTGACAACCTATTCGACAAAATCTAGATTTTAGCTACACATATTGAATAGAGCCATAGAGTCGTAGGACTTAGCAGCTAGTACTCTAACTCTTAAGTATATTAGTAATATGTATAATTTAATATAACACATAAATTGATTAAAATCATGCTAGTTTCGACAAAAAATCCCAGATGGGAAAAGCCACAAATTCGATACACTTCCTTATTCTGGCAGATTCGATCCACATTCTGGTCGCAGTCTCTCTATGAAGTATGCGTGTGTATATATAATTGTTTGTGTTTGCATCTATGTGTATGTGTGTGTGTGTGTGTTGGTATGTTTGTACAGTTGGTTGAGCAGCTGCTGGTTCCAAATGGGCACATAAACGCACAAACACAAACACAAACCTGCAAGGAGAGACCCCCCAACCATCATAAACTAGGATTATGTTGCATAAGCTCAGGCGTTCTATTGTTGGCACTTTTCTTGCTGCCTGTCTGTGCGTATGTGTGTGCGTGTGTCTGTGTGTGTGTGTGTGTGTGTGTGTGTGTGTCGCTGTGTGTGTGTGCATTGAATTTTAAAACATTTTGTTGCTTGGGTGTTTTGGGTCGACGTAGGCACAAGTTGCCGATAATTACTTTTTGGTTGGCCTTTGTGAGAGACACTCGTAATTGATGCGTGTGCGACATTTATATATGCCACTTCGGCTTGCGATGCCGTTGGCAAAGCTCTTATCTTGTTATTGTTATTGCATAATGCCAGTCATATGTTTTCAAATGACTTTATCTATGCACAAGGGTGGCAACTTAACGTGCAGTCGTTCAATCTGCCTGGGCAATTCAGCTCGGAAGTTTTTAAGTATTAAACAAAAGTTTCTGCTCGCTAGTAAATCATATTTGGCACACCCGGGTCAAGTGTGGGTGTGTAAAATGTGTGTGTGTGTGTGTGTGTATGTGTGGGTGATGTGAGTGGCACATAATCAATGCACCGTACAATGAGGAGAATAGCGAAAGTGGAAAGTACTGGGTAATAGTTTGACTTGCTGCTTCATTAAATTTAATTTATAAACTTGCCATAAGCACTAAATCACTACTTGGCTACTTGGAAGACTCTGCTGCGGCTGCGGCTTGAATGCGACAAAAGAAATTGCATAAAATGGCGGCCAGCGGCCAAAATGGTTGGCCATAAACATTATTGCCATGGCTGGCTGTTCTTACTGCTCTTGCCTGACCATAATTTGCAAAATAAAAGACACATTTGCGCCAAAGACCCAGCCACAAACAACAAATGCCCAAAAGTTACGATAAAAAGCAAAATTATAAAGAAACAGCAAAGGGAAATAGCAGTGCAAAGTATTATCCGACTACCCGAACAGAGAATACTCTTTTGGCTCTCTTAAATGTATAACTATTTAATATTTATTTAGTATTTAGTATTTATTTTTTCCATCTGACAATCAGCTTGAACATTTTCATTTGAACCTGTTGTAGAATTATTTTAGCAGTTGATGAAAAGCTAATATTAGAATAAAATCATTCTGAGCATACATAAAATATTGCTAGCAAGCAGACATTTTATAACGATAATAAAGACTGTTGCCTGTTAATAAACTCGAGCTTTCTGAAAAAATAATATTCAAACTTTTGAAGGGATACTGTGGAACTCTCCCTGACGAAGAATCTGCATGGTATTCAAAATATAAATATATAGGAGTATAAAAAAAGCACTTTAGCTGGAGCCAGCGAAAGACATATTTATATTGCTGATGCCGCAATTGAAACCGAGTAGCCCCACAAGCTGTTCAATGTTGTAGGTCAAGAAGAAATAGACTTATACTTGATAAATGTTGTAACTAAGCAGCTGTACAAATACTTAGAGCCTAGTAACAAATGCTGAGACAGACAGGCAGCCAGTCGTGTATGTTTATCGACTCAGAGACTCCAAGGAATCGACTTTAATGCTTAACACATGTCGTAATAAAATTATTTGCTATAAAAAAGGAAAACTGTGACAAAAATCAACTCGTCGCTTGACAGACAGACCTAGAAATACAGAAAGAGAAAAACGAAAGTAAATCTGTGCAGATTATTGTGATTGCTTTTGTTGTTGTGGTTGTTGTTGTTGTTGTTGTTGCTGTTGCTGTTGTAGCTGTCGGTCGCCATGTTGTTAGCTGCCTTTTTGCGAAAGCATTTCCGTTTTGGCGATGAAAAGTATGCCACACACTTTTGCTTCGACGTTGTCTGGATGTATTGGTGGCAGTGGCCGCCTGCCTTTTTGTGTCAAAGCGTCTTGAAGCATGACAATTTATACGGGTCCACGCCCAGTTGCCCCAGACTCCGACAGTTGCCCCAGACTCCCGCTCCGCCCCTCTGCGCACACGCAGCCGCACCTGCTAAATTAAACGTTTGGGTCGCGAATTGAGCGTTGTGCATTAGA
The DNA here is from genome assembly GCA_035043785.1 of Drosophila planitibia. Taxonomy (NCBI): domain Eukaryota; kingdom Metazoa; phylum Arthropoda; class Insecta; order Diptera; family Drosophilidae; genus Drosophila; species Drosophila planitibia. The sequence goes on along the minus strand of JAWNMS010000110.1, from coordinate 125,927 downwards.
TGCGCGCGTGTCGAGTGATTTTTATGCGTGTTGACTTTTGACTTACTTCCGAGTTTTACACAGCACTTAACAAAGTCTCTCTATCTCTATCTCTCACTCTTGCTCTCGCTCCCGCTCCTCTGTTTCAATTTGTATGTGGCAGTGTCAACCTTTTTAATTAAGTTGCTGCAATGCGGCTTAGCTGGCGACGACTCGGCTGCCAAGATAAAGTTGCAAGTTCTATTAAGCGGCACGCAACTTAGCCAAAAATCTGACGCAAAACTTGGCAGTCTCACGCAAGGAACGCACACACACACAAAAACACACTTTCACATATACCACCATATACATACATATATATATATATATAGGCATGCTGCGCGTTGTTAGCCAGGGACTTGTTTTCCATTGCATACTTTTGAGCGCTTGCCAAAATGCATCACAACCATCGCATGTGAAAATAATGTGGACTGACAAAACTTTTATCGCAAGTGCAGCTGTGTAGGTGCATGTGTGTGTGTGTGTTGCTCGTATGTGTTATGTGTGTGGGTAGCTGCACTTTTGCATGTTAATGCAAACATTTCTCTATGCTGCAAGCGCTCAACGTGTAGGTTTACTATCTATGGACACACTACCTCACTCTATCTCCCTCTCTCTCTCTCTCTGTCTTTCTCTTTGTTTTTCTCGCCCTTTATCTATATATGTATGTGGAAGTTCGCCTTTCATTCTGGCCCCAGAAAAGTTGGGCCAATCATTTGAACTGTACTTAAACTTTTGCCTCGTAAGCGAGTCGAGAATATGAGCAACGAACATTTTTCGGGTTAGCCAAAAAAGCGCACGAGCTCAAATACTTATGTATATAGTCACAACTAATGAATAGTCCACGTTCCACCTATGCGAAATCCAACTAGCTGAAAAATAAGGGTAATGGTGCTTGCAAAATTTTGATATGTCAACCAAATTTATATGAAATGACAGAAAGCTTTATAAGCTGCCAACTACAATTATATGTATGCAAAAAATGTAATATATGGTTAATAGAAATAGTTCAAATTACTTTTTTGATTTCCACACTTTTAGCCCTTCAGCGATGTGAAAATTACAGCTTTAGAGACTACAGGACTACAGAACAACTGGAATATGTGACAAAGTAATGGGGAGTCTCAGCTGTTGCTCAATTCGAATTTCAATAAATGTAGATTAGAACCTATTTAGCAAATAATTTTATGGTAACTGCTCATCATCTTGTATAAATAAATCCAAGGATTAAAATTATCTTTAAAATATTATATTTTCCAACTTGATTTAAGCTGTTGCAAAAAATGATGCTTGCCATACTATTATTGCCCATAAATCTTTAATTTAATGCATCATAAAAATAACTTCGACCTTTTACTGTCAACGGATTTTGTCTAGATAGATTGAGCGCTGGTAGATTGGAATTCAATTTCCACCAGGCACAACGAAGGAAATGGCGCAGTAGATTTATCTAAAGCATGATCTTAAAACCATTCATACAAATTCATTACAAATATATGCACTAGTAATCACCAAAGTTACTTAGTCCAAGTACTTAGCTCACCATTGGCCAAGCTGAGCTGCAATAAATCTACAAAAGGATACAATTTGAAGTAGCAATAAAAAATACTAACTGCAAATGCTATTGCAATCACTATAACTATAACGGTTATAGACGCTAAAAGTTTGCCCATTTTGCTGCATTGAAAGGTAAATGATCGACATCAATTTGGGGCAAATGCTACTGTTGACATTTGTGGAAACACGCTGGATGGCTTGGGTGCATTTCGGTAGTGGCGCCATCTAACAAGAGTCGCGTGAATTATGTTAAGTGGCTGAGCCGTCGCCTGCAGGGGCCCCAAAATAGGGTGTCTGTGGGGGAGTGTCTACAGATATGTATATGTGTATGTGTGTTTGAATTTTATTTATTTGCTGGAAATGGCGGCGCAAATGCGCCTAAAAGCAGGCAATGGAAGATGACAAAGACGCTTGACCTTAAGCGCAAGAGCGACGAGTGCCTCAAGATACTTGTGTAGCGGCAGCGGGGGAAGGACTGCTTTATTTTATTTTTGCTTTTGCAAAAATTCGTTAAAGTGACACACACTGACACGCCCCCGCATCCAGCACTGGGACAGGGGGTCTCATGCTCATAATGATGCGCTGTTTGTGCTTTGGTCCTGTGTCCTTTTTTGCACACAGCAGCAATTTTCAATGTTGTGCGCGGAATTGTTGACAAAGTTCGCCTCAAGGCAAACAACTGCCGGATGGGTTTGCTGTCGCTGGCAAGCAGTCTCGGTTTCAAGGCAGTCGCCGTAAGTTGACTACATAAAAATGAAATTACACAAGAAATTAAATTAGCGCAAATAAGTGCGCAAAAAATATTTGGCAATAAAAACAGCGACTGCGACATTGTTGTGACAATTACGCCAACAGAACAGGCACTGGGCCAAGTAAGAGAGAGAGAGAGAGAGCGAAGTAGAAAGAGACACACAGATACACAGTACAGACAGAGACAGAGAGACTAGGTATAGAGCAAATAGTTGTTCAAGCAAAACAATAAATTAAATGCAAACAAGCGGCACATGTCAAAGGCGAAGGCAACTCTCAGTGGCCTCAGAAGTGAGGCTCATGCTCGGACTCAAGCCCGGACTACTCGAGAGGCTGCACTTAGACCCCATAGGCCCCAGAGAGCACTCACGATAAGCAGACAACAGCAGCAGTGCAGCTATGCAACAGGGCAACCGTGCAGCACTGGCAGTTGTATGCTGCTGAGGAGCATCGCAAAATCACAACACTGAGAACAATTCTCCACTTAATATGCTCAGCTCTGCTAATATGCTCAAAGCGGGCAACTGTAATCAAATTAATTTGTCCAACGGCGCTAGCCACTTTTTAATTGTCTTTAATTCAAAAAAGTCAAGGATACTACATTAAACTGAAATGGAATTAGCTCTGTTTACCTGTGCCAAAAACAATGCCAACAATAACAGCTGTCGCTGCTGCCAAAATAACGCAAAACAACAACAAATAATAAGAGCAATTTATGTTGTCATCTCTCTTTTGTCCTTCATCTCTTCCACTCAGCTCATTTTATATTTATAAGCTGACAATTGATTTTCTTTTTTACAATTATTTACAGTGCCAAAACAGCATTTTCTACCGCAGCAACAAAACCCAAGCATAAATGGAGTGGGGGGAAATGTCGGGGGGGGGGGGGGGGGGGAGGATGTTGCGTTGGCTCAAACACACATTTCAGATGCGCGCACTTCCCGTCAATTTCGATGAATTTATTTTTCTCTTATTTGTTTTTTTATGCGTTGGATTGGCAATCGATCAGAACAAAGCATACCAAAAATGGCAATGAATACGAATAACTAATTAAGTTTTTCTGCTCACCGTTTGTATTTATTTAATTCGCATATGCTCCAATCAATTTGCAAACTTATTTATCGCTTTGTCATCATATAAATACTCTGATTTTGTTGCAGACAGATATTCTTTTGATTACATTTTTTTCTGGGAAATGATGGTAATAAAATTTGGCAAATGGATTTTAGTGGATATTTTCGGTAAATGTTGCATAGAGTTATACACCCACACACTCAGCCACTGTCAAATTGCGGTTGCCTTCGTACAATTTTTGCGTTTTTCAAGTCAATTTAAAATGCAATTTAAATGCAGCTGGCGCTGCAGACAAGGTCTGCGGGCTTTTGGTAATGGATTCGGTTGGAAACGATGCGAAGAATAACATTGACACCCATACTCAGTGTGTGCTCTATATAAATACCTCGACAGCCACCCACAAGCATTTCAGTTGTCAGAGAACAGAAGCTGCAGCTGCTTACGCACATTCATACATAAACATGCTCCTATACACATATATATACCACACATCAAGGATATGGAGTTCCATCCACCATATATACTTGATCTGCCTGTTTAGAGCTTCGGCACTGTTGAACATGCTGTCAAATGTTTGCAAAACAATTTAACAAAAATTGACAGACAACGCCACTGGTTTCCAGTTAGACTCTACTGGGCCACTGGGAGTGGCATGGTCACACGCCCACATTCTCCCAGTCACGCCAACGCTGTGGCAAATTGCATTGGCCTGCAAAGTGTTATACATGCTCGTCGTAAAAAACATGCAGAAATGTCGACCGAAATTTGCACACTTAAAAAGATTTGTATCCCTTACCAGTCAAAAAACAAAATAGAAGAAAATAACAATACAAAAAATAGTAGCGGTTACAAGCACAAACTATTAAATTAAATGCTTTTCAACAATTGTGCGTGAAAATTTATGTGCTGAAGCGTATAAAAAACGTCTGCGTCATTTTCAATGCCAAGAGAAAAAAGCGTAAATTTCACTGCGCATACATCCTATAAAAATACTGTAGTAGAGCCAAAAGAGAAATATTGCAGTCGCATAAAATATAAACGAATATTCAAATTTACAGCTTAGAAAATACACTGTTTTGTAATTGTCAGCTTAATTTTTGTTAGGATATCGTTTTGATTTAAATAGCTGGTGCAGTTATTTAACATGGAAACGATAAGAATTCACAGATAGATATATATTTATTCAATAAATAGTGAAGTGAATGAAGTGAAATTTTTATATTTTAAGTCAAATTGGAGAATAATAATCAATTTAAATAACACTTGACCTAGGAAAAAAAGTAATAACCAATATAAAAATATATTGTATTAAACAGATATAACCCGACCAATATAAAATGCGTATAAAGAATGAGGCTCCAAATTGTCTTTAATGAAAACTAAACTCCTGAATTTGAAAACTGCTGTTACAATATTGAGCGTTATCAAATTTAAATTGAATTTCTTGTATTTATATATGTATTATATGAAAGATAAACTTTCAAATTGTCTTTAAAGGGAACAAGAGTTATATTCTTCTCAAATGATTTGCTGGAATTTCTTGTATTTTTGTGTATCGATCATTTTCAAATATTTATTTGTTACATTTCTCCTGCAAAGCTGATTGAAATTCTTGAATCGATGATTTGATGCTTATTAAAATAATTCCTTTCAACATTTCCAAATCTATCAGCAAACAGTCAAAATTCGTTGCCCCCACGCAGATACATATCGAATTAACCAAATTAACAAAAGCAACAGGCAGCTGGCAAACAGTGCAAGCCTCAAATTCTAAAGCTTGTGTCAGTCAGTCAGTCAGTCACCGCGTCAGTTTGTCAGTTTGCCAGTCGGGCGGAGTCGATATCTGTGCAGCGCGTTCAACACGCACACAATGCAAACAGAATCAAGCAAAATTCAATCCACAACGCCGCACAACCTAAACCTAAACATAATTCAATGAAAGTTCAATACACCACGAGCATGTTTGCCTCGCCCTGTTTCCCCTGGCTTGCTCTACACTCAATAAATATGTGATGGCATCCAAAAATGTTTCGTGTGCACATTGTACAACGGTGAGAAAACGCAGATAAATTGAAATTGAAACAAAATTTAAGGGAATTGTGTGGAATTGAATGTTGGTAGCAAAAGTCGGACGGCATTGGTGTTTCGAAAGAGTGTTGCCTACATTGTGGCACACCGACAAACGGAGAGGTGGACGGGGATGTGGAGGCGTAGAAGAGCTCACGGGCGGACATGGCGTATGCGCAATCAATCATGAACGAATTCAATTTCGACAAAACGCAGAGGCCTTCCTGCATAGTTGAGTATGTTTACGGATTTCAGTGTCTGTGTGTGTGTGTTTATTTGTGGGTTGGTGTGTTTATCTGTGTGTGTGTGTGTGTATGTGTGCGTGTTTATATGTGGCTTGATGGGCTAGCTGGGTCGCAGCAGACCCTTCTCCAACGCAAGGCAATTGCGTAGTTTGCCCTTGGCTTTTGGCCATCTGCTTGGGTAGCCTGAACAGGTCCTGACTGGCAGCGGCTTCTTGTCTATTGGCATCTGCTGCGCCGTAATAACGCTCATTAAAATTGACAAATCAGGCAGAAAATGTGTAAATAGCAATTAGAAGCGCACACGGCGTACACTTAATGATAATGACAACAGCCACAGTTTCACCATTAAAGTCGAGTACCCAATGCATGTCATTATCCAAATTAGACGACATGCATTCAGCTTCCGATTTAAAGTGGCATAAGCCTTGAATATATAAATGAATAATAATGCTAGACAAAGCCTGAGATATTTGAACAAAATTGGGTAATGCTTCAGATACATAATGAACGCCAGACTAAGCCAAAGATATTTGAACAAAATTACAACAATTTAACAAGACAATTTTGTAAATGCAAATAAGATGGCAAGCAATTATTAAGATATCTAAATAAATTAAGCGAAATTGTTTTAATTTGTTTATTTATGGTTGCGGGTCATTACAGGGTATTAAATCGTCATCTATCTAAATTGTTGTATGCAAATATTTTGGTATCTTTTCTTGAGCATCTTCTTCTCAACTTTTCTGGCCCTTTGAGGTAGGCCAACAGTTTGATTCATTTTATTTTGTGTCGTAGACAGCTTTAAAAGTTATTGGCAGGCATTTGCCTGCCCCAAGAGCCTACATTTTTCTTCCTCTTTTTCGTTTTCATCTTCATCGGCTTCTGGCTGCCCATTTAACCTAATAGCTTTTCATTGTATTTTTCTTTTGCTTTGCTGCCTTTTCTGCGTTTCTGCCACTCATGGCTACTTGAATTCAAATAGAATCCGATTTCGCAGAAACTCTCACACATACCCACACACAAATGCTTGTGTAGCTGAGAACCGCCTCACTTGATACAATTTGGTTTTAATTACTAGTGTTTTGAATAAAATAAAACTGAGCCCCATGATTGATTGGCCACTCGTGAGAGTATTATGCGGTTATTTGTTTGTTTTTGTTTTAGTCAAAATCTTAGATTATAGGCCAGAGCTATTTAGCCGCATGACTGCAACATTTAATGACCCAAATATGAAAATAATGTCACAATCGCCATGGTTGGGCGGCTTAGTTAAAATTATCTACTAAATTATACAGCATTGCATTTCAAACAGAGCTTGAGGTGTTTAAAGAGGTGCTATTATCCAAATATTACTAATGCAATTCTTAATTACTTGAATAGTTCCTAAATAATTACCGTATGCTTATTTCAAATATCTATGCGATACTGAAACGTATATTTCGTTAATTGTTTATTATTGTTACATGATTTATGTTTAAGCCTTCAGAAAACTAAAACAGTGTTAATTAAGTTTTGGCTTAACAGGAAGTTGAGCTTTTCACTTATTAAAGAAGCTGCAATTTTGAGTGAGTTATATATATTTCTTATTTATTTGTGCTTCTCCTTGAAAAAGGCACACAGCCTAAATGCGTGTCGTGGCAGCCTTTTCACACCTATCCGGCAATTAATTTGGGGGCAACACTTAAGCGTCTAACCGCTTCTGGCTGCCAACTGGCGGTGGCCATAAAATCGATGCCACATGTTAAATATCGTGGGAAATATACAAATATAGCAGGGAAACGCACAAATGTACACACGGAACTGAGAGGCTGGCAAATTTACACAGCGCGATACATAATCAACATTGTTGTTGCTTTTTGCCGCTTATGCTCTTGTTGTTGTTGTTGCTGTTGTTGTTGTTGGGTCATAAAATGGCGACAATGCGTGGGGCACGCACAAAGACCAACGGCGATGACGAAAAGTCAACTTTGTTGTTGCTGCCGTTGCCGTTGCCGTTACCCGTGCCATAAAGTATGCAATATTTATTTTGTATAAAGCGTGTGCAGAGCATTACAATAACCACAACAGTGACGCGACCAAGAGATACCCTGGACCTTGCTTTAGATACTTTGAGAAAGTTACAAGACCGCCTACGAAATATATATCTCTTCCAATTATGCTTTAATTTAGCTGTATAAATACTTTTAAAAATAAAAATTAATTTAAATACATTTTCTCTTCTAATTTACACATTGAAAATTGGTTTACATAAAAATACATGGAATTTATTTATTATTTTGAGAAGCTTAAAAGCCTGTCCAGTGAATATAAACTTCTTCCAATGTTAAGATGCCCGATTAAATACTTTTAAAAAAATAGAGAAAATATAAAATAATTCATTTGTTTTGATATACATACAAAAAATGGTCCTTAATACATATACATGAATCCTCTTAACATGTGCTGTTACACACATGATTTTAACTGTATGATGCCCTATTTACCTAATTTTGGGTACAAGGTATGGCAACAATGACGACAACAAAAAAAGGGCGTGCCATTAAATGCGGAAAAGCAAATGAGCAACGAAAAGAGTGCGCCTGAAGGATAAGTGCACATAAATACAACAATTTGCCAGGGTTCAGGCTGTTGCTGAGCTCTTAGCTTCCCTCTGCTAGCTTCTGACTCTGGACAGAGTCGAAACATTAATTGAAATATTTATGACATGCCCAGCTTAATTCGCAAATGAACAATATCATCTGCTATGTAAAACCTGGCACAGTTGTGAGTTGCAATTTGCTTTAGCTACACCTTGAAAATGTAAACGGCTTTAAAATTTGTGAGACTCTTAATAAGAGGGTTGTTTATTTTTTGATTCCCTGTAGTTGGTCTTCTGCGTAATTCATTGAACCACAGGAAATGCCAACCCACATGGGCTGATGCTCTTTTAATGAAGTCATGCGCAATTTTAATGTTAATTAGTTTTCAAAAAAGGCCTGCGTAGAATTCTGTAAATATTTATCATATTTATTTAAAACTGACACTGCCTGGGTATTTATTATATTATAATTATTGTTGTTATTTTCATTATGCTGTGTAAATATTTTATAATTTCACCCTTGCTTGCAATTATTATTGTTGTTTGTCGGTCGACCTCACAGGTGAATGGATCTGCGTTGTCTTTTCACGCGAATCGATGATTCAAGTTCATTAATAAACGCGTAAACAACAACAAAACCTCAACTGTTTTCATAATGCGCTCTGACAGTCCACAGACTGTGGGCGGACTGGAGAGGTAACTAAGCAATGAGCCGTGTAATTGGTTTCATAATATTTACTGCTTAAAAATAATAACCCAAAATTTGTCTATTTACTGTTATGTTCATGACCTTGACTAAACCAATAATTAGTCGAAATTGTGAAGATGGACTTCAAGATACATTGGTTAATGATACGTTATTTATACTACCATTAAAAAAATGGTATAATCAGCAGAAGATTGTGACGCATATATTATCTATTGTTAAAAAGGAAAGAACGAGGGCATCGTTAATTTGTTGTGAAAAGTGTAAGGCTACAATAAATGCATCTTAAGTTGCATAGTACTCAAGTCCTTGTCTTTGTATTGCATAAATAAGCAACTGGGAGTTTAAAATATATATTAAATATTCGCATCTCTAACCAGAATAAAGTTTGTTACCTACTATGGAACTTTGAAAAAGTAGCTAGGTATTAATATTTCTATATTTGCTTAAACTGGCAATGATAAAATACTGGAAGGGGACTCTTATCGAGAAGAGATGTAGTAAAATGATAAAGATACTCGCAGCAACAAATGTGTACCTGGATAAGCTCCTAGGATATGCATAATAGGAAATAATTTAAGAGATTTCAATAAACCTACCAAAGCATTCTTTATGCAGTATATTTTCGAACCTTTAAGCACGTCGTCACTTCATATGTTTATAGTTTATGCTTATATTCCACTAGTTAGTAATGATTAATCAGCTTAATGAAAGTTAAATAAATAATAATAAAAATTAAATTACAATATTGACGATTACATTTTAAAATTATGTTATACTTCATGTTAGATATGTCAAATTAGATATTCATTTAGTTCGATATAATTTAATTTTCATATTTGTATAATTTATGTATTTTTCTTAAGAAGTGCTTTAGTTGAATGTGATTTAGTTGAGTTTTAAATTGTGTGTCACTACCAAAAGTTTTCAATTTTGATTTAAGTTTGATTCCAGATGCGAGCAGCGCAAATGAAGAAGTGCCTGTCAGAATTTAGAGACTTGTTATAACTTAAACTTTTTCTGTTGTTTATGATAAATAAACTATAACTATATGACATATATAAATATATATATATGTTAAGCTATTTATTATCTTTGAGATGCAAAGAACTCTCACTTGAAACGATGATGCGATGTTGATTCAGCTCGATGGTACTCATTTCCGCACAGCATTTACCAGACATAAATCTTAATTTGGAATTGTTCAATGAATTGAGTATTAATGGACACTTATTGATCTCAATTTGAAGTGTGGCTGCTATGCGGCACAGCACGCACTTTTTGGGTCTCCGAATATGTTTTCACATCATTCGAATGCAATATTGCCATTTATCAATATCAACAGAGCCACATAATTCAATATTGCACGGCAAGGGCTATCATTGATGACAGGTTAAATTCAATTAAGTCAATTGAATCACTGGTCGCCCAGTCATAAATTAAAATCAGGCCAATTATGCAGAGCGTAACAGAAATTCATGTTAAAAAGAAAGACGTTTGCATGACGTCGCCGTTGGCATTGCAACAATGATTGAACCGGAGATCGCGAGTCGTGAGACTGAAGGTGCACGCCACATGTGAGTGCCACAAACCGCTGATCGATCGCTTGATATATGTTGATGCTGTTGCTGATATTATTGCCATGTGCCGCTTGGCTCGAGTGGCGCTGGATCAATTAAATTGACCGTGCTTACGTCGCCAGAGCATACCACACGTACAAATATATATAGAATCAAGTGTAATAATAATAAAGCCGATGCTGCTCAGCGTGGGAGCCAACAGCTTAGCCTCTCCGACGAGACTCTCTCAAAGAAAGTGCCGCGTAATTGATGCGTGTGTCGCGTGTGTTTTTTCTGTTGCTTGCTGTGTGTTGTGTGTTGCCCCAGAAGGTCGGCGCTGTGTCAATTGAGCGGTCAGTGGCCATCTGCTACGTGGGTCTAGGCCTAGGTAAAGCTGCAGCATTCGACTGCACTTGGCGCTATGAAAGCTGCAATAAATTTGTGTGGACGCAGTTGGTGCCCCACCAAGCAAAAAGTTAAAGGTGAACGCAGGCGCAGAGGGCGCTGGCAAATTCAAGGACATGGACAGGGATGCGGACGGGCAGTTGCCGCTGATGCACACAGCCCAAAAATAGTATCAGCGGTAAGCGCACTAAAGTATGCAACACAAAAACAACAAGGTGCTACTTTTCGCAGCATCAGATTCACCATCCGCCGCACCCGCAAGCACCGGCCTCGAAATTAAATGCAATTTTAATTTCATGACTTTACAATCTCGCATTCCACTAATTTGTTTTGGTTTCCATTGTCAGCTGTGGGGCTTTGTCAGGCACGTATGTTGGTCTGAGCATGATTTTGAGTAAATGCTTGCTTGCTGAGATTTTAGCCATTGCATTCACAAAGTTATTGTAGTTTTAGCTGTCGTCATCTGCCAGCCATTAAAATGCATTAGGCGTGGCAAGTGTGGCATGAAAGGCAACAGCAGCAGCAACAGAGCGCTAGCACGGTGAGCGAATATATGCTGCAAAAGTTATACAGTAGCATCCTTTTTAAATTGAACTTAAAGGAATTCTTAAATTGCTTTAACGGGTCTATTTCGGAAGTATGCCAAATAACTTTTAGGCAAGTTCAAAATTCATCAAAAGAAAACTGGAAAGAAACGTAAGCATTTTTATCTGCACTAAATTCCGCTTCCGTTTAAAACTTTGCCAAGCGGTTACGAAATTTATTCCTGTTAAATTTCTTAAACCGTCAAACTTTTACGATTTAAGAATAATTGAAAATTACACAGAAACAACAAACAAAACAAAATGTTCTTAATGTCTCCAATTAAGTTATTTTCAAAATCAAATAAGGAAATTGATTTTCCAATATCACTTAAACTTAGTAATTAAGCTTAAGAGCTGCGTGTCATATTCCCAATAGGAAACTACAACAAAAAAGCGCAAACAACCCTATTTTGTGGTCTACAATTCTCGAAATAATCATATTCATGCAAATATGAACTTTTTCTGTAGCTTTTATACACATTTCCAGGTGGTTTATTTGCATAGAATTAAAGAGAAAGATATTCGATTGTTTTGTTTCAAAGCATAGCTGTAAAAAGATAATGCATACATAAAAATGTATTTTTATGTGTATTTATATATAAATCTCGATTTTATCTCGGGGCATGTGAATATCTACAGAGCTACCACACTCTTATTCAGTTGAAAAAAACCCGATTCCAGATTACAGTGAGTTCTATTAAAATCCATAATTAGTTTATTATTAAATCTGCTGCTTGCAACGGGCAAAAATTCTTGCCCCAGCTGACCATTAAGGCATATATAGTAATCGCAAAGGAAGCGTGGAAAATTAATTTAAATACCAGAGCTCTGGGCTGCTCATTGCCGGAACTATCTAATAAGTGAACATTAATTTTTAATTTCAATGCACGCGAGATGCGGGTGGCAGGAGTGTGTTGGTAAGTGGATGATTTCCTGGCGCCTGGTCAGCGCTCGCCTGCAGAAAAGTGCAAAACTTTCAATACGCTGCACAGAAAGGAGCTAAAAGCAGGAAAATCGCGTTAAAAAATAAGTAGGAAAAAGACAATCAGAAAAATTAATGAAACTAGCACTCGGTAAATTTGTATACGCTTAGCCCCATTAGCAACTGGCTGCGTTCCCACTACCCCTCATCTCTCTCAACCATCTTTTCATCTCCGCAGGGCTAATGTTATTTTACATTTTCGCCAGCTGCTGATTCACTGTGAAGTTTTAAAGGCAGTGCGTTCGATTGTTTTGGCCCAAACAACGAATAAAATGCGAAACAACAAAACAAAAATGAAAATGAAAGCGAAAGCGAAACTTTAGGCAAAAATCTCATTAAAAGTTTTTGACGCTTGGCATTTTTTGGCCGGAATTTGGCTGCCTCTCCCAATTATACGACATAATCGGCCCAACATATAAATACGGCTAGGACCGCAGGACGACCGAGTGTGCGATGCAAGTGCCTGCATATCCTTCTCATCGGCTCGAGGGTTGCTTGGCCCATTAATGCATGCCGGAGATCAAATACAAAACAAACAAAACAACCCCAAATTATCCTGCGAGACAATTATATTTAAGGTCTGTTCAATTTGCTGGTCAGCAGCCGGCGAACGAATCTCGTGCCACACGCTATTGTAGCAATTGTGTCTAAGACTTCGACCTGGGCTGCATCTATTGATGGGAACGGGAAACGGTGGTGGGCAATGTTAACGAAACTCAAATGTGGATACAAGGAATTCACATGCTGAGTCGGTTTACATTGTTGGGTGCACATGCCCCTGACATTTAGCGACAATAGATGCAGCAAAAACATGGGGCCCAATGCCAAAGCTGTGGCTGTACCGCCGTTCAATGATTGGCTGCTACTGCTGCTGCTGCTGCATGGGAAATGTACTGTTGTTGTTGTAAAGCTGAATCAAAATTGTTGACTTAAGCCACTCACCTTTGACGCTACATTTGTGTAGTTGTTGTATTCTGCTGCTGTCAAAGAAGATCCTTTAACTTATTCTGAACATAAACAAAAACACTTATCTTTGCATTTCTTATTGGTGTTGTTGTTGTTGTTGCATTTGCACATAGCTTGTATTACTATGCAAAATGGAAAATTATTTGAGTTTAAGTAAATTTTCGTCACGCACTTTTTTTTTGGAAACACACACACACTGCGCACACAGGGTGTTCTTCTTTTACATGCGAATTAGCCAAATCGTAGCCAAACTGACGCTGACAGTAGCAAAGACTGTATTTAATTTTCACACAAATTTATTTCCAATATCATCATTTCAGTTGCAGCTGACTGCTACTCGGTGCGCTTCAGCTCGTCGTGTGTAGCGTTTGCAGAGTCTGTCGCCCAACTGAGCGTTTGCTGCCGCTGTCACGCGCTCAAAGCCTAAATTGCAAAAAAGCCAAACGCTAATAACAGCCAGTCAGTCTCTCTTTGTGCGCCTATGTGTGTGTGTGTGTGTGTGTGTGTGTGTGTGCCAGGACTGCACATGGCCCAAAGCAATAGCAGCAAAAAACGAATGGAAAGCAGACCACGTGAACAGCAGACGACGACGACAACAAATACACAGCAGCTGAGCCAGGCAGAGAGCGCGAACGAGCGAGCGAGAGAGAGAGAGCGAGACTCTCACATTGCTGCTCTCAAAGCTTCAATAAACTTTCGCTCTCTCTCTCTGTCAAATTTTGGACGGCATTTCTCTGCGTGAGTCACCATCACCTGATAAATGTGCGAGAGTGTATGTGTGTGTGTGCGTGCATGTGTGTGTGTGTGGGTTAGGCGTCGCTTATTTTTGTTGTGCACTTTAATTGTTGTTGTTGCTGTTGTTGTTGCCTTGCAAAAAGCCGGTTTGAAGTTACTACAATTTGTTGTTTGGAGGAGCTCCCAAAGGAAGAGCGTGAGAGAGAGAGAGAGTGCGAGGGAGAGCGAGTAAGAGTGTTAATAAGAAGCAAATGTTGAGGAAAGAAAGGAAAAAGAGCGCAGAGAAAGAGAGGCAGGGTTCGTAATCGAAAGAATTGACGCTTAGGCAGGTGAGCTTATAAATGATGGATGGAAGGATAGACAGATGATGGCTTAATATACGTATGGGACTACGGTGCAAGACAAAGGGTTAAATGAGCAGGAAATGCTTTTCTTTCACAACAAAATAAATTTGTATCTTGTTACTTGTAATAAATTATTGTGATGCCATCTAATATGAAATGCTGACGCGCAAAATAAATTTAAGCAAAGTTGGCAAAAGTATTACACCTAAAACAAATATCAATAAGTGTATAAGATGGAAAATGTAACTATTTATTTAGAATTGTAAAAATAATATATACACACATTTATTTGTCAACCGAGTCCATTGCCTTGGAAAAAGTATCCCAAGAAACCAGAGACCTTAAGCCAACAGACACCGCGGCGTCTTTGCTGTCAGAGAGAGGGTCAAACCTATCCCACTCTGTCACTCTCGCTCTCTTTCTCTCTTGATATATGTATACCTTGCACGAGATGCGGTAGCCAAAAGGACGCCGTCGCTGTCCTTAGGCACACACACACTCGTAGGACAAAAGGACGCTGCCTGCCCAATGTTCGTGCTCAATGAAAAGCTCGCCAAACTGCCGCTCACAGCTTTCTGCTAAAGCTTAGACTGTAAAACTTTCTGGCAAAGCTTTGGTACGATGGTCAAATAGGATAAATAAATAATATTGAATGTAATTAGATTAAACATTTAAATAACTGCCATTACCATTACCATTTTGTTATAGTATAATCAGTACATGCTTATGACAATTAGAATAATTTTCGCAAAATTATATAGGAAATTTAAGATATTAATAAAAACACTCGAAAATATTCCATCTTACATGGGAAATTGAAATGAAAGTTGGTTGAATTAGTTGATCTTTAAGGCTTCAATATATTCTAGACTAGAGCTCGACTTCTTAGAGTATTTTAATATATTTAACATTTTTAAGTCACGAAATATGATCTTCTGTTCCATGGTGGGCAGCCCCAAAAAGTTGACTATGCAACATGCAGGCATTTCCTGTCAGGCAATGGGAATGGGCCTGGCGATTTCCGCCACCCGTTGGGCTGAAGGCCGTTGTAATAATTTTGTATTAGCAAAGGTTAGTTGTGGTTGTTTTTGCTGCGTGATGCTAGTGGTTCTCGTGGTGTTAGCGGTGACGATGCTGCTTCGTGCGGCTGCTGCAACACTATGAAAGTCGTGGCAGGCAAAAGCTGCGTTGTGAGCCAAGCGGCGATGCAGACCTTGACAGCATGCCAGGCCGAGTGTGCGACGCGGATTGTTCCCAGAACAGTCAAGAAAAATATCATAAATGAAGTCGACGTACTTTTGTTGTTTTCTGTTCACCTGTCGACTGGGGGAGGGGAGCGTTGCTACTGTTCAAGTGAAAGCACGCATCCTTTTACCCCGGCAAGTTTCACTTTCAACACACTGGCCTGTGTGTCCTCCTGGCTGGGTAATTGGCGTCTCTTGAACGGTTTCTTGTATTGTTGTCTCAGTTGCAGTTCGCTTAGTTGCATTAATAATTGATTAGTAGCCACTTGCCGTGCAGACTCTTGAGTTTTTAGCGTAATTGAGAAACTTTTCGGGTTTGCTGCTGGTAACTTAGGTAAATAACAACAAGAACAGCAGCAGCGGCGGGTGAAAACTAAAATATGAAATTGAACTTGAAGTGCGCTTTTCTTAGCTATGATTTGGGGAAGCGAATACGGGATGTTAATAAAAGTTGTCAATTGAAACTTAACTTAACTTAAATTATTCTCAGTGTCTTTTAAAATCAGCTTTAAGACTTACACTCATAAATAATATTTAAAATAATATACAAATTATTTGCAAATGTATACGCTTTAAATACATACTTAAAAATACAAATTAACTAAAAAGTGTAGTGAAAACCTTCCAGCAGACAAAGGATAAATGAATTCTTTAGTTTAGGTTGCTTGACTATGACTAATTTCAAACTAATTTCTCTTTTAAAGAATTAAGCAAATACTTAAGATTAAATTTACAATTTAAAAGTGCTGCGTAAAGCAGTTCCGCAAGCTGCACACATAAAGCAGTACCACAGGCTCGAAATAAAGCAGTGCCACAAGCTTTGACCAAAGCAGTGCTGCTTAAAGCCCTCTGGCGGCGCACTCTATAAACACACCGAATCATGTATCTAAGCCATAATCCCATTGGCAGTTGGTTAGAATCTCGGCTTAAGTTAGTTCTTGATTTTTAACTGTGTAATATAATTAGTTATGTATATATTTAATACAGTTCATATTAATCAAACACACGCAGAAACTTATAACTGTATTTTCTGTTACTTACACAAAAATGTATTTGGCGTTTAATGGCAATACCATATTGCCCTTCAAATTGGTTCGTTGATATGTTGCCAGAGATGTTCATTTCACTGATTCAAGCAAGCGAATAGTCTCTGGCAACACATTGCCACATTGCTCTGACAGAGCAAAATATAAGTACAGTTAACATATGCGATTTTACATCTTTATTTAGTTCAGATTGTTAGGCTAGACTCCTTCTTATACAAAACTATTTGATGGAAGATATCCGTCTATTCGTTGCTGAAGTACATAAATAAAAAGCTGCCATATTAAAAATAACTTTAAAAAACTTTAAAAACAATTAATCCAAAAAAGAGTTATTGTATTCAATAATTTCTTAAATTTAATCAGTTGCTATTACTGTAATATTATACAGCCGCAGAAAACAATGAATATTGTAATTATTATTATGAAATTATTGTGATAAATAAACAAAAATGTACTGATTTCTTAGCCACGCCGAAGTTTCCATACTGTTTTAGCCAGTTGTCAAAATGCGAACACTCAAATTTTAGTCGAAAGTTAGAAATATTATTATATATTTGCTATAAGTTTATTTATTATTGTTTGGTGACCTCTTTTTATAAATGAAATATGGTTTTTTGAGAGCAAATGGACAGATGGACGGACAGCGCAGAGAGTGTGGCAATCATCAAGCGACACCTCAAAAATACATGCAAAATAAATTGCAAGCAGACTGAAAAGAAAAACAAAACTAGAACGCACTCATTTATCATCATTTTGGGGCATGCAATTGCGATATTTGGCCGCCGGTTGGCAATTGTTGTGATTGGACACAAACAGGATGCAAGCTCACTCACACACATACACACCATCCCACACCATTGATTGCCACACACACACACACACACACGCATACATGTGTAAGTGAAATGATTGCTCATGCATAAAGCAAATGGTGCAGTTGTCGAAAATGTTCATTGGCAATTGTGCAAACAGTCAAAGATGCAACAAGTGGCTGCCAATTTGCAAGTGGGTGTGCGGGTTTGGGGGTGTGGGGTGTGCGGATGTGGGTGGGACTGATAGGTGGCAACCTGCAGTCGGGCAACGCGTTTTGAAGCAGAAAATTGCAAAAGTAAAGTGTAAAATTAGATTGAGCCGTCGCCGACGACTTCGACTCAAAGAAATATACATAGCACACACACACACACAAATACACACACAGACACACACAGACACACTTCTGACAGACGTTTGCAATTTATATCTGTTTGTTAATTGTAAGCATCGATGGCGTTGGAGGTGCCACATGTCAAATGCAGGCAGGCAATACGAACATTGTCCTTCAGAGTGTCTATTGAAGCATCCTCAAGCAGCAGCAACACAGTTTCAAATGCTGGCAAAATGGTAAACACAGTTAATTACTCAAAATAGATTTTTAGTGTTGCAGCACCCAAATTGTTAGAACGTTTCTCTGCCTTAGAAAAAAATGGGTTTCCAGCTGGAAGTTGTGGAAACTTAAAAACAGACAATTGTATCTCAATCAGTAGTTAGTACAATCTATCTTTTAGATTGCAGTACTCAAGACAATGATTATAAAGAGTATACAAAATCACATTTTATATAAAGTTTAACCCAAATGTCGAAATTCGTCACAGTTGGAAATATATAATGGCATTTAATGGCATTTTTGCAAGCTTGTCAAAATAAGCGAATTGTCATTAAACGCTTTTATAACTAAAATTTAAAAGCACCAAAGAAGATTTTCTTTTAGTTCCGTGTGTCATTTTTCACTTGTCTAAAAAATGCAGAATGTGTATTAAAACTGGTATTTATTATGCCTCCCTTTTGATTCAAAGCTCAACAGTCAATTGATAACCTTTGTCACTCTTCGGCGTGTCGTTTTTTTAATAATATTATGAGCTTTTAAAAAATGTTTGCAAATTGAAATGTGAAATGAAAGCAAGGCGTGTGTGTATCTGTGGGTGTTTGTTTGTTTGTGGCTTTCAAATGGACTTATCAGTTAATCCTGTATATCGCGAAATCTGTCAGTTTCTGTTGGTCTATATCATTTGCACGCACTTATTTTCACACATTTTGCCACACAACCCAAACATTTGTGTAATGCTTCTGCAAACTTGTTAATATTGCGTCACTAACGGCTTATATTAATGCAATTACTTTTTGTATATTTCACAAATAAAAAAAAATAAACGGCAAAAAATATTCACAATTAATTTCATTGCACTTGGCACATTTTCAAGTTCTCTTTACAATGCAAAGATGTTGGTTTGGCTTTTTAATACCCTTGCAGGAAGTATTATTATTTTGTCTACATATTCGACTTAGCCATGTCCGTCAGTCATCATAATAGATTTACTTGATTTTAACCAATCACCCCAAAAACTAGAAAAATTGGTATGTTTTTATAAATAATAATATAAAATAACAAAATAATACCCAAAAATTATTAAACTTTGCTTCTTTGCTTCATTTTAAGGTTTTGGAAATATATTTTATAATAATTGAAAATGTTTCTATAGATATGCATATCCTTTTTTTAAATTTGCTTATAGACTAATATTTCATTAACCTTCTTTTTTACCTTTGGCGACAAAACAACGGCTATTTTCTAAAATTCAGGTAGATTTCTTCTTGAATATACTATTTCATTAGCAGAACCGTTCGAGTATTTTAATTTATAGTTAATTTATAAATGTCGACAGGCTGATTACGGGCTGCAAGGATATGCTATCCGTCCTTATATGTTTAATGTTAATGTTTAATTTTTTATATATTTTTTTATTTTTGTCAATTTGCATTTTTATCTTGTTTGTGGCAGTTAATTATTTTGCACAGCTAATGGCAAAATGTCAAATTAATTAAAATGCACGCGCCGTCACAAAGTTTCTTCATCATCCATCTTCCCGCCGGGGTGAGTGTGTGGTAGTTGTGGCAAATGTGTGAATAAACAGTAACTTTCAGCTTATTAATTGGCAAGTGGTTGCCAACTGTCAGCACCCATCAAGGTGTAAGTCCGCTTAATTATAAATTAAATATAAACAAATTTTCTATGAGCTGGGCACGTAACCATTTAATCCTTAGTTAAAATTAAGCTGCTTTTTCGCTACTTACTGGCTACTGCAATCATTTGGTAATTATAAGCAGACTGTGACTTTTCAATTGCATTAACACGCTTTAAATCCGATCAACAAATGCTATTCAATATTATTCGTATTATTTATAAAATTTTTAAATATTTTTTCCCTTGTGCTAACAATGGCGATTATTTTGTGCATTTATAAAGGTCATTAAACATTCGCGGTGCAATTTAATTTTCACAAAAACAATCACCTAATTGCAATGTCAAATGAAGCGCCTAAAGTTATGCAACATAATACAAACCCAATTTATTATTTATAGACAGCCGCATAACGGACATTTGAGCATTGAAAAAACATTTGTAATTAGCAGCTCGAAATGACGAAACACTATGCATTGCAACACACAGTTGCTGAACTATCTAATACCCTATACACACGAATGCCAGTCAAAAATAGAGTGGACTGTTTTAAGTATACATTAAAAATATATAAGCCGTGAGCTTATATAGAGATAGAGTATATATATAAAGTAGAATATTTGATATAGGTTATATATGATTGAAATTTTGCTATATAATAAGACTCATTATATTAACACTAAAATATTATTTCGACTTAACAGGAAATGGTACCTGATAAATGTAGGCGAAAATTATAATTTTTAGTTCAAATTAAGTTATAATAAAATGATAATATAAAATAAATATTATTTCGAAATGACAGATAATTTTACCACATAAATAGAAAATATTTATTTTAGTTTACATACATTTATCGCAAATGAAACTCGTGAATTAAACAACCTTTTCAGATGCTAAGAGTAATAATGGGCTTAAGTTGATGGACATATGCACAAAAATACAATTATAAATTAAAATCTAATTAAATTAGTTGCATGGCAGACAATTGACAAAACAGATGCATGGTTAAATGAATGAGTGCATTAATGAATAACTCATGCATGACAAATAGTGAAAGCCGCGGTTTGCTTTGGGGACAGGTACGGGAAATTCGCAAATGAATGCTCAATCATGCAACGAGGCGGCAGCAATAAGCGCGACACGCGTCAATGACGCATAAGCATAAGCAATTTAATAATTGCCTCAAAAGGCTCCGGCATATTTTGTGCTTCCCATCAAACAGAAATGTTGATATATATATAAAGTGCCAAGTGATAGTTCATTACCAATGTCTGCAAATATCTTTCCTCCAGTCATGTCATCAAGTCAAGGCCTTGTTCTTGTTGGGGGTCTTCTTCATGTTCTCGTTTTCATTCTCATTAGGATTGCAATATTGATTTCCTGGTTAACCATCAATCAACAAAACGGCAGACACAAAATTAGATTGCAATGCAATTGAGGCTTCAAACCGCAGCACACGCCATGCTCGAATGCCTTAAAGCGTTTGTTATGCGACAATTTATGTGCACGCACACACACACACACAAACGCACACACATACACACACACACACACATACACACACACTCAAGCACATGCACATTGCATAGCAGCCAACAGGCATTCCTTCGATATGCAGCCAAATTTCCTGCCTCTGTGTAGGTCCTGTTCTATTTGGGGCCTCGATTACCAGAAACTGGCGGTGTTGCCTTTGCGCGGTCAGTTGGCTTCAATAAACAATTATAGTCACAGAGCCAAGTGAATTTGCCCAGACGACAGGAACAATTAACCATTGCGCAAATGGCACTAATTAACTATTAAATGGGAAATATGCATATCATCGAAGTGATAGCAAATATTGCCCATTCCACACGGCAATTGGATGACAAATATGTGGTTCGGACAACTATTTGCCACAAATTATGGTATTTTATTTACGAGCATGGGCACAGCAGACTTTCACTAAATAAATACAAAATTAGCTCTTCTGGAGTGTCATCTAAACTACTAATTTAATTTAAAACAATAAAGTAATTTTATGATTAAATTTTACTCGTCGTTTGGTTTTTAGCTATCGATTAATTTAAAGTTAATAAAATAATAAAACGCAAAATTTGTACAAATGTCCGATAGCGATGAAAATTGATTTCCTATGAATAATTTAATAAATTCTTCAACTACTAATTCAATTGCGGACATATTGAATATATTAATGCTTAACTATTTACCCTATTCAGATAAGTATAGAAATCAAATAGATTCTCCTCGGGATATTCACCTGCACAGGCACTTGTTGACTACTTATATTGTAGATGTTGCATCATTTTTGGCGCCCTCGCTTCATTTCAAAAGGACGCGCTCTTGAAATTCCAATAACAAATTCAACAACGCATCACGTTCTGGGTGCCACGCCCATTCTAGCCTTGTAGGCAAACGCCCACAGACATGGCCCAATCAAGTGGCTGTCTGAGTTGCATTCGTTGACTCACTTCCGCTCTATTTGGAACTACAAAGTAATACGAATATTTCATACTTCCGCAAATCTTTATTAGAATGCGCTACTGTAGTTCCCAGTCCTCCTGCCTGCCTCGCTGCCTGGCTGGCTGCCTGTCTGTCTGCACTCAGTGCCACGCCCACTCGTCCAGACGCCCCAGCAGTTGTCGCTTGTCGCATATTTTGCGCCCGCTCAATTATACGCTGCAATGAAGCTGCTCATCCAGTTGCATCCCTGTCCCCCGGCTGTGACCCAGAAAGTCTCCCTTTCCAGCAAACCGATTTCACTGTTTGGTTTGTTCGCATTTCATTTAAGTACAAGCCCCGAGTGCAGCTTATGTTGTTGTCATTGTTGCTGCCCAAGTTGCATTGCTTTTGTTTCATCCATTCCAAAACTCCACGTACTTCTACGTCGCTCTCTGGGATGACCCAGCAGAAGCCCGTTTATTTTATTCTTGGTAGCTCTTACGAGTATTTTGCGCAGCTTCAGCACAAATGTAAAGCAGTTATTGATTGTCAAAATAATGAACAATTTGCATAGACTATCAGCCCGGAGCTGTGAATGTCATTCGCTTTGCTCCATCTCCAAATAGTGGCTAGGGAGCTTTCCGTTTGGGTAATGGTTGATCTCTGGCAATCTGAGTCGAAATTACTTGCAGCATCTGCTTGACTATAACATTTTCACAATTATTTGTTATTTTTAAAGAAGACTCGAGATTCACCATGCCAAAGATAATATACATAGACTAGATTTATTTAAGATTCAATTTATAAGACTGTAAAAAAGTTTAGAAGACCCTTAGAATAAAAGTGAAAAAATATAATAAATTAATAAGTATTTTTGCTTCCGTCAACCAAGGCACTTATTTTATTAACTGAACGATCCATAATAAAGATTGACAGTGAACTTGACTGTATGTATAATGTATTATTACAGAGACAATCAACATGCAATAAAATCCTTTGTGTGCTCAACCGTAGCTAATATTTGTCTCATTACAAAATCCGTTTAATGAGCAAAAGCATATGCGACAACTGCAATTGTGGCACAGAATGGCAAGCAAATATGTCAACTCATAGTTGACAGCTGGGCATCTGCACAGGTGAGCACATGAACTTTATGTCCACAAAAAGTTAAGCAGCCCCAGAAGTCGAAAAACAGCGAAAGTGCGCAAAGTGTAGTGCTAAAAATAAGACTAATGTCAGCCCAAAATGATGTACAGCACTGTCTCTCTCGCTCTAGCTCAAATTTTAGCGCTCTCTCTCTCTCTCTCTCTCTCTCTCTGTGTGCCCCAGCAAAAAACTTTGAGAAGAACTGGTATAGCTACCTCTATGGCATTGACTGTGACGGTAATATGCCAAACAGCCAAACAAAAGTGCCAGCCAACAAGCTCCACCGTGAATCATTGCATATGCAGGATTGCCACAAGTAAAAAAAAACGTGTAGCATACTTTTATGCATCAGTTTGTGTGCATGTGTGTGTGTGTGTGTGTGTGTGATAAAGTGAAAGCAGCGCCAGCATGAAAAACTTTAACTACTTTTTCAATTGTTTGTAAAATGCAAATGCAAATGCGGAGCAGTCGCTCGTTCGTTGCTTGGTTATTCGTCCCAATGTCCTGTTGCCTGTCCTCTCTCTTGGCTGCCTCTGACTCTGCCTGCCTGCCCGACTCCCTGCCTGCCAGCTGTCCAGTGCCAAACCCTTCCAACTGTCTGCCATTCTGCTTGTTGGCCATATTCGTTATGCATACAATATTTTTCTTTTGCTTCAATCCCTATACATGCTGCATGTGGCCAGGTTCTTTCGAACGTTCGCGCTTCGACTACCGCTTAGCAATAAGGAAAAACATAAAGAGATGATAACGCTTTTAAGCCATTCGAATGACATTATAAGTTATGTATGTGGGTATTCCTCTCTCTCTCTGTGTTTTCTGTGGGCGGTGCATTTGCTCATGGCTTATTCAATTAGAAATTTATTAGCATACTTTGCGCAGGCCAGCCCTCATTTAACGTTTATGAATTGCGGTGGCCATTTGAGTTTGGTGATGTGTGAAAGTCCGCATTAAAGTATGCAACAACTTGTTCCAAACACTTTATCAAATTGCATGCAGACAGCACATTTGACAGAATAACACAACAGCTACTACAGCGCATAATCAGATTACTTTGATTGGCGCTTTTGGCAACGTCTCTTAAATACAAGTGTACAATTTGTCAACTAATGGTCGACTTTAATAACATGAAAGCACTGTCAAAATATCACAATATTGTGTCAACTGTTCACATTTTTCAGCCAATTTGTTGCGAAACAAATTTGACAGTTGCATTTTAAACATTAACAAAATATTTAAAATAATATTTGAATAATTACTGCTGGCAACGAACGCCACAAATCGTTAATGCTGCAACATATGAAAATAATATCCTTGTGGCGAATATTTCCACAATTTGGTTAAGCACTGAAAATATAGCTACCATTAATTTAATACTAAATAAAATATTTTTATAGTCAGAGGAATACGGTACATAAAAAGGTCATATGAGAAATTCTACACATGTCTTTAAATTGAAATGTTTCACATTTTTACATTTGTAAGTTTTGTTAATTTGTTCTTCTTTTTCTCAGATGCCATACGAATTGATTTTCAGTTTCTAAATAGGTATTTAATTAATGCATTTTTTTTGGGAGGCAACTGCAAGCTAAGATTTTAATTGTTACATTTAAAGAAATATAAATAAGAAAATAATCAAATAAAAAGCAATACAATAGAAATTGAGTCCTGAAAACAATAGGATTATTCAAAGTGAATTACAAAGGTTTCTACCGTAGTAAGAATGTTTAAAAAAGACATTACTGATATAAATATAACAAAAAAAAACATCTAAGTATTTGATAACTTTATTCTTGAGTTTAATAAACTTATAGGAAATAATTTGTTGGATTTGGAATTGCAAAGAAAAGAAACTCAGCAATTATTAGTTGCTATACCTTACACAGTGTCAATGTTGCCCATATCAGTTATAATCACACTTGGCAAAACCATTTGACCCTCGACACTTGGCAAACACCTTTAACATGTAGTTGTAATTAGTTTTTAGCGTGTTGTACTGTAATTTTAGAAAATTGCTTATTTAATGCGCTTGCAAGTTGCCCAAGGGCTTCCAAAAGAGTTGCGCCTAGTTGCAAACAATCATATTTTGATTGCCCGAAAAGCGCATCGTGTCGCGTATGGGGCTCAAATGGGTCAGGTAGGACAGTGGTAGGCGTATGCGTGGAGGCATGGTCGTGCAATTATGCCAGTTTTAACACACATACACTTAGTAAACACACACACACACACACACAGCTTAGCGCTCGGGCTAAGCAAATCAATCAATTTAAAAGCAATTGCCGTTAATGTGCAACGCCTGTTTGGCAGCTGTCAAAAGGATGAGCCTCCAACACACACACACACACACACACACATGCTTACACACATACATACACCTATACACATGAATGTCTTAGTTTATTAGCCAAAAATTGAAGCTTCACAGTCTGAGTTTGAGTTCGAGTTCGAGTCTGTTGTAGTCGTAGTCGGTCAATCGCTGGCCTCAGTCTGGTCGGTTGATTGATGTTTTCAGATCGTGATTGCTCCTTGGGGCAGCTCGATATTAAACATACAGCAAATTTTTGCCTACTCCTTTGTCAGCTATCAATAGTAGCGCCTGATTGATGCTTCCTGTCAGAGCTCATAATTAGAAGCGGCAAACCAGGCTTCCAAATGTTGCTTATCTACTAATGATGAGTTGGTAACACCTCCAGAGCGCTAAATATTTTATTGCTTATTATTCAATTATTATCATTCAATCCGGATTGGGGTATATATATATATATATATATATATATATTAACTAACTTATATATGCTGATAACAAATATCTGCTCCTCGAAGGTATACAATCTGACTACAATAATTCGACAGTAGTCGAAAGCATTTATAATTTAATTACACCTACATTACAACAAAAATATATATATAATTAGTGCAGTGATTTCTTCTACGCCTGAAAGTTTTTATTTTAACCTTTAATCCAAATAACAATACAATATAAACAAACCGAACAAAGTTCACCTTGATGTTTTTGCTTTCTTTCTTTCATTGACGATGCTTTTATTTAACTTTCTTGCACGAAAACAATGGCAAATAGTTAATAGCAATTATTTCAATTTTGATTTACATTTTCGCCATAATATTTGCGAAACTTTTTTGCCACTTTTTGTGCAATTTTATACACCAGCTTATGAAATATTTTTGGCACAGGCAAAGTTGAAAACAAACATAAAAGCAAAGTTGCGCTCATACAAAAAGGGCGCAAAGGAAAAGGCAACAACAACAAGTGAAACAATCATTGCAGATCGTTGTCGGTTGCCTCCTGCTGTTCCATGACTGACTATTAAAACTGTTCATTTACGAGTTTTAAACGGTTTCGTTCAACAAACACACACACACACACGTAGACGCTCTGCAGGAGTGCACAAGTGGCATTAAACATAAACGAACGCGCTCTCAATTTAAGTTAAACAG
Source organism: Drosophila planitibia (assembly GCA_035043785.1). NCBI lineage: Eukaryota > Metazoa > Arthropoda > Insecta > Diptera > Drosophilidae > Drosophila > Drosophila planitibia. The sequence goes on along the minus strand of JAWNMS010000110.1, from coordinate 99,031 downwards.
CCTTTTAATCAACAAACTGTTGAGGCAGCAACACACCAGCAGCACTGCCGCGCCACCTTCACTAGGTTGCCAATTTTGCCATATCGGCAGTTTTGTGAGCAATCAATTTCGATGCAAATGCACTCGAACTTGACGACTAAATGAAATGAGGCGAAGCTGCGTCCAGTGCAACGTGGCGTATGAGTAATGTTGCAGACAGCAGCCGATGGATGGTAGTGGACTGTAGCGCGTTGACGTTAACGCTGCCAATGCCAATGTCGACCAGGATGGGCGCCAAAGACAAAGGCAGACAACACGCACCATCATCATTAACAACCGACGCAGGCAACTGCAGCAACAACAGCAACAACTGCAACAACATTAACAACATTGTGCATTCTGTCAGAGAATTTTCCTTAGCGCAAGCTAAGCGGATATCGCATCAGGCAACTTTTGATACGTGTCGATCAATGTTGCTGACCATTTTATACACTTTAATGGGTTTATTCAATTAGCTAAGAACTGTGCGTACATACAAATTTTCTACATTTTAACATAGTTTGTATTCGTTACTTTTAGCGGTGAGCTGGGTAAAAGAAACAAAATTATTTTTACTACAAGCGTTCTAAAGAAAATACTTTCAAGGATATACAAATTGTTTGATAAACGAGTCTGACTTTAAAAAAATATTTATTTCTAATGCTTATATTATTAACTCAATTATGAACATATGTGTTTGCTGTTATATATACTACATATTAATTATTAGTGATGTGTGAAAATTGATTTAAAAACCAAACTAATTATTTAATAAAATATGATTTTTTGATTTTTTAAATTTAAAACTATCAATTAATTTATTTAATCATACGTGGAAGGATTGCAGCTGTTAAAAAATGTTTTGAGCAATTTGCAAAGTCATAATTAAACTATGAGAATGATTTACTATCAAATTAACGTTTTAAGAAAACAAAATCAGAAATACATACTTTAAGGTTAAGTAATAAAAATATATAATTGTTTGTTAGTTCGGCAAACTTGCTTTGAGATTCCCTTGCGGAGCTCATAGCTATAGTATTAATCTGCTCTCGGTCTATCGAAGCTAAAGGCCATTAAATGTTATATTATTGTGGCACATTGACATTGCACATGACTTTTGGATTTCGATTCGCTTAACGTGCATATTTTCAGCTCGTTATGCGTTTAATTTAAATGGAGTGCAAAATAAATGTATAGTAAAAAACGAGAGACAACAAGCTGAACAGGCAGTCAAATAAATGAGTTAACCGCATTCGTTTCGTAAATTGATTTTTAACAATTTATTGTCCGTTGCTATTGTTGTTGTTGCCGCTTAAGCGTGTTCGAAATGATTGCGAAATATTTAACAAGTTTCGCGAAGCATTTTTCATATTTTTATGACCCTTCAAAGTTAACCACACACCAATGTCAGCCACCATAACGCTTTACACCGCATCTGCCCGCTGCTCCATATGCAGTATACTGAACTATTAAGCACATAAGCCATACGCGCTTAATTATTTTATAAGCCTATTATTTAAAAGCAAAAATTAATTTTGCAGTTCTTGTGTGTACAATTGTTTATTGTTGCTTTGTCGGCGCCAATATACACACATACATGTATGTTTGTATGTGTGTACGCAAGTGATAAGTTGAGTGTTTTGGTTTGTGAATTGCATTCAACTCTCGCACATTGATTTTATGCCTTGTCCGCTGAGTGTTCACATTTTAAACTTAATTTTTATTGTTGTCGTAACTTTCGCGCACTCATCATCATTATACCCATTTCACACATCCATCCCAATCCCAATCCGAAGCCACATACCACCTTCGTCATCAACTCTCGGTTTTGTGCGCGTGAGTGTTGCATTTTTTATTTTAATTAAAAAGTCGCTGCTCAAAGCGAGCCAAAACGATGCAGCAACAGCAGCAGGTGAAGCACATCCAAAGAGGTGCACCAGGATGAGGATGAGGATGAGGATGGGATGGATGATGATGATGATGGGGAGAGGAAGTCGGCGGCGATTGAAGTGGCTATCAACCGTGCCAAATGAATTTATGGTTTCATTTTATTGTTGTTTGCTCGCTTGTCGGTCTGTTGATTTGCCCTTCCTTCGAGAACGCATTAGTCGACTGCAAAAGTTGCCAGTGCATTTTTATGCCATAAAGTGGCTTTGGCCTGCAGGTTTTGGTTATTGGCGATTATTTATGTTCATTGCTGATGGACCTCATTTGTAATTATAAATACTTCAGATACATATTACGCTTCTTAAGCCATGATTACATACATGCATTTGAAGGGGCTTACAAATAATAATGAATTTCGTAGATGTCCATTTGTATTAATGATGAATTAAGAAATCAAGGATATATACTTTCAGCTGAAGACCTTATATGTTAGCTAGCTGTAAATAAATAAATTTTTATTTAAGTGTGCTGAAATACATACAATTGATTCATGTTATATGCTACGCCATTGTCTATTCAAAAAAATTATATGCCGTATCTGTTTATCATTCGTTTGCCCTTTAACCTATATCTCTTACCAGAATCTCCTAGTTAGCTCAAGTCTCGAAATGTATCTTGGACTTCATAAGAGCGCAAATGCAAGTCCAATTCATTTAACAACTCTTTCGATTGAGTTACCCGACTGTACTCTTTAGAAAGTAAAGAGAATTGGGTTTGAGTGTTTTCAACGCTAACAATTCTCACTCAGCGAATGAAAAATCCAATGCACTTGTGTAAACATTAAAATACTCAATTCAGAAACAACTCATTTGTAAGAGAGCATTGTGGCTCGAGTGTATTTTGCTCATAGAAATTCCTTTGCATTTGTATTTTTAGCCTCACACAATTTAAGAGAAACAGTTGTTAGAGTCGAATAATAACACTCAAAAAAATTAAAATTTCTCTTTGACAGTCAAGTTACGCCGTAATCCAGCTCTTGAGCCAGTCCGAAGAGGCACTCAATTCGAAAAGAGAACATTTGCAAAGAGTAACACTTAACATAATGAACTCAATCTTGAGTCATTCATTTGCACTCGCACTCAAAACCATACTCACTCATGTTGTACAGTTATGCACTCTTTGCAGCACTCAGTTGACTCCAATCTATTTCATTGCACACCATTCAGCGCCAGTTTGCAAATATTTCCAGCTCCGCCACATGTATTGAGAAATTATTGAACACACACCCACACACACACACACACACACACACACACACTCAGTAGCACAAACAAAAAATGGTAGCAATTTGCAATGATTTATGATTTTGATAAATTTTCTTCAGGTGACTTTATTATTATTCTTAATAATGATCTATAGCAATGCGCTGCCAGCATAGAGTATATCCACAATGTAAATGGGTCATTGTGATGGGTTTCCCTTTGTTGAGAAAGACACAAAAGTGAAAGTTTTTCCCTTTGCTACTTTGACATTGCATATATATGAAAAACTATTGATAATCGCTATTATAATTAGCATCCACTTGCAACAACCATTTGATTTTGAATAACTTGAATATTACATATAAATGCAATAGTAAATTTAATCAAATCAAAGATTAAAATTTATAGAAATATGGTATTGTATTCTGTAAGTATATTAATAAATATTTAGCAATTTAAGCTCGAAAAATAACGAGTTATATATGTATATTTGAAATAATTACAGAAAGTACTATACTTACGTACATTCATTTATTCGACAACACTCAAAAAAGAGTCAGTAAATTTGTATCTATTAATCTGCTAATTTATTAGTATTATACTCCATAATTTCGTTCATTTTCAAATGTGCGTGCGAGAAATTAATTCACTTTAGTTGCAGTACTCATTACGTGATTGATCTTTCCATAGATAAACACAAAATAAATAAACATTAAATGGAAAATCCCGCTATTGACTTAAATGGGGCTTAGGTTTGTCGTCACTTGTCAATAGAGGGCAAATTGAACGCACATTTTAAATATATCTGGCAAACACTCATTTCATAATTATCTAATAATAAATAAAATTAAAAATTAATAAAATCTCCAATTTATGCCAAGGCCACAAACAGAAACATCAATAGCCAACCATTAAGCACAAGAAAAAGAATACGCAACTCTTTCTTCGAAAACCCAAACTGGACATTTTAATGCAGCTTTTGCATGACGTTTCCCATTTCAACAGCAAATTTGCAACAATAATTGTTGAATTTTTATGTAATTGAACTATGCTCCGCATATACCCCATATATACAATGCCTAAGCTGGCAAAGTAGGGAAGTTGGAGCAACAAAAACTGAATGCTAGATACTAAAGCGCATAAATAATAAAGTATTTAAGCATCACAGGCACACATACGTACACATATATGTTGCAAAACGAGAAAAAAATGTGCATAGTCAGAGTGACAAATTTGTGGAGAAAATAACAAACAAAGCAACCAAAAACCGCAGCAAAACAACACGAAATGCAAAACAACCAACAAGCGAGCTAACAACAAAAGAGTGGATGTGGCTGGGTTGTTGTTAGTGGTTGTATTAGAAAATCAAGATAGCATCGAATTCTCTTATTTTAAAAACACAAAATCAAATTTGAATTCGAATTCGAACGTAGTCGTAAATTAGCCTCAAACAGTTGGGGCGTCAAAAATGTTTTGTGTGCGTTTTTCGAGAACCAAAAACGCTTTGAGCCAACAACAGGCATATGGAAATAATTCAAACAATGCTCAAAGTGCAAACTATAGTGGTGAGAGGTAAAAGGTAGCCAGGAGTGCTATAAATCCTACTATGTGGCAATGGCGTATTGCCAAGACTCGGATCAGGAACCGAACAAGGAACAGGAGCTGGTCATCTGAACATTTGGCATGTCAACGTAATTGCCTCGAATTATCTTTTTGAATTTTTCGTCCTCCAATGCCAAACAATAACAACATCAACTGCAACAAGCTGCGTGCGTGCCCAACGTGATATGTGTGTGTGTTTGTTTGTTTGTGTGTATGTGGGTCTACTCCAACAAACTTTACATGCAACAAATAATTTGGCAATGCCAAAAACTTGTACACATTTTTGGCCAAGAATTTTTTGCTGTGTTTTGCGCTCATGTTGTATTCGCTTGAACACATTTAAGCTGTACAATTAAATTGCAAATGCGAAATTACACAAACACATATTGCAAAACTTAATTAACATTTTACACATTTTTCGTTTTACACAAATTTACGCTTTTCTTTTTATTATTTATTACGACATTGATATATCTGTGCAGCACAGTATATTTATATAAATCAGGCTCAAGTATTTAAATAATAGTAAAAGTAATTTCTTAAGATTTAAACATTAAATTAAGATTACAAAATAAAATAAAATAAAATAAATAAATGATAATAAGCTGCTGGTAAATAGATCATTAAGAACTAAATTAGTAATTAGTATCAAATATCGTAATATAAGAAAATAGCATACAAAAGAATAAATACAACTTTTTAAAAAACTTTGCCAGTTTGTATAATATTTTTCAGATAATAAAAAATTATTTGCAATGCAATATGCAGCAATCGCTTTGTGCACACTTTTTCCGTACTGTACAGCTTAATGAACGGATTTTAATAAAAACCAATACACACAAAATATTTAATGAAGCAACGTCCTTACGGAGTGTATTTTGCTTATGCCACCTGAGTCACAGATGCCCCAAAAACACAGTGAATTCACCCACTGGTATGGATATATGCATATAGTATAGATGTATGGGCGTGTGTGTGAGTGCCTGTGTCTGTGCCTGTGCCTGTATATATTTATAAAGAGGCCTATCATGAGCAGAGCAGACGCTGTCCGGCAAGGCTCAGCTGTGTGGACTGTGTGCTGATTAAAACTGATTTATTGCATTAAATGCAATTTACATGCACAAAAATCGCACAGAAAGAAGAAAGGCTGAGGAGAATAACGCGCTTGCTTTTTAAGTCGTAAATATTCAACATTATGCGTACACATATCCATATATATATATGTACATACGTCTCTGTATAATTGTGAATGCCGGATATGGGAAAATAAAATGTCAAGCACACGCAGTGGGCATTATCATTTTGAATGTTATCGCCGTTAGCAACTTAATTTTGGTGTATGCTGCTTTTTATTCAATTAATTACTTCGGCTTTAATGGCCGGCAATTCAATTAAGTGCTGCATTTCAATGGATTTTCAATGCCAGGCAATAGAATAGGCGAATACGAAAATGGGAATACGCGATTGCAATGCCAACTTTTGCGGTTGGCCGCATATGTGGGCCAACTTAGTGGCAATAAGTTAAATTAGCATAAACTTAATTACCATAAAAGTGCTGGGCCGCAGTGCCAACCGGGAATCTCGCCCAGATACGGGCATACTCTTCACTACACATGCATGTGTGTGTCTCCATGCTGGCATATTTCACAGCAAATCCGCAGCGCATTAAAAGAAAATACGTGGCAAAAAAAAAAAACATAAACATAAAAGCAGAGCAAAACAATGAAACGAGCCAAAGAGCTGCCTGAGTCTGGGGATTGTGCCAATGAAGTAAAGACAGCACAGAGCGAGGGGAGTTGCAGGAGCAGGTAGGAGGGAGCGCTAAGTGACTGCTATTACACATTTAACAGAAGAGCAGCGAGGCGGAGGCTGAGGCGGAGGCTGAGGCTGAGGCTGCAACTGAGGTAGAGCTAGTGTTGTAGTTAGGATTGCCAGGCAATACAACTGTAACTAGCTTGAATGCGCGTCAGGTATTTTCATTATGAGCAAATGTTGCTGCCACTCCTAGCTGCTGCTCCTGCTGCTGCTGCTGCTGCCTGATTCCCAGAGCGACCAAAGCAGCACATAGCGCGACAAGATAAAAACAAAAGAGAGCAAACGAAAAAAAATACAGCTGGCACTCTAAATCTGCCTCATGTGCGCCAAGGGGCAAACGAGTGCACTTGCCCCAGGCAAAGCGGCGTATAAGCAGCGCTGCTATAGTATTTATATTTGGTTATGGTTTAGGTTTTGCTGTATTTACATATGCATAATATTGCACACATATTTTCACTGCTCGCTGCATTCACTTAGATAACTGTGTATGCGTGAAGTCTGTGTACGTATTTTACTCTGATTTTTATGATGGGCTTTTAAATTAGTGTTTATGGCAGCAGCAGCAAAAATACAAACAGACAGCTACTTAACTGATTGAGTGTGCGCACCTGCAGCAGTCAATTGGGAATAGTACAGTGCCCCACTCGCCACTCGTTTTATGATCAGAGCAAATGGGTTGCATGTGTTACACACATATTTGCATCTCTATTTATCTTGTCAATTCTAATCAACTTCTTGGCTCACTAAAACTGATTTTTTGCAGACACTTTTCGACAGCAGTTCAGGGTGTGGATACTGCTTGACCCGTATGTTTTATCAAAGTTAACTTTTACTTAGTTTATATACTCAAAATATATGTTCAGATAATCAGTTATATGATGTTGAGTTAACTCAGTTCAAAACTACATAAATATTTATTTAATTTCACTGTTTATAAATAATATGCAATTTTTAGTTAACTGACAACTTTCACATAACTTTTAATATACTTTAATTTATTTAATTTTACTAAATACTATCTGATAGTATTTAATGTCTGAACATTAAGTGTGAAATTTTTCAACAATTTTATCTGTGCTGGGCATAAAAACTGCAAGTTAATTTCAGACAACACTTTATGTGCTGCAATTTGAAAGGCAGTTGCATTTGGCCAACGAGCGCTGAGAACAACAACAACAATGCATTTTGTGAGCAATAAATTGAACAAGCAGCCACCTACTTTAAAAGCATTTATAGACCTCCACAGTAACGTGGCATCATCGAGGGCCAACCAGCCAGAATCCTCGTCCAGTCCGACCAGCAACACCACCACCCAGACCATGAGGTTGCTAAAAAGATACCGGAAATGTTACAGGAAACAAAATGACTTAATGGCCGCGATTGCCACGCCATGGCAGCATCCCTGTCCAGACTCCATTGCCCGGCCATTCATTGCAGAAACTGAGGTCAGCATAAAAACATAAAAGGATACTCGACATAGCAGCGTCGAGTGTAAGGCACACCTTACAAAGCACCATGGATTCATAGATGGGCAAATGTTAAAATGAGGCCACGACTCGCATGATCTTTACATTTGGCCACGCAGTCAGTTGCAATAGCCTCAAATCCATAATATAGACTAGGTGTTCTCAAATTTGAATGCATTTTTTAACCCACTATCCAAATACAAATATTTCCACATCGTTTTATTTGCAAATAAAAACTTAAATTGTTCAATGTTGGTGTTAACCGTTAGCATAGTTAATATATCTTTAAAGTCTTAAGATATATCTTTAGTTCTCTCAAGCAAATACCTGTTTGAACTATCGGCATTTATTTCATCGAGTTTCTATACTCTGAACCCAAAAAGGAATAAAAAGTTTAATATCTGCTGGATCAATAGCCGAGTCGACCTAGTCATGCCCGCCTGTCCGACTGCATTTCGCGAATATCGATATAAATCGATTTCCGATGGTAATTAAATCCAAAATTTAAAAGCTACGCCTTCTTAATACATTATTTTTCCTGACATATTAGTGATCAGCTGTAGGAAGCACCCAAGTCCAAAACGTATTTTCAAATGGATCTATTTTTTATCAGCATGCGAGAAGGGGACAGCAGGAGCTGCGCCGGTCATAAGAAATGACAGCACTTGCACCACTGCTTACATTTGCCAAGTTTTTTAAAGAGAATCTTGGAAATAAAGTTAGAATAATATATTTAACAGTTGGGCTCAGCGTATCTATGGCATTTTTACTTCCTTTTATCGGTTCGAAAAAAAGCCAGTGCATTAAAAACAACTTCATTTTTAATTTATTTTTACAAGTATTCATAGAAGTAAAATTGAAAGCAAGCAAATGTTACCCTATTTATAATAAAAAGAAAATCACCTGGCATTGAATGCGTCGCATTAACGAACATTTAATGATCATAAGCTTAAAGAGTGTCCACAATGGCTTATGTAGCCCCCGCACACACACACACACACATCGAGGGAGACAAGTTGGAAACTGCTGTGTGCCGAAATACATTTCTAATTAAATTAATTAAGCGAAGCTAGAATGTGTCGTATGCAAGCCAATTAGTGGAAAATGCAAATTAAATGTCTAGCCGAGAGTGTCCAACAGACCGCGACTTTTCGCAGGACGGTGGCAATAGGATATCAAGTCCGCCCACTTACCAGCAGCAATTCAACCACATTAAGAGTATATAATACATAGATGTATGTATGTATTTAGGTACTTCGACATGCATGCATTCATACACACATATCTGGAGCGGCGTCTCTGTCAAATGTCCGCTGCTCTTTGTTCGGCACTCGGCTATAATTGCGTTTAGACATGTAACCGTCGGTTTTACAGTTGTCCTTGTCCTTGCGTGCATTGCCGTGCGTGCCTCTGTATGTGTGTGACAAACTTAATGACAGCATAATTAAGCAAAACAAACAGTAGACTAATAAAATGCTTATGCTGCTTCTATCTCCCAACTACCTTGAGAATAACTTCCAATAGACCTCCTCATCCACCTCCATTACCATCACTATTTGCCAAGTTAAGTTTTAGTAGAGCACACAAAATACAAACAAAAACCAAAACCGTTTGCATACGTATATGATGCCTTTAATGTCGATTAAGTTATTTTTGTCTAAAGTTGAAGCCCCTATATTAATATGGCCACCCTTCTATGGGCTTATTAATTTAAACTTTTCTTTGCCTTTGGCCCGCATTTTGTTCATGCTAAAATTTACCAAATGAAATCAGTTCAAGCAACATAATTTAGTATTAAATATACAAATAACATATTTAATTATTGAGTATAATATGCAGAATGCAACCTCTAAAAAATACTGAAAGTAAAAGGTATGCGACAAATATCTAACAAGGTATAAAAAAAGTTAAGTTTGAATTCAAAATAGAACCGTTGTTAAAATAAGAATTCATCAGTTTTGCACATTAAATTATTGAAAATTCGTATTTTATTTATTTCTTATATATTGAGAACATTTAGTTACCAATTAAAATAAACGTACTTTATCAATATTGGATGCTTGGGAGCAGACTATTCTTAACCAACATTTCAATCATTCTCAGCAGAATCTGCAAAATCCTCCAGAAACTCTTGTTACACGTTTTGATCTCGCTTATTCATTAGAAATTAACAGCGAAGATCTGGCGATAGAGAGAATAATGCTTCACAGTTTCTGAAGAGGATTCGACGATACGAGCAGGGCTCTCCTCAATAATAGTGGAATAAGAGACCATTAATACTCACTCAATGCATATACGAAGATCTTTTGAGAGTAAAAGGGCTTAACTTTAAACACTGTTATCAACACCTTAACAACAAGAACCTTTTTACCATGGTCCTCGTAGTGGGTCAATAAAATTAGCATAAGAAAAACACAATTTCAATGCATAAATCAATAACTTTATTTAACATTTTCTGCTCATGTGGCATGCATTCCATTTCCATTTTCGTTTACGGTTTCATTGCAATTATGACGCCATTTACCGGTTGCCGCTCCACCGTTCAGCATTTTCTGCTGACCCAAGTGCCACTTACGCCGCTTGCTCGAGTGCATCGCCGTTCCGCAACCGAAACGTTGCCACTTGTCAATGTCCGGCCATTGGAATGGCAATCGCGGGCATTAAGTCATTTTGCTTCCTGTTACATTTCAGGTATATTTTTTTTGGTTTCATCGGCATAACTCTCATCCCTCGTGTATCATAGATTTAAATTGCATGATTTTGGGTTGGATTTTGTAGCTGAACTTGTGTTGTGGTTGCTCTTGGTGCAATTTGCGTTCTGCCCCAATTTATTCCGACTTTATCGGCCAGTGTAAAACTGCCCAGAGTGTAAATTCTAACAGTTCTTAAGTATTTCCGATGTAGATAGAGTGTAAAAATACAGCTGCAGCTATAAGATATCGACTCATTTCAAGTAACAATAATACAAGAATATAGCGAATTTTCACGAACTTCACGTTTTGCAGAAAGAATTCTCCCATTTAAGCATTTAATTACACACTACTTGATACATTATTTCTGGTTAATATCCGCTTACACAACAAATTTTGAGATTTATAATAAATGAATCAAATAATTTTCACTCATTCTATACGAAAGTTTCCCATTTCCCCTTTTGAGTGTAACTTGCCCCATTACTCTACACGGCAATTTAGACAAACAACGCGTATACTCCTATCCATAAAATGTTTCCTTCTACCATAATTGGCTTTATACTTGTAATATTCGAGCCAGCAGATTATATCTGAAATTGTACTATATACTTTTAAAAAGCAATCAAGCTTTTATTATGGTTCATAAAGTGTAATACTAGAAGCTTGTTTTATTCAAGATTCCCAAGAAAATTCTTCGAGTATAACGTTTTATACCAGTTTATATCAACAAAGTGTCATATTTTGTATTCCAATTGTGTTATATGAGGCATTTATAAGAGCTTTTAGCCAGCTTGACGAAAATTTGGCTAAGCTTTAATCTATAATTATGGTTACAAAATTAGCTATAAAGTGTAAGGGTAATCGTAAAAATCTCCAAAATAACCCCAACCAGCATATAAATAGACTGAGCAATGTATTTTCAAACAATTTCCCATATGGTAGGGTATGTTTTGTTAATTTTTATTACTGAGCACTATTACTAAATACTGTTTTGTATAAATATTTTTGTAATTGTTTAGTAGATGCGTCTTAAGTTCTTATATTGCTGTTTCAAGCCAAAATATATATATAAATATGTGAGATACTTTGAAGCATTTAAAAATTCGATTCTGTTTATTGCTTAATTACTTAGTATTTCTGTCATTTGATCGCAATACAAGTTGATTTAGGGGACTAGCTAAGTGCCTCAGTAAGTGTAGATCCTATTGGTTTTAATTATTTATTTCATTATTTTTGTGCTTAGCTCGAAGGTGCTGTGAAAATAACTTCAAACGCTTTGCAATTAAAAAATGTATGTGTATATATATATGTATATACGTACAACTAACAGTATTTGGGGCTTACACTAAACTTAGGCTAACAGTTTGACTTTATTATTAGGAATTTTCAGAATTTTGCATAGGAATAATTTCGTATGTATACTATTTAAAGATATTTTTAGGATGACCAAAACAACAGACCAATGAATTAAGTTAATTTAAATGCTCATTATTTAATATACGAATGGTAAATAAAATCATATAGTTAACTGTCATACAAAATTAAAAAACAATGAGAGTTTTATTCGTTGAATGGACTTTTTGGTATTGGTATTGTTCTCTCTCATTTTCCAAATTTGATATGACATTGAGCAAAATGTAATACAACAACCGCTCTGAAGCACAACCCAAACACTAAAATCTATTCTCAAAATATTCAAGCTCTGCTTTCTTCGCTGCTAAAACTCAACTACGCGTAATTGGCACACGACTCACGCACTCACTCACTCCACTCACTCACTCACTATATCGCCAATCAGTTCGATTCCATCTCAGTGGTATTCCACACGTGCTATGGGAGCACCCATATCATTCAGCTCAAAGACGATCATCTTCCGTTTCTTTCGCACACTTGCCGGTGGCGCCAACTGCTTGGCATCCGTTGTTGTTGTCCTTGTCACTGCGCTCGCTGTGCTTGCTGAGCTTGCTGCTTTGAGTGGATTCTGTGCTTTGCTATTGCCATTGCTATTACCGTTACTTCGCTGCTTTATCTGTGTCGTCCTTGTCGTTGTCGTTGTCGTCGTCATCTTCCTTATCGTTGCCTTTGGTTGCTCTTGCTCTTGCTGCTGCTGCTGCTCCAGCTGCGGTTGCTTCGTTGTGGCACTCGTTTGTTCCTTGAGCTGCTCGTTCGTTTTCAGTGCATTCAGTTCACGCATTTGCTGTAGTAACTTTGGTTTCTCGTTGTGCTGCTGGTCCGCTTGGGCATTGGCTCGTCTGGGTATCGTGGGCAGTGCGGGCAGATCGCAACGTTGTCGCAAATGTCGATAAACGGCATCGACGCGCTGCACCAAGCGATTCACGTACTTGGTTGTGGTGCGGTCCAGCATTGAGGGCGCCTTAATGCAATCATTGCCACCGAATTCACAAACCTACGCAGCACAATAAATTAAATATTTGCATTAGTATTTAATACTAACTTAAGCTATATTATTCAATAGGTTGAGGTAATTGAACTAAAAATATTGAAAGATAAATAACCCTAGAGTACCCAAGACCGCCCATATACTACATAAGCAGATTTGACAATAATTAAGTTTAAAAATTTCCGTTTCTTATTGATTTAATAAATAGTCTGAAAATAATAGACAGCTTAAAATAAATTATTATAAATTAAATTAAACAAATAATAAATTGTTAGTATTAATATTAGAAAACTATATAAAATGAAATATTATCAAATAAAAAATGTAACTTAAAATTTAAAAAATGTTGTTCCCCGTTTATGAATTTATGCAGTACTTTTCTACTCACTCGATAATGTTGCAAAATTGCCTCCTTTGGTGGCACATTCAACGATCCCATACCAGGCGAAAATTCCCAAACAAAGTGATTGCCCGCCTCAACCACTGCTTCTGGCTTGCAAATGTATTTGGAGCGCTGCTTCTGCGGATGCAATTTGTAGCGCCTGTTGGGTAAATGAACATAGTCACACACTGCCTGCAACGCAGTCATAGCCAACTCACCTGCGGGTCTTGCGTTGCGTAACCAAGGAGGCACGCACACTACCCAGCTGATCATTGCCCCCCGATATGCCCGAACTGGCCAGAGGATCGTCGGCAAACTGCAGATAGTAGAAGGCATTTTGAAACGAATAGGCGCCAGTGTTACGATTACGAAAGCGCTGATTAAGAGAGCTGTGAAAAAAGTGTGTGATTAGTTTGTGATTATTGCTTATTCAAATGTAGTCCTGGCTACAAAATGTAAGCTAAACACATTCAGATTTCCTAATTCCTTCAACAATGTTATTACATGACTTTTTTTTAGTGGGATCGAGCATTTCACTGTCCTTTAGCTGGAGGTGCACTCTAACAGAACAGCATCAGACAAGACTTTATAGGCGATCTCTTCGTTAGTAGATCGATAAGGATCATAAGTCAATTGTTCCATATTAGTCCTACTCCTATTCTTAAAATGCTTGAGATTGTGTTATCTAAGTTGGTTCCAACTGTCCCAAACATTCCTAAGGATATGACTTCTGCCTGCCTGCTTCTATGCCCGCTAAGTTGCCAGTTGCCTATTTCCCTATCTATCGGCTGCTACTCACCTTAACAAATCGTTGAGCGTGTCCGTGTAGCGCGGCACGATGAACTCATCCAGATCGACCAGAGCTAAATACTTATAGCGATACATTGTCCTATAGAGGCAATCGTTGAGAGCAGCAAATAGGCCCTCGGTGCGAATCTCCTTCTGAGAGCGCATGCGCAAATTCCAGGGTAAAATGCTGACCGTGGGTCGCTGGTAGTGCAACGATTTAAGCACACGCGGCGTTGCATTGTTGGCCGCCTCGGCCGGCTGCAGTGGCTCCCAGTCGAAGGCCGTTAGATTGCCAGGGACCTGACCACGTTGATAGCTCTGCAGCACACAGGAGGCGTGCGGGCCGAGCGTGTGATTGTAGAAGGTGAAGTGTGACACGCCCAGCAGTGCATAGAACTCCAGGTACTCCATCAGATACAGCGCCTGGTCATAGCTGAAATGAAACGGTTTCACACAAACGGCCATGCGATCCGGTATCTGATCGCCGCTGGGTGGTGCATGCGGCAAGGGTCGCCGAATGGGGCCAGTGGTACTTCCATTGCTCGACGACGTCGCAAAGTCCACATCCTGATCCGTGTTGCGCAGCGTTATCAAATTGCCAGGCGGTGCCCGCAGTCTGGAGACAACGCTGACATATTGGGGCACATCCAACAGTGGGGCACGTACCGGACACAAAACAAAGCACGCGCTGTACTTAAGATTCCAGTTCTCTCGAATGATCTTTAGATGCATTGATAAATCAATATTTAATCATTGTTAATTTAGCTCTGTTGCAAAATTGTGATTATTTCACTGTATAAATACGACAAGCCCAAACTACGTTAAGGAAACAAAATTTAATAATGTACTAAAACATAAAAAAAGTTTTTAATTTCAATTAATCGTGACTCGACTGCGTTAAACAAACCCATATTTTTAATTGAATACCAATTTATAGTTTTTTGGCAGTTATTAAATGTCGTTTTCTTTATCATTTCTACTCTCAGAAAATAAACACAGATAATAGACCCGAAATAATTTATAAACATACGGAGTAAAAAATTCGAATATTAGAAAGTGTTTCCTTTATAAAAGATAATATTTCGAAAAGTTTCTTTTACAGAAAATAGTAATAAAATTTGTTTATACAAGTGAAATCGTAAAATTTGAATGAGATAATAAATAAAAGAAAAATCCAGGTTTTAATGACACAAGATCCGCTTAAGAAATTTTCTCTCTAAATAATACCTTACCTTTCGGGCGATTTGTACAAAAATTCGCACTTTATCTTTCCCGCGATAGGAAGGAGTATAGCTTTTTGTATACTCTGCCGTGTACACAGTTAACCTAAGCCTAAACTAACCTTAAACAGTAATGTTCCCTAAAGTAATCTGCCAGTTGCTTAAACTCACCTTGACGCGAGCCATTACCGTGGCTGAGGTGTACTTGGCACGTGCTGCCGATGAGGAAGCCTCGCTGCTGTTGTGTGTGGTTGGTCCATACCAAAATCGGCACCAGACGCGCTCTGGTCCACGTGTTTTGGTTGCGCCCACGACGCGTACAAGACGGGCTCCATCTCGCCGATCAAAGTAGGCGGAGTATACAAAGAACTTGAAACGGGTGCCATTGACAACCTGCCAGGCGCCGTCACTGGGCGCGGTGCCAAATGGAAAATGTGGCAGCGTCTCCTCCACCTTGGCGGGCAGCAGTTGGCCCCAGGGTATCAATGGCATGTTGAGGCCGTTGCCACCGCCAGCAACACCCACACCAAAGGCGCCAGCACCGATTCCAGCTCCTCCTCCCACTCCTGCTGCTCCGACAGCGCCATTGAGCATCATGCCCGCATAGCGGGGATGTTGACCGTCGACGCCTGCGGCATCTGTTCGAATACAATATGAGATAGCATCAGATATAAGGCGTATACGTAACGGCTCGCTTTTGTTATCCAAGCCATGGCTGTCTCTGATTGCATTATGGGCCATTGTCTGGCGCTGATTGCCATTTGACACTTACCTTGAATTTTAAGTTTATTGTCACGAAACTGTATAAAACCTAATTTATTATCACCCAAAATGCTGTCATCCAGATCGTAGTCGTCCTGTGAACACAATTTTATTGTCAATCAAGAAAAGAAATTCAATAAATGGCAAGCATAATAAAGAAAAATCTTGGAAAACATCTACAAATCTAGCGTGTTCCCATGAGCGAAATCTTTATAGCCAAAATAAATATTTTTAGTGGTCGCATTTGCGGACAATTTCATCCATTAGCTGTAGCCTTCAAAAGTAAAATGCTATTTTGAGATGAGCGAGCTTGATACAGCTTAGCATATAGTCCTCTTAAAATGTGTCACTTTCACTAAGAAAAATGCTTTTATTGTGATTTGAAATTTTCATAACTATAAATCAACAATAAAATACAATCATACTCTATATGCATATCTGTGCTTACTGTCATAAGCTGGTTAAGTGCATTGCACTGCACCAAGTCAGCTTTGTTTTGGGTGCCATTTCGCAAAAAATATGGAAGAAAAAGTAAATCATATGCATTATGCGATGTGGTGCTTGCTTAAATATGCAAATCTCTGCCACAAGCCGAAAAGTATGCAGCGAAATATGGCGAGTGGCAACATCTTTTGTTTTCCCACGGCTCCGCAAAGAGTTGAGACCATAAAAATGGGCGCAATAGTTAAGCTGAAAGCTGTCCCCGTTCGTGCTGCTGCTGCTGCCACAGCTGCTGCTGATGGTTGCAACCAACTTTGGCCAGGTGGATCAACAACAACCCACTGCATTTGTTGACCATTTGGTTGGCAACGCGTTGCCATCGCTGCCATCGCTGCAATTTCATTTGCATAACAAAACTTACCTTAACATTATCATAATCTGGCATCGAGTCGCCGATGCGGCCGCCCAGGCTGGCGCCACCCCCTCCGCCCGCCCTCATGGCCATCAAGCCGCTGTGGGAGCGTTCATCGATCATGAATACCTGCGGTGCAAGGGAATAGAATAGAAAGGATGTTAGTTAGTGGGACTATAGAAGGACCGTCGCTTGAATTTTAAGCTAGTTTTTAGCTTCACTTTTAGCATTTTAATTAAGGTTTGCGCTGTGAATAATTGCACGCTGAATTCTTAATGCCAGCTAATTGCAATCATAAATCCATTGCAATATGGTAATTAATTAATGCATACTTTATGAATACAGACTGGTTGGTGTATTACTTTAATATTTCTTTGGCATCTTCTCTAGGATTTAAGTTTATTAAATTTTACTTTTGGAAAGTGAAAATGCTCTAGTCAAAACTAGTTGAAAATAGCTCTGTTGTAATCTTTGATAAGAGGAGGCATATTAGACTGTTAATTCGTCTATTTAGAGATAAATGTAATGATACCCTGAACCCAGTAAAATTTGGTAAACAGAGTATAATGGTTTTGTGCATGTATCAGTCAAAAGGTAGCATCTTAGACGTTAGACATTCTTGATCTAGATCAAGAACCAGGCCTGTCTCCCTGTCTGTATTAAAGCGCGAATCTGCGATTTCATTTTAGCGATAAATGTCCCACTTCCGCGAGCAACGATCCACATCAATTTCTGGTAACAAACAAAACCAACATTTTAAAGGGATCTCCCTTTCGATTGATACTTAACATACATTGACATATCATTCTTATCATCGGATAAGAACCACCAGATATAATACGATTCACATTCTCATATTGATATCCTTACTGTCAGCAGACGCCGGTCATAAGAAATTAGTACATTTGAGTGCGAATAAACTTATTATTATTATTATTATTATTGGGGAAGTTGCACCGCGACCTTTTAGATCTATTGTGCCCCCTTCTGACCCTATAGCTCTTCCATCAGCCCCACTTCCCGCACGAATGTGAGGATCTTTGTTGGGTTGAGGTCTTCTATGTCTCTAAAATTCAAGACATGCATCCCCAGGATGCTGCATCTCCTTCTAGCTAGTGCGACACATTCTGCTAGGATGTGTACCGAGGATTCCTCCTCTATTTCACAGAACCTGCAGAGATCGCTACTATATATACCTAGTCTAGTTAGGTGACTTCTTAGTCGACAGTGCCCCGTCATTAGACCGGTAAGTATCCTGAGGTTGTTCTTTCCCATGGTTATAACTTGCTTAAATCGCTTGGAGATTATAACCACCGAGGAGACATCTGGCTTGCCGGAGACCTACTGCCTCCGACCAGCTCTGCTGCCGCATCTGTTTCTCTTCATTTCTAAGTACCAGCCGTATAGTGTGTCTGCCTATGCCACAATACGGTTCTGGTCCTATCAGGGGCCTTTCTGCCCCCATTCTCGCCTGCTTATCAGCCGCCTCGTTACCCGCTATATCCCTGTGGCCCGGGACCCATCGCAGGGCAAGCCTGTTGTGAGTCCCAAGTAGGTTTAGCTTTGAACGAGCCTCCTGGACTATCTTTGATGATATTTTAGTCCCCGTTATTGCATATAATGCTGCTTGACTATCGGATAGTATGGAATAAACTTAGAATAATATATTTAATAGCTGGGTTGAGGGTATCCCGTATCATTCTTCCTTCTGTTTATCTAATAATGTACAACTTTTGTCTTCCTTTAAATATCTTAAGTGCATGTTTTTTAAAGAGTCCCTTCAACTTACCTCTGTTAAAATGATGAGGCCAAAGACAGCAAAAAAGAGGATGACAATCAGAAAACCTCATGCTTGATCTCTCCCGACTGCCCCAGTTTTTCTTGCCGCGCTTCATGGTAGGCGTCAGCGAGGTGCGACTCCCGTGGGCGTGACTAGGATGATGATGATGATGATGATGCTGTTGCTGCTGCTGCTGCTGCTGATGGTGGTAGCAGGTGTGGGAATGGCCCACGTAGGCCTGTTGATAGTGATGACCGCTTTGGGAGCTGTTGCTGCACGACTTTGAAGTGGAACTCGAACTGGAACTGAGAGTGGAGGCGCTGGCGGAGCCCCCGTTCCCGTTGCGAGTTGCTTGTACGATGGGGGGCTCCTGCTGCCTAACATGGCGGTGTGCAGGAGGGTGGGTGAGTTGGTACGTGGTTAGTTTTGGTCACTTGTGGATGTTGTTGTGGGGTGGCTTGACTTATGGGTGTTTGCACTTGATTCTAGGTATTTGGCATGGCTTTTTCTTTTGTGGCAACTGCAAAAGCAAACCAATGTGTCAGCTGGTTAGCAAAAAAAGTGTGCAACGAAAACGCATAGCAAAACAAAACATAATAAGCCGCAAACGACAACAAAATAATATACGTATAGAGAGCAAGAGATACAACGAGAGTGAGAGAGAGAGAGAGAGAGAGAGAAGAGTGGGATAGCGAGAGGAGAGCAAGAAAGAGTGAGAGCGTCAACGCAGCTGCCTGAGAGTTTTCCTTGTTGGCCAATTAAAAAGGAAAAATCAATAAAAATCAGTGCAGCGCATTTCCGTGATTATGATTTCAAATTTTGATTAGCAAAATGCATTCGAGTTTTCAAAGTTATGGTTCTTTTAGCTAACCAACTGTAGTGCTGAAATAATAGTAACTGCCAACTTTGACCCAGACGAAAGCAAATTGGCTTTAAGACAAGAGTGTGATTCCGTTTTGGCCGCTACTCATGAACTTGCTACACTTTGCACTTCTTTCACCTTTTTAATACATTTTGGGTAGCACTACT
The DNA here is from genome assembly GCA_035043785.1 of Drosophila planitibia. Taxonomy (NCBI): domain Eukaryota; kingdom Metazoa; phylum Arthropoda; class Insecta; order Diptera; family Drosophilidae; genus Drosophila; species Drosophila planitibia. The sequence goes on along the minus strand of JAWNMS010000110.1, from coordinate 79,072 downwards.
GTAAGCTTGATTACAGCCTTAAATATAGTTATTGCTTTTCACTCGAGGTTTTAATACAGATTTTTACACTTGTTCACACATTCGTTGTTTCGACTGGTTGGTTATGCCAACTGTCAAAACAGTCAAGTTCAACTGCATCTCTTCTACTCTTTCTCTGTATATATCTCTCGCTCTCACTGTCTCAGTTTCTCAAACAACGCAGAGCAGCTGAGCCTGCTCAAAGGACATGCGCAGTTTGTGGCAGCCACAGGAGCAGCTGTTGCTGTCCTTATTGGAATATTACCAGCTGACTTGAAAATTGCGCGCCAAGCCGTAAACGAATTGTGGCAATAATTGAATAATTTCTTATTTTTTGTCATACAAACAATCAAACTTAATCTGTCTGTGCTGTTTAAATCACAGCAACTAAATATGGTCTCTATCCGTTACAGTCTCCAAAGTCAATATATATGTATATATATATAGTATGTATATATGCTCAAAGAAGCGGTTTATAAAATAGCAGACGTCTCTGGCTTTATCAACTCACAATATACAAATTTTATAAGGCATTACACAATTCTAATATTTATAGTATTTCCCTTTTATAATTTTGAAAATGTTCGACGATTCATTTAAAGTCTTAATTTAATATCAAGAGTACTTTTGTATTGTATAACAATCTTTAACTTTATAAAATCGCCATAATTTTGGTGAAAATGGTTAAGCAACTTATTATTCACAAAGTATTTTTAAAATAAATTGTATTTATATATCAAACGGAGAATTGTATTTTTCTACAAATTCGTTTTTTACTTTTCCAGGGCATATTTTTCAAAACATTTTAAAAACGAATATCTAATTTTTAAGACTTTTTTGACATACATTTCAAAATTTCTGAAAAATAAAAGGATTTCTAATTTTAATAAAATTAAATTTAAATATTTACATATTTAGATGTATTATTTATTTATTTTTTATTTAGTGTACTAAAAACAGTTCACAAATGTTAAAAAGGTTTTAGGAAATACTAATTAACATTGAAATTTAAAAATAAAATTAAAGCTATAAATTTAATTATATAAAATGAAAAGTAACAAAATTGAGAATATACTAATAGATACATACCTTAGTTTCTAGAGCCATTCCCAAATTTAATCAAATTTTGTAATCCACTAGATGTTAACTCACCCCAAAATGATCATTAGGTAGAGGCGTTAGCAGCTTTAAGATATGCCTGTGGTTTAAAGCAAAGACATATACGGTCTACTAGCATATTAAAGCGAATCTCATATGCCCGCCATAGGCAATTCCCAAGCACACACACACCCACTTAGACACACACGCACACACACACAGAACCCAATCCTAATAAGTATCTAAAAGTGCTTCATTTCAATGACTTTCATATCCGGTCCAACTTTGTGCATATATCTCTCTATGCCATTTTCATAGCTGAAAGGATGCACAATGAGCTTCAAGCTCTCCCCACCTATGACGAGTGTATATATGTGTAGCCTCTCCATAGTAGAAAGGATTATATTCTGGGTTTTTATTTTTTTTTGGACTGACTGTTGAATGTTCAGATGTCTGTCTTCCTGGCCGGCTGTATTTTGCTGAGCTGGACAAAAGAATTAGCGGAAACAATAAAATTCGTAAAGTTTTTGAAAACCAATAAATTTGAAGTGTTTGAAATCAATTGGGAGCAAATTGCAAAAGGCAAAAACGAACGAAGCAAATGAAAAGTGCAGAGCACTCAGGATAAGAGAAATAGACAAAATATTTGCTATGACAATTGTTTGTGTGAGAGTCTACCAAACTTTCTCCATTTCTCGCTGGCTCTCCCCACCTTTAGCCTGTCTTTAGGTTTGTAGCATTGTATGTGTGTGTGTGTGCGTATTTATTTGTGTGAAAATTCAGCAAGCAATTGAAAAGTTTTCAAAACAAATATGCAAAGAAAAAGGTGCTCGAGTCGACAACTCCAACGCCTTCTAAGTGGCGTTTGAGACGGCGAACAGGAAGCGGAACAGGAAACGAAGCCAAAGACATCGTCATCGTAATCGAGCCACAGCCCTGGGTGCTGGGAATAACAGTTTTGTTTGGTAAACTTTTGTCATTGCAACGGCAACAATGACAAACTAATGGGCAAAGTTCTTTACCAGAATTGCTAGAAGAAATCGGAGTCCATAACTCCAGTGTAACGCAATTTCTCTAATTAATTTGCAAATGTAAGCAACACACAAATTGTGGCAAATTCACTCAAATATTTATATGCAACATATGCAACAAATTATCTAATGCGACTCGGCTCAAGTCGATGGAAAAAAGAATCAACAGTGAAAAACAGTCGAATGAATGAGTCTACCTAAGCCGCATATATTTAACAAAATACAACCGACAGTGCAAACATGCCACGTTTTCCCCACCCTCTTCTCTGCCAAGCCACCCACAACTTCCGCAAAGTAAACACTCGAACGCACTCGTTGCACCTGAAGTAAGATTAAATAAAATTGCAGCAAGAAAATTGAAATGAAAATTCAGCAACGCAAACAAATTCAAGACAACTTATAGTCATCCTTAAGCTCTACATTTCTCTATCGGCAGTGTAGCAAGTAGCAGTTGCCAAAAATATATATATATACGATTTATATGTATAGCGATACACACAGATATAGCGACCGTATCAGTCCACTCTATACCCCTGCCAATCCCTCTGCTACTGCCTTGTAGGCAACTCAACTTTGATGAGTTTGCCAAGTAAAGAATTTTTGGTTTTCAATTCGCCACAGTAGAATACCTACCTATGCCACTTGGCATAATTCACGAGCAGTCGACTACATTTGAAATAATGATTAAAATAACCAAAGTGATGAGACGACTAACGAGTAAGGCTTCAACTAGCAGTTGAGATGGTTATATACCCAAGGGCGTACCTAGCATTTAATAAAGGGGCGAGAGGGAATTACTCATATATTTTATACATTGTAATCAAATCAAATGTGTATATGTATTGATAGGATATAACGGGACAATTAACCCTTCCCATGCTCCTGCGTACGCCCATGACTATAGCACTTTCTGTAGCTCAAAATAAACTAAACTTCAAACAGCTTATCAGGGTAATTTCCCAAGTTTCTATTATGCCGGAATATGTATTGACTTAAACAATAATTAAACTATTATAATTTTCTTAATTAACATTTATTTGCATATTCACCACACAACAGTTTTAATTGCTGAGACAATTTGCTAACCCTTACAGAGGGTATAAGTATTTACTTGCATTTAAAACTATCTTGATGATACTAGGATAGTTTCCGCCCCTTTCTGCAAGGCAAGTATTATATGTCGGATCACAACATTATATAGCTGTCAAAGGAAGGATCGATAAGCCAAACTCCCTAAATAGGCGTGTTTTAATACTCCTCATATTCAAACAAAACATCAGCAATCACGTATTACTATATCAAATAGATTTTTTGCAAAATCGATTGTTTTTTATAGGGGAATTTAGATGTCGACAAGTTGATTCCGGTAAAATAGCCTTTCTTGCTCGTTTCATTCATTCATTCGATTTCAAAGTATGAAATTTCGATTTTACAATTTTGATTATATTATCATATAACCATCAATACAACATACGTTTTATAAATATTATCAATATCAATTTTAAGTAATTATTTATTTATTTTGTTGTTTTTTTTAAATCATATTAATTCGGTTACCGAGTTACAATCAGGAAAACAATTTGTACATTTACAAGTAACTTTTAATTGTTAGTCCACAAGTAACTTTTAATTATAAATCTACAAATAGTTTTCCTCGCAGCTATTTGCCCGCATCGCCACAGACTTGTGGATAATAATTGAAGTAGACCTAATTAAAGTAAACATCTCACCGCAATGCAATTTAAAAAATCCCAACGTTAATTGCAAATCCCCAGCCATTGTCAAATGAACACGCAACAAAGGCAACAAAAGCAGTATCTGCAGCAGTGGGAGTTTAAAAAAATAAAAGAATAATGAAAAAGAAAAAGAAAATGGCATGCTTCTAGGCATTTCATTAATTTCCCTTCATTTTTGTGCTCTTGTAATCCATGTCTGCAAATGGCTGCGCGAGACCCGGGAGTCAGCGACTGGAGAAGCTGAAAAAAAAGAGTGCGGGAGACAGCCGCTCCACAGGCGGCGCCGCATATCAGCCGGATGTGCCCGTTGTTTGGTAATTTCCTTAGCGGAAGCGCATGCAGTTGCAGCCCAGAATCGGGAATAGACAGACAGGCGTATGCAGTAAAGGGGATTCACAATGGGTTGTCTGCTGATGTCCGATATCTGCTGGTCAAAGAAAATTGCTCACAAATTTGTTACAGAATTTCCGCAGCTAATAATACATGGACTTAACGCCTTTAAGGCCATCGCTGTCCACACATAGGTTTCCAATTGATTAAGCACTTTGACCAAACAAAACCGCAAAAGCACAGCTCAGCTTAACAGCCAACACCAAACTCGTTTAGATCTTGGCTTGACCGCTCCACACACAATAAAAAACAGAAAACACAACTCATGGTATCAAATCGAATCAAAGCGAATCGAAATGAATCGAATCGAGTCTGGTAAGCAAATGCAGCGAACTGCAAAACAAACCCATTTCTAGCTGTGTGTTCCCTCGTGGCTGTGTTAACACCATGGCTGGACGCTTTAACTGCATTGACCAATGATCGGGCCAGGCTCGGGACCGGGTCCAAGCTCCACACTCGAATCGCAACTTCAAATGCACTTTGGGGGCTTTTTCATTTAGTGCGCCATAAATTAGGTAGTCGAGTTTTTACAACCCAGCCAAAAGGCCAAAACGAACGAGCATCGACATTTGGCTAGCATCCTCATTGCACCCCCCCCCCCCCCCCCACTCCCCTCCCCTACCACTACCTTCACCCCTTCGCTCACAAATTCACCAGACAGACCAAATCCAAATCCTGCTGAGGCAATTAATCTGCCTGGGTCACGTCGGCGCCAACTAAGTTAAAAATGCAAAAGTCACAGGAGTGGCATTTTACACAATGAACAGAAAATAGAAAACTCTAGAAAAGCAGATATACAAATAAATAAAAATATAAAATTAGCTTACGTGGATTTTAAATTGTGCAGCGATATATTCTCTGGCAGTTTGTTGTTTGGTGATCTCTACTTATAATTTAAATAATAATTTTTTACTGGCTCCAGATCACTAAAAAAAATGGCATTATTAATTAGCGAAAAACATATTTCAAAATTATTTTTAAGAAAACACTAATTTCCTAATATATTTTTTATAATAATATAGTATAATATAATATATTTTAAAAAAATAATACTACACTTAAATTTGAAAAAAATTTGTTTATATCGAAATTTTAATTAAAATAATACATTTTATTTATGTTTAAGACAAAGAAATAAGCCGAGCATTATACGCATACCCACAGCCGAATCTAATGTCCAGAATATATTTACATATCAAAATAGAATTTATGTGTTATAGCCATAGTTTATGCGTTTAAAGTAATAGTAATAATAATAAAAGTTTCCTATTCGATAAAAATTGCTGCAACGGAAACACAATTAAACTGAGTGCTGGACATATGGCGAACTTAATCCATAAAACTGGTCTTAAATTGCTCTGCCGAGTAACTATCAAGAGGCAGAGACCACAAATATACGAGACTGACGACTACCAAAAGCCAAATACCGTATACCAAGTACCGAGTCTGAGACGCTTGCCATATAAATTCAATAGCAATGGCAATAAGTGCATTAGCAGCATATTTCACAGATTGGCAGACACGTCGCTCGATGGCATCCATGGTAACCAGCCAAACCGAGCCAAACCAAACCAAACCAAACGAAGCAAGCAGGCAACCAGGCAGACAACTGGCCGGAGAAACAGACAGACAGACACACAGACAGTCGCTCGACCAAAAGTAAGCCACAAATTGCATGAGATCATAAATATTTCAAGCATAAAGTACAAAATATGCAAAAGTTTTCTTTCTACTAGTTTCCCTTTTGCGCTCTACGCCTTCCAGTAGTTGCCAGTTGCCCGTTGCCAGTTGCCATTTGGCATTGCAGTTGCCTCTTGCCAACGAGATAGTCGTGGCATGAGCGACATCAAACGAAATAAGAAAAATATATTGCTAAATTCTCGCACAGGAAATACGAAAAGCAGCCGGCGGGTGGTGGACAGCACCGAGCAGGACCTTTTCACTGCCCGGACTTGGCGGCACGTGCAACTCCAAATGCCGAACGGAAGTTCAAAAGCGCAAAGAGCATGTAACGATACCGACTGCGGCCAATGTGAACGGTTACGGCAATGGCAACTGCAATGGTATTGGGCTGGATGCTCTGTTCCTGCTGCTGCTGCTGCTGCTGCTGCTGCTAGCTGCTGCTGCTGCTGCTGCTACTGCTGCTGCTTCTGTGTATGGTCAGCCGATTGTGGCAACAAATTGCAATAAGCAATTTTTCAATTTTCAATTTAGACGCCATCGAGACGACACCAGCGACATGCAAAGCAGAACCAGCAGCAGCAGCAGCAGCAAACTGGTCATAATTCAGGCAGACTCACATCGAAAATGGCAGCTTCGCCGTCGCCGGCAGGCGGCATGGGTGGGTTGGACGACAAACGGTGCGACAAGACAAATGTGTGGCCAGTAAGGTTCTACCAGTTGACACACAGTTGGCCCATGCGCACAATTATTAAGTAATCTATAGGATTTACGCACAATTCATGCAGATTGAATGTGGTCAACCAGCAGAAAGGAGTCTCAAAACGTGACTCGTCGTTGCAGTTGCACTTGGCTGAAAGTGTTGCTGCAAAATATTTTGCTCTATTTAACACTTTTACCAGAATTTCACTTTATCAAAAGCGAAGCTCTACGTGAAGTCCAGCAACACTCAATCGATAATTTAATCGGAATATTTATTTTTTTTACATAGTGGAGAATAATAATTAAAAAATAATAATATTTTGTTATTCTAATACAAATTAAGAATTATAATTATATATGCAAACTTTACTATCATGTAAACTTATATAAAAGTCAAACTTCTCTAACTTCAACTTATTGTTATAATTTTTGGTGGGCTTCATACACACAAACCTAATGCGAGAATCTTTGACTGGTTGCAGTTTAAGACATGTCTCTTATATGGTGTGCTTTGATGATTCCTCCTCACTGCCACAAAACCAACAATATTGGCTACAGTCTATACGAAATTTAGTTAGCTGATTTCTTAGTCTACAAGTGTTTTGTCAATCAAGCGATGAGTATTTTAAGGCCATTATTTCGAATAGAAACGACTGGCTTAAATCGATTTTGGTCTTAGCCACCTATGCGACTTTTGGCTTGTCTGAGACTAGGTGCCTCTGCCCAGGTCAATTGCCGCATTTGTCTTTTTTCATTTAAATTTTCTTAAAACTAAAATTTCAATTTGCCTCAACTCTGATATTTGAAGCCTCTAAAAGTGTAATACTTATGGGGCAGATAGTGGTGCGACTTAAAGAAGTTCGACTGTATTTTTAATACAAATAATATTAGCTTATAAAGGAGTCTATTGATTTGACATTAACAAAGGTCAAGGCAATTAATCTTGCGCACGGTATGCGCCAATTATCCGTTTGCGCCAACGTTGCAGCACCACCAGTACGCCCAGACAGAGCCACATGAGCAGCACCACAATTGTATAAACTGAAATGGCAGCTTTTTCACTTTCATCTGATCTCTTCAGCAGGAACACCATATTGCGAAAATTATGTTCGCAGCTTTTACAGTCCTTGAACTGCACGTCCACAAAATCATCCTCGTAGGGTGCCTCGAAAACGGATAGCTGTCCCTGCACCAACAAAACAACATCAAGCAACAGAAATAACAGGCGACCGCAAAGCATTTCCAATAAATGCACTCAACAATAGTCGCATCCGCTCAATTTAACAATTAATTTCAAACTGAGCATTTACCCTTAAAGCTGAAGTGCTTTTATAATTGAGCTTGGAACTGCATTATCGTATTTCGGCATATTTGATCCAATCGAATCCATTCGCAAAACTGACACTGTTACTGGCTGGCCAACGTATTTTAAACTGTTATGAAATTATATATATGCCAAAACAACTTTACACTTAAACACAATTGGCTCAAATGTTGTTTACACTATTACTTATGGTGGTACAGCATTACAAGCACAGACGTCTATTCAGCTGATAAATATTTATGTATTTAGATAAACATACATTTTCTCGCAAAGTTCTTGTTAAATTAATACCCTGTACCCATTCAAAATGGGTTAAAAGGGTATAATGAAGCTGTGCAAGAGTATGTAACAGACAGAGAGAAATATCTCCATATATATTCTTGATAAGGCTTAAAAACCACGTCGATCTAGACATGTCCGTCTGCCTGGGTACTCAAAATTTTGAATATAAGTTTTCGCATACAATGTTCATATCAAGTTAATTTAATATTTTGGATAGCTCCGCCCGATTCGCGATTATCGATTGAAATCGATTTCTAATAGCAAGAAAGCCCCAATTTTAGAGGTGTAGCTTTCCAACAATTATTTAATACACTTAGTGGTAACATTGATCAACTCTAAAGTTATACTATATATATAGATATTAAGAAAGGGATAGCGAGCTCTCTTGACTTGGGCATGCTTACATGTTTAGCCATCGCTTAATCTGCCTTACAACATATATTGTCTAATGTCCAAATCTCGTTCTCTCAGCTTGTGATCTATCCAGCGCCTGTAGAACTTGATGTTCGAGTAGATGCCCAACAGTTGAGGTGCATCGCAGCGGGTCGGACGTGCCAGCAGTCCGGCAAGCATAAACCGATCATCGCTGCCAGGCAATGGACACATGAGGGGAATGGCGCCCATATCGCCACAAACAAAATCGTCCTTGTCGCCGCCTGTGCAGAGCAGCGTATCATTGAGGGCATAGCGACGACCCAATATGGCCAGGCGCAATTTCGATGCACACTGATCCCGCGGCAGGACGAAGAGTGGCGAACGCTTCGGCAGCGTCTCGTTGCCATTAAAGTCGGCGCGTCGCCAGCCTGCCACATAGCACTGACTGAAGTTATAGATGAAGTGCGGCGGCGGCAGGCAAATGACTTGCACGTGCGGAGCCAGCTCAAAGGGCGACTCCGGATGCAGCAACAACAGCGCTATATTGTGACTTGGGGGCGATTGGGTGTAGTTTGGATGCAGCACCAAATCAGCCACGGCACGTTGCTGATGCATCAATGGTTCTAACTGCACCGCCGCATCCCTTTCGCCGGCCACCAAACGCAAATCGGATGCGGCATCGCTCTGGACACAGTGTGCAGCGGTTAGAACTGCATGTGGTGTGATTAGAGCACCACTGCATAAATATCCATTGGCGTGATAGATAGCCACCAGCCAGGGAAACTCGGCAAATTTAGCCTCTCGCTTCTTGTAGCCCAACGGACGCAAATGGACCCATAGATCCAAGCGAGAACCACAATGTTGAAGTGTCGTCATAGAATCATTGTATTTATAAATGCTGGTATCAGGAAGCTGTAAATTTAAGCGATTTGATATAGAGCATAATGCAAAGTATATGTGCAGTTTGGATTCTTTACCGGTTCGGTTATATTGCAACATTTTTCCATATAGTGACAATGGTGCTCATCGAGAAGCGTCCGACTGCGATCGGGATAAAAATTACCATCCACAGAGATGCCATCATAGCACAAATCGTAAGGCACACAGTGTTTCTCCGGAGCACAGGGCTTATAGCGTTCAGATTCATCACTGCCAACCACCGCCGATATTAGAAATATTGTCCAGAACACCAGTTGAGAGATCTTCATGTTAACAAGCAGTCTGCTCTTGAACTGTCATCTGAAATGGCCTCGGGCGTTTTATAGCCCCCAACAAGACTCACGAAAGGTCAAGCTCGGTTTTTGATTGGGTTAAATATAGCTTAGTGTGACTGTAGGATCTAAAAATAGCCCACTGTCACTTGACACCCAATCATAGCAAATGCTTAAGGAATCTAATCAAAATGATTTTCACTTTTCTTCAAAGCGAGAGTTCTTCAGCTTTACTATGCAGTTAATAATGTCGCCCAAGGCTAATAAGCTAACTAACCAATAACTATAATTTACTGTTTTGGGATAGGTATATGTTTGACTAATTACACAAATTATACAAAATCAATTCCGAAGTTTTAATAAATCTACTATAACTAATACAAATTATTAATCGGTGGTAAGTGAAGATTTGGAAATTACTTTAAAAAATGTAACTAACTGACTAAATAATATCATAATCACTTTTTTAAACTACATTTTTAAAGACGATTTTTCGGAGGTTTAATTTTTAAAGGTTTTGAAACAAAATGTTCAAATATAATACAATAATCTATCAAAAATTAAATATATTGCATTTCAGAAAAAAGTTTTTATATTTTTGTTTAATCAAAATGGAATTATAACTTTTGTCAAAATTGAAACTAGTATATATCCTGTGTTTTTTTTTATTCTTTATTATTGGAGTATATAAAAAACATACTTAAAATATAAGAAGAGGTCACCAAACAATTAACAATTAAATAAATATGTTTTCTATTTATTGGAAGCTGGAAATTGAATATAATTATGCTTTTAATTTTAAGTCTCTCTAAAAATATATTTTTTTATATTTTCAAATATACATGCTCAGCTAACCTATAGTATTATATTAATTAAGGGGCAAGACTTCGGTTAAGATGTTATTTAGTTATATGGCTGAACATTTAAATAAATGTATGTGCAAGTATATTTAATATTCGGCACACGGAAAAGCAGTTGCATTTAATTTTCTTATGTTTACATTTTTTTATTTTTTTGCGACATCAACACGTATCCGTATCTATTACTTAGCATTAGATAAAGAAGGCTGTGCAACTTTTGCGTCATATCTTAATGCACAATCGTCGCTTAAGTGCACGTAAATTGAATAAAATTTCGACAAGTTTTAATACACAAGATGTGCATAGAACATGTCAGATAGTTGGGCACAAGCACAGCCCCATACAGACAGGCAGACAAACAGACAGACACACTTTGGGGCCTCCGGGTGCATGTGAATTGCAATAGTGAATGTGAATGCGAATGTGAATGTGGAAGTGAATGCGAAGATGAATAGGGATAGTTCGTTCGTATAGTTTGATAGATACACAACTCAAGTGAGTGGTTTGGTTTGGTTTGGTTTGGTTTATACTTATTTGCTGCACTCTAAGTGCCGGCAGCTTGTTTGACTGAGATTTACGCATCTTAAACAGATTGTCAACAGGACGACATTGGGTGCGAGGCACGCGCCAAAAGTGTGTATAGTCGCCTGGCCTTAGATGGAGAAGGATGAGGAGAAGAAAGAAGAGCAGTTGTCACCTTGTCCTGACTGTCCTGTCTGTCCTGGCTGATAGTCATCGTGTTATTTTCTATTATGCTGCGCCTGCTATTGTTATGTAAAACTTAATTTGTTAAATCGTGTTCAAACACTTTTAACAGATGTTATCCTCAAGGAAATTGAATGTTATTGCATCTAACTGAATGGTGATTTATATGCTCATATCAAATATACTACAGCTGGCTGTACGCCCAGGCACGCCCACTCCTTCAACAGTTGGTGTTTTCTTTCATACTACATGTTTTTCCAATGATTTTGTGGTGAACATTTTCAATTAATATGAAAATTTATTATGTGCTTTTGTTGAATGAATCGGTTCAGTTCATTTCCCATGGCCATATATCATTTTTTTTTGTAAATTCAGAGGTGATTGCCGATTTTAACCTTTCGCAAATGGCCACGTAAATAATGCAATCGCATTTTGTTGTGAACGTTAAATATGCAAATGCATTGTAAAAAATAAATATTTTAAATTGTTTAAAAGACAAAGTTCTAGTGAAGTGTTTAAAATGAGTACGCAAATAAACTAACTATGAAAGCAGTAAATGTTAATTATCAATTATAAAATAAAAATCAATTCCTAAGTTTTAGTAAGTCTATTTTAATAAATAACAATTATTCATTTGTTTTGTAGCCAGTCAGCGGTTATAGAGTAGAGTTTTGAAAATTACTTTACAAAAATCTTGGCAATTAAAAATCTGTAAGAATAAGTTTTTCGACTGAGACGATAAGAACAAATAATGAGTGAATGTTCCCGAGTGTTCCCGAATGTTAATAATGCTCATTTTATTAGAGTGCAACTCGATTGAATGTGAACTGAGTCACTTTCATCGAGCTTACTCTTCGGATAAAGTACAATCACATATAACTCATTCTCTTTAATATAATATGACTCTAGTGCATTTGGCACAGCGCTCTCTTAGGCGCAGTTGAGCTCATTTATAGACTCAGCATTTTTGTGAGTGGAGTGAAACGTTGCAAGTCCTTTGAGCGGACTCTACTCTTAATAGCAAGTTGCTCCACTCAAATACGTTGAAGAGAAATGAGTGCAAATATCAATTGCATTGAGCACAATCTTAGGGAACATGGTATTTAAATGAGTGCCTTATTTTTTGCTTAAAAATATTGGGTTTACTTGCTTGCAATACCTCTAAAAGAAAAGTATATATTTCCGATTGCAATAAAATAATTAAACAAAAAAAAATATTATCTTGGCTTTCCCTTACACTAAAGCATTTTTTTTATTATAAGCTGAGTTTAAAGCGATAGCTTAAATTCTCCGATTCTTATTAAATAATGAGAAAAAAGTTATGAACTTCAGAAGTAATTGTATTAGTTATTTAGCTTTTCTTTCTTTTTCCTTAATTCCAACTCCAACAGCTCGATTCGAAGTTTTCTCGTCGTCCGCCATAGATTTTCTTTGAAGCATTTCGACATCGTGTTTTTCCTAAGCGCGCAGATTCGCGCAATGAAAGTGCTGCTGAATTTTAATCAGCTTCCTTTTTTCTCCCTTCAGGCTGCGTGCTGGAGCAACTTCTAGCATTAAATTAGTTTCGATTGAACTGCATGAGCTGGATCTTGGAATGTGCTTTTGTGAAAAGCATGTATATTATTTCGCATTTTAATTAGTTAATTATTAATTAATAAACTCACAGATAATATGAAATCAAATTGAGAATTGTTAAGCGGCTCGAACCCTGTAAACCCGTCACATTCGAGTTTTTATTTTCCTGAACTGAACACTAATTTAATTGCACAAAATTGTTTTAAACTAAATTTATTTCAAATGTTTTCTATTTCATTACTGGCTGTCAAACAGAAATGTTTGTAATAATATTTTGCTATTTAGAATGGAGAATAAGTATGTCTAAACCTATCTCGATCCAATACCTTAGGGCTTACCGCCAATTGTTTTTATGTCAACTATATGATATAATGGATCCCCGTTCAAAGCAAAAGGTCGGATATATGCCTAGTGTCATCAAGATTAAAAGCCTTAAAACGGAGGGAGTCAGACTTATTAAAAAGTAGGTGTACAAAATAGAAACGGACATGGCTATATCTACTCGACTAGTGATGCTGATCGAGAAATTTATTCTATATACTTTAGGGTGCGTTACACATCTTATGACATAATTATACTCTCTACAAGGATGTAAATATGTGAAATAAAATAAATGCTTGCCATCAAATTTAAAGACATATTTCTCAATTACAATTTAACATAAATTTAAGGGTTATGAAATATCCGATTCATTTGCTTATTTTTCAGTTAAAAATTGAGGTTAACAGTAACAAGCAACGGAATGTGAGTCACACCAAAAAATTTGGCACGGATTCTTACATGCATCACTGTCAAATGAATTCGTTTGGTCTGTTGCGGAATCAGCCATCATAGCAATCATTGTTCCCGACATTTTTGCCAATTTTGCACTTGTGGGCCGGTCTTCATCACCATGCGATGCTCGCAGCTCAACTTGTGCTTCGAGTGCATATACTTGTCTCGCAGATTTTTGCATTCACGGCAAACGCCTGTTATTGAGAAATGCGTTTGGCTTCCATGTTGCAGCATCTGATTTTTTCTTGTCAATATTAATCCTTTCATCCTCAAAGAGCCGAATGAGAGCAAGCTCTTCCGCTGTCGAGTAATTCTTTCATATTTTTTTAATATCCTCACTCATCCAATACGCGGTTCCACAAAATTAGCATCTTTGGTTGCCATGAACATTTAAAAACAATCCAAAATCTGCTTACTAAAATTAATACCTTGGCTGCAAAAAATGTTAATGAATTGATTTTTAATGTTCAATTTTTAAAAAATTGCATTTCGCATTTAATTCAATTTCATATCAAAGAAAATACTCTTAGAAACAATATGTTTGAATATGTTTTTCAGTGTGTTTATATATAAGCACCCTTGACCTGGAGCTAGTGAAAAGTGAATCGTAGAGATTCGTCTTCAAGAAAATCATCTGTAGAGTTTGAATATATTTTTTACAAATTTCGATTTAAAGAAATATTTTTAAAGCCGTTCTTTCGTCCAGCGTCATAATTTAATGAAGCTAAAATATGAATATATACCAAGTATCATTAAGATGAAACAAATAAAAGAAAAAAATGGCTATATCGACTTGGCAAGTGATGCTTATCAAGAACATATATACTCTGTTGACAACTTATTTATAATATCCTCGATAGATGACGAGTTTAATAGGCGAACTTCGTTCTGAAAAATATATTTTCCCGTGATGAGGTTATGGTTTGGATTTAGGTTACTTTGACCAAATATGTTTAGCTAAATACTTCATTGAAAGCCGGTAGGAATCACATTTATATTTAATTTTATTCCACTTTTAGTATGAATTCAAAATGTGTTGCATATTGAACATGAAAATAATCTACAAGCAAAAAATGATGGAAACATAATAAGCATACTAATACATATGTATATGTGTATGTAAAAATATCTAGTACATATTATATATCGTCTTAACTATGCCAGCTAATGCCCGGTTTAGCATTCGCTAGACTGTCCACATATAACAGAAGCATTCGAATCTATCCTGTGTCCACATCGCGTAGGGCTAAGAGACTATCGAAATTGGTTACTAGTCGGATCGGTAAATCGCTCAGTTCATCATTTAATCCTCCATCCAGTCCAGTCGCAGCCAGTTTACGCAACGTCACAGCGTATCGTTGAACAGCCGCTTGGCCTTCTTGTAACTAGGATTAATCGGACCGGGCAGCACGTGTGGCTTGAGGGCGCTCTTGCCGGGCAGCCGATTCGCATCGTACGGCACCTGCGGCGACAGCTTCAGCTGTCGATAGTAATCGCTTTTGGGATAGGCGCTGTTGCACTTCGTCACAATGCGCACCCGTTTGCTGCCGCTGCTCTGTGGCTTTTGTGGCGTGGCAAACTTGTGTCGCTGCGCTGGCGTCTTGGGCGAGGCCGAAGCAGCGAGTGGATTAAGCAAAAGTTTATTATTGGCCTGTTTCAGCTGCACCTTGCGCGACGGCACAAAGAATTCTTCTTCACCACGCTGGAGCGGCTCATTCCAGCCGTTGCTTGGCTTGGGCATGTCTTCTTCAGTGGATGCAGCTGGCGCAGTTACCGCTGGGGCTGATGCTGACGCTGGTGTTGGCGGTGGAACGTCCACTGGCACTTGTGCAGTTTCAATTACTTCTTCCCCTGTCGATTTCTGTTCGGAGAGCTGTTTCTTGGGTTTCGGCTCCTTAGCTTTTGGTGTTAACTGCTTCTTGGCCTTTTTTACTTGCTCTTTAACTGGCTTGATCTTGTTTGGCTTCGGTATTTTCTCGGCACTTGCATCGTCAGCCTCTTCCTGATCCTCCTCCAAGTCCTCAACGACCCAGGCGTTGTTTATGCTGGAACGCATCTTCTCATTGCGTTTCACTTGCTTCTGCAGCTTGGGCGACATCGCCTTACTTATGATGTCATCAAAATTATCCTCATCGACCTCATCAAAGTTAATAGACTTGAGCAGACGCTTACGCTTGGATTTGCTAAGCTTTTTTAGGTTGCGGCCAGTGCCAAAGCTCGACTCTTCAAACTCATCTGCAGCAGCAATCTTCTGCTCAACCAGATCGGCCATGGTGGTGCCTTCGGGCTTGGGCATGTTGCGCACACCCAGTGGAAACTCGCCACCCGCATATGTCTCGAATATATGTTGGATTTTTCGCAGTCCCTTGCGACGCTTGCTGTTGTATTCATTGTTGCGCAGCAGTGTTTGCAGCTCGTCCAGCACGCAAGTCGCATTGAACGGCAGTTCGGGCATAAGCACATCCACATTTCCAGCGCGTGGATCGAGGGATATGGCCTCTGGTTGTTGCTGCTGCTGCTCCTCACCCTCCTCCTCCTCTTCCTCATCGAAGCCAGAATCTAGCTTCTCAACGTCATCGATTGATGCGCTGGGAAAACCCATTTCCTTCCATGCCTTATACTTCTCGCTGTACTCGCGACCCAGTTCACTCTGATAGAGCAAATGGTTGAGGACTCGGGTACGACACTGGGCTACCAGTTTGGCATCCCGCTGTGTGCCCATATAGTGTACGAATGGCCGCACAAATAGATTAACCTGCTCGGCACTGATCTCTTCATTTGCCGCCTTGGCCAGCTCCTCAAAGAAGACGTCCATGTAGTGCATTGTGAGGCCACGGGATTTCGGCTGATCCGCAAGCACCGATTCCTGCATGCTCGTATTGAATGTCTGTATCAGATCCGGTGACCATTTGCTTTTCTTAAGCACGCGCAGCATATAGCGCAGCATGCGACGCACAAGCATTAGAAATTTATCCATGCGCCACTGATCGATGCCGAACCACTCCTGGCACATGGTTCGCATGAATGCGCTGAAATACGCAACGCTGCAGGCGGTGTTGCCACCAAAGCTATCCACCATCTGAGCCAACTGCTCGGCGAGATCTTCCTGCACCAGTGGTTTGTCCGACATCCAAACATTATAGTACAGGCCCTTCCATATGCGCATGAAATCGTCCTCAGTAAATGGAAAAGAGCTAACAGCACGCAGTTGGAACCATTTGCGCAGTTTGCGGATTTGACGATTGCGCTTTGTTAAGTCATTGCAGGCGAGTGCACGCACTATTTTCACCTCCTGTGCAATTACCAACAGCTCCTTCGGCACTTTTGGCTGTGAGGCGCCGTCATTTTCGCTTTCGTTTTCTTGGTCAATGGCAGCCACTTGAGCGCTGCGCTTAGTTGACCTTTTTCTCGTAACCATAATTGATTATTAACTAAACGATAGGAATTTTACGTTTTTTTTTTGCGAATTCCTTTGGTGTGTGTATTGAATGCGGTTGCTACGAGAGAGGAGGGCGCACGTGTTGTGCGGCCTCGTACAAATCGATTAATTTTTGATGGTACGCTCGCTACGTTTTGCAACACTTGTTGAGTTGAGATGCATGCTTTCAATATTGAAGAAGTTAGAAGGTAACGCCGTGCACAGCTCTTGGTTTACATTCGATAGTTATATATAGTTATATTTCAGAATTTATAGTTTCTACTTCGAAAGAGTATCTAAAAATCCTATATATTTTAAGCAAATAAAGCTTTCAGCATCTTTTTATAAATTGCATGATCACTTAAGCACTTTTTTAAATGGTATTTAATTTTTGTACAATTTTCGCCATCTATGACGTAACACGCATAACGACACTCATCGGGGTGCTATTAAATTTTTGAACTTTATTTTTTAATGTTATCCTATAAAACAATTAATTAAAAATAAAAGAATGTGCATAAGAAATATGCTATTGGCATATATACATAGATATATATATATATATATACAATGATTCATTTGTTAACTTGGCAAATATGGAGTTAGTTGGCTCTTAACACTGAATATAAAACGACGCTGGGCAGCACTTTTCGCCAGCTGACATTCTAAATAGCATATTCAACTTAATTGGCTTTAAAGAGTTAAAATTGCACAAAATTTAACTTAAATATGTCTGTGTTAACTGTAGAAAATTCCGAAGAATATCAAAAATATATTAGCGCCAATAAAACGACCGTTGCGCTCTTCGCAGCCGACTGGGCCGAGCAATGTGCACAGGTCAAAGATGTCCTCGAGGAGCTAGCGAGCATTCTAGGTGATAAATTGCAATTCATCACCCTCAATGCCGAAAAATTCCCCGAAATATCAATGAAACATCAGGTAATGAATGCATTAGATTTAGCTTAATATACATATGTATAAATTCTATAAATTCTTGCCAGATTGAGGCAGTGCCGACTGTTATATTCTTCACCAAGAGCTCCGCTGTGGATCGTGTGGATGGTGTCGATATTGCAGCCATTAGCAGCAAATCTAAAAAACTGGCTGAAAGTGCAAGCAGCGCTGCTTCAACGGGACAAACGCTGGAAGATCGTCTGAAGTCACTCGTCAATAAGGCGCCGCTAATGATATTCATGAAGGGCGATCGAAACGCTCCACGCTGTGGCTTCTCCAAACAACTTATTGCGATTGTTAACGAAACAAAGTATGTTTATTAATGTCACTACTTTATTTAACTAAACTGGACATTTCTTACAGTTTGCCATATGAGACTTTTGACATTCTTTCCGATGAAGAAGTGCGCCAGGGCTTGAAGACCTATTCAGACTGGCCGACATATCCGCAAGTATATGTTAAGGGCGAACTAATTGGTGGCCTGGACATCATAAAGGAACTGTTGGCCAACAACGAGCTGGAAGCATCACTCAAGGGCTAAATTGTCGATACCAGCCAACATATTTGGACAAACGAAATCAGGAACAAACTTTGCTTCTCACAAATTTACAATTTCCATTGATTTTGATAGACAAAAATAAAAGAAATAATTCAATTTGAATGTTCCTATATGTGTAGACTGTTAAAAATCTATAACTCTAAAATATACGTATTTAAAACCATATACGGACTTCAAAATCTTAATGCACGTTAATTTATTTTTATTGTGCGGTGCACACCAAGCAGCTACATCCATGTGTGTCGTTTTGCAACACTGTTGCAGAGTTGCTTGGCAATGTACATTTATCAGCTGATAAAGGCCGCTTGCAAATTATTTTGCTAGAAAATTATATTTTCATTTCACAATAATTGAATATGGCTGAAGCCAATGCTGCTGTCGCAACTGATGGCGATGAAAAAAAGCTTTCCGACATCTTTTTAAGTGGCTGGAATTTGATTGACGAGCTAGAAATTACCGAGCTACCCTTCAATGGCACCGAATTTCAGGTAAGGAAAAACAAGCAATTTAGCCATGCAAAAAATAAAAACATTAAAATATCTTTAATGCAGAATAAAGTGAAAACTGCAATGGGACACTTTGAGCAGGCCACGGTTATCGTTAATCAAGTTAGCATGTTCAGTTCCAACGAACTGATTGATGAGGTCTCCACTGATTCTCTTCCCTTTATGCTGCTGCCATATTTCTTGGGGAAGCTTACCACCAAGATTCACAATCAGCATAATACAGAGGCACTGGACTTAGGTGAGGTCTATTTTAAAGATCACCTCAAGCGCTGTCACGAATACGAGCTCTACGATGGGCCCATGAATAAAGCGGAGCAGGACAACAAGACGGATGCAGCACAGCAGAAAAGTGAACTACAAGAATTGAAAGAAGCGGCATCCAATCGCAACGAAAAAATCGCACAATTCCGCAAGATGAAGGAAATCGACGAATATATGTCCCGCATGAGCAATGCCGTCAAGAACAAAAGCGCCGATGATGAAGTGCGTCGCGAATTCTTTTTGAAATATTTGCAGAAGAGCATCATCGAAGCTAAGCAGGAATTGGATAGTCTGCACATGATGAAAGAGATGTTCAAAATGCGTCTGGCCCACAAAAAGGCGGACGAAGAAAAGCAGTTCTCAAATATGCAAGCTTCTGGCCGGGGAAATGGCCACAGTCATGGACATCATTCACATCATCATGGCGAGTCGAAGCCAAAACCTCTGCAACCATTTATCATAACACGAAATGCCGCCCAGAAGGCAGTCTTTGGTTTGGGATATCCCAGTTTGCCGATCATGTCCGTCGATGAGTTCTATCAGCAACGTGTCGACGAAGGCATCTTTCCCGATGAGCAGAAAATGGCGAAGATAAATCAGGAGAAGGCAATTGCCGCCGCTTTGGATCCCAACGAACAAGAAGACGAGGAGAAGGCAGTTGTCGAGCTGCAGGTGGAGGATGACGATCCCGAGTATTTGGCACGTATGCGGCGCATGGATGAATACAAAGATGTCGTCCGACGTGGTGATGGTAATCGGCACAATCGTAGTTAAATTGCATACTCAACTTTTCTACACATACAAATCATGAATAAAGTATTTCGTAATTTTTAATAAGCAATCAGTTGCATCTCAGTTTTAACCCATAATCTGTCTAGTTGGATAAATAACAGTAAATCAATCATTTTTTGTTTAAGGTGATTGGCACGTGTCTTTAAATCTTCGTTTACAAATATAACATTATGTATCATATATTATATTAAAGGCAATTCTTTGCTTATTCCTGACAAGCTTCCATACTCTACAATATTCAGTTTTATGTGACTATTCAAGTTTATTCCAACCGAATCTGGCAAAGGCCATCGAAATAGATCGGCAGTGTTGCCAGCCTGTGCATTTAACACTGTCCAAATTCAAAGATGAATGTTATCCTATTAAATGACTTATCATTTTTATTTTAAGTTTCCCGCACAATATTGAACAGGCTACCAACTTAACGATAATGTGGTGCCAACTTATCTTCGATTCTGAACTGCATTTGTATGCACGAAACGCGATTCTAATTATTCGTTTTGAACTATTTATTTAGAAATATCTGCAAATTTTTGTGTTTGTCTATTTATGGTCAACTTTACACAGAGAATGTTAGTATTTTTTAGCATGTGCGAGCGGTCACACTGTATTTGTACATCTATCAACAACAACAACAAAGAGAGGAAACATAAAAATTTACAAGTTCGCAAACTGCACACAGCGTTTGAGTCGCATTTAAGTAATTTAAAGTGCATCTAAGTCAAACGATAATAACGCAACACGGCGCACAAATAGCCAGCGAGACAATATTCGCGTTAGAAGGCCAAGAAAATTCAATTGGAAATATCGATAGCAGCATGTCTGTCAGTGACTTCATCAAAGGTTTACCCATTCACGACTCCAACAATTTCACACACCTGAGCAACGATCATGGCATACGCACATCGCAGAAGCGTGCCTCTGTCTACTTGCCCACCGAGGATGTGCCCGAGCCCGCACAGCTGATCGTTATGGATAAGCGATGTGTGCTGTTGCGCTATCTCACCCAACAGTGGGACAAGAAGACGCTGCAACGGAAGCGAGAACACGGCTCCGAGTCGAGCACAAATAATGCCAACAGCACCCCGAATGGCAACACTAGCAAAAAGCGCCCACGCCTAGATGCCAACGAGCTCAACTGAAGCAGTGGACAGTGGAGGGAAGACAGCAGGAAAACGTAAAAACAACGGCACATATAAACACACACACATTCATAATACACAACTCTATGAAGAGCCACAAATTACCATTTCTTTCCCATTTATGCTTAAAATAAAATACTTTACAACTAACTTAAAGCGTACATTAAAGATTTCTTTAGTTTTGTTTTACAAATCAAATTGTGCAATGAAACATGAAATATATCTATATATCATCTATCCGTGGCTGCCTTAGCATCTCTTAGAATTGTTGCTCAAACTCTGGTCACAAGTTTTTCCCCCTATTTGATTAAGAGGAGAAAGATTCATCAATGGAAATCAATAAGTGCTCGACGGTTTTTAATTCAGAAACAAATATTTGATTTGACTACATTATCTCATTCGTAAAGCTAGACTTAATGGTGTCCCAAATCCTTGGGATCTGGTTTGCCGTACTGCTTCTCCCACCAGACCACATACTCCTTCTTGCGCTGTTCTCGTTTGGCAAAGTACTCAGGAAACTGGGCCTTCTCCAGCGGATGCCAGTAGTCCAGCAGCCAATCGGGCGGAATGACCTCACGCTCGAAGGCGCAGCCACCAGCACTATTTGCAACTAGAAATAAATTGCCCAATAATAAAAAATATATAAAAAACTATGGATAACAGTTTTTACACACAGTTTCTGGGTTGGTAATGCTTCGTTTCGAAAAGCTCCTGTTGACCGCAGGCTAGCAGACGCATCCCTTCGGCCAGACCCTTGTTTCGGTTCTCATCGAAGCGGGCACGCATCTGAACCGCCCGATAACGGAACACATTACTAGCACCAAGGATAAAATAGATGCACAAAGATTTCATTATATAATCAAGCGGTTGTGGATGGGTGTTTTGCGTGCGCTTACCGACGATCGTACCAGGCCTCCAGATTGCGCACAGCACGCTTGTAAAGGCTGCACACCTGGCGCTTGTGCGACACAATTGCCAAGGGAACTTGAGCCATGTTTCGTTTGTGGAATTTGTGTCTATAATCTGTAATTCGCTACTCGCAAACAAAAACAACAACAACATCAACTGACAAGTGCTGTCAAAAGTTGCGTGTTGCAAAACGTACTTTGCTGAAATGTTAGCCAGCACTGTCATATGGCGTTGCCGGACCGTATGCAGACTGTGCGCTCAATTCAAACTTTATTTAATAAATTAAATATATTTACATATATATATGTATCGTGTATATGAATAAAATTAAAAACTATGTCCATTATGAGAAATTGAAAAAATATTGATCTTTGACCTAACTCATAACATTCAGTATACACTGAACAATATGCTCAGGTATTTTCAGCGGATGTTCGCTCAACTCTCCCGTTTCCTTGTCGTGGATGTAAATCTCATTGATAACTCGATCCTCTTGATCCGCATTCAACGAGGACACCAAAACCATTGACCCCTCCGAGAGCTCTGCAAGTATTTGTTCGATATCGTGCTCACTGACAGAATCCAACGAATTGGGACTCTCCTGCAATGGTGGCTCTTCCGCAATAAAGTCAACAATGTATGTTGCCTCCGTGTCCGTATCTGCTGGAGTTTCCACATCGCTAACATAGTTGAGCGAACCATCGTCCATATTGATGACAACTTTATCTCGCAGCGGTTTCTTCTCCGTAATCTCCGGCGGCGATTCGCCCAGCAGCGAATTGAGCTCCTCTTGTAGCTGTTCACCCTTGGCCATACACAAGGATTGACTGCTTATCTGTTCAATTGTTTCGCTGATGCAATTCTCTCGTTTTATGATCGCAGGAAATGCTGGCAGTATTTGCACAGGCACAGGTTGCTGCAGTTCCTCGTGCTGTTGCTGCACTTTCTGCTTTACGCATGCCCTCACTTGTTGCAAGCTAGCTTGTGGCTGCACTTGCTCATAGTCCTTCGGCTGTTGGTTTAGGGGGCGACGCTTCCGCTTTGCTCCAAGTGCTTCTCCATTCTGCTCAACCAGCTGCGCTCGACGCTTCGCCAGTGCATGCTTGCCCAGCTTCTGCTTGGTCACGTGCTCATTCTCGTACACCAGATCACCATCGCTGAGGTTGCGCGCCGCTTTGCTCTGATGCGATTTGGGGCGCTTCAATCAAAAATGGATTATTCAACAATCAGCAGCAACAATTAATAATTCATATTTTTACATACCTTTTTCGTGGTTTCCGCCTGAGCTGCAACGATTTCCTGCCACTTGCGATCTGCCTCGGCACGCTCGCGATCCTCCTGCTCGAGCTTATCCTTGAGCTCCTGAATATTGAATGCCTTCGGATAGAGCAGCGCCTTATTGATTAGCTGCCCATTGATGCGCTCCTCGCGCTTGTACTTCAACTTTAAATCACGCCGCGTGCGCTTGGGAAACATTTGGCACATCAGAGAGAAGTCGGTGCCGATTATTTGCAGGCTGCGATAGAAGCGAACCGTGTCATCCGCTGACCAGGTGGGCGTGCGCTTGTGCCGCCTGTAGAAACCATTATCGCCCGTTGTTTCGTCCATGAGTATCAACGATGAGTTGGCCAAAACTTTGCGTGCTTCCACCTCGGCAGTGGTCTCAATCTCCAATGTCTTCTCATCGATGATCATCTCCCCGTTGGCGTCCAGTTTTAGCTGTGGCACCGGCATGGCTGCAGTGCCACCACCACCGGCCGACGGTTCCGCTTTAGCCTCCAGCAATTCGGAAGATGGGGGCTTCGACTCATCGGAATTGTTAGCCGCCACCGAGGCAGTTGCCTCTGCCTTGATGGTGGTCACCAGCGGTTTCTGTTCCATGGGATTGCTATCGGGATTGTAAAAGATCATGTCGAACATTTTGAATGTGGACTTATCCGGAATGCCCTTGTTGAAGCGCGTCTCAAAGTCCCGCTTCACATTAATGCGCTGCTGGGCCAGCGACTGGGACTTGTCGCCTTCGCCCTTGCCCCGCTGCTTGCCACTGTCCGAGTAGACGGAGCAGCTGGACTCGGTGCGTATGCGTCCCATGCCAGGGCTCATAACGCCACCACCCGGAAAGTACTTGGGCGATGCCAGTGATTGCTGTGGCGTTCCACTCGCGCCGCTCATTGATGAGCCGCTCAGGTAGCGCTCCCGGCGCGTCGGCGTGCCCGGCGACTGATAATCCCCGTCGTAGTCGGGCGCCATTGGTGAGCCCACAAAGCTGTTGCGTCGCTGACCAAACACGGGCGTGGGACGCACACGTTGGCGTGCCTGCGCCTTGCTGGGCGACATGGGGAATCCACTTGCCGTTTTCTGCAAATCCATTTGTATGACATTGTCCTCCAGATCTGAGTGATGGAACACATCATCCAACTGATTGACGTTGCTGGCCGCTGGCATTTTAAATGCAACTTCAGCAGCATCCTCCTCGACGCTCTCCTGCTTGGCGAACGGAAGTGGGAGGGGCTCCAGTTCGGGTTCTGGTTCAGGTTTCTGTTCTGCATCGGCATCTTCTTTGCGTGGCTTGCGTTTGATTTGACTGAGATTGGCAGTTGCCTTAATGCGTTGCCGTCGCGAGGACATGGCCTTATTTTTGTATTATTTGTCACACATCTACTTGGTGAAATAAATAAATAGTCGCAACAACAAAAGGAACAAAACTGCAGCGCACGAGTTTGCGGCTTACAGTGTTGCACAACGCATAAAACAACAGTCCATTTACAGTATGCAGCTCCTGCAAAAAAAGTATGCTGGAATGACACCGTATCATTAATGTTACAAATGCAAGCTGAGTGTAATATTTGCAGCGCCTTCAGATATTATATATGACATAGAAGCTTCGATTAAGCATGTAACGACTAGCCGACTAAGCATTCGTTATTGGGACAAAATTCATAGATGAATACTTTCAAATATTAATCCCTATTAAGATTTCATTCAATAACTAGATACACTCGTTTGTTTGTTTTATTAAAAAAAAAGAAAGAAGATTTGTAGGCTGTGTATCCAGCTCAGAACCGGTGCTGCACAATTTATGACTTTACCAACACCAATTCGAGCAACAGCAACAACAACAACATAAATTGCAGGTTGCACGTTTTGAACGAAAAATGTGGGCGCCTTGATAACAAAGTAACAACGACGTGAATTCATACATAATATATAAGTAAAAAAAATCTTGTCAACAACCGAAGGGGGGCAAAAACAAAATTATACAATTGGCAAGGCAGAGCGACAAATGTGACGCTTCTGTGTGTGTTGTGTGTGAATCAAAATTTTGCAGCAGAGGAACAGACAACAATAATCACATTACAGCCGCTGCCGCTGTTCGATTGTTATGCAAGCAGTGCTGCAGCCACCCCCACACCCACCTGTATTGTGCAGCAGCAGCGACAGCAATCAATAAGCCGGTCGCCATGCTGTTCAACCGTCTCGTGTCGGCCATTAAAAATCAATCGAGGGAAACGCTGCGCGCCTGGAGCTATCAATGCGAATCGATAGTTGCGCAGCGTTCGCGTCGCTTGCAGCAACTGATCAGCTTCTATCAGTCCGTCTACGGCCCCCAGGGCTTGAAGCAGCTGTGGCGCTCCTATTATCGCCGTGAGTTGCAGCCACCGCTACACGGTTTCATGCTCAGTGCGGTGGGCATTATGGGTCTGAACATGAAGCAGCGGGGCATCGACGGATTTGACTGGAGCAAGGAGCGATTGTCGCTCGCCAATTTCGATTTGTGCCAGCGCGATATTGAGTTCATCAATACACTGCCGGTGAATCAGCTGTGCGACAGCTGCAAGCTCAAGAAGATGAAATACTGCTACTGTTTGCTGGGGAATCAGCGCTGTAAGAAAAGCGGCGGGGTCGTCACTCCCCAAACGACGGACGATCAGTCGGTGAGCATCAGCAATTGCCGGAGATCTTTACATATGAATGGTAGTGCACCAGCTGGCCAGATGCTTATACAGTCGCAGGAGGATCGCAACTGGGAGCCGTATTTCAGCAAAAATGAATTTAGCATTTGGCGGCGAGAGGAGCGCTCCTCGCTCTATTCATACAAGGTCTATGCTCGATTTGACGATATCACTGCCGATGATTTTCTGCATGTACAAACGGATCTGGACTATCGCCGGCAGTGGGACGATACGGCCCTAAGGCTCGAGCTAATTAGTGAGGATCCAGTGCCCGGCAGTAATTCGCATCTCATCTATTGGGAGATGCAGTGGCCGCGCCTGTTTGCCAATCGGGATTATGTGTATTGCCGGCGCTACCACAAAGATGAGTCGAAAAAAATGATATTCGTTTGTAGTCGGGCTGCGGAGCATAAGACATATCCAGCCATTTCAGGCAAGGTGCGCGTCACGGACTATTGGAGCCTGATGGTCATCAAGCCATTCCGTGGTTATCACGAGCCCGGTCTCCATTTTGTGCTCACATATTACGATGATCCGGGCATACCCATACCACAGAACATCAAGTCATGGGTAACGCAAAAGCAAATGCCCGAATTCCTAACCAAAATGTACGTGGCGACCAAGAATTATGCCTGCTCGCGTGCCCTCAAGATGAAAGATATGTTTAATAGCTTCACCCTTATCAACGATGAGTACACGGCGAATGATCAACGCGGCAGCTGGCTGGGTAGCCTCAGTCGACAGAGACGCAAGCTCAACAGTGACACAAAATCCGAGCGCTAAGCGATCGACAATAAATCCAGACCAGATATCCAGACAGCTATAGAGAAAAACAAATCTGAATAAACAACAGCATCAAGAAAATAGAAGAAAGTACAGCAATGAAATAAACCAACAGAAATTTGATTCGGCCTTCTTACCATCTTATGTTGTAATATATTTTTAACTAAACACTTAAAATAATAATGCATTATTAGGGATTGTAAAGTTTAATATAACTGTAGAAAAATTATATTCATCAAATGTGCAAAATTGTGCAATAAAACAGCATTGGCAACTTGGAGGCATTTAAAATGATGAATCGTATGTGCCACACTAAAGAATACATACACATAAACATGTACAACACATAATATATAACACAAAACATACAGTTTAAGTTTAGCAGCTTGTTTTTAAAGCCACCAATATAGAAATTACTGAAATTATACATGCGAATATAAACGAAACCCCCTCTTTAACAAAAAAATCTACAGTTGCATTCAATTCACTACACAACAAATTACATTTTTTTTACAGGTAACCAAAATAAAAATACACAAATTAGATACATTTTTCAATGAAAGATCATAATTTTTGCCAACATTTTGTTGTTTTAGTTATTTTAATCGTGTTCGCTTCATAAACACAGTTTACTATATAAGATTTCATTCGGATTGCCGAAGTTTAGATACCCTTGCAAATATATGGAAGAAAATCAACTTTTGAGTTAAATTCTTAAAGAGTTAAATCAATTTTGAATAGTATTACAGCCAAAAAAATAGCAGATTAGAAATACACTTAGCAAGGGCTTTTACAATATATATTAAAAAAAATGTTAATATAAAATGAATACAGATTGCAGAGATTGATCGTGAGAAACAGAGATTTGATCGGTGTTTGTTGAGGATGATCACAGTTCGGTGTGCTCTTTTCCGCTGGGCGGATTGTTCATGTAGGCAATGAAATCTTTGCTGGTGCGTCCGCCATGGTATTCCAGCTTAGTTTTGAGGTAGGAAAAGTATATTAAGGTGGGATATCCGCGTACATTGTATTTGGCGCACAGTGCCGCATATTGGGTGCAATCGACGGCAACAAAGGCAACGCGCGGATCATCCTGCAACGCATTCGCAGCGGCCGTAAACTCCGGCTTTGTATGCTTACAGTGCCCGCACCCTTAAAAGGACGTAAGATATTAGGATTAAGCAGATTATTTAACAACAATCAATACTCAGTACTTACATGGTGCATAAAACATGACCAGTGCATGTTTCTTGCGCTTCAGTGTCGACGTAAAAGTTTCGTCATTGGGGAAGAGCACCTCACTGCTCTCCGCCTCCTCCTCCCAGCTCTTCTCTGGCGGCGGCGGTGGTGGTGGCTCCTTGGGATCCCGCATAAATTCAACGATTTTGGACGCTTCGCGTACGCTCACATCGAATTTGTAGACACCATTGACAAAGTATTTTACAGTTGGGTAGCCTTTAACCTTGTATTTCTCGCCTATAGACGGTTCCTTGGTGGCATCCAGTGCGGCGAGCACTCCCGGCACATTGCTTTGCTTCATCTCGAGTGCGGCTTTCTCGTACTCCGGTTTCATGCGTTTGCAATGCCCACACCAGGGTGCATAGAACATGACCAGCACCGAGCTCTCATCCTTAAGTGCCGGCTCAAAGCCCTGCGTGGTCAGATGCACAATTTCCGAGTTTGTATCAGCCGACCAATCGGGTTCCTTCGGCTTAGTCGTTGGCTTGACATTCGGATTCAGCATAAAGGCAACCAGTGCGTCCTTAGTATTCTCGCCCTCATAGGTGAACCGCATCTTGCCATTCTCGAAGTAAATTAAGGTTGGAAAACCTGAAACAATTTAAAAAGATATTAATCCATGTTAACCTCCAAATTCTTCGATTTTGTGATTGGAGGACTCCCAAATATTACCTGTTAAGTTAAAGAGCTTGCGAACGGCTGCATTCTCCTGGCGCTCTACATTCATGGCGGCCAACAGATATCCACCTTGGGCTTTGAGTTCCGTTGCTGCTTTGCTGTAGTCCGGCTTCATGCGCTTGCAGAAGCCGCACCACGGCACATGGAACATGACGAGCATGGGCCGTATGTCCTTGCGCATATGTTTGGTGAATGTGGCGGCGTCATTGAAATGCAATACGTCCGAACCGGCGGGATCCTCTTCCCAGGGCAAATCGCCAGTGGGATCGCGCATAAATGTGATCATGGAGCCAACAGTCAGCTGGCGATCGTAATCCTTGTGATAGTCACCATCTTTGTAGTGACGCAGTGTATACGGTGCGGGTGTCACCTTCAGTTTCTTGCAGAGCTTCTTACGCTCCTGATTGCCACAATCCACATACAACATGGTTCCTGTACCACGAATCGCTTCCGCCGCTTCCCGAAACACCTTCAATTCCGAGGCAGCCTCCTTAGCGCTTGACACGTACAGGGTCAAAACGTTGTTCTTGGTGCGCAGCAGTTTCTTAAAGTCCTTGTAGTCTCCAATGTCCTCCTGCACAGCGGATGTTTTCGTTTTGCCGGCAACAAGTGCCACCAGCAACAACAGCAGCGGAAATTGCAGCAAAAATTGATGCCGACGAAAACACATATTGATTGCCTTGCACGTTATGCTTAATAAAAGTAGGTAACTAATTTAACAATACGAGTAACTTGTTTAAACTAATGTAATAAACGCATTTTCTTCCCCCTTGCAGATCAACAATTGGAACTTAAAATGTCATTGAGGACGTCAGCGTTTAGCCACAGCGTTGCCACATCAAGCGTGTGTGTTAGCGCCATTTATCGAATGTTAATGTAAATTAAACAACGCCACCTGGCGGTCGACATGAGTCAGAGGCTTAAGGCGGAGTGGTCAAGAGAAAAAGACAGTTAGGAAAGAAAAGAAAAGATTCCGAAAATCCCTAGCATCCTACGCTCGACAGCTCAAAGTCAGATGTAAACAATTACAACTACCTAAGGCATTTGAGAAAGTGTTGACAACTCAACTGCAACACTTATGTAAGTCTATAATTCCACCCTTCCAGTAAGGATTTGTGAAATATAGGTCTACTACCACTAACCTTCTTGAATTTACTTCCCTTGTGGATCAAAGGATTTCAGAATAAAATGCAAACCGATGTCGCTTATACAGATTTCAGTAAGGCCTTTGATTCCCTTAATCATTGCCTCCTACTAACCTTATTTAGTACAAAACAATACATTTTAAATGTATTCTAGTCACCTCTGGGGTACCCGAGGGCAGTCACCTGGGTCCAGTGTTAACATATTTATTAATTTAAATATAACCTTCCTTCTGTTATATTGTATTCTCACGTACTAATGTATGCTGGTGATGTCAAGTTATGCCTGACATATAATGATATGACCTCTCAATGGTTACTGCAGGCTTTCTTTTTTGGCATGGTTTAAAATGAATTTGCTCCATTTGAACTGCTCTAAGTGCAAAGTTATATAATTTTATCGATTCTCAGGTTGTTAATTGCACGCTCGAAGTGTTGCCACTCGAATGAAGAAAATGATTTACTTACTTACTTTTTGATCTCAAATTAAAATTCAATACTCATTTTAAATTCACTCTCAAAAAATCCTTTCAACTTCTGGGTTTATTATACATTCCTCAAATGAATGAATAACCCGTACGTCCAAATCTGGAATACTGATCTTGTGGGTGGTCTCCTCAATATAAATTTATGTTATTAATTATTCCTTGCATGAACCTTGTTCGATGCATAAAGCGTTTTTTATGCAAACATGAAACTTCAGATCTGGGCGGTGTTTAAACTATTTAACTTAGCAAGTTTATTTATGACCGAAACAAACGCGCGCTTCTGACTTGCTTGAATCTCCAACTCGGACTCTTCGATAGTGAAAACTATCGATATTTACTAAAATTACAATGTAGTGTTTACATAAGTGAATAAGATTTAACGGAGTTATGTAAAGTAGCGATAAATTGACAAATTAACAGCTGATCATTCAATATCAGTTGTATTCAAATTAGTTTGACCAAACAAACCTTTTCAAGTAATCTGTAGCGATTACAATCGACTTTATCACGTAATCAATTCAGAATCTTATATTTCTATTATTAAGAACTCAATAACATTTTCATATGCATTTGTTAACTAATTCATACTAACTATTTTCATGGTCTGATTGGGTTTTTCTTGGTTTCCCCAATCAGCAAATGTTGGACCGCTTTGCATTTAAATATCTTCAGAAATCTAATAAGTTTTTCTTAAATTAGTTTTAGTTTATTACTTCGTAAAATTTATTTAAAGTTATATTTTTAATTTAATTTAATCTATTTCGCATTATTTGTGTTTATTTTTTGTTTGTGTCGACTGACTTTAGTTAACATTAAATAAACAAACAGTTATAAGTTAAAATGTTGAAAAAAATATGAAATTTAAATAAGATTGACGAAATATTTTTTATTGGGTGGGCTGATCAAAACACCAAACACAGAGACGCAAACAGACCGTACTGAGCTATGACTCAAGTGCCGCCCAGTATATCCCCCTGAGTTTCTAGCATACCGATAGACCGCTGCCTCCGATAACAAAGTGCTGTGTTTGTCTCTTGATAAAGAGTATAAAAGCTAAACGCAACGATTCGATTCGCAACCATTCCAAATAAACCACTTGCAAAGTGCGTGATTCCTGGCACAATAGCGAAAAGCTCTGACACATTAAAGGATATTTGGAGGCAGCAGGAGACGAAAATTTCAGCAAAAAATTGCACTAGTATTGTTTATTATTGAACGCAATCAACACCAGCATAAAGATGCCCCTTAAATTGGATATCAAGCACCGCTTCGCATCTAGCCGTGTCAAGTGCGTTGACTTGCATCCGACCGAACCGTGGATGCTGTGCGCTCTTCACAATGGCTACGTACACATCATGAACTATGAGAACCAGCAATTGGTCAAAGATTTCGAGGTATGCGATGTCCCTGTGCGCTCCGCTCGCTTCGTGGCTCGCAAAAATTGGATTATAACCGGCTCCGATGATATGCTCATCCGCATTTTCAACTATAAAACAATGGAGCAGGTCGACTCCATTGAGGCGCACTCCGATTTCGTGCGCTGTATTGCAGTGCATCCCACAGAGCCCTTGGTGCTGACCAGCAGCGGTACGTTCTTTGTTAATGAACATATTTAACAATTTTTAACAATTTGAAAATATGACACATTGCACTTCACATTTTACAACTCGAAATAATTTAGAATAATTTCATCGTATTATTGCAGACGATAAGCTTATCAAATTGTGGAACTGGGACAAGATGTGGGAATGTCAGCGCATCTTTGAGGGTCACACACACTATGTCATGCAGGTTGTGTTTAATCCGAAGGATAATAACACATTTGCCTCCGCATCCTTGGATCGTACTGTTAAGGTGTGGCAGCTGGATTCGGTGTCTGCCAACCTTACGCTGGAGGGGCACGAGAAGGGTGTCAATTGTGTGGACTACTATCATGGCGGTGACAAGTCGTATTTGATTTCGGGCGCAGATGATCACTTGGTTAAGATCTGGGATTATGAAAACAAGATCTGTGTACAAACACTAGAGGGGCATACACAGAACATTACGTCCGTTTGCATCCACCCCGAGTTGCCCATTGTGCTGACCGGCTCCGAAGATGGAACCGTACGCATTTGGCACTCGGACACATACCGCTTGGAGACCTGCCTCAACTATGGCTTTGAGCGTATGTGGTCCATTTCCAGTATGCGTGGCACCAACAACGTTGCCTTGGGTTACGACGAGGGATCCATCATTATCAAAGTAAGCAGCGACGAACCGACGATTTCCATGGACGAGGTTGCTTTGGCTCTGCCGGCAACAAGTGCCACCAGCAGCGGAAATTCCAGCCCAAATTGACGGCGACGAATGCACACATTGATTGCCTTGCACGCTTTGCTTAATAAAAGTATGTAACTAATTTAACAATACGAGTAACTTGTTTAAACTAATTTAATAAACGCATTTTCTTCCCCCTTGCAGATCAACAATTGGAACTTAAAACATCGAAAAAGTGTTTACACGTCCATTGCCAAAGGCTTACCAAAGTCAAAATTTACGTTATTTTCAAATTTATGAAATAAATGGTTTTATTGTCTTTTAAATAGTTTTCTTTTTAATTTAAAAAGTATATTCAGCATGGCAAACAGCATTTAAAATGTGTTATCGCCATCTATCGAATATTTATGTAAATTAAACAGCGCCACCTGTCGGTTGGCATGACGGTCAGAGGCTTAAGGCGGAGTGGTCAACAGAAAAAGACAGTTAGGAAAGAAAAGAAAAGATTCCGAAAATCCCTAGCATCCTACACTCTACAGTTCAAAGTCAGATGTAAGCAATTACAACTACCTTAGGCATTTGAGAAAGTGTTGACAACTCAACTGCAACACTTATGTAAGTCTATAATTCCACCCTTCCAGTAAGGATTTGTGAAATATAGGTCTACTACCACTAACCTTCTTGAATTTACTTCCCTTGTGGATCAAAGGATTTCAGAATAAAATGCAAACCGATGTCGCTTATACAGATTTCAGTAAGGCCTTTGATTCCCTTAATCATTGCCTCCTACTAACCTTATTTCCTGGATTTCTAAGTAAAGTTGTCTACAAAACAATACATTTTAAATGTATTCTAGTCACCTCTGGGGTACCCGAGGGCAGTCACCTGGGTCCAGTGTTAACATATTTATTAATTTAAATATAACCTTCCTTCTGTTATATTGTATTCTCACGTACTAATGTATGCTGGTGATGTCAAGTTATGCCTGACATATAATGATATGACCTCTCAATGGTTACTGCAGGCGGACTTACTTTCTTTTTTGGCATGGTTTAAAATGAATTTGCTCCATTTGAACTGCTCTAAGTGCAAAGTTATATAATTTTATCGATTCTCAGGTTGTTAATTGCACGCTCGAAGTGTTGCCACTCGAATGAAGAAAATGATTTACTTACTTACTTTTTGATCTCAAATTAAAATTCAATACTCATTTTAAATTCACTCTCAAAAAATCCTTTCAACTTCTGGGTTTATTATACATTCCTCAAATGAATGAATAACCCGTACGTCCAAATCTGGAATACTGATCTTGTGGGTGGTCTC
This sequence comes from Drosophila planitibia, assembly GCA_035043785.1. NCBI lineage: Eukaryota > Metazoa > Arthropoda > Insecta > Diptera > Drosophilidae > Drosophila > Drosophila planitibia. The sequence continues at coordinate 44,905 of JAWNMS010000110.1, read as the reverse complement.
CTCAATATAAATTTATGTTATTAATTATTCCTTGCATGAACCTTGTTCGATGCATAAAGCGTTTTTTATGCAAACATGAAACTTCAGATCTGGGCGGTGTTTAAACTATTTAACTTAGCAAGTTTATTTATGACCGAAACAAACGCGCGCTTCTGACTTGCTTGAATCTCCAACTCGGACTCTTCGATAGTGAAAACTATCGATATTTACTAAAATTACAATGTAGTGTTTACATAAGTGAATAAGATTTAACGGAGTTATGTAAAGTAGCGATAAATTGACAAATTAACAGCTGATCATTCAATATCAGTTGTATTCAAATTAGTTTGACCAAACAAACCTTTTCAAGTAATCTGTAGCGATTACAATCGACTTTATCACGTAATCAATTCAGAATCTTATATTTCTATTATTAAGAACTCAATAACATTTTCATATGCATTTGTTAACTAATTCATACTAACTATTTTCATGGTCTGATTGGGTTTTTCTTGGTTTCCCCAATCAGCAAATGTTGGACCGCTTTGCATTTAAATATCTTCAGAAATCTAATAAGTTTTTCTTAAATTAGTTTTAGTTTATTACTTCGTAAAATTTATTTAAAGTTATATTTTTAATTTAATTTAATCTATTTCGCATTATTTGTGTTTATTTTTTGTTTGTGTCGACTGACTTTAGTTAACATTAAATAAACAAACAGTTATAAGTTAAAATGTTGAAAAAAATATGAAATTTAAATAAGATTGACGAAATATTTTTTATTGGGTGGGCTGATCAAAACACCAAACACAGAGACGCAAACAGACCGTACTGAGCTATGACTCAAGTGCCGCCCAGTATATCCCCCTGAGTTTCTAGCATACCGATAGACCGCTGCCTCCGATAACAAAGTGCTGTGTTTGTCTCTTGATAAAGAGTATAAAAGCTAAACGCAACGATTCGATTCGCAACCATTCCAAATAAACCACTTGCAAAGTGCGTGATTCCTGGCACAATAGCGAAAAGCTCTGACACATTAAAGGATATTTGGAGGCAGCAGGAGACGAAAATTTCAGCAAAAAATTGCACTAGTATTGTTTATTATTGAACGCAATCAACACCAGCATAAAGATGCCCCTTAAATTGGATATCAAGCACCGCTTCGCATCTAGCCGTGTCAAGTGCGTTGACTTGCATCCGACCGAACCGTGGATGCTGTGCGCTCTTCACAATGGCTACGTACACATCATGAACTATGAGAACCAGCAATTGGTCAAAGATTTCGAGGTATGCGATGTCCCTGTGCGCTCCGCTCGCTTCGTGGCTCGCAAAAATTGGATTATAACCGGCTCCGATGATATGCTCATCCGCATTTTCAACTATAAAACAATGGAGCAGGTCGACTCCATTGAGGCGCACTCCGATTTCGTGCGCTGTATTGCAGTGCATCCCACAGAGCCCTTGGTGCTGACCAGCAGCGGTACGTTCTTTGTTAATGAACATATTTAACAATTTTTAACAATTTGAAAATATGACACATTGCACTTCACATTTTACAACTCGAAATAATTTAGAATAATTTCATCGTATTATTGCAGACGATAAGCTTATCAAATTGTGGAACTGGGACAAGATGTGGGAATGTCAGCGCATCTTTGAGGGTCACACACACTATGTCATGCAGGTTGTGTTTAATCCGAAGGATAATAACACATTTGCCTCCGCATCCTTGGATCGTACTGTTAAGGTGTGGCAGCTGGATTCGGTGTCTGCCAACCTTACGCTGGAGGGGCACGAGAAGGGTGTCAATTGTGTGGACTACTATCATGGCGGTGACAAGTCGTATTTGATTTCGGGCGCAGATGATCACTTGGTTAAGATCTGGGATTATGAAAACAAGATCTGTGTACAAACACTAGAGGGGCATACACAGAACATTACGTCCGTTTGCATCCACCCCGAGTTGCCCATTGTGCTGACCGGCTCCGAAGATGGAACCGTACGCATTTGGCACTCGGACACATACTGCTTGGAGACCTGCCTCAACTATGGCTTTGAGCGTATGTGGTCCATTTCCAGTATGCGTGGCACCAACAACGTTGCCTTGGGTTACGACGAGGGATCCATCATTATCAAAGTAAGCAGCGACGAACCGACGATTTCCATGGACGAGGTTGCTTTGGCTCTGCCGGCAACAAGTGCCACCAGCAGCGGAAATTCCAGCCCAAATTGACGGCGACGAATGCACACATTGATTGCCTTGCACGCTTTGCTTAATAAAAGTATGTAACTAATTTAACAATACGAGTAACTTGTTTAAACTAATTTAATAAACGCATTTTCTTCCCCCTTGCAGATCAACAATTGGAACTTAAAACATCGAAAAAGTGTTTACACGTCCATTGCCAAAGGCTTACCAAAGTCAAAATTTACGTTATTTTCAAATTTATGAAATAAATGGTTTTATTGTCTTTTAAATAGTTTTCTTTTTAATTTAAAAAGTATATTCAGCATGGCAAACAGCATTTAAAATGTGTTATCGCCATCTATCGAATATTTATGTAAATTAAACAGCGCCACCTGTCGGTTGGCATGACGGTCAGAGGCTTAAGGCGGAGTGGTCAACAGAAAAAGACAGTTAGGAAAGAAAAGAAAAGATTCCGAAAATCCCTAGCATCCTACACTCTACAGTTCAAAGTCAGATGTAAGCAATTACAACTACCTTAGGCATTTGAGAAAGTGTTGACAACTCAACTGCAACACTTATGTAAGTCTATAATTCCACCCTTCCAGTAAGGATTTGTGAAATATAGGTCTACTACCACTAACCTTCTTGAATTTACTTCCCTTGTGGATCAAAGGATTTCAGAATAAAATGCAAACCGATGTCGCTTATACAGATTTCAGTAAGGCCTTTGATTCCCTTAATCATTGCCTCCTACTAACCTTATTTCCTGGATTTCTAAGTAAAGTTGTCTACAAAACAATACATTTTAAATGTATTCTAGTCACCTCTGGGGTACCCGAGGGCAGTCACCTGGGTCCAGTGTTAACATATTTATTAATTTAAATATAACCTTCCTTCTGTTATATTGTATTCTCACGTACTAATGTATGCTGGTGATGTCAAGTTATGCCTGACATATAATGATATGACCTCTCAATGGTTACTGCAGGCGGACTTACTTTCTTTTTTGGCATGGTTTAAAATGAATTTGCTCCATTTGAACTGCTCTAAGTGCAAAGTTATATAATTTTATCGATTCTCAGGTTGTTAATTGCACGCTCGAAGTGTTGCCACTCGAATGAAGAAAATGATTTACTTACTTACTTTTTGATCTCAAATTAAAATTCAATACTCATTTTAAATTCACTCTCAAAAAATCCTTTCAACTTCTGGGTTTATTATACATTCCTCAAATGAATGAATAACCCGTACGTCCAAATCTGGAATACTGATCTTGTGGGTGGTCTCCTCAATATAAATTTATGTTATTAATTATTCCTTGCATGAACCTTGTTCGATGCATAAAGCGTTTTTTATGCAAACATGAAACTTCAGATCTGGGCGGTGTTTAAACTATTTAACTTAGCAAGTTTATTTATGACCGAAACAAACGCGCGCTTCTGACTTGCTTGAATCTCCAACTCGGACTCTTCGATAGTGAAAACTATCGATATTTACTAAAATTACAATGTAGTGTTTACATAAGTGAATAAGATTTAACGGAGTTATGTAAAGTAGCGATAAATTGACAAATTAACAGCTGATCATTCAATATCAGTTGTATTCAAATTAGTTTGACCAAACAAACCTTTTCAAGTAATCTGTAGCGATTACAATCGACTTTATCACGTAATCAATTCAGAATCTTATATTTCTATTATTAAGAACTCAATAACATTTTCATATGCATTTGTTAACTAATTCATACTAACTATTTTCATGGTCTGATTGGGTTTTTCTTGGTTTCCCCAATCAGCAAATGTTGGACCGCTTTGCATTTAAATATCTTCAGAAATCGAATAAGTTTTTCTTAAATTAGTTTTAGTTTATTACTTCGTAAAATTTATTTAAAGTTATATTTTTAATTTAATTTAATCTATTTCGCACTATTTGTGTTTATTTTTTGTTTGTGTCGACTGACTTTAGTTAACATTAAATAAACAAACAGTTATAAGTTAAAATGTTGAAAAAAATATGAAATTTAAATAAGATTGACGAAATATTTTTTATTGGGTGGGCTGATCAAAACACCAAACACAGAGACGCAAACAGACCGTACTGAGCTATGACTCAAGTGCCGCCCAGTATATCCCCCTGAGTTATCTGGCATACCGATAGACCGCTGCCTCCGATAACAAGGTGCTGTGTTTGTCTCTTGATAAAGAGTATAAAAGCTAAACGCAACGATTCGATTCGCAACCATTCCAAATAAACCACTTGCAAAGTGCGTGATTCCTGGCACAATAGCGAAAAGCTCTGACACATTAAAGGATATTTGGAGGCAGCAGGAGACGAAAATTTCAGCAAAAAATTTCACTAGTATTGTTTATTATTGAACGCAATCAACACCAGCATAAAGATGCCCCTTAAATTGGATATCAAGCACCGCTTCGCATCTAGCCGTGTCAAGTGCGTTGACCTGCATCCGACCGAACCGTGGATGTTGTGCGCTCTTCACAATGGCTACGTACACATCATGAACTATGAGAACCAGCAATTGGTCATAGATTTCGAAATATGCGATGTCCCTGTGCGCTCCGCTCGCTTCGTGGCTCGCAAAAATTGGATTATAACCGGCTCCGATGATATGCTTATCCGCATTTTCAACTATAAAACAATGGAGCAGGTCGACTCCATTGAGGCGCACTCCGATTTCGTGCGCTGTATTGCAGTGCATCCCACAGAGCCCTTGGTGCTGACCAGCAGCGGTACGTTCTTTGTTAATGAACATATTTAACAATTTTTAACAATTTGAAAATATGACACATTGCACTTCACATTTTACAACTCGAAATAATTTAGAATAATTTCATCGTATTATTGCAGACGATAAGCTTATCAAATTGTGGAACTGGGACAAGATGTGGGAATGTCAGCGCATCTTTGAGGGTCACACACACTATGTCATGCAGGTTGTGTTTAATCCGAAGGATAATAACACATTTGCCTCCGCATCCTTGGATCGTACTGTTAAGGTGTGGCAGCTGGATTCGGTGTCTGCCAACTTTACGCTGGAGGCGCACGAGAAGGGTGTCAATTGTGTGGACTACTATCATGGCGGTGACAAGTCGTATTTGATTTCGGGCGCAGATGATCGCTTGGTTAAGATCTGGGATTATGAGAACAAGATCTGTGTACAAACACTCGAGGGGCATACACAGAACATTACGTCCGTTTGCATCCATCCCGAGTTGCCCATTGTGCTGACCGGCTCCGAAGATGGAACCGTACGCATTTGGCACTCGGGCACATACTGCTTGGAGACCTGCCTCAACTATGGCTTTGAGCGTGTGTGGTCCATTTCCAGTATGCGTGGCACCAACAACGTTGCCTTGGGTTACGACGAGGGATCCATCATTATCAAAGTAAGCAGCGACGAACCGACGATTTCCATGGACGAGGTTGCTTTGGCTCTGCCGGCAACAAGTGCCACCAGCAGCGGAAATTCCAGCCCAAATTGACGGCGACGAATGCACATATTGATTGCCTTGCACGCTTTACTTAATAAAAGTATGTAACTAATTTAACAATACGAGTAACTTGTTTAAACTAATTTAATAAACGCATTTTCTTCCCCTCTGCAGATCAACAATTGGAACTTAAAATGCCAATGAAGACGTCAGCGCTTAGCCACGGCGTTGCCATATCGAAAAACTGTTTACACGTCCATTGCCAAAAGTTTACCAAATTCCAAATCTCCTGTATTCTTAAAAGTATTAAATAAATCGTTTTATTCTCTCTTAAACTGTTTTCTTTTTAATTTAAAATGCTTACTCAACTTGGCAAGCCGCTTTTAAAATGTCGTCTTTATGTGCCAAGCGCATCGATTCGCTCACAAAATACACCGCTGTCAAATTTACGTGGCAGCTGGCAACACTAGCCCACAACTCTGACACATTAATAAGAGGCAGAAGAAGAAGAAGAAGCACGACAGCAAGTAATTTTACAATCTCGCCGCAGTGGATTTATATTTTGATTAGCTTTAGTAGGGCATATTATTGAACGCCATCAACGACAGCATAAAGATGCCCCTTAAATTGGACATCAAGCGACGCCTCACATCGCGCTCGGACCGTGTCAAGTGCGTTGACCTGCATCCGGCCGAGCCGTGGATGTTGTGTGCTCTTTACAATGGCCACGTACACATCATGAACTATGAGAACCAGCAATTGGTCAAAGATTTCGAGGTATGCGATGTCCCTGTGCGCTCCGCTCGCTTCGTGGCTCGCAAAAATTGGATTATAACCGGCTCCGATGATATGCTCATCCGTATTTTCAACTACAACACACTGGAGAAGGTCCACTCCTTCGAGGCGCACTCCGATTACCTACGCTGCATTGCAGTGCATCCCACACAGCCCCTGGTGCTGACCAGCAGCGGTATGTTTAATTTTTAACATTTATTTAATAATTTTTAACACATTTGAATACATGAAACACTGCACTTCAATCCCCACTCTTTTTAAAATGTAGAACAACCTCAAAAGTTATACGAAGACAATATTTTTTTTAGCAATTACGTTAGAGCATATTTATAAAATGAATGAAACTTTTCCGATTTTTTAACATTTATTTATTCTATATCAAGATGATAATCAGAGGCATTAAATACGTCTGTCCGTGTTTTTCTATGCAGGCAATTTTGTTTTATTAAAGTTAAAATATAAATATTTAAATTGATGTTCAAAAAAATTATTTAGATACAAAAGATAATAAACATATTCGTATTTTTCCCATTCCTAAATGTTCTAATTAAAGAACGAGCACTGTAAAAGTTCTTATCATTTAGTACGTATCACATTTCTTAAATCAAAATTATTGTAATCAATATTTTATCATATTTCTGCAGACGATATGCTTATCAAATTGTGGAACTGGGAGAAGATGTGGGCATGTCAGCGCATCTTTGAGGGTCACACACACTATATCATGCAGATTGTGTTCAATCCGAAGGATAATAACACATTTGCCTCCGCATCCTTGGATCGCACCGTTAAGGTGTGGCAGCTGGGTTCGGTGTTTGCCAACTTTACGCTGGAGGGGCACGAGAAGGGTGTCAATTGTGTGGACTACTATCATGGCGGTGACAAGCCGTATTTGATTTCTGGTGCCGACGATCGCTTGGTAAAGATCTGGGATTATCAGAACAAGACCTGTGTACAAACACTCGAGGGTCACGCACAGAACATTTCGTCCGTTTGCTTCCATCCCGAGTTGCCCATTGTGCTGACTGGCTCCGAAGATGGAACCGTGCGCATCTGGCACTCGGGCACATACCGTTTGGAGACCTGCCTCAACTATGGCTTTGAGCGCGTGTGGACTATTTCCAGTATGCGTGGCACCAACAATGTTGCCTTGGGCTACGACGAGGGCTCCATCATCATCAAGGTGGGCCGCGAGGAACCGGCCATGTCCATGGATGTGGTTGGCAGTAAAATCATTTGGGCCAAACATTCCGAAATGCAACAGGTAAGCTAAGCAGGATATGCGAATCTAACTCAAACAACCAATCAATGAAGACCTTACTAATTATTATTTGTGTAGGTCAATTTGAAAACCATTGCGGATGGCACCGAAATCAAGGACGGCGAGCGTCTGCCCGTTGCCGTTAAGGATATGGGCGCCTGTGAAATCTATCCGCAGACCATTGCACACAATCCCAATGGCCGTTTTGTGGTCGTCTGTGGTGACGGCGAATACATCATCTATACATCCATGGCGTTGCGCAACAAGGCCTTTGGTTCTGCTCAGGAGTTTGTCTGGGCGCTAGAGAGCAATGAGTATGCCATACGCGAGAACAATGGCACCGTTCGCATCTTCCGCAATTTCAAGGAGCGAAAAAGCTTCACGCCCGAATATGGCGCCGAGAGCATCTATGGTGGCTACTACTTTGGCGTAAAGACCTCTTCGGGCTTGGCCTTCTACGACTGGGAGACATTGCAGCTGGTGCGACGCATCGAAGTGCAGCCGCGCAATGTGTTCTGGAACGAGAGTGGCAGCCTCGTCTGCCTTGCCACCGATGATTCGTACTTCATCTTGGGTGTGGATGCGGCACAAATTGCCAATGCGCTAGAGACCAAGGAGGGCGTCGAGGATGATGGTGTGGAAAGTGCATTTAATGTGCTCGGTGAGTCATTGTAATTATGGTTTATTTTATTAACTCAACTAGAATCGATCAAGCTGCCAATGATAAAGTTATCTTGACAATTGTTAAATAATAATTGATTGGTGATTACTCATGATGGGTTCCTTGTGCCTTTCTGGAATAGCTATTTGAAATAATCATTTGATCTCTAAATCCAATACTTATGCACTATTTTTGTTGCAGGCGAGGTTTCCGAGTCTGTGAAAACTGGACTGTGGGTGGGCGATTGCTTCATTTACACCAATTCGGTGAATCGCATCAATTATTACGTGGGCGGCGAGATTGTGACCATATCACATTTGGATCGCACCATGTACTTGCTGGGCTATGTGCCAAAGGACAATCGCTTGTATTTGGGCGACAAAGAGCTGAATGTGATTAGCTTCTGCCTGCAGTTGTCCGTCCTGGAGTACCAGACGGCCGTGATGCGACGCGACTTTGAGCGCGCTGATCTTGTGCTGCCCACCATACCGAAGGAGCATCGCACGCGTGTCGCTCACTTCCTGGAGAAGCAGGGTTTCAAGGAGCAGGCGCTGCAGGTGTCCACAGATGCGGATCACAAATTTGATCTGGCACTGCAAATTGGCGAGCTGGAAATCGCATTGAAGCTGGCACGCGAGGCAGAAAACTCACAGAAATGGTCACAGCTGGCCGATGTGGCGGCACGCAAGAATAACATGGCCCTTGTCAAGGAGTGCATGCAGAAGGCCAACGATTTCAGTGGCCTGCTGCTGCTCTCGACGGCCTCGAGTGATGCCCAGATGCTGGAGGAGGTGGGTGCGACTAGTTCCGCCCAAGGACGCCATAATATTGCATTCCTCGCTGCCTTTCTCCGTTCCGATGTCGACCGTTGCCTGGAGATTCTCATCGAGACGAATCGTCTGCCCGAGGCGGCGTTCTTTGCCCGCACATACTTGCCCAGCCAAATGTCGCGAGTGGTGGAATTGTGGCGCGAGGAGTTGGGCAAGGTCAATGAGAAGGCTGGCCAATCGCTGGCCGATCCCACACAGTACACAAATCTCTTTCCGGGTCTGGGTGATGCCCTCCGCGTTGAGCAACATCTGCTGGAGGAGCGAACGCGCAAGTTGCCCGCCCGCATCGCCGGTCAGCTGCCACTAAATAGCGAGCGTAATCCGCTCGAGGAACTGCATGCGATCGAGCAGCAGAGTGGTGTCGGTCAGCAGGAGGAAAAAGTGAAGCCGGCATTTGTGCCAGCAGCAGCGATCTTGACCACAGCAAGCAGCACTGCTGCGGCTGCAGCTGCTGCCGTCAGCGAGGATGATGACGATGACGATTTGGATCTGGAGATTGATGGGATTACGCTGGATGACAACATAGATACGACAGACGTTAATCTAGATGATGACTTTCTCAGCGATGATTAGATGTGTTGGCTGCCCCAAAGCACACGCTGTATTCGATAATATGCATAGAAATATCGTAAATTCCTTTGTTGATTCGGGAAAGAAAACTCCAAAAAAACAAAAACCACAATCGCAATTGAAAGCTGCTAATTCCACAAACATTCACCTTTGATTTGATTGATCGAGTGTTTCCCGTGCATTAATTATACAAATTAAAAATCTATTATATATATATATCTATCTATAATGTACAACATTTATGCAGCAAAATCGAATTGCAATAAATATTATATTTAAAAATGTGTTTTTGTGAAATTGCGCTCGGCTGCTTCTTCTTACTGTTTGACATTCGGACATTTGGGCACACAATCAGCGTTGCCACAGGGCAAGCTGTCAGTTATTATTAAATACGGCAACACAGCAGCATCACAAATACATATTTATCCGCAGATATTGTGTGTGTGCGTCTGGATTTTGCTGTATTTTTTATTTAAGAATGAATTATTAATAAACAATTAATAAATTATTATTAAATAAAAAACAGTATAAAACCCCGCCAATCAAACGTAAGTACTACTAAGCACACAGAGTGTATATCTGACAAATAAACACTATTTACTGCATATTTATGCGTCGTCATTGATTGCATTCTATTGATTTTTCAAGCAACGTTGCATTCATTTTCCAGATACACACTATATATAATTATTAATTACGTTAATATGGATCCGAAAAACTACCATGCTCATGAACAGCAGCAGCAGCAACAACAGCAACAGCATTTGCTTGAGCAACAAATGCATTACCAACATCTTCAGCAGCAACAACAGCAACAGCTATCCATGCAGGCGGGATTTGCACCGCGTCGCCAGTTTGACAACATGGGCAACTCACCAGCTGCCTTGGCGGCTGCTTCTTTGGCCAATGGCGGTGTAGTTGGCTGCAGCGGCTCGCTGATGAGCAAGCCGGCAATGATGCAGCGACCAAAGATGAAGAAGGAGAAACAGCTGCAGGCGCTCCAACAGCAGCAGCAGCAACAACAACAACAGCAGCAGCAGCAGCAGCATCATCCTCAACATCTCTCTGAGCTGAGCGGTGCGTTGGGCAGCACCGGGACTTTATCAGTTGACGACCCGCTCAAGTTTGTTAACGAAACGGATGCCAATGGGCTGGCCATGAAGACACCGGTCAGCATGCTGCAGGAAATGCTGAGTCGACTCGGCATTACGCCGGGCTACGAGCTGGTGCAGATCGAGGGCGCTATACATGAGCCAACATTCCGGTTTCGTGTGTCCTTCAAGGACAAAGATACACCATTTACCGCTATGGGCGCTGGCCGCTCCAAGAAAGAGGCGAAGCATGCGGCTGCCCACGCCCTGATTAACAAGCTGATTGGTGTCCAGCTGGAATCTCAGGGAAATTCGGCAGCAGCAGCGGCCGCTGCAGCGGTTGTTGGCAACTCCCTGGCTGTGGGCAGCGGTGGTGATGGCAATGGCAGCAATGCCAATACCTCCGGCAGTGGCGAGTAAATATTTTGATTACCTCTTCAAATTCTAAATTGTGTCAATTGTTAATGTGTTAAACTCTTCTTGTTAGCGCTGGCGACAAGATTGTGGGCAATCCCATTGGTTTACTGCAGGAGAAGTGCATGCAACGTCGTTGGCCGCCGCCATCGTATGAAACGGAGACAGAGGTGGGACTGCCGCATGAGCGACTCTTTACGATTGCGTGCACCATACTGAATTATCGCGAGGTGGGCAAGGGCAAGAGCAAGAAGATTGCCAAACGGCTGGCCGCCCATAAGATGTGGACACGCCTGGAGGAGACGCCCATCGATGCTAACCAAATCAATGACAGCATATGCAACGAATTGGAGGGTGATGTGAGTAATTTAACGGTTGTAAACGTCGTACAGCTGCCGGTAGTGCCACAACCACTAACCCAAACGCCGAGTCGTTATTACGACCGCATTTCACCCAATTATAATGTATACGAACTTTAGAATATATTTTTTTCAATTCTAATTATTCACCTAATTAATTCCCTGGCTTCCATTACAATTCTTATAGAAATAGAAAATATTAATCTTTACAACCAACATGTGTTATATTGTAATATTCTCTGCCTAATTTAAAATGTTTGCATTTGTCATTTTAATCGAATTAATTGCTTTTTAGAGTATTTACTAATTAATTAATGAAATAATAATTGAAATGTTATATTATTTGAAAGTATTGTTTGTCAAATACCTTTTTATTGCTTCTACTTCTTTTTTCCCCTGATTTTTTCAAATATAAACGTAGCTTGAATTATATTTTGACGTCTTTATCGTGAATTTATAATACATGTTGGAAATTCGTGATATGTTTCAACTCACCATTTGATTGGCGAGTAGTTTTTTGCTTATTAAATGAGAAAACGTTGCGCTCTTATTTGCAGCCCCGTAACAACGATAGTTATTATGGTGATTTGAAAGATATCACTGTGCCAACACTGAGCACACAACATAGTAACAAAGTGTCGCAGTTCCACAAGACATTGAAAAATGCTACAGGCAAAAAACTGCTTAAATTACAGGTAAATTGTACTGCTACTAGAGATGCAGCTGTTTCGACGGTCTGTTGTTTTTGGCCACTGAAAGAGGCCATGCATGCGAGATGTCTCATGATTGATATGGATTTATCTTTTTCAGAAGACATGCCTGAAGAGCTCGAAGCTTGACTACGTGAAGCTGCTGTCAGAGATTGCTATGGAGAATCAGTTCGAGGTTACCTACGTGGACATTGAGGAGAGGACGTTTACCAGGCAGTTTCAGTGTCTGGTTCAGTTATCCACGTTGCCAGTCGGCGTTTGCCTTGGCACGGGGATATCGTCTGCTGAGGCACAACGACATGCAGCTCAGAATGCCCTTGAGTATTTGAAGATTATGACCAAAAAGTAGGCCAACCAACTAATTAGCAAAATCTGAACGCACATCACGAAGACAGTGGGGATGGTCGCAGTTTCCGCTGTCTTCGGTGGCTTACAGCAGCAATCTTCAGCACTGTATTTAAAATATATATTATTTTCATGTTTTAATCTTCGTTAACACATTGAATTAGAAAAGACATTAAATACATAAAGAAAATTTACTTGATTTACATTGCACGGGAAGTGCATAATTTTAATTTAATTGAGAAACGAATTAATTTTCAAGAAAAAATCCCACAAGGTTATGGATAATGTTGCACACCAATTGTATCGAATCAACTGTAATATATTTAGATATAAATTTTGATATAATTAAAAATCTAATTTAAAAAATGTTATATTTTGGTTATGGAAATCACATTTGGTTTTAACAACTGTTGTACAAAATGACTCCATGTCAGCGGCTATGACTAAAATATGTCATCTAAATATGGCAAAGAAACTAAATGGAAATAAACTGAAACTGAAACAAGAACTAATTAAAGGTAACACGGAATAGTTTTAAGAAAAGAAGCGCTTGTATCTTATTGTAAACAACACAGGTTACCGAATAAACATTTAGATTGATGTATAAAAAAACTGTTTAATAGTGATTAATACTTATGCTAAGAAACTAAGAACTAAGTGGCGTAAGAGTTATTTACATTGACCGACAGTATAGAAGCAACTCGTAATTGCTGCCTGTGAAAATTGTCATTAATATCTACTTCTTTTTACGGTCCTGCGTGCACTTGGGACAAAACCATTTGCCCTTTGGCTTCGTGGTGAGGCCCACACAGGCAAAGTGAAACCACTCAATAGGGCACTGGCAAAATAAAAGAAAAGACATTTTAATATTATATAAGTATACAATAATTATGAATAAACGCACGTCTGGATTGTCGCAGCCAATCATTTCGCCATAGGAGACCTGGTGGCATAAGCAATATGTTGGCTCGTTTGGATCCACTGGCATGTCCATGACATCGCTGGGATGCGTTGCAGTCGTGTGGCAAGATTCCTTCTCAGAATCGTCAACATCAACTGCCTTCTATGTGTGGTGGTAAAAAGAAAAAGAGATTTAATAAATAGTCCCAAAAATGCTTAGCTCTTATCGGGGATCATGCAGGCACGTGAAATGTAAAAAATGAAATATGCAAAGCTAATTGAACATCTAATCTCAAATACACTAAATACATACGTTAAGAGGCAAATGGAGGGGAACTTTCGTGCAGAGTATATTCAGCGATTTTGCTACTTTGTAGGCTATCAGGCAAACAAACTAAACTAAATAGTATTCAGAAGGAGGGAGTAACAATTGCAACAGGACGAATACATATATGAATAATGCTTGATGAAGATGATTTACCTTTTGGGCGCCCCCCTTGCGTGTTTCTTTTCTTGATTTACCTTTGACTTTTTCTTTTTGCTACCTTGGCCAGCACTGCTGCTAGCATTGAGATTCGCGCCACTGGCACTGTTCGAATGATTGCCACCACGGCCAGTCTCCTCATCTGAGGAAGCTGGCTTTTTCTTTTTACCCGTCGCCTTGCCATCCTTGGTTTTCTTGCGGCCACCCTCTGTATAAAATATAAACATAAATTAATTTGATACATTCAGTCTACTTTCTCAATGTGGTTTACGTACTCTTGGCGACCGCTTCCTCGGATTTGGCACGCGTGGATGAGGCCTTCTCTTGTATCTCGCCTTCAAAGCGCGCCAAATCATTGTCGAGTCTTCGGATTTGTTTGTCCACCAGTTCGTACGTTTGTATAGCCAGCTGAACTTTGTCATCGCTGTATTCCTTGGCCTTGCCAAAGAGTGCCTTAATGTCCTCCAAGCGCTCCTTGCGCTCCTCCTCGCTCATCGACCCGCTCTCCGAGGTTAGTTTGCGCATAAAATCCTTTGCATGACTGTCAATGCTTTTCATCGCAGTCTGTGCCCGATCATCAAGTTTCCTCATCAGCTTAAAGTTCCGCTCCAGTTCCGTTGGCAGTGATTCCAATCCTAAATGAGAAATACGAAGTCAATTGCCGCCTTTAGCTAGTTTTTAGCTTTTATTTTTCACAGACCGTCTAGGTAATTTTCTAAATATATTGCTGATGACATTTTGTATAGATATTGTGCGTGTTTTAATTGTTTTTATTTTTCCTTCTTTAATTGCACTTTACTAACAAAAACCAAGCGTCTATTTACGACTCACAAACAGCTGTTTTTTTTTTAAGTGTGCAGCAATGTTTACAGATAGTTCTTTCGATTGTGTTGCAATGGTACATTCTCGCCATCTCGCTCTTGCGCTAAATAGTTACGTGGCAGATAATAATTTATACTAATTTGTAATAACAATATCTCAAAAATATAATTCAAAGCTTATAAACAGAATTCAAATCGCTATATTGAATAATATATCCAACGAATATAACATATGTGAAAATTACATTACTCTATAGCACAGTTGGTAATCGTCCAGCGTGCGGTACACAACACTGCCAAAGACAGCTGTTTTTTACGCTGGTCAATATTGCAGCCAGCAGCCCACTGAGAAAAAAACACAAAATGAAAAATACGTGCAAACAATTTGGCTAAAAATCATTTAATGAAAATGCGTAGAGCCGCTACAAAAGATTGAAGAACACATCAGATCTAGGCAGCAACAGTATGTATAAGAAATTGCGTAAAATGTTGCCTCCAATGCGGCCAGTCCACTGGTTTCTACTCGCCCTCTGCATCTTTGTCACCTTTTATTGGTTGGTTGAGTTGCGATTGAAACAAGGTTTGTACTTAGACTCCCATTTGCCATACCATTTGTGCAATATTCTATAGTATATTTCCCTATGTGCAGCCATCAAGCCACTGTCGAACATGGCTGGCAACGGTGCGACTCAAGTGGCGCAATCATCGCTTGCTCAAATCGCGCCCACATTGGATAACTTCAATTATGAGGAGCAATTGGTGGTGCTGTACAATCGGGTACCCAAGACGGGCTCAACTAGTTTCGTGAACATCGCCTACGATTTGTGCAAACAAAACAGATATCACGTTCTGCATATCAATGTAACTGCCAATATGCACGTACTTTCACTGCCAAATCAGGTGAGTCTCAGTTGTCATCGCTATCGAATCCACAAGAGATGTTTAACTATTTAACTGTTGTGTATTTTGTTTAGATCTCCTTTGTGCGTAATGTGACTAGATGGCATGAAATGAAGCCGGCTCTCTACCACGGACACATGGCATTTCTCGATTTCTCCAAGTAGGTGTATCAAATTTATAGACCTAAAATATTGTTATATATATATATATATATATATATATATATTACTACTTTGCAGATTCCAAATCGCACACAAGCCCATCTATATAAATGTAGTGCGTAAGCCCCTGGAGAGACTCGTCTCATATTACTACTTTCTGCGTTATGGCGACAACTATCGCCCCAATTTGGTGCGAAAAAAAGCTGGCAATAAAATTGTAAGTATCTAATTATTATATTTGTTTATATATTCTATATATAATATTTGGTTTGGTTTGACTTATGCAGACGTTCGATGAGTGCGTTATTCAAAAGCAAGCCGACTGTGATCCCAAAAATATGTGGCTGCAAATACCATTCTTTTGTGGGCACGCTGCCGAGTGCTGGGAGCCCGGCAGCGATTGGGCCTTAAAGCAGGCCAAGCGCAATTTGGTCAACGAGTACTTCCTGGTCGGTGTCACAGAGCAAATGTACGAGTTTGTGGACCTCCTGGAGAGATCGCTGCCCAGGTGAGTTCAAGTCGTGAAATCCTATCCGAGATGAGGATGTTTTAAATGACATTTAAATTTTCAGAATATTTCAAGGCTTTCGTGAACACTATCAAAATTCCAATAAATCTCATTTACGTGTGACTTCTTCAAAGTTACCGCCCACTGAATCTACCAAGCAGACCATACAGAAATCCAAGATTTGGCAAATGGAGAACGAACTGTACGAGTTTGCACTGGCACAGTTCGAATTTACCAAAAAGAAACTGATGCAGCCAGATAATAAGCATTTGCAACAGTTCATGTACGAGAAAGTTCGGCCCAAATGATTGCTTGGGAGAAGCAAGGGTAAGACAAAAGGCAAACACCGAATCAGAAATGGCAAATTGCAGCCCAAGTGCAGGCTAAACGAATAAAACCCTGTATATATATATATTGTATATAGCTGCTGTAGATGTAATCTGTACTTAAAATCAAGCAAAGAACTCGTGAAAGACACTAAAGACTTTAGAATTGAATATCGTTGACATATTAATGATTTTATCTGTATATATATATACACAAATAGTTTAGTATAGTTTATAAAGTAAGTCATACATAACGCTTTTCTTAGACTTACGTAAGCAATATATACCTAGCAACAATTGTAACAACTATACGAAGCACAATGCATTTAGCTCTTCGTCTAGTAAACTGTACTCTTCTATAATTAGTATTTGACAATACCGCGTTAAGCGTAAAGCCCAAATACAAATTAATTGCTGGGTGCTGCGCTTACCAATTACCAACTAATTTTTGGTAACTTAGAGATTAAACTAATTTGTAAGTACGATCTTTAATGATATTATTTGTGATTAAAGATTAAATTAACGTGTAAGTACGATCTATAATGATATTATTTGTGACTCTAGAAAAATGTATATCAACTTTTAGCACTTGTAACTGAGAAACTCATCAAGTCAAATATATTGTAAATACATATTAACTACATGTCAACTCTTTAACTAGCTTCACTATCAACGGCTGTCTGCGATTAGTTGCATGCAACTGGATAAATTGACTTAACCTGTCGACTGGATATTTATTTATGCATATAAACACACACAGTCATCTATCAGTAAATAATCAATATTTGTTTAATGCATGGCGAACTGTGCTTAAGTTAATTGCTGCTGAAATTGCATCGCTACTCAGCGAAATTCCATTGAACTTTAAAAAGCTGACGTAGCTCGACTCTCAGCATTGACGGTCTGACTGACTGACTAAGTGACTGAAAGACTGGCTGACTAGATAAATTACAGAAAGCAGAAAAAGAAACAGAAATGGAAATGGAATTAAATTTCAGGCACACATGCGAAATACTTTAATACATTAATTGCCCGAGCAAAGACAATGAGTTTGCATTATCGCCAGTTGAACATTTGAACGGAGACACGCAAGTCGTCGAATCGTTTGACTTGAGCTCGTTGCTGTTTAGTTTAGTGTTTTATTTTACTCAAAAGCAGTTAATTATGAAGTAGCTTCAACCATTAAAAAAAGTGCCAAATACAAAGTGCGAGCAATTTAAATTTCGAACCCAGGTAGTAGTTATTACTAAATATAGCGACGTGTGCGAGATTTTTTTTAGTTTTAAGCCACCACATAAATATTTATATAAATGTACATATATACATATATTGCGTATATAAATAGGCTAAGTCACCTTAGCCCGACTTTTGAATGCGACTAATACCGGGTACTGAGTGGGTTTTGTGCTTGAGCGTTCAAAGGTTCAACAATAATTATATACGTCTGTGGTGCACTGCGAGAAATGACTGTGAAATAGTTGACTACTATTAGTTATAACAGTTGCGGGACCAATATAGTGTAATATGTGTGTATAACAGCCTATAAAAAGAGAAATGACTGTGAATTAGTTGTTTACTGTTAGTTTTAACAGTTCCAGGATTTCCTAACAGCGCGCTGTAACATTTGTATGTAACAGTTCTATATCTGTGGTGCACTGCGAGAAATGACTGTCAAATAGTTGACTACTATTAGTTATAACAGGTGCTGGAGTGCCTAACAGCAAATGTAATATGTGTGTATAACAGTATATACAACTGTAGTGCACTGTGAGAAATGACTGAAATAGTTATCTACTATTAGTTATAACAGTTGCGGGAGCAATATGGTGTAATATGTGTGTATAACAGGTTATGAAGGCTTGCATAAGCTGGCATTTTGCCTTGAACTTTAACCCAGTGCGGCGTTTTTCTCATTGATATATAAATATAGACTAAGCACAGGGCTTAGCCATTAAGCCTTAGCGAAATTCCAGTAAATCGCTGTATAACAGCTAACGATGCCAGCACTTTTCAACGCGCTGAAACTAGCCATAAGTAATAGTTTTGTGTGTGACCTGTCAACACATACATACACGTGTGTGTTCTGTGTGTGCGTGCTTGTACATTACTTCTTAACTACCTCGATATACACACATACAACATTCATACATTATGATAGACATACGATCCGGGTATAAAACTGTTGAATAAAGAGCATTATATTTTCAGTCTTTAAACGTGTTAAGACCGAGATAGACCAGCCATAAATCGTATAGCCTGCAATATTTCATTCAACAAGTCAAACAACATCATAAGAAAACGCATTTAAAGGATATTAACGCAACTCGCTTTTGGATTCGCTGAGCCCGTATTCAATTTTGGTAAGTGTACTATTTTCAGTGTTGTGTTATTGTTTTGCTTAGATATATACATATTTACTGCAGCGTGCTGATTCGCTGATGCGTGCGCTTTGAGCATTTTGTTTTGGCTTCGTTGCGCTTTCGCGTCTCTTTTGTGCTTGCCCTTTGCATAATGAAGAGCACAAATTCAATGTCTACAAAAGCAGAGCAAACAGAGCAACAATAAATGCAATGCTCGCAACTGGTTGCATTTTTGCACGCTTGCCAGCACTGCACCAAGCTGTCAGATAGCTCGCTTTCCTTTTCCATTCACTTTCGGCTTCGCCGCCAAAGCTGTAATTCTGAGTTGTCAAAGAGTCTCTGAAATTGCTGTGCATTCGTGTGAGGGAGACGCACTTAACGAAATTTGTATAGAATTTTGCTTGAAAAGTTTAATAAACGGTTGGCATTGACACATTTGTAGACCAGGCTATCAGCTTGCGCCGGTTCCTGTTCAAGTGCAACTGCAAATGCAAATGCAAATGCATTTTATTTCTGTTTACGCTACAAAGTCAACGTGAAAATATTACATATATAAAAATGAATATCGAGATGAGCTGTGCTTCTGTCATTATGCCGAGTGCAGCAACAACCTGCTTGCCTAGGACAATAGCCTCCACTTCCGTTGGTTTAGGTGAGACAGCCATACATACAGTACACACACATACACCTTAAATGTGTTTACTTTGCACATGTACACATGCATACATACATATGTTTTTAACTTTCATAATAAGTTTTTGGCATGTAAGGTTAAAGCACTTTTTACATTGGATTTGTCATGTACATAGTTCAATGTCAAATCTTTGTGTGTGTTTGTGTTTAATTTTTTTTTTTTGCAAGACTGCTTGACATTTATGCTTACTGTCTTTACGTCATGGTTATTTCTGCTTCTCCCTTTTTCGCGTTATCTCGCGTGTTTTTTTTAATTGGGAACTTTGATATTTTCTTTGACATTGTTTGGGTAACACCACTAAACAGACAGGGCAATACAATTCGAATTTGAACGTCTTCTAATATACAACAAATATATTTTCTAAATGTATGGTGCAAATCTAAAAAGGGGTATTAATTTCTCGACAAGAAATGTTTGCAAATCTGTATTTATTACATTTTTAAGTTTAAGGAACTTATGAATATGAAGACTCTAAAAAATAAAACACTTTTCCTAATTAAAAAAATAAATATGTATTGAAAAACATTCAATTAAAAGGTAGAACTGTATTTAACGTGTAGGTGGAATACTAAAAAATATAAGAAAAATCAGTTGTTGAAAAAATTGCAAAAAGTAATTGTTCGATTTTTGATCAGAAACAATATGTCAAATAGTGGTGCTATTTTTTTGTTCGCCACTGTACACATTTAGGTGTTTATTACTCTATGATGATATTTTGTCAAAGTCTGATTTTATATCTAACGACACGGCTGTTTTATTCGTGAGAGTATTTTGGCCAAAACTGACAAAACAAGCCAAAACACTCCAAAAATAATGAATGGATGTTGCGACTCAAAGGCGAGCTTCGCACGTGTTGGCGTCGAATATACAAAAGAAACAAAAAGGTGACGAAAGAAGTACTGGTCCCATGCCCATGGTTGGGGTGTTGTTGTCTGAAACGTGTTCAGCCCAATCAACCACAATTATAAGCGAGGCGCACACACTCTGAACCATTGTTGTCAAACAGCTGTAATTACTGTGTAATGACTAATTAACGTGTATCACTATCGCTGGCTAGCTGACATTGAACCGAAAGTACAAAGCCTGAGGGTCAAAACTGGAGACAATTACGAATACATATATACATATATCGAAGATGCTGCTACTGTTGGTGTTGCTGTTGGAATACTCTCTACAGCAGCAGCAGCAGCAGCAGCAACAGCAACAACAACAGCTGAGTAACCGCATTGAAAACCAGCTTTGTCATAATTTCCCAAATGCATTCGCTTCTCTTGCAACCCCTCAGCTTTTGCTCAATTTTAACTCGATCTCACTCTCGCTCTCTGTGAATGTCATACTCAAGTTCAGCTTCAGCTTCAGCTTCAGTTTTAGCTTTAGCTTTAGCTTTTGCTTCAGCTGTTGTCATCGGTGAATTTCCAGTTTTTTAATTCTTGGCCTGGTATATAATCTTCGCAACGCGCTTTTTGGCTGCCACAGTTTCGTCTGCTCTTTCGGCTCCGTTACACGGTTTGTTGTCAGCGCTGCTCCGTCTACACGGCATTATCACTGATCTTTATGGTAGTACGAGTATAGCCAGCTCCCCCAAAAAACGAGTTTCACGTTTTCGGTTTCAGTTCAAACTGTGTCTTGGCGTTTTTTGTTGTGCTCGGAGTGTGTACTATATAAATTATACGATTATTATGGTGTTGCTTTGAAAAGACATTAACTATTCATAAGTTTATGCTGTACATTATACATATATTGTTGTTGTTTCTACGCATTTTGTGCATTTTTGGGTTTTGCCAAAAACTATTCGAAACTTCTCGTTAAACGTTTGGTTTTATTTATTTACTATTTACTACTATTCGATGTGATTACAAAGTACATAATTAAATGCTCATTCATCTCAATCAATGTCTCTGAGCGCTTTTGAGTAGAGATCTAATTGTCTTTTGTTTAGACCTAAATGCCCATAGATAATCGGTTGAGCTGCGTATTAGCCTCAAAAATACATATATTATTATATATATTTATCATTTAATTGATATATGTATATATATATATCTTCCACAGCAAATTTAGCCGTAGATCTTGAAAATTACACGTTTAGCCAAATGTTGAAATATGTAATTTTAAAATCAAAAACAAAATTGAAATTAAACCAAGTAGAACAAGCGAAATTAAGAATTAAGCTCAATGCTTAACTCGCCAATTTTTTCATTGCAAATGCATTCCTAGCTCAAAGTCAACGGAAGTAAAAAAAACTGCTGCTAAAAATAATAACTTTTATGCAGCATCCGTTATTGAGTTCGGTTTTTATTTTTGCAAAAACCACAAAGCGAATGTCAAGGTTAAGGTTAAGGTTGCAGAGAAGAAAAAACAGAAGATATAACCGGTTGATCGGCAATGGAACGAATCGGCCTGCATTTGTGCTAATATTGCAGTTTCAACGATCCGGTTTGTAAATTAAAACCAACAACAATTTATATATGTACAATTTGTCATTCAGCAGTATCTAGAATACTCGAGATCGTAAAGTCAATACGAGAATTAAGCAAAAATTGAGTGCTAAGCACAAAAGAATATATCACTTAATTTCAAAAGTGCTTCAACCAGCAGCAACAAATACGGCTGCTGCAAAATGAGTAAGTAATAATTGCTGATTTTGTTCAACAGAGCTCTCACACAATAACCCATACATATATAATTGCAAATTGTTGTTAGCCAAAAGGTTTCTCTCCCTTATATATATATATATATATATGTATATATATCTATATATATATAGGTAGGCACGCTACTTGTTACATGCACTAATTGCATTTTAATTGTCATTTTCTTTTCTATCATTTGATTATTGTTTTTGTTTTATTAATAGGAGTGCCCACCATGTTATCGGAAATCGATGCGCTGCCCACGCTGAAGCTGGGCGATTATACGCTTCAGTTTGAACTGGGCGAACCCACCGCTGCAGCCAAGGAAGTTGCAGTCCGGGAACTGCGGGAAACCCCCGAGCGTCAAAAGCAGGCCACGCAGGAGCTGAAGCGTTTGCTGGAGGGTAAGTCCGCCATATATATGTATATAGATATAAATATCTCATGATTTTCCCAATAAAGCATTTAGTAGAACTGGGGATTAGTTGTGTTTAGTATTTATTTGCTAAGGAATTATTAAGCTAAGGAAATTCCAATAATTTCAATCAATAAATGTATACACAATTATTAAGCAGAACTCTACTTGTCTTAAGTGTTTCATATTAAGTGATTATAAATAATGTATACGACCTAATGATGATGGTGTTCACATTAATTGAATTGCGGACAAAGTTCAATGACAATCCGATTTGTAGCGATATTCTGATGCTTCCAATAAGCAGTGTAAAACAATTTCCCTTATTACTATTTATGGCTGATCATTTTACTTAAATCACTCGAAAAAACAGCCTTGATTGGGTCACAAACCACTTTTAAAATGTTGAGTAAGGACAATATTCCTATTGTTTTAGACTTTATAGACTTTAAACTCACATTACAATACATACTCCGTAGTAACAAACTGTAATTTTTAGCATGTCATTAATTATATAGCGGCGAACCTTTACTTATCTTTCAAATTACGATGAGACTAAAAGTTGACTTCCTCGACAACACCCCTTATTACAGTATTTTACTTGATAATCATTTAAGTAAAGCCACAGCTGAGTTAACTTATAGCGGGATCTAACATTGAGTCTAGAGAAAGATATATCTAAAAGTATAGCGTCAGTTTTATTGGAAAAGGTCAAAGAGATCAGTCGCATCAAACTTGTGTAATTAACAAACAAACTTGTTGCACTTTGTTCAGTGTGCAAGCTAAATATATATGCAATTATATCCAATTAAAAAATATCTTATTAACATTTAGCGGAAACCGATTTGTACTGCCCCAAGGACAACGAGGAGTGGCTGATACGCTTCCTGCGTCCCTGCAAGTATTATCCAGAGAGTGCGCGCGACTTGGTAAGCGGCTATATATATATATATATATAGATATATATACATCATTAATAAGTAGTGGCCCATTAACTTAATGCATCAACTTCTCATTCCCAGATCAAGCGCTACTACTCATTCAAGGTGAAGCATTCGGATGTGTATAACGACCTGAAACCCACGCGGGAGTCCAACATCTTTAAGCACAATATACTCACCGTGTTCCCCAATCGTGATCAGTGCGGACGCCGCATCTTGTTACTCGAGCTGGGCAGTAAGTGGATATATAGCCGTAGGGTTAATGTGACTGCATTTGTAATGTCTGATTTTTGTTGCATTCAGAACGCTGGAAGCACAAGCAGGTCACACTCGATGAGGTCTTCAAGGGTGCCGTCATATTCCTGGAGGCCGCCATGCTAGAGCCGGAGACACAGATCAATGGCGCTGTTGTTATCTTCGACATGGATGGCCTCAGTCTGCAGCAGACATGGCAGTTTACGCCGCCATTTGCCAAGCGGATTGTCGACTGGCTGCAGGATTCGGTGGCACTGCGCATCAAGGCCATTCACATTGTGAATCAGCCCAAGATCTTCAATGTTGTCTTTGCGCTCTTCAAGCCCTTCCTGCGCGAGAAGCTGCGCAGTCGCATCATTTTCCATGGCACCGATCGCGACTCCCTGCACAAGTACATGTCGCCCAAGTGCCTGCCAGCCTGCTACGGCGGCATCCTAGAGCTGCCCCGCGTCGATGGCGATCAGTGGTATCAGCTGCTGCTCATGTGCGATGGCGAATACGATGCCATCAATTCGTATGGCTACAAAAAGAAGTGAGGAGGAGTGATGAGCAGTGATGCGCAATGTGTCCGCAATGTGTGCAGCAAGTGATATTTCTCCCTCGTCTATCGAAAACTCGTTTAATATGCATTAAGCCTAAATATCTGTTATACGCTTGTCCAACGCCAACGCTTGCGATTCTATAGTTTTGATTCGCTAGTGAAAGAGCCAGCAAGTTTGCCTTAGTCTTATGCAGTAAGTGTTATAGCTGACATATTCCACTTTATACACACACACACACATACATATATATATACATATATATATATATATATATATACTTAATTGGGGGTAAGCGTAATTATAGCCTGTTATTACCTATTACATAGATAAAAATACACATAAATAGAAATATATATGTCAAAATGTTATAATGAAAACCGAATTTCGAATTATTTTTACCCATTTCATTTTATTTGAGTTTCTTCATTCGTATTATTTACAATTAAGTTGTAGACAAATAACGTAATTATACTTATAATGATCTTCATTGGCTTGATCCAAGTAAGTTTTTCGTTAAACAAAGCAAGTCAAAAGCCTAACTTCTAACGTTGAATATCAATTGGCTTGAGATTATTAACTGTTACAAGCGCAAACTGAATGAATTTAGCTGCTATATATATGTATATTTATATTTATATATATATATATTTGTATAAAGCACTGCTCTAAAGTTAAAAACAAAAATGTTCAGTTGAAGCTCATTTGGTCGAATCATTTGATCCAATTGCAAGGCACAATTGTTATACACAACTTGTAGTATTATCAAAGACTATAGATTTATATATATATATATATATATTGATATATATCTAAAGTCTTTCGTACTATCGTACTAGCTGTTTTAAAAACCACTCGATACTCGTTACTAACTTAATCTTAAAATGTGTCAACTACAGCTACAAAATGTGTCTACTACAGATTGTTTAATGTGTCTTTCCTTCTATGTTTTTTGTTGTTGTTGTGTTTCGTCTATCGAAATATCACCCACTTAACTGGAATGTGTAGTGTATGCCTCTGGGGAAAGCAGTAGAGAATGTGAAAAGTAGCAGACTTTTCATAGACGGTAATTGGTTGATGGCGCCTTTGGTGAGCTGCGAAACTGTCCAAATAAATGACGTGATACTGCGTTGGGTGCACGCATCGCAGCATCCGTAGTTTGCCCATCATTGTCGTCATCCGCATCGATGACGTCAGCTGGTTGGCTGCACCATCGCCTCCCATGCAACAATTGCGACGTTGCATTAGTCGAATGGGCTGCGTTAAGTTGATAGTCTCGCCATTCTGTCGCTGTTCCGCTTCGGCAATGCACTCCATTTTCTTCCATTGGCGCAGGGCTAGCACAAAGGCATCCGTCACATTTATCGCCGCCTTCGAGGAGGTCTCAATGTTTGAGCTAATCCCCTGTTCCGTGCACCACTTCTGCACATCTTCAGAGCTCACTTGCCGTTTCTCCGCTCGAATGTCGTTCTACAAATTTTCAAAATATATTGATTAAATTCACAATCGCTCCGAATCCCCGAATCGCCATCTCACCCCCGCTCACCTTATTGCCCACCACAATGAAGGGGAATCTGTCCGGCTCGACGTCCGCATAGTTGAGAAACTCATTGCGCCAGAGTCGCAATCCTCGCAGGCTGTCCCGATCGTCCAAGGCATAGCACAGCAGGCACATGTCCGAGCCGCGATAGAAGGGTGTACGCAGTGCACGAAAGCGTTCCTGACCAGCTGTATCCCATATCTAAAATTAAACACCCATTATTATTCAGCAAGAACACCTATTGATTGTTATTCAATTAACGGTTTATTGAAATTATGCAATCGCTGATTGAAAGTTTGTCAGAATTCGCAGCACTAAATGGGAGCAAGCAAAAAAACAAAATACAAATACTGCTGGTAAACAAATCTTCGGTCGTTAAAGTACAAAAAGAAAAAAATAGATAGCAGAATGTTGTGCACAAGGCTACATATATATTTATACACATATATATATATATATTTATACATATATAATATTTATATATATTTGTTTATGGCCTGAGATCCCAGAAACCTAAGCCCAAAGACAAACCAAGTGACTGATAATAATGTGCTGATAACAAAGTGAACACAAATTCACAACTGAAAAGCCTTACAACTTTTAAATAAATAAAGGTGTGTCATCGCGTGAAAACATGGATATATATATATAAAAAAAGTAAAAATGTTAATTATTAAAACAATCTATGGTTATTTATCAAGCTTTCCTATACTGAGACTGAATCGGGCATTTTTTGTATATGCCAGTCATTTTTACTGCTCATTTAATGAAATATTAAAATCGTTGTTTTCCTTCCTTTTTTTTTGTTGTTTTGTTCAGGGCAACTTTTTTAATATGCAAAAAGGGTGTAGAGATGTGGGTGGTGGGCAGCTCTGGAAAGAATGAACCACAGTTAAAATTTACCACACCTTTTCCACGTCGAGGTCGAATTTTAGAATGGAATTTTAAGCATACAAATTGGTTCACAATATTTTTTTGTTAACTATTCAAAGCCCCTGAAAAAGAATGTAGATTTAGCAAACAGTCACTGAGTCAACATACAAATAGTATACAAATACAGACGAATATGTTGAAATGCGATATAAATTATTTATATTATAGATTTTATAGTGTAAATTGGTAATGTTTGTGTGTATGCATCAGAGATTGTCGGAATAATTATGAGTGGGGGCATTCCCGCTATTTACAATCGCTGGAGGGCATTTTAGAGTCATATTTATATAAATATATATAAATATATAAATATATATATATATATATGTATGTATATATGTATATATACTTGCACATATATTTTTTTGTGTATAACTCATCCTGCTCAACCAGTTGCCCCCTTCTTGTTTGGCCCAAACTCAGCGAAGCGTTAATACAAAAAAAAAGAAATAAAAAGAAGTAAAAAAACAGTCAACTTTTGCTTCTATGCAGCAAATTTCAGCATTGAGTGGTTAATAGGGACAATTATAATTAAACAGGTAGAAAACTACATACGAACAAACGTGGACAATTGTGAAATAGTTGAGCAATTTTTTGTTAAGGAATTTGTTGCATTGATTGACGCATTTGCAATCCGTAAACGAAACGTATTCGAATTATTTACATGACATTTTGCAGCAATTAACTGCTTACTCATCGTGCTGCACAACCCACCCCATGTTGCATATTGATAAGCCGACTTATAGGTCGGTGAATGTGTGTATTCAAAACTGGGAATACATAAAAAGAGTGCATCAACAAACAAGCAATGCTGAAGATGAAGCAGCAAAAGCTGAGAAATACATGGTTTAAGAATTTACATACACATTTACATAAAGGGTTTCCTACGCATTGTGTATTTGTATTGGTGTGTGGTGTGTGTGCGTATGTGCGTGTGTGTGTGTGCTTGTTACAAATAGCAAAGCTGAAACAAAGTCGCCGCATTGTTGATGTTTTTGTTGTTGTTGTTTACGCTGTTGATTCGGATTCTGGCATGCTAAACTGTACGTTAATTGAGCTTTCGTGTATGCGTGTGTGTGTGTGTGTGTGTGTGTGTGTGGGTGAGCACAGATGGAACAGATATTCAGACAGATAATCAAAAAAATACGCAAAACAAGCGGTTAAAAAGCGAAAGCAAAAACTATGCAACGAGTTGGTCCAATTGCAGTAAAGATTTGAACGATTTGAACGCTTTGAACATTTCTGACTCAGACTCAGACTCAGATTTGATCGAGCAATAAAGCATTAAGTGCATTAGTTAGTTAAATTATTTTTGGCATTGCTGTCTGACCTGCAGTGTGTACTTCTCACCATCGACAGCGATATCCTTGTTCATGAATTCAACGCCAATCGTATGGAAATTGTTCTCCTCGTAGCGATTGGATACGAAGCGTGTGAGTAGCGCTGATTTGCCCACGCCCCCATCCCCCAGTATGATGACCTTGAGTAGTTTGGATTTCTGCGGGGGGCGCATGTTTGTCATTGTATGTCTGCATATACGTTCGACGATTGTCTCAGTAATGTATTAATGTACTAGAATATGCTATTTTTTCTCTATTTGTAAAAGCTGCGCAATTGAAATTACATCCAAAATTCGTGTGATGTGCGCTTAAAATTTGTTATATTTTTGTTTGCCATCAGTCACGATTCTCGTTGCACTGCACTGACTTATTCACTTTTGCTTAATTAATTATAAGTATTAACGTGTAAGCCAAGCAATTAAAGCCATTAAAAAATTAAACACTCAACGCAATCGCGCCGCGACTCGTCTTATTGGACCAACAGTCAGTTGCCGAATGATTCGGTCAGCCAAAACGAACAGGTTCACGGAACCAGCGCACTGTTAAGAACGTAAACAAATGTACGGTTAGCAGAGTAGGGCTATGTTAGCTATGCAGCCCCAAACGCTGGTAAGATAATTACACTGCAATGTTTCGATGTTTGAAAATGTGGAGATATAAAACTGAGATTAATTCAGACAACTGCAATAAACAAATTCATTTGACGGGTTTCAAATAATTTGTCTCTTTCATAAACATACAAAACAGATGATTACGAATAGTTTTCTACAACGATTTAATTGCAATTGTCTGTGTAACTATTTATATATGTATACATAATATTTTTTTCTACTATATATAATACTTCATTCAGCTTTTGATATAAGATGCATATCCCAACTCATATGAAATCAGAAAATACAAATAAACAAATAAATTTGATGGTCTTGAACTGATTTGTCTGTTTTATAAAAGTACAAAACTTATCATTAAGATTTTCTATAAGGATTTATTTATATAAATATATATATATATATATGTACTTTCATTACTACTATATATATACAATGATTCAATCAGCCTTTGATAACGGCAATTGGTCGCATTTTGATGCACTTCTTGCTGATGCCAGCCGCGTGGCAGGTGTCGACGACATCGGTGACATCCTTGTATGCCTCGGGTGCCTCCTCCATGACCAGTTTTGGGCTGGCGACGCGTATGGCGATGCCGATCTGCTCCAGCTTATCCAGCACCTCTTTGTAGTCGAGATTGCGACGTGACTTGGAGCGTGACAAGGCACGACCCTAATTGAGAGAGAATTAAACACAAATGAGGAATGTATAGATTGAGATTAAAGATTACGCTTACTGCGCCGTGGCAGGTGCTGCCAAAGGTTTCCTGCATGCCGCGTTCGGTGCCGGTGAGCACATAGCTGCAGGTACCCATTGTGCCACCAACGAGCACCGGCTGTCCGGTGAGCTGATAGTCGACGGGAATCAGGGGATGATGGGGCGGAAAGGCACGAGTGGAACCCTTACGATGCACGAGCAACTTGCGCTCCCTGCCATCCACAATGTGATTCTCCACCTTGGCAATGTTATGCGAGACATCGTAGATGACGTGCATGTCCAGATCATCCGGTGTCGTGTTGAACATCTTGGCAAACGCCTGACGCGTGAGGAACGTCATCGAGCTGCGATTGACCCAAGCGAAATTGGCCGCTGCTGCCATTGCCTTGAGATAATTCTGTCCCTCAACGGAGCTGATGCGGGCGCATGCCAATTGGCGATCGTTCGTCTCGATGTGGTCGCGCTTCATGGCCTTCTCCATCTCGACGAGTGCATCGGTGGCCACCTGATGGCCAAAGCCGCGACTGCCCGAGTGTATCATGACAACGACCTGGCCCTTCTCCTCAATGCCCATCTTGGAGGCGCTCCACTTATCGTAGATCTCGTCCACCACTTGTATCTCGGCATAGTGATTGCCGGCACCCAAAGTGCCCAGCTGGGGCAGACCGCGTTTCTTTGCACGCATGCTCACCTTGCCCGGATCGGCATTCAGCATACGGCCATATTCCTCGCAATGCTCCTTGTCCTCGGCCCAGGCATAGCCCTCGCGCAATGACCAATCCATGCCCATTTCGAGAGCTTCCTCCAGATCACGAGCATTCATCGGTATAACGCCCTTGGAGCCAACGCCCACGGGTATATGATCGAATAGCGATTGAGCCAGTTGCTCCTTTAGCGGCTGCACATCCTTTTCATAGAGATTGGTGCGCAACAGTCGCACACCACAATTGATGTCAAACCCAACGCCACCGGGACTGACAACCGACAGCGGATCATCCATATCAAAGGCAGCCATGTTGCCAATGGCAAAGCCATAGCCCGAGTGAATATCGGGCAATCCAATCGAGCGGCCAACAATGCCCGGCAATGCAGCCACATTGGCAATCTGCTTGACGCCCGGCAGAAAGCCACCAATGGCGCCGGGACGGCACGAGTTCTTCAGCTCGTCCAGAATGAGCTGCTCCAGGCGGCTGTTCACATAGAAGACGCCCTCCACATTCATGTTGGGCTGAAAGCCCTTCTTGATGCGCCAGCAGTGATCATTGATCTTCTCCAGATATTTCAGCTCCTCGCTGTAGGGCCGCACCACCATTTTGTGCAGTTCGTATTGTTTCTCTTTGTTGTCTATTTATCAAGCCTATTTCGCAGAGCTAATAAATATCAACTATTTCGTCAGAATTTGCAATGCCGGCATTAATGACACATGAACAGCTGTTCATGCTGTTGTGCTGTGGGCACCTCAAAAAATTAACATTTACTGCAATGTTATTAACAGCGGCTCACTATTTGACTTTTGGAAAATATACAAAACATCTCAACTAATATTTAGTTACAAGAGTCTAAACAATCATTAAATGCAAGTTGTCTGAATTTGTGATTAACAGCTTAATGTTATCAAGCAACCAACAACATTTTGTATAATTGAAGAGCAGTTACAACTTTTCAAGGACTGCTTACAAATTTACCTTTGGATACACATATAGAAATAGCTTTCCAACTAATATTCTTACCACCAATTGTGTTAACCACAATTAACAAATTAGGACAATTTACGCAAACCGCAGTGACATAGAACATTGTTATCAGTGAGTTCTAAGACTTTAAGGCGACTGAGCAACGATTCTTCCAGATCAGGTGTATGCTTGTCGTCCAAAGCCAGTGTTTCCAACTGCTTTGCCGATCTTAAGAGCAGCCGGAATTCATTTATATCCACCACGTGGCACGAGCAGATATCCAATTCGATCAAGAACGGGGCCACCATCGATATTAAATCGATACTGTGGCAATTTATTGCGGTACCTTGCATTGTCAAAGATCTCAGTTGTCCGCCTTCCTTTGCTCCAACAAACAGTGAATGCAAGATATCGCCGTAATAATCCTCTTTTACGATTACACTTTGCAAGTGTCGCCCAAGTGCATTAAGTTGGTTTTCGTTTAGGTTAAAAAGGGACCGATTGTCGAGCTCTAAGTGATGAAATCTGTACAGCTGTCGATCAACGGCTTCATCGATACGAGAGTGAAGACTCCCACATAACGGCATCAGTTCATCCAGTGTAAAGTACACAAATATATTGTCCAGACAATAGTCGTTCAGAATTAATAACGAAATCCTTTCCGTTGCCATTGTGACAGTTAACTGAAACGAGGAATTTGAAGTAAATAAACTTTTCGCGCTATAACGTGCGTGTGCTTGTATTGCATGTGCTGTGCTGCACGTACCTAGTATATATATACGCTTAATATATCTTAATCCAATTGGAGAATGCATCATACAGACACACACACACACACAGACAGAGTCGTCGATTTACCACAGCTATAACGCTATATATATATATATATATATATATAATATATAATATATAGTATATACATATAGTCAATAAATGTGAGTAAGAGGCGTGACAGCACTTATGAAAAGTCAGCAACTAATTTCGCCTAACACAATTGGAGAATTCTTTATTGTTGCATTTACCCGAACATGAACGATTCCAAATTAAAGACGCTGTTCGTTGCATAAAGCGTTTTTTATGCAAACACGAAACTTCCGATCTGGGCGGTGTTTAAGCTATTTAACTTAGCAAGTTTATTTATGACCGAAACAAAGCGCGCGCCTGGCTTGCTTGAATCTCCAACTCGGACTCTTCGATAGTGAAAACTATCGATATTTACTAAAATTACAATGTAGTGTTTACATAAGTGAATAAGATTTAACAGAGGTATATAAAGTAGCGATAAATTGACAAATTAACAGCTGATCATTCAATATCAGTTATATTCAAATTAGTTTGACCAAACAGACGCATTTAGTGTTGCAGCAAAATGAGTGAAAATATCGATATATAATTGTTTTTAAATTTATTCAATCATCCAGGTTTTCCTTAAACATCGTTGGATCGCTTTCACAACCCCATTTAAATTTTAATTTATAATTAGCAACTGTTGACCATCACATTAACCTCAAAGGTACTTTATTTTCTTTTATATTATATTTAAATTAAATATAAGAAAATGTATGCTAAGTATTTTGTAGTGTAAATTCTTCATTTATTATCAATCTTAACTGAAATTTTAAGAAATATAGATGCTTTGGGAATGCTAATTCCCGGTCTCATTGGTTTGAAGTCATTGTATATAATCCCCAGTAGCTGCTGAAAATTACCGAGTACTAATAAGTTCACGAAAAAAATATAATAACTTTTAATGAGTGGTGCAGCGGACATTTTACTATGGAGAGAAATCACACTTAAATTTCAAGTAATGAACCCGTAAGCGACAAGGGAAGCGCAAAAATTAGCACAGCGCAAAATTAAATAAAATTAGCAGAGAACAAGAAAAGCACGTCAGTCACTCTCAAGATCCGAAGAACTACTGCTAATCTAACGAGTTTTGTCTGGTTGGGACAACAATTCTCAAAAGTGAATATATTTTACTGAGAGCAGTGACATCGAAGCACTTTTTTCCAAATTCTTTGATAATTTGTACGATATTCAGGCGCCTAAAAATGTATAGATAATTTTCTTACATACGCTAAAACTGAATTTTTAATCTCAAGCGAAAATTGAGCTGGGAAGGTAAAACGCCAGAAGACATCGACATTTTACATGAAAACATCGTAATTTCTTCAGCTGCTATTTGCCGGCTCTAATGACTCACGGACAGCTGTGGGAACCCCAAAATATTCAACTTTGCTGCAATGTTAACAACGATACATTTTTGGTACTTGCAAATTGGAAGCGAAAAACGTGTGAACTATTATCAGTGTAAACTAGCAGACAACAAATAGAGGCGTCAAAACGACAAAAAGGTGCTTGCACAAAATTCTGTCCATGGGTCGCCGGCAGCTTCGGGTCTTGTAAGCAGCGCGTTTAAAAATTTTGTAGGCTTAGCAAGTCGAGCAGCGACACACGGCAATGAATCACTTGTCTTCGTTCTCTAACAGAATAGAGACACGCTTGCGAGTACGTAGATAATTATTCTGAGTGCGATGATAGCAGCAATGTTGCTATATTATATTGCTGGATGAGATTTCCTTTCCGTTAGTTTAACTTTCGATCAGTTCTGTGACTGACGACTATTTAACTTTTAACGCATATTTTAAGAATTCATGCGAAAGAATTTACTTTCATATTTGTTAAGCTAAAATTGCCATCTTGAGTTCTGTTCTCTAACGACATTGTTTAGTGGAAATCTTGAAACGGGTATCATTGTCAGCCATCTTAGATGCAGAGCTAATAAATATCAACTATTTCGCTAGAATTTGCAATGCCGGCATTAATGACCCATGAACAGCTGTTCATGCTGTTGTGCTGTGAGCACATCAAAAAATTAACATTTACTGCAATGTTATTAACAGCGGCTCACTATTTGACTTTTGGAAAATATACAAAACATCTCAACTAATATTTGGTTAAAAGAGTCTAAACAATCATTAAATGCAAGTTGTCTGAATTTGTGATTAACAGCTTAATGTTATCAAGCAACCAACAACATTTTGTATAATTGAAGAGCAGTTACAACTTTTCAAGGACTGCTTACAAATTTACCTTTGGATAACATACAGGAAAAGGACTACAACTAATAATCCCACTATCATTGTAAAGCACAACGAACAAATTAGGATATTTTACGCTAGCCGCAGTGACATCGAACCTTTGTCTTGTCGGCGTAAAATAATTACATTGAGTAATTTTTAAAAATTTAAGGCGACTGAGCAACGATTCTTCCAGATCAGGTGCATCCTTGTCGTACAAAGACAGTTTTTCCAACTGCTTTGCCGATCTTAAGAGCAGCCGGAATTCATTTATATCCACCACGTGGCACGAGCCGATATCCAATTCGATCAAGAACGGGGCCACCATCGATATCAAATCGATACTGTGGCAATTTATTGCGGTACCTTGCATTGTCAAAGATCTTAGTTGTCCGCCTTCCTTTGCTCCAACAAACAGTGAATGCA
The DNA here is from genome assembly GCA_035043785.1 of Drosophila planitibia. Lineage (NCBI taxonomy): Eukaryota > Metazoa > Arthropoda > Insecta > Diptera > Drosophilidae > Drosophila > Drosophila planitibia. Next base: position 9,996 of record JAWNMS010000110.1, on the reverse strand, counting down.
AGATATCGCCGTAATAATCCTCTTTTACGATTACACTTTGCAAGTGTCGCCCAAGTGCATTAAGTTGGTTTTCGTTCAAGTTAAAAAGGGACCGATAGTCGAGCTCTAAGTGATGAAATCTGTACAGCTGTCGATCAACGGCTTCATCGATACGAGAGTGAAGACTCCCACATAACGGCATCAGTTCATCCAGTGTAAAGTACACAAATATATTGTCCAGACAATAGTCGTTCAGAATTAATAACGAAATCCTTTCCGTTGCCATTATGACAGTTAACTGAAACGAGGAATTTGAAGTAAATAAACTTTTCGCGCTATAACGTGCGTGTGCGTGTATTGCATGTGCTGTGCTGCACGTACTTAGTATATATATATCGCTTATATATATATCATTTTTATTAAGTGTTTGTTCGAGTCAATGCTTTATCTTAATCCAATTGGAGAATGCATCTTACACACACACACACACACACCGACAGAGTCGTCGATTTACCACAGCTATAACGCTATATATATTATATATACTAAATTTCAAGTATATATATACATATAGTCAATAAATGTGAGTAAGAGGCGTGACAGCACTTATGAAAAATCAGTGACTAATTTCGGCTAACACAATTGGAGAATTCTTTATTGTTGCATTTACCCGACATGAACTATTCTAAATTAAAGACGCATTTAGGGCTGCAGCAAAATGAGTGAAAATATCGATATATAATTGTTTTTAAATTTATTCAATCATCGAGGTTGTTACGAGTCGGTTTGTCCTAATGGGGCAGCTCCGGCCAGCCAGTACTCCATTAGAGGTGGGTCTACCCATGCCCGCCGACCGTACAATAACACAACACTACACAAATCTACACATCACTATTAAACAGCTGATTTAACGGACAGTGGCAACAATTATTCAAAGCAAAAAAAATACGTTAACTTCGACGTCCAACGGTGGCCTCGCTGTTATTGCCGTAGCGCTACCGCCCTTCCTGTGGGGCGAAATCATATATTTACTGCCCCACCCTATTTATATCAGAGATCACATTTCATCCCAAGAACATTTTTGGTCCCCTCCCCTCCATTTACAAAACTTAAGCAGTCATTTTAATTGACGTTACGTATATTTAATGGTGGTAGCTTACGGCTAACATTTTATGTTCTTTCTTATTTACATATATAGTTATAACAATAAATTTTATTTAAACTAACGAGACCCGACAAAACTTTATTCAACTTTCTACGCCTTCACAATTGCTTTACCTTGCACAGTTTTTCTTTCGGGCTTAAAGCCACTTAACCTATACACCAAATATAAATTATTTTTGTTGTTGTATGCAAATTTAATTTATCCAAACCAATGAATAATTACGATAACATAATCGTTGATGGACACTAATCTATCAAAGTGTATAAGTACAAAAAATAATAATAAATAAATAATTTACATCAAACAAAAAAATATACATACATAAACTATAATCTACAAATTTGGCCAAGAAAATAAAAAGTTGCGCATCGCTATCGACGGCTGCGCATCACTGATACAAAGCTGATCAGCTGTGCGAGACGGGCGTTAGGCATGCGCACTGCTGATAGATATTAATTTCTCCCGCCGTAATTTTGTTGGAACGGACTCACTGTTCTGTTGTAGCGTTTCTAAATTCTGTGTCCATGGGTCGCCGGCAGCTTCAGGCATAGCAAGTCGAGCAGCGACACACGGCAATGAATCAATTGTCTTGATTAAAATCACTAGCGGGCTGTTTAGTCAGCCATTGCAAATACAAATTGAAGAAATCCCAGCTGCAATTTACTCTGCGCTACAATCTACATGAGAAAATTACCCACTCCAGGGGTATAAATAGCTGAAACGCTTTTAGTAAGCGGCTTTGTGGTCTTCTTCTGCTTCTTAGTATGTGTTGTAGAGTTGTGCTCTCGACTAATAAATAATACGTTGATTTGGCTTTGGAAAGATAACAGTAAAAGCAATAACAAAAGGTTATATTGCATTACTTCTCTTCAATCTGAAGTATGAAGAATATCATATTACTTACTTCATTATTTGTTTAAGTCCAACCTCAAGGATATATGTACATATTCTGTGCAATTTTATACGTTTTAAATTAACATTCATTTTCAAAACAGCTTAAGTACTCAAACATTTTATACAAATTGAAAAAATATATATTAATTACCCCTCGTAGAGGGGGTTTTGGAATAATAAAGCAAAGTAAGAGTTGGCGTTTACATTTTTTTTACAGAATGGTCTCCGCTTACGTTTAAAAAAAGCTTTAGAAGGGGAAGGCATTTTCGAAGAATGTGCGACGAGGTTTACATGTTTCGATGTTTCTCCAGCAGCTGCTAAAAATTGCCCGCAATAATGACTCATGAACAGCAACAAAATATTGAAAATGTAACGCAATGCTATTAATAATATCTCAACTATTGATTGAGTTTTTTGCTTAAAAAGTTGTATCAATTGTTGGCTAACGGTCATTGACGTTTTAAATTGAAATTAACAGCTGCTGGCTACATAACGTAACAGCTATTGCTCAAAAATGCAGTTCCTATTATCGAATGCAGGGTTGCTTTTTCTTAAATGTTTTTAACCACTCACAACCAACTAATTGTTTGCAGAAACTGATTTTATTTCAAATATCACGGAAATATGAAATTTTGCCGACAGCAGGTGGTCCGTATACATCCACCCGATTGGTCTGGTAAACAACGATGCTCAAAAATGGATATTTTTGGCTTAGCGCTGTGACATCAAACAATTGTGTTCCCACCATCCAATTAATTTTTAAGAGTTGCAGGCGACTGAGCAACGATTCTTCCAGAACAGCTGCGTGCTCGTTGTATAAAGCCAGTGTTTTCAATTTCGTTGCCGATCGCAAGAGCAGCATAAATTCATTTGTATCATCGACGTCGCACCGACTAAGATCCAATTCAGACAAGGAGTGAACCACCAGCGAGATCAGATCTATATAGCTGCTACTAATGTAGGTGTGTTGTATTTTCAGGGCTCTAAGTCGACCGCCTTCCTCAGCTGCCGCTCCCACAAGCAACGGATGCAGTATCAGGTCGATCACACTGCAATTGGACCGAACGGAATATCCCACGTTTACGCTGAGACTTTGCAAGTGTCGGCCGAGTGCTTGCAGTTGAATCTCATTATATTGAGGTGGGAAGCGCATGCTGAACTCAAAGTGTCGAAATCTGTTCAGTTGTCGTTCGACTGCTGCATCGATGACCGAGTGAAGACTTCCAAATAACAGCATCAGTTCGTCCAGTGTAAAATACAAAAATATATTGTCCAAACAATCGTCATTTAGAATTAATAACGAAGTCGTTTCCACTTCCATTGTTAAACGTAACTGAAACGATGAAGAAAAACTCTTTGAAAATGGCGCGCAATTTATCGATAGTCAGACAGCTGTTCGCGCGTTTGCTTGCATGCGCGAGTGTGCGTGTGTATTGTGTGTATTGTTTATGTCGGCGCTACTGTCTGCGTGTTTGTGGTCCGATGCCGCTCCAAAATTAAAGTGAATCATATAAAACTCGTATCCAACTTACACGACACACTCGCGAGCAGCGTTCACTGCGGTTTCAGCAAAATTATTTTCAATTCCAAGCGTGAACACGACGGATAAAAAACGGCGACCAGTCGTCGTTGACTCTAAAAAACTGCTGTGCTTTTGTTGTTGTTGTTGTCGCCGCACAGGAAAAAAAACTGTTTGCGTGGATTAAAAACCTAGTCAATTAACTACGTTTATTGTCTGACTTCAAGCATTCCAATTGAAAATATACAGAGTATATATTTATATTTATATATATAAGGCGTGGCAGCATTTGTGAAAATCGGCGTATTATTTCGTCTAACCCAATTGGAGAATTCACCACACACACACAGAGTTGTACATTTACCTAAAGTAGAATAACAGCAAGTCAAAGGAAACGGCGCAATGGATGATTTAGGTGAGTGCACAAAAAAACACAAATACACTTCCTGTTGGCGTGGCACCTTGTATTTGGCACAGGGTGCCAGTCATCAATACGTTTTTTTATGCTGCTTCAAGGTCAACTCACGATTTCAGAGGCATGAGCATACATAGCTAATTAGCATTCCACGTCTATAGTTGCAGACAGCTCCCGGTAGATGGCGATAAATAATTCTTTGAATTTGAGCAAGACTCATGCATCTCTCTTATCTGATTTTTTTTTTTAAATCCAGTCGCCTCCTTATCTAGAGATAAGTACGATTATAAATGTATATACAACATACACATGAATGAGTGTTATTCACTGCCCAAATCTTATCGCTGTTCACGAATACTTTGCATCTTTGTCTTTGCATTCCTGGCGATTTCTGGAACTCAGAGCAGCAGAGTTGCCCTGTCGACGCTTCAATCATTTACACGTTGACATTTCAACAATTCTACTTTAAGAAGCTGGTCTTCGTCATGTACTTTGGTATTGTTCATGATATGGCATTGTTAGGTTGACCCAGCACATAACTCTGTTTGCTTGTTTGTTTTGCTTTTTTTTTCCAAACTCACACACGCACACAGAGAACACATACACACAATTTTAGTCATCATCAGCAGAATTTTATCGTCATCGTCATCTTCTGTTATTCTGCTTTTATTGTGCTTTATTTTCTTTATGACACAATTTCTCGGCTGTTGTTGCGTTGCGCTTTTTGTTAATGTCTTTTGATAAACCAGGCACACACTCACACATACACAGTGGGAGCATTCCTAAGAGTTGACTAAAGGCCACTCATGCTCACAGTGCGGAAAAGCGAGCAAGTTGACAGCACTTCACCAAACTTTAAAGCTGAAGCGCAGCTGACTGCACTCTGCCCACGAGCACTCACATTCTGCCCAGGTGATGTTTGTATTTTGTATGGAGTGAATGATCTATTCTATTGATTGGCTTCAAGCGAAGGCATAATGCAACATCCGGAATCGGAGTTGGTTGCGTGTGCAGCAAAGTTGTTGATGTGTCTCATCTTGTTGCATTTAGAGAGCATTGTCACTCAGCACAGTGGACAAAATGTTTGCGATCATCATCAACAAGATTTTCAAAAAATAAGTCACTAAGAAAATAGAAACTTTAAAAAAAAATATAAAGTGACGCACAAAATAATTTAATATTATTTTTAGCTGGACACTGTGAGATTTCGCTACAGTGGGGTGTTGGGTCGTCACAACCCACATCACGATTACGGTAGTAATACCAACGCTGGCAGCGACGCGACGAGCGATAGATGAGGAAGACACACCGCGTCGAAACAGTCGAATGAGTTACTTTTCGTTTGTTTATTCTCTCTCTCACTCTCTCTCTCCCTCTCTCTTGACCGCCGCAGCCGCATTGCGTTTGCCGGCCGAAGCTCCATTGACGCTGCTTCATGCTCCGCTAGAGTGGCACAAGCGCCAAGTTTCAGTCGCTCTGCACGCTTTTGCTTGCATTGTTTTAGCGCGTTTTCATCGGCTGGCGTTCGTATTGAGACACCAAAATATATATGGAGTTAACAACAATTTGTGCAAAAGTAATCAAAACAAGTTCAAAATAACAAAAGTTGTTGGTGACAACGTGTATATCGATAACGGTGCGTATTCTAACAAGTCAATCAATCGATCAACAAGTGCTCAATGTGAATCAACAACTGCACAAAAAAGTCAATGAAAATTAAGTATTTTGAATGTGACAACAGGTGTTGTAGCGCGCTTTTGCAAAAGTCGTCTCTTCGTCGTATTATGGGTAAAGAATGATAATATATCGCGAAGGAAGATAGGGCTCCAGTAGCTAAACTGATAACACACAACTCGACAAATGAACACATCAAGCAAAACCACTGTGAAGAGGAGCGCAAAAATATATGCAAACATTTATTTTTTTTGCTTTTTTTCGGTCAATAGATTAATGATCTCGGCTGCCTCTTTGTCACATTTTGGCATATTTCTCGTTTTTTCATCTGCAAGTTGTTATGCTGCATTCCAATTTAAGAATTAGCTTCATAATTAGTCACTACAATTAAAAATTCTAAATGTGGTGCTCAAGATTGCGCTGGATTTGCCAAGTGAGTCAGAGTCAGCCGGAGATCATTAAATCTCATTGACCGAAAAAAAGCAAAAATAAATGTTTGCATATATTTTGCGTCTCTTCTTTGAGTGGTTTTGCTTGATGTGTTCATTTGTCTCGAGTGTGTGTTATCAGTTTAGCTACTGGAATTCCACTTTTATCTTCCTTCGCATTATATTATCATTCTTTACCTACATAATACGACGAAGAGACGACTTTTAGCAAAAGTAAACAATTTTCCCACGCTACAACACCTGTTGTCGCATCTCGAAATGCCCAACAATTTTTCATTGACTTTTTGTGCAGTTGATTTCTGTTGATTCACATTGAGCACTTGTTGATCGATTGATTGACTTGTTAGATGCACTCTTTGCACCGTTATCGATATACACGTTGTCACTATGTTTTTTTTCTTTTTATTTATTTTGAACTTTGATTTTGATTGCACTTTGCGCAAACTGTTGTTGGCTCATATATATTTTGGTGTTATTTATTTCTCAATACGAACGCCAGCCGATTGAAACGCGCGCGTTGCGTCGTGTCTAAGCAAAAGCGTCGCAAACGACTGAAATAGAACTTGGCGCTTGTGCACTCTAACGGAACATGAAATGGAACTACAAACGCAGCGTCAATGGAGCTTCATTACAAACAACAAACGCAATGCGGCTCTCTCTCACGAGCGACGCGCGCATAAGAGAGAGAGAGAGAGAGTGAAGAGAGAGAATAAACAAACGAAAAGTGGCTCATTCATTTGTTTCGTTTTTGCGGTGTGTCTTCCTCATCTATCGCTCGGTCAGCGTCGCTGCCAGCGTTCGTCTGGCTGCGGTTGCTGCATGTCGTGATGATGAGGTTGTGACGACAACGCCGCTGCTACAGCGAGCGCAACACAACCGCAAAGCGAAAGCCGCAAGTGGGAGGCAAAAGGAGGAATTAAAAGCAAGACGGACAAACAAAGATTGCGAAGCGATCTACGCTCACAGTGGTCTTTAAAGCATCAACTAAAAATAATATGCAATTATTTTTGTGCGTCACTTATATTTTTTTTAAAGGTTTCTATTTTCTTAGTGACTTATTTTTTGAAAATCTTGTTGATGATGATCGCAAACATTTTGTCCACTGTGCTGAGTGACAATGCTCTCTAAATGCAACAAGATGAGACACATCAACAACTTTGCTGCACACGCAACCCAACTCCGATTCCGGATGTTGCGTGCAGCAAGTGGGCAGCCTCTCCTAGTAATCAATAGAATGGGTACACTCACTCACTCATTCACTCCATACAAAATACAAGCGCTTTCAAGTTTATGGAATGTGAGTGCTTTCATTTTGCGCATAAGTGCACCACTGTGCGTGGGCAGAGTGCAGTCAGCTGCGCTTCAACTTTAAAGTTCGGTGAAGTGCTGTCAACTTGCTCGCTTTTCCACACTGTGAGCATGAGTGGCCTTTAGTCAACTCTTAGGAATGTCTCCACTCGTGTATGTGTGAGTGTGTGTGCCTGGTTTATCAAAAGACATTAACAAAAAGCGCAACAGGCAGCAACAACCGAGAAATTGTGTCATAAAGAAAATAAAGCACAATAAAAGCAGAATAACAGAAGATGACGATGACGATACTTAAAATTCTGCTGATGATGACTAAAATTGTGTGTATGTGTTCTCTGTGTGCGTGTGTGTGTTTGGAAAAAAAAGCAAAACAAACAAGCAAACAGAGTTATGTGCTGGGTCAACCTAACAATGCCATATCATGAACAATACCAAAGTACATGACGAAGACCAGCTTCAAAGTAGAATTGTTGAAATGTCAACGTGTAAATGATTGAAGCGTCGACAGGGCAACTCTGCTGCTCTGAGTTCCAGAAATCGCCAGGAATGCAAAGACAAAGATGCAAAGTATTCGTGAACAGCGATAAGATTTGGGCAGTGAATAACACTCATTCATGTGTATGTTGTATATACATTTATAATCGTACTTATCTCTAGATAAGGAGGCGACTGGATTTAAAAAAAAAAAATCAGATAAGAGAGATGCATGAGTCTTGCTCAAATTCAAAGAATTATTTATCGCCATCTACCGGGAGCTGTCTGCAACTATAGACGTGGAATGCTAATTAGCTATGTATGCTCATGCCTCTGAAATCGTGAGTTGACCTTGAAGCAGCATAAAAAAAACGTATTGATGACTGGCACCCTGTGCCAAATACAAGGTGCCACGCCAACAGGAAGTGTATTTGTGTTTTTTTGTGCACTCACCTAAATCATCCATTGCGCCGTTTCCTTTGACTTGCTGTTATTCTACTTTAGGTAAATGTACAACTCTGTGTGTGTGTGGTGAATTCTCCAATTGGGTTAGACGAAATAATACGCCGATTTTCACAAATGCTGCCACGCCTATATATATATAAATATAAATATATACTCTGTATATTTTCAATTGGAATGCTTGAAGTCAGACAATAAACGTAGTTAATTGACTAGGTTTTTAATCCACGCAAACAGTTTTTTTTCCTGTGCGGCGAAACAACAACAACAACAAAAGCACAGCAGTTTTTTAGAGTCAACGACGACTGGTCGCCGTTTTTTATCCGTCGTGTTCACGCTTGGAATTGAAAATAATTTTGCTGAAACCGCAGTGAACGCTGCTCGCGAGTGTGTCGTGTAAGTTGGATACGAGTTTTATATGATTCACTTTAATTTTGGAGCGGCATCGGACCACAAACACGCAGACAGTAGCGCCGACATAAACAATACACACAATACACACGCACACTCGCGCATGCAAGCAAACGCGCGAACAGCTGTCTGACTATCGATAAATTGCGCGCCATTTTCAAAGAGTTTTTCTTCATCGTTTCAGTTACGTTTAACAATGGAAGTGGAAACGACTTCGTTATTAATTCTAAATGACGATTGTTTGGACAATATATTTTTGTATTTTACACTGGACGAACTGATGCTGTTATTTGGAAGTCTTCACTCGGTCATCGATGCAGCAGTCGAACGACAACTGAACAGATTTCGACACTTTGAGTTCAGCATGCGCTTCCCACCTCAATATAATGAGATTCAACTGCAAGCACTCGGCCGACACTTGCAAAGTCTCAGCGTAAACGTGGGATATTCCGTTCGGTCCAATTGCAGTGTGATCGACCTGATACTGCATCCGTTGCTTGTGGGAGCGGCAGCTGAGGAAGGCGGTCGACTGAGAGCCCTGAAAATACAACACACCTACATTAGTAGCAGCTATATAGAGCTGATCTCGCTGGTGGTTCACTCCTTGTCTGAATTGGATCTTAGTCGGTGCGACGTCGATGATACAAATGAATTTATGCTGCTCTTGCGATCGGCAACGAAATTGAAAACACTGGCTTTATACAACGAGCACGCAGCTGTTCTGGAAGAATCGTTGCTCAGTCGCCTGCAACTCTTAAAAATTAATTGGATGGTGGGAACACAATTGTTTGATGTCACTGCGCTAAGCCAAAAATATCCATTTTTGAGCATCGTTGTTTACCAGACCAATCGGGTGGATGTATACGGACCACCTGCTGTCGGCAAAATTTCATATTTCCGTGATATTTGAAATAAAATCAGTTTCTGCAAACAATTAGTTGGTTGTGAGTGGTTAAAAACATTTAAGAAAAAGCAACCCTGCATTCGATAATAGGAACTGCATTTTTGAGCAATAGCTGTTACGTTATGTAGCCAGCAGCTGTTAATTTCAATTTAAAACGTCAATGACCGTTAGCCAACAATTGATACAACTTTTAACAAAAAAACTCAATCTAATAGTTGAGATATTATTAATAGCATTGCGTTACATTTTCAATATTTTGTTGCTGTTCATGAGTCATTATTGCGGGCAATTTTTAGCAGCTGCTGGAGAAACATCGAAACATGTAAACCTCAGCAATACGCT